>CM074438.1:26706025-27906025 GCA_037101425.1 Elopichthys bambusa | reverse complement strand
TGAGAAAGAAAACAGGATGTGTAACAGTGTTTTGGATCCGTTCTGCGCATTCGGTCTTAGTGACAGAAGCCCCTGCTGCTTTCTGTGTCATGAATGTTAATCAAACAACAAAAGACAGAGAAAAAACTTTTGTAGTTTTAACCTAGATTTAATTATATTTAATTTATACAGTGAAGACTGTGCAGTGTTATTTTAGATTTGATGATTCTATTTCTGTACCTGAATACTGTTATACCTGAAAATGCATATTTACTCACCTACAAAATTGCCCAAATCATCCTAGAATGATTAATTCTTTACTAATAGAACTATTCAAATCATCTGGTGAATTTTTTTTTCATATCGTAATATATATCGGAGAAAAACAAAATATCGCAATGTCAGTTTTTTCCAGTATCGTGCAGCCCTATTTAGTTATTTTATTAACATTTGCATGACTTTGCATGACTTCTTTAGCATTTATTATTTCTACCTAAACTGAATGTTCCTATGTTGAGGTTTGAAGTGGCTTCTATTTATAATTCACTACTCACTACTCCTCTTTCTGCATTGTGAAAGTTCAATTTAGCCAGTCTAGCAGATCTAGAGCGTAATTAACTGAACATGTTTTCCAAAATTACCATGTCCCTTATTGAAGCTGTGCTTTTCTGCTTTCATCAACAAGTCTAACTCTAAGGAGCCGTTCACACATACAGCAGTATTCAGCGACAAAGTAACCATTCATTGTTATTTTTTTGTTGATTAATTGTTAATCAATATATCGTCATTCATCGTGTTGATGTTAAGATGCATTATCTACATGATCAGTTGAGAAATTACTCTTCAGTAATAGTAGGACCGTAGGAACACCTTCTTGAACCAACAAAACTAACAGCAGTGATAAAATTGCTGTATGTGTAAACACCCTTTAAGGACACTGGAGGGGTAGAATGGTTTTGGCTCTCGGATTCTTTTGCTGTAATCTTTTTCCATTAAAAATACGCTAGGCAACAACTCAATTATCAAATCATAATTTTAAAAAGTATATGATCAACACCTTATTTACTTGTGTCCACTGGCACGGATTGACAAGAGCTAATTGGTTGAAGTTTTCAATGCGTTCTCTATGGAAACTGAGGTTCACATGGGGGATTGTGGGTTGGATATTAGAGCAAAGTTTTTGCTTCTGGTAGATTCAGTAGTTAGTTCAGATTTTTACATATTATTGTATTTTACTTCAAATGCAGTTTTCAGACTTTCATTGTGGCAGGACTGTGGCTGGGTTAATGAATGTTTATTAATTTAAAACCACATGTATACTAGTTTGGGCATTCAAAAACAAAGATCATTGATGACCACACTGAAGATCATTGATGACATTCATAGATCATATTGATGACCACACTGCTGTATATATTACCAAAGCAGCGTATATACACCGATCAGGCATAACATTATGACCACCTTCCTAATATTGTGTTGGTCCCTCTTTTGCTGCCAAAACAGTCCTGACCCGTTGAGGCATGGACTCCACTAGACCCCTGAAGATGTGCTGTGGTATCTGGCACCAAGATGTTAGCAGCAGATCCTTTAAGTCCTGTAATTTGCGAGGTGGACCCTCTATGGATCGGACTTGTTTGTTCAGCACATCCCACAGATGCTCGATTGGATTGAGATCTGGGGAATTTGGAGGCCAAGTCAACACCTCAAACTCGTTGTTGTGCTCCTCAAACCATTCCTGAACCATTTTTGCTTTGTGGCAGGGTGCATTATCCTGCTGAAAGAGGCCACAGCCACCAGGGAATACCGTTTACATGAAAGGGTGTACATGGTCTGCAAAAATGCTTAGGTAGGTGGTGCATTTCAAAGTGACATCCACATGGATGGCAGGACCCAAGGTTTCCCAGCAGAACATTGCCCAAAGCATCACACTGCCTCCGCTGGCTTGCCTTCTTCCCATAGTGCATCCTGGTGCCATGTGTTCCCCAGGTAAGCGACGTACATGCACCCGGCCATACACGTCATGTAAAAGAAAATGTGATTCATCAGACCAGGCCTTCTTCCACTGCTCCGTGGTCCAGCTCTGATGCTCACTGCCCACTGTTGGTGCTTCTGGTGGTGGACAGGGGTCAGCATGGGCACCCTGACTGGTCTGCGGCTATGCAGCTCCATACACAACAAACTGTGATGCACTGTGTGTTCTGACACCTTTCTATCAGAACCAGCATTAACTTCTTGAGCAATTTGACCTACAGTAGCTCGTCTGTTGGATCGGACCACAGAGGCCAGCCTTCGCTCCCCATGTGCATCAGTGAGCCGCCCATGAACCTGTCGCCGGTTCACCAATGTTCCTTCCTTGGAGCACTTTTGATAGATACCGACCACTACAAACCGGGAACACTGAAATCCTTACACTTGCCCATTTTTCCTGCTTCTAACACAAACTTTAAAGAACAAAATATTCACTTGCTGCCTAATATATCCCACCCACTCACAGGTGCCGTGATGAAGAGAAAATCAGTGTTATTTACTTCACCTGTCAGTGCTCATAATGTTATGCCTGATCAGTGTGTGTGTGTGTGTGTATATATATATATATATATATATATATATACACATATATAAACTGTAGTGTTTTGAGTGCTGTTGAACAGGTTTCTACCGTACCAGTGGACATGTAAGGTAAAGCCAACTTTACACAATTTTACGCTTTTCTTAACCTCGTTTTTTTTTACCCCTCCATAAGTGTCAGATTAACTTTTGTGTTTTTTTTGTGCCCCTCTATTGTTTTTTTGTTTTGTTTTTTTTTTGTACCTCTTATGAGCAATGCAAAACACTATTTTTCTCTCTCCTGTTTCTTTCACTCTTTCTGCCCCTGTATGTATGAACATCTCCACTCCCAGACTGGTGTATATTTTGTGCTTGATGTACACATTTTCTTGTTTTGTTAATTAAAAATTGTTTGTGATTGTTATGCTAAAGATAATATTAATGATTTTTACCATGTGAAGACTGAAGTCCACTAATTCCCTATCTGTGTTTTTAAGCTGAGAGTGATTAGGATGAGACTGACACCATCAGTCATAACTTAATCTTGGATACTTTAAATGCATTGTTCTCTAAGTACTACAGAGCCCTGCACATGACATGTGGGGGAAAAATATATAAATTGTGGCCATGAATTAGAATTCATTCTCTTGTTTTAGTAAATTGTGGCCACATTGTAATAATTAATTCCCTTGATTAAACTGAATCAAAACGAGGGAACAAATGAGTTGTGTGGCCACGATTTGCTAAAATGAGAGAATAATTTCTTAAAGGGATAGTTCACCAAAAAAATTAAAATTGTCATCATCAACTGACCCTCAAGTTGTTCCAAACCTGTATAAATTTCTTTGTTTTGCTGAACACAAAGGAAGATATATTGAAAAATGTGGGAAACTGAACAATTCTGGGGCACCATTAACTTCCATAGTAGGAAGAAAAAATAAAAAATAAATAAAAAAATACCATGGAAGTCAGTGGTGCCCCAAAGCGGCCTGGTTTCAAACTTTCTTCAAAATATCATCCTTTGTGTTCAGCAGAACAAAGAAATTCATACAGGTTTGGAACAACTTGAGAGTGAGTTGATGATGACGACAGAATTTCTATTTTTGGGTGAACTATCCCTTTAATTCATGGCCACGGCATGTGTGGGGCTTCCATAAATTACAAATAAGTGGATATGTTGAGATTCATGAATGTGGGATGTTTCATTTATCAGTTTGTGCAGGTATGCTTTAGCTTGGTTGTTATAATGTTGTTTGTATAATATTGATTTTTTTTTGAGCACAATAACAGAGTAATGTGGAAAGATCCTCTCTTTATAAGCATCTGGTTTACTGTTCTTGTTGTTAAAGTTTGATTGAGCTGTAGTATGTGAAATGGAAAACTACAAAGTAATTAAGGTTATCGTGAGAGAAACTGTCAGACGCCTGTAGTGTAGGTAAAAAGCTAGAGGCCCCTCACACCTTTTTGTGTAAAGGACCACCTGGGGATTGGAAGTGATTACTGTAACACCGTGAAAGGTGTGAGGATTGTGAGGATTCCACTCAGACATGCTTTTGAAGAGTAAGGAATTAACAGGAATGCTCTTCCTTGATTCTTTTAGATGTAATTCCTTCTATGATCAGTTAAAATCTTTATTTAGCATGTTTAATTTTTACTTTCATTCATCCTTGTGTGAATATTTTCATTCAAGATTATCTTCTAATCTAAAACAAATGTTCAGTCAACCAAAATCATGGTTTTACTTGTTGTTCTTTGGGCTCGGTACTTATTATATGGGCTTTTCTTTCTGAAACGACTTCGTCTTTCCGTTCCAGATACACTGTGTGTAGTATTTTTTTTTTCGAAGTTCCACATGTCTTACATTTTATTCTCTTGCATTATTAATTTCCTCAGAAAAAGCCCCAGAGAAAGAGCCAGAGCCGGAGCCTGAACCCTTTGACAACACCACGTACAAGAACCTGCAACACCACCACTACAACACGTACACCTTTGCTGATATGGATGTAGAGATGTCGAAACACCGTCTGCCCCAGCCTTCTGCAGGCAGACACTGAGTCTTCATCGTGTGGCCTGTATTATTGTCCACAACCCTGTTTCTTCCCCATCTTCCTTTGTTCTTCAGATCGTTTGCTGACAAATGGCAAGCTTTATGCTATAATTCTGGAATTAAAAAAAGATGATTTAACTTAATCAAGTTGTTTTGTTGCTGTTGTCTTCTGTGTAGTATTTGAAAAGTGTTTAGCTCACTTTACACATTCTAATGAGACTATGACTGCTTTCACTTTATTACATTATTGAATAACTTTCAATTGGCAAATGGTTGTATCTATCTATCGCCTAATAGGCTTGCAAAGAAATTCCTTCAATTTATTCATTTATTTAGGAATTTATAGACATTTTAGGCAGAACATCAAACAACTAAACTGCACAATAATGGCAGATTTTAAAACAAAATGTCCCGATCCTGGTACTCCCATAACGGGGAGTGTTTAAAATATTCGCCGAGGGCGAGAACTTCGCCTTGTCTCACGTCACTTCTCCTCCCTCTGCGTAAATATTCATGAGCTGAATGCCCTGCGTCCCCTTGCGTGATGACGTAGCGCGACAAATGCGGATCCCGATTGCTGCAGCCGCTTGTCAGTGTGACGAAGATTGGCACCCAGGTAAGCTGTCACTCAAACTCGTCTTTTTCCGTTCCCTATCAATCAAACAATCTGAGCTACACACAAAAATGCCCGGGGCTGAGTGAAAGAGAGGATATGCTGTTAGGGGCTCATGGGAATTGCATGGGACAGTCGAGCCAATCTTGTCCAAAAAATCTCTAAAGTAAAAAAAAAAAAAAAAAAAACATGTCGGCTTTTTAAGGGACCGGAGGTTTCATTCTAGCAAGGGCGAGCGCTGAGTAAAGGCCCGTGTTTAGCAGCTCTCTGCGGCTCTCACGTCAGGCCAGATGAGCACGAGACAACAGTCTCTGGCCTAGATTAATGTGCTTATAGTTCAACAATAATTAAAATCGCACGTTAACGGCCTTTAAATTGCGTTCACATCGAAGACGCGTGCGAAAAACGCGAGGCAGTAGAATTAGGTAGTGTTGCGGGCGGTTTGGCGCTCACGGCACGCGCCGTGTGTGCTGCTATAACGACTCGCTCCCAGTGTTTGCTAGCGTGCTAATGATGCATTAGCTAACCGCTCTGCTCGTTTGTTACAGAGGAACACTGCGTTTTCTACTTTAGCGCCCGCTGCTACGTTTTCTAATGAGCCCAAACAATGTGAACGTTTATGCTAAACTGACGAGTGTTTTCTTGTTCCCCAAAGTTTGGTTTGGTCAGGAGTCAGTGGCTAAACATACAAGACCGCCGACTGACCGTAATTTGACTCAGCTTAGTGCTTCACATCTCGTTCTTTACACCAACAAAGCTTTAGCTATACTTGTTTATACACGAAATGTATTCTGGTTAAGAATGATTCACATATCTTTGCCAATATATGAATTGAGCATAGTTTTGTGCGTTATTGTGCTGAGAAATGGGTATCATATGTAACGTTATATTGGTAAAGGGATTCCTTGAAAACACGCCAACTCAATGTCGCAAGACGTGAGATAAATAAAGTATTCGCGCCCATCAGAGCAGATGTGCTAGTGGGTGTGTGAATGTGTTTGTTTTAAAGCATGGAAATGTCGCTCTACAGCAGGGTTTTTCAGTCTTGTAGAGATGCTACCAAATATGATCATTCTCATGTGAGGGGACCCCCATCCTAAAATTTAAAATGCAGCTACTCTATATATTTTCATATATACAGACCTAGTTAATACTGTGAATTTATTATAATAAATATGTGGAAAATATTTATTTTCTATTACGTTTTGTCTTACTACAACACTGTTCTGTTAGGTTTATTTATTTAAATGTATTTTCATCTTATTATATTTTTATTTTTATTAATTTTATTATAGTGTTTTACTAAAGTTACTTTTAAAAGTATTGCATTACGATGTTGCGTTACTCCCTAAAAAGTAACTAATTGTATTACTTTTGCATTATGTTTTCTCATCTGGGCTGGGCTTGCTTGTTTGTTTTTAATAACTTAACAAATATATATATATTTTTTTTTTCTAAACCATTCAGCTGTACTGCCATTCTGCATTGCATTTTACTTCAGCAATTAAAAAAAAAAAAAAGATAAAAAAAATGGCAACATGTGATGATTATCAAAAGTCTTTTTTGAGTTTGTTACAATACCGCAATATCCATCATGTTTACACAGTGCACATAATACCTTTGCCCTCATATATTCTTCGCTTTGGGATAAAAATAACTGAAATATGTGAGCAGCAGTATACCATTAGCGAATGTGTTACTTGTAATGTGACACTGATTATTTATTTTTACTTTTTTTTTTTTACATTTGCAACTTAATCCACAGACCCCCTAGCACTTGCTTGTTGGCCCCTTTAAAAACCCTTGTTCTACAGTACAAAACATTGTATTTCAGTATCAACACATTTTGCAAGTTTTGGTTATGCATTTATGTTTAAATTAGCAGCATATAATAAGAAAGAAAAAAACACCTCGGTCATATGTTGAAATAAACCAGTATTGGATTCCGATCAAAATTGTTTTACACATTCATTAACTACTCTAATGTTGTTTGTGTCTAGAACCTTTTTTAAAAGGTTGCATGTGGTTACTTTCAGGTCCTTTCCTGCTGCCCGCCCATATAATGCCCCAGTGTTGGCAGTGGCCACTTTGAATATGATGGCTGCCCAGTCTGTGTCCATAGACAAATATCAAGAGGGAGACCAGCAGGTAAATGGCATGTATTCAAGTGTCAAACTAATGTTTTACTGTTTGGTGATTTCCATATGTACCATATACTTTGGTGTCCAAAGTTTTTTTTTTTTTTACATAATATAGTCTTGACTAAGTTTAACTATTCAGCCAAAAAATATTTTATTTATATTTTATATTTAGTTGATTTTTATATTTTTCTAAAAAAAATAAATTAGTCAAAAGTAGGGTTTTAATCTGTACAAATATTGCAAATCTCATATAAAGTTAATAGAAATTTAAATGTTTAGTTTGACATCCTGAGGTTGACAATCAACAAATCAGGGTTTTAACCTCATAAAATTAATAGAATTTAAACTTAATTTGACCTGAAACTGGCAATCAACATTTAAAATAATTTATTTATTTATTTTTTTTTAATTCATTGCTGTCTGTGTCATTAGTAGTACAAGTGCACATCATGAAGCATTATAAAGTCATTGAGCTACAAATGCTAAAATACAATGTCAAGCAAATAGTTAGACCCAGTATATGAAATTAATTCATTATTTTGTCTTTTCTCCCGGATTAGATGCAGGTAATGGAGCAGTCGGAAAGTGACCTTGAAAAGGGCTTTGCCAACGGAAACACCGGAAGCTCCAGCAGCCCTGTTATCACTGAACCACAAACACAAATGGATGTCGACAAAGCCTGTATATATAGGTGACATGATTATCTGAATTTCAAGTCAATTCTCAGTTCAAATCTTGTATATTCTATAAATATAAACTAGCCTTAAAAATATATATTTCTGTAAAGAAATTAATACTTTTAATCAGCAAGGATGCAGTAAATTGATCAAAAGAGACAGTAAAGATATAATGTTACAAAAGATTTCAAATAAATGCTGTTATTTTAAACTTTAGTAGCACAACTGTTTTCAACATTGATAATAATCAAAAAAAAAATTTTGAGCATCAAATCAGCATATTAGAATGATTTCTGAAAGATAATGTGACACTGAAGACTGGAGAAATGATGATAAATTCAGCTTTGCATCACAGGAATAAATTACATTTTAAAATATATTAAAACAGAAAACAGTTATTTTAAATTTTAATAATATTTCACAAATTACAGTTTTTACTGTATTTGTTTAAAAAAAAAAATGCAGCCCTGGTGAGCATAAGACTTCTTTCAAACACATTAAAAATCTTGCCGACCCCAAACTCTTGAACAGTGTCGTCTCTGATTCTTCTCAACTACAGACATCCCCTTTTCCCTCTCTTGGCTCTGCTGTTTGAGAAGTGTGAGCATTCGACTCAGGGCTCTGACTGTGTAACATCTGCCAGTTTTGATGTTGACATTGAGAACTTCGTACGCAGTCAGGAGAAGGAGGGCAAAGCCTTCTTTAGTGAAGACCCTGACCTCGACAACCTGGTAGGAGAAGCTAGTATTACTGTATATACATTATAGCTTTGATCTTGACTTCAAACACTGACAAGTGTTTCTTTGCTATCAGATGGTCAAGGCCATCCAGGTGCTGAGGATTCATCTGTTAGAGCTAGAGAAAGTTAGTGACCTGTGTAAGGACTTCTGCAGCCGTTACATTTCCTGCCTCAAGACCAAGATGAACAGTGAGACACTACTGAGTGGAGAACCAGGCAGCCCATACTCTCCAGTCCATGACCAGGTAAATGCCTTTCCCCTCTTATTTTAGACTCTCACACTCAAAGCAAGCACATTGGGAAGATTTTTTTGTTTTATTTATTTTATTTATTCTTTTGCAGTTGGCCAACTCTTTCTCAGGTGCCCTCAGCCCCCAGGGCATTGTGGTGCCCTCACCAGGTCTTCAACAAGGCAATGTTACAGTGACAGCAGTCAATCCATCACAAGTCGTCACAGGTACATAGTTCATTTGTTACAAACTTCAGTAGGAAAGCCACTTTTTCACTGTCTGTACATTCCACAAATCATTCGTTTCCAATGGAAAACAGTAAGGGAGCTGCACAGTGTTAAGATCATATGCATATTCAGCATTTGCGTTAAAATATTTGAAGTTTTGTAGATAGATTGAAAGCAACTGCCTGACCGGATGTGATGTATTCTAAACAAACGATGAGCCCTAGGTGAAAATTATCAGTGTTTCTACACTAAAATAATGTTCTTTAAACACTATTTTTGGGAAACGTTATGAATTATTGTCTGAAATAATTATTTTATAATTGTTGCAGGTTATTACAGTCATTTAGGTCACCTTTTTAGAACGTTTCACACAGTGAGCACAACATCATTCCATGTGGGCTAAACTTTGTATTATTTATCATTGCTTTGGCACAAAATGCATTTAATGACTACTTTCAATTTACACAGTATTTTTTTCTTACTCAGACACAATAACCGCCAAAACTCTATACCTACAGGCCAATTTGCACGTTTACATCCTCTTTTCAAAAAGGTTAAACTTAAGTTCAAAACCTAACATAATACAAAACTGAATAAGACCGCATATTGCTACATTTGTTTAGTAATGCCATATTAAAATATATTCCAAATTAATTAAATTTGCTGAAAGCCTTTGTTGGTGTTATGGAAGAATGACTCGATTTTAGACATGTATGAAGTGCTTTGGTTGTTTTAGTGCATTTTGGATGTGAAATTGACTGCTGTGCCAAGCTAAAAGTTGGTAGGGAGAACTGTGTGAACTGTTTTTTTTAAAAAAGTAACCTAAAAGGTATTGAGAAATGTGTCCTAGTGAAAAAAAAATGTAAAATGCACTGCCTGGCCAAAAAAGAAAAGTCGCTTTTGTTTGGATTTAAATAGGCAAATACTTGAGTCTATGACTGGATCATTATTGCTGTGATTATATTGTTTCTAGCAGAGGTGTAAAGAGTACCTGAAAACCATACTTGAGTAAAAGTACAGATACCTTACATTGCAAGTTACAAGTCACCAATTCTAATACTACTTGCGTAAAAGTCTTAGAGTATCTGATTTTAACAGTGCTTAAAGGATTGGTTCACCCAAAAATGAAAATTCAGTCATTAATTACTCACCCTCATGTCGTTCCACACCCATAAGACCTTCGTTCATCTTCAGAACACAAATTAAGATATTTTTGGTAAAATCTGATGGCTCAGTGAGGCCTTCATTAAGAGGAAGTTAACTCAGATGCCCAGAAAGGTACTAAAAACATATTTAAAACAGTTCACGTGACTACAGTGGTTCATCCTTAATGTTATGAAGCAACAAGAATACTTTTTGTGTGCCAAAAAAACTTTATTCAACAATCTAGTGAAGGACAATTTCAAAACACTGCTTCAAGAATCAGTGGTTCAGAGCACTGCCAAAGTCACGTGAACCACTGAAATTTTGAAACGCTTATGAAGTAACAAAGCTTCGTTTACTGAAATCACGTGACTTTGGCAGGCCTCACAAGCCATCGGATTTGATCAAAAATATCTTAATTTGTGTTCCGAAGATGAGCGGTCTTACAAGTGTAGAACGACTTGAGGGTGAGTAATTAAAGACAGAATTTACATTTTTGGGTGAACTAACCCTTTAAGTATTTCACTCGTACTAAATGTAGGTTCAAAGATGCTCTAGTCCTCAACACCTAAGGGACATGCCAGTGAAAATAAGAAACAATTGATTTGTAAGATGAGAAATCACATTTATTTTCTAAATTCAAAATAAAACTTAACACCTCAATATTGCAATAAATAAAAACAACATTGCAAAATTGCAATAAAAACAACAGCCTCTTAAATGTCTGCAAACTCTCAAGTCTTAGTTAAGCTTAAGTGCACAAAGAGGCCATAAGTAAACCAGTATCCTTCAAAAATAAAATAATACATATTATTTATTATAAATTAAATATTCAAAGTCTATTTGCACTGGATGTGCTGATTTCAGCCTCATCACCAGCTGCAGCCATGACTCCTAAATCAAACACCTGCGATTCAGAAACTACCTGCTAATGCACTCACATTCACGTAAAGTAGCCTTGTTGACAAGTTTGGGAGAGTAAAGAAAAAATGCACAAGATATACCTTCAATGCCCTTAGATGGCGATATCGATTCTTTATAGCAGAAACAAACTGCTGCAGAAAAAGTTAGGTGCCGTGTAAAATGTAATGTGTAATTGCATCATTCATCACAAATGTACTGAAGTAAAAAGTACATTTACTTGTTCAAAAATGTAGTCAAGTAGAGAGTAAAAGTTGCTAATATCTTTGATACTCAGTACAACTACAAAGTAGCCAAAAAGTTACTGATGTACAGTAACTAATTACATTTACTCAAATACTTTACACCACTGGTTTCTAGCATGTTACATGTTTGGGATGAGTGCTTTTAACTCTTAAGTGATGGTGTGTAGCTTTTCATTTCTTAAACAACCACCTAGGAAGACACATAATAGCCATATTCCAGGATCGCAAAGATTGCATCATTTTTTTTGGTCAAGATCTTTTGGTCAAGTCAAGCACTCCATAAAGTCTCCTCCATCACATCCCAAAACTTTCAATGAATTTAAGGTCTGGACTCAGAGGTGCCAATTCATGTGTGAAAATGATTCTTAATGCTCCTTCCCAACCATTCTTTCACAGTTTGAGCCTGATGAATCTTGACATTGACAAGAAAAAAATGCATTAAAAAAAAGTTACATACTCCATCTATTAGGGTTAAAAGAACTGTTGCCAAACATATAACATTCTTTCAGGCGTATTGGTGGTCATTTGTTTTTGTGTTGATATATTCATAGAGTCATTATAAGCGGAGGGTAATGGCTGCTTCATGACCAATTTAAATAATAATGTGCTACTCACACTGTCAGGGTATTGTGTATTACATGAGAGAGGTGTTTCACTATCCAGCCCACTAGGGGGACTCAAGGAGTACTGTATGGACAAGTTATGCATAGACTGAATACAGTGTTGTTCCACAGGGCTCTTCAATAAACCTTGAGATGATTAATGTCTCCTTGTAAATATATACTTGACTCCCACTAGGGGGCGAAATGCGACAATCGTTTGTGAACATCAGAGATAGTGAGAAGGTGGCTTTATTGTTGCATTTAAACAATTACACATTTAATTTTGGTGCATAACTTACATTGTGTTCATTTAATGAAAAAATGCCTTCATTATTTATAACTAGATTTTTACTAGATTTACTAGATCATGTGAACATTTTGAATCTAATTGGCATCAGTGGCTGTTTGTTTGAAATGATGGTTCCTCTGATTGAAAATAAATTCTCCTGTTTGTGCAGGTAATACAGTATATCAGCCAGTGACTGTAGTCACACCACAGGGACAAGTGGTGACACAAGCCATCTCACCTGGAACAATTCATATCCAGAACTCACAGGTTTGCATTACACTCCAGCTGAGCTCATTTACACACAGATCACAAGCAGACTCACTGATCATTTACTGCTTGTACTTACTGTAGCTCCAACTTCAGTTCAATCAGGACTTGAGTTTCTTCGGGGGAGACGACAACTCGCCTAAAAACAAGCGTGGCGTTCTCCCCAAACAGGCTACCAACGTCATGCGCTCCTGGCTCTTTCAGCACATTGCGGTTAGTAGGCAAACAAATATTTAAAGTCAACCTGTTTTGCTTTATATAAACTGTTCAACTTCTTTATCTAGCACCCCTATCCCACTGAAGAAGAGAAAAAGCAAATTGCAACTCAAACAAACCTGACTTTACTCCAAGTCAACAACTGGTAAGTTAATCTAGCAATCACACAAAGCAGACAGAGACCTAGCTGGTTCATTTGTCTACACCAGGGGTGTAAAACTTATTTTAGGTTGAGGGCTGGATAGGAAAAAATTGAGCCGTGTGTGGGCCGAATTACCTTTTTTTAAACCTTAGTGCGCTGACAGTTACATTTAATATTAACCCAACAAACTACAAAATAATTTGCAAGAAAACTAGAAAAAGACACTGCTCTTTGAAAACGGCATTTATTTAATAAGTGTTATTTTTATTTACTTTTTATTTACTTTTATTTACTTTTAATTTTTTTTATTATTATTAGTGATGCACCGATTTTAATTTTTCATGGCCAAATCCAATTTTTTTTACAAGCAAATTTGCCGATTCTGTAGCATGAGCAGTTGTTGATTTAAATTTGATTATATAATTTCAAGATTTACAGCAAAAACAGCATGGTCTGTCTATAGTTTTGTGAAATTATGCTACATAAGACACCTGCACAAAACAAAAATTGCAGATGGACGTGCTTGAAAACACATTTTTATACTTTATACGGAGATAAAGAGGAAAAAAAATGCCTTAGAAACTTTTCTGTCAATTTACTTCAGAGATACAGTTATATAAACCTCAACATTTATATTTTTCTTCCTATATTTCGCGAACAGTGAGCTAGTGCCTGGTACAGTATTTTCCTCTGCTGGCGCATCTGTTCTCTTCTTTGTGTCCGTATTCAGTGTTTGTCTGTTTTAACGTCCTGTTTACAGACTTCGTAATATTTCCACACAAATGACAGTCTGGGAAATGATTGCAAAGCAGTTTGCTTGCAAGTCCAGAATAGAGATTGGCCAAAATAAAACTAAAAACTGTTGGGATTTATGGGTGCTTCCATACATCTCTATTTTTTTTATATTATTGTTCAATTAATTCCCTGGGCTGGATTGGAAACCTTTGTGGGCCACATGTTTGACACCCCTGGTCTACACAGTATCAACAACAGTTGCTGGTACGTTAGCACCCTCTGCGTGATAAGTATCCACTTAATCGTTCAAATATATTGTTTTTTAACAGTATTTTTCTTGCCTTTGATACATTTTAGATCCAATAATTTTTTTTTAATAAATAAAAACTTTTGTTCTGTTCCCATGGCCATTGGTTTCACGCTGCTTGCCACAACTTTATTTTTGATGCTCTTTTTATCCAGTCATTATTTTTGCATTATTATATATATGTACACCGATCAGACATAACATTATGAGCACTGACAGGTGAAGTGAATAACACTGATTATCTCTTCATCATGGTGGGTGGATATATTAGGCAGCAAGTGAACATTTTGTCCTCAAAGTTGATGTGTTAGAAGTAAGAAAAATGGGCAAGCCTAAGGATTTGAGCGAGTTTGACATGGGCCAAATTGTGATGTGACGGTCTGCAGTGGTCAGTATCTATCAAAAGTGCTCCAAGGAAGGAACATTGGTGAACCAGCGACAGGTTCATGGGCGGCCCATTGATGCACGTGGGGAACGAAGCTTGGCCCGTGTGGTCCGATCCAACAGATGAGCTACTATAGCTCAAGAAGTTAATGCTGGTTCTGATAGAAAGGTGTCAGAACACACAGTGCATCACAGTTTGTTGTGTATGGAGCTGCATAGCCGCAGACCAGTCAGGGTGCCCATGCTGACCCCTGTCCACCACCAGAAGCACCAACAGTGGGCATGTGAGCATCAGAGCTGGACCACGGAGCAGTGGAAGAAGGTGGCCTGATCTGATGAATCACATTTTCTTTTACATCACGTGTATGGCCGGGTGCATGTGCGTCGCTTACCTGGGGAACACATGGCACCAGGATGCATTATGGGAAGAAGGCAAGCCAGCAGAGGCTGTGTGATGCTTTGGGCAATGTTCTGCTGGGAAACCTTGGGTTCTACCATCCATGTGGATGTGGATGTTACTTTGACACGTATCACCTACCTAAGCATTTTTGCAGACCATGTACACCCTTTTATAAAAGCAGGATAATGCGCCCTGCCACAAAGCGAAAATGGTTCAGGAATGGTTTGAGGAGCACAACAACAAGTTTGAGGTGTTGACTTGGCCTCCAAATTTTCCAGATCTCAATCCAATCGAGCATCTGCTGCTAACATCTTGGTGCCAGATACCACAGCACACCTTCAGGGGTCTAGTGGAGTCCATGCCTCGATGGGTCAGGACTGTTCTGGCAGCAAAAGTGGGACCAACACAATATTAGTGGTCATAATGTTATGCCTGATTGGTATATAAATTTTAAATCTTTTTGAAGAATATAAAATACTTTGTTGAAAATAAGCATTGTTCTTTTTTTCACATTATTGTTCACTTTAATCTGTTTTATATTACCTGCGTAAAATCAGTTTTCTTAATTAATCATAAATAGTCTGCTGATTACTTGATTATTAAAATGTGACAGCCCTATTTTAAAGTTCCTAGTCTTATTATATTTTTACACTCATTATGTATTAAATGCACAATGTTTACATTTAGTTTTCAAATGCTGTGCATTAATGTTTTTTTTTTTAAATATTCGGATATCCAAATGATTTTTGTATTGCCTTATCAGCTGTCTTATGTAGATGTTGCCTTCATGTGCACCTGCTCTGAATTCTATTTTCAATTCCACTTGAAGGACACTTTATTTTTTCACTGTGGTTGACAAAATGCATTCTGGGATTGCTTTCTCCACTAAGATTGTGATACTGCCTCTTTGGCCAAAATGAGGTAGAAGGCAGCATAATTAAGTTGTCTACCATGTGAAAAAGCCTTTGTGTCTTATGACACAAGCTTTGACACGGATGTCATCAGTATCGCAAATATCTTTCTCCATGTTTTTTCATTCATTATATAACAATGTGTCTTTCATCTTGCATAGTAAGTAATATAAAATATTGACTGGGTCTGTCCTGCAGGTTTATTAATGCTCGAAGACGGATCTTGCAGCCGATGCTGGATGCCAACTCAGAGTCATCTAAATCCAAGAAGAAGACTGCTCAGAGCCGCCCACTACACCGCTTCTGGTCCGACTCCATCGCCTCGTCTGGAACCCAGCAGCAGCTCACAATGCCAGACGGTACTTCCTCAAAATGGCTTTCTTACAACACTCATTGGCCCAATCGTAAGCTCCTGACACACCAAGCCCAGTGTTTGTGGTGTGTTCTGCACTAGTTTGACCCCGTCGAGGGCTTTTTGGCTGATTGAGCACGTTGAATTGGAATGCGTTGGCGGTGAGAGATAGAACTAAAGCATGAGAATGTGCGAAAGTGATGAAAGCGAGCAAAGAAGATAAGATGGCGCAGACAGAAGGCTGTTCTGATTTTCACCTGAGCATTCCAGTGCTCATGTTGGTATTTTCATAACAACATGAGATGCCTAGAATAAAGAAAGTGATCAGCATGATTGATATTAAAAATGGTTAGCAAGTGCTCGGTTTATGGTTTGTATATCTACAGTCCTGATTTCAGTTTCCTGAATATAGACTGATACCTGCTGATATAGACAGTTATTTCCTTACACGCAGGCATGTGCTGAGAGTCGCCTGTAGTCTTTTTGGTGTGTTTAAGCGCAGCTTTTCTGTGGAGACGAAGCCGACACGAGGCGACAACACAGTCCGCTTTCGTCACCGCTAGTTCTTTTACATCGGCTTGGTGTGTCATGGCCTTTTATCTCCATTTTCTTGGTTTCCTACTGAATTTTAATAGTGGGATGTGTATTGTCATTGTGTGCAGGTAGTCTGGTTACAGTGGGGATGAATGTAGATGGCTTTCAGGCGCTTTCATCAGACGGAGCAACTCTTGCCATGCAGCAAGTTATGATGGGAAATCACAGCGAGGATGAAACGGATGAAAGCGGCAATGAAGACGACACGGATTTGTCATCTGCTAACATGACCGGGCTGGGTTTAGATGTTAGCGACTAAGCCACATGGATCGCAGGTCATAACACTGCATGCTTACATTTACATCGGAAAACTTGCACATGCTGCTTGTTGCAAGAGATCCAGTCCCTTTGTAGATTTTCAGCAAAGCTGATACTTGTGCACTACAAAAAAAAAAGTACTGTATGTTGGCCTATACGTTACACACACACACACACACACACACACACACACACGAACAGTTTACAGAGAGCACAGCGTTACTGAGAGGTGCAGTGTGCGAGGAGTTGCATTTCAGCACCTGTTTTTATTGCGTAGACGTGCACTTTTATACAGATACACTTCAAGAAGGTTGGAACACAGAGGAACGTTTTAAGCGTCTTTAGTGAATGTTTGGTAATGATTTTGTTTTCTATATTAACTCATTTGAATGCCAAGAATTTAAGAGTTTGTCGTTGTGCTGGTTTTATTCACACTGCATGTTTGTTTTCTTCAGTATGCTCACGCTTGTAGAGAGGCTCCAAGACGAAGTTTAAGGAGAAAAGAGATTATTTTTATATATGAACGTTGTAAAATAAAAAAAAAAGTGTTGTTTTTTTCTTTTCTTTTTTAGTTTGTGTTTTATAGGGAATATTTATGTACAGAAACTATACTCCTATGCCCTGTTTTCAGGGGATGACTTAAATTTTTTTAGAAAAAACAATGTGTTGGATTATAAACCATTTTTAAATATGTAAATTGGTTTTAACACTCACTTACAAAAATGCCTTACATATTCTTTTGTAAAACTATTACGCTGATAAGCACAGAAAGCCTGATACATTGACTAAATTGAGTAATATGAGTGAAATCAAAGTCTCTTCCAGTAATCTGTCCTTATGCTGAAAAGCTGTTCCTTCGTTTCAGAGGGACTCTTTGTTTTTGCTCTATAGGCGAACATAGTTTGATCTGAACATGTATAAAGCTTCCCATATCAATCATGATTTATGAAAGATGCTTTGGAAATGAAGATGGCATAAAATGTCCACATTAAAGTCAAATAAAGGTCAAGTGTGAATATGTTGTCACCATTTTATATTAAATGTTGTTAAATGTGTGCTGTTTTTTTTTTAAACAATTATTTAATGACTGTAAACACTACAATAGTATAACATTAAAGCTTTACAAAGGTTTGCAACTATGAAAATAATTTTCGCATGGATGGGGCCTTTGTCCTTTTTTCTCACTATTTATTGCATTGTCACTACTTTGTCTCTGGGAACATTTGTGTAATTACTCATTCATGACACATCAGAGGATTGTTTGACAGGTATTAAAATAGCAAGTACTGTATAAGACTACTTACACCAAATAAAACTTCCAGATTTGAGTGCATGCAATAAAACATTTCTTCCAGTGTGCCTCCTTGTGACATACAGTGGTGTGTGTGGCAGAGTTTAGTTTTTCTGTGGAGTCTCTGCTTGGATTCAGTGCCCTGATGCTGATTTCCCACAAATAAACTGTGAGGCTGTCAATAATCAGAGCTGATAGTAGAAGGATGCTGCATTTCTTCTCTCTACATGAAAAGAAAAGAATATTATTGTCATTTTTATTTTTAAACCATAAGAGGGCCTCATTTATCAGAATTACTCATAATAGCACATGAGAACATGTCTGGCATGACCTTCAAAAATAGCCATTTCCAAAGCACATGAGAACACGCCCTGCATGAGGTTTCTTAAAAAAAAAGTTATTTTCCTATAGAGTGCAACACTGACCATCCTTCAATCGGAAGGCAGTCAAAAGGTAGCTAGATATAGTGAAACTGGCTTATATATATATATATGAAATTTGTAAAAAATAAATAAGGCAGTTTTACTATGCAGCTACCTTTGGTTTTATCTGCAGGATTCAGAAGTTAACAGATACACAAGATCACAATCCTGACCTCCATCTGCAGATGTATCCAGGTGAGGGACTGTGTGATGCGCGTGTAAACCCCAGGTTTGTTCTTTTCGGCACATCCTTGTCCCCAGCTTGTGGCCCCCACCAATTTCCAGACTGAGGAATCCTCACAAGCCAGTGGACCACCACTGTCACCCTGTTACCAGCATGGACAAAAAAAAAAAAAAAAACGTTATCTAATAACGTTATTTTCAAAGAAAAAAACGTTCCTAGCAAGCGTATAGTGCTGCTGACTTCATGTATTCCACAGAGCTGTGTAATAATTAATATTAATCATCACTTAAATGCATAGTTACACTGTAACAAAGACACAATTGAGATGATATACCTGGCAGGAGTCTGTTCCCCCCTCCAGGTACCCTGCGCAGATCATGCCTGGTGATATGTAGCCTTGGTAAACCTCCGGATGACTGCAGGCCTTGTTAGAGATGAGTGGGACTCGTGCTGAAAGCATTGAATCACTCCCTTCACCTAAAACACAGAACACAGTAGTACATCTTATCATTTTACAAACCCTGCCTTTGGAGGACACATTCCAAGGTAGGAAGGCATCAAGGCACGTCTGAATCCAGTGTTATCTTCACTTCCTGTCTCCTGAGATACCTCCTGATTGATTTTTGAAGGCAGCATAGATATATATCCTTTTCTGCCTTTGAATTGATATGATATCCCATAATCCTGTGCGTTCCATTCAGTGACAGTTAAGATAAAAATAAAGACGCCATCTTAAAGTTGCGGTTGGTTGTCAGTTTGTGTGTAAATGTATGTTTTTGAAGTAGGTTTTCCACTTTTGATGTCATTTCTACTGAGAAATGACTACTGTAGTATGTGCTACAGTAGTATTTGCTAAGTTCTCACAAATGCTCTCTCTATTTTGCTGTAGACCATTAAGCCATTTTAGCTGCCTCAGAAGTCTTTTCAGAAGTGTCAAAGTCAGCTGTCTATGCTTTTGGACACAGCCAGAGTGTTTGCAGATTTTTGACAGCTAGCACAGTGTAATTCAGTAAGAGGCAGCACAAGAACTTGACTATTTATCAGTATCACAATCAAAGTCTTCAGTGTATGAATGGTCTTACTGGGCTAAACATAACACTGGTTCAAATAATCATGTGAGTTTTTGGTTAGTCTTTGTATCTTGATTGAGACAAATCAGACACATAATGATTTGTTATATTTAACAAATAAGCTTTAAAGTCCACTCTTAGTAATGAACCATTCCCTGAAAAGAGCCACTAGAGCAGAAAAGGCCTCAATCACCAGGGCAACAATCAGATAAGTTTATTGCTGTGAAAAAGTGGTCACGTCATGTGGAAAAGCAAACAGACTTAAAGACTGAAAAACAAACTTTTCTGAGCACAAACTCACAATTTGCTGGACAAGACAGAACTGGCGAAAAGTGACGAATCGAGGTTTTGTTCCACCAGGGGTGATTGTTGTGTTTATTGTTGAAGGAATGAGTGTTACACCAAGGCCTGTACTCTGGAGCGGGATCTATTTGGAGGTGGAGGGTTTGTCATGGTCTGGGGAGGTTCAGGGTTAGTTCACCCAAAAATGAAAATGATCCCATGATTTACTCACCCTCAAACCATCCTAGGTATAAATGACTATCTTCTTTCAGACAAACACAATCAGAGATATATATCCTGGCTCTCCCAAGCTTTATAATGGTAGTGTCACAGTTCCCTGCATTCCCGGACTCCATTTCCCATGATCCTCCTGTTTCCACACCTGCACTCACTTCCTCGTCATCTCCCCATCAGCACTCATCTCCTGCACCTGGACCTCATCATCTGCACACCCTTTATAATGGACTCACTCCTCTCACTCCTTGTCTGTTCTACTTGTTGTATAGTTGTATTGTTAAGACGTGCTTTTGGTTGTTTCATTCTCCTTTATTCCATTAAATACCCTATTCTGTGGAAATCCGTGCATGCCTCATCCCTTCTGTAACCAAGCCGTAACAGGTAGTGAACGGGGGGCCTGTTTTGAAGATCAAAAAATGCATCCACCCATCATAAATAAAATCCATATGACTCCCGGGGGTTAATAAAGGCCTTTTGAAGCGAAGTGATGGGTTTTTGTAAGAAAAATATCCATATTTAAAATTGTATTAACTAAAATATCCAGCTTCCGCCAGATGACCGTATGCATACTGCGCAAGTCGATTTGCTTCAAATGAATAACCCCTGATGTGATGTATGAAGCAGGATGTAGGAGTATCGTAAGCTTAGACGCCTCTTGTGGTTTAAACAAATAGGGCTGTGCGAAAATACTGAAGCTCCTTTTCTCTTATATCAAAATCCTTTGACATTTCTCTTTAAAATTTCTCATTTTAGACTTCTAATTCATGACCGGTGTTTTGTTTTGCTCTCTCCTCTGCACTCTGTGTTCCTCATTGTGTCATACGTCAGGTCAGAGGTTTACTTTTCCGCTGCAAAACGATGCGTATCTGTTGGAAGCTATTTATTATACTTAATAAAGTTTTAATCGAAGAGGCCGGATCTCAATCCCATTGAGACCTGTTAAGTTAATTTTGGAGGTTGAGGGCTAGGCAGTGTTAATTTTGACAAATTTTGATTTAGTTTTAGTCATAGTCTTTTGCCATTTAGTCATATTTTAGTCATCGGAAATTGTTTTAGTTTTAGTCTAGTTTTAGTCGACTAAATATCATAAGATTTTAGTCAACTAAATCTACAGTAGATTTAGTCAACTAAAATCTAATTGTATCCAAATCTAAAATCTAATTGTAATGCATTAAGTGAGCATTTCTCTAACAATACACAGATCCAATACAGTGAAATACATCTGATATTCTCCAAAATGTTTATGTTCACTTAAGACAACCAACTGTACTTTACTCGTCAAAGCGGACAGTTTTTGACCGTTCAAGTGCAAAAACACACGAAAGATTGACACACTTATTGAGGTACTATTATAGTTTTTGTTTAAAATTGATTAGATTAGATTTTTAGTTTTTCTGCTTTTATTGTAATTTTAGTTAAAAGTTTTTTGTTCATGTCTTTTAGTTTTTGCTTTTAGATGTCTATATAGTTTTTTTTATTTGTTTTAGTTATTTTAGTATAACAGCTTAGAGCTTAGAAACTAGATGAAATAAAATAAGTTTACATTTTTTATCTATTTATTTCAGTTAACGTTTATTTCAAGTAATGAAGATTTTTGAGTTAACTATAATAACTCTTATACTTGTAAAATATAGCCTATTGAATAATGTGTTAAATAATGTTCTTAGTCTTTACGTCATGTGACAGAAGAAGTGGTAGTTTACTATGAATTAAATAGAAATTAAATTAAATACAGTTTGTTGTGTAAACAAAATAACAATAATGACCAGGAAAAAAAAAAAATTATCAACCATCCCGAAATTCACTGTGACTCTTAAGGCAGGAACACACCAAGCCGACGCTGGGTAATGTCTGGGTCCAAAGTTGGCCTGACACACCAAACCAACACTCAACAGCCGACGGCCAAGTAGCATGTCCGTTCTGCGCCTGCGTAAGATGAAATGCCTTTCCGTACCAGCAGGTGGCAGTAGCTGAACAGCCAATCAGAATGATCAGATGGCCCGACGGACCGACGAGCTCCGACACCGATTCAACATGTCGAATTGGCCGAAAAAAAGCAGACGAGGACCAATTTCAGCCGACAGTGCGGAACACACTGAGAAAACAAAAACTGCCCGACGGCCGACCGTCGGCTTGGTGTGTTCCTGCCTTTATTCTGAAATGTCTGCGGTCTGCACTATAGCAGTAGCAGGCTGCTCATTTAAGTTCAGATGAGGGAGATAAAATGTGCATTCTTACAACCGTCTAAAACATACTACCATATAAACATTGTGTAGTAAACATTGTCATAATTCATCAACATTAGCTTATAAGCAATCGCTTGACATGTGCGCTATTCATTGATTGCGAAGCAGTCTGAAGAGCCTGCATGAGCCTGTAGAACGCGCAACAGCGCCACGTTTTCCCGCGGTTAGATCTGCACGTTACACTTCAAATGTGCGCATCTTCCACACAGGACAGCAGTCCTGACTGGATAAGTTCCCAAATCGTCCCTCTCTATTATTTTTGTTTCGCTTTCATTCGTTGACGAAAATTAGAGTAGATTTTAGTCATAGTTTTAGTCATTCAAAACACATTTATATTTAGTCATCATCTCGTTTTCGTCCGTCGTTGATGGAAATTATGACGAAAATTATTCGTCAACAAAATTAACACTGCCATTCCCCCAGAAATGTCTAAGAACTTGCAAGTGCCTTGATGGAAGAACTGGCAAATTTGGTGCAGTCCATGAATAGGAGATGCCCAGAGGAGATGACTGGAGATGCACTTAATTCAGCTGATGGACACACCAGATACTGACTTAGCAGATACTGTTAATGTTACACCCCAACCCCAACTACTCCACCACCCCATCCCCCAGGTCAGGGATATATTATTCCATTTCTCTTTGTTACATGTTTGTAAAACTTGTTCAGTTTATGTCTTAGTCAGTTTAAACTTTTTACGTTCATTTAAAAGTGAGAGGACGTTTCTTTTTTGCTGAGTTTAAAATATATAATGATTTGTTTTTATTAATGATTGTTTACAGCACCAGGGCGGTCCTTAGGGCAGTGCAACCAGTGCGATCTTGAGGGGGATTGCGCTTCCACTACCTCGCACTGGGCTCCGCCCCATGCTTGGGACGGCTTGGGACGGCTTTGTACAGCACCTTCAAAAATTAAATAAAATCATAAAAAAGGGAAAACACACCTGATGCGCATTCTTTGTTTGTCATTTTGTAGGAGTAGAGTTAAGAAATCTTGCAGTATTTTTGCAGAAAATGTACACCACCATCTTCTCCAATCAAAGTTATCATTACAACTTCCCAGCTTGTAAATACGAACTTCCCAGGAGGACTTGAACACACTATTCGCCCTTGTTTGAGCCACCTGAGTCAGATATAACAATATTGGCTTCCTAGACTTACCACCATCAAATATGGCGCCCCATCCTGAGATCCAGCACATTTTACCATCCTCAAACTCCTCTCCAAAGTTCGGCAGACAGATAGGCTCCACAAAACCTGAGAGAAATGGCGACATCAATCTAACAAACAAGCCATTTGTCACAATGAATGTAAAACGTGTGCATGGAAAGTTGTAGCAGGTCAAGATAAGATTAAGTGGCATTTGCATAACTGCCAGCCATTAAAAAAGCTAGCTCAAAGAAACATCACCCCACATGGTTCATCAAAAGAACAACTTTCCAGTTTAAAAGAGCTTCTTTTGCAGAAGGTACCATTAAAGATGAGGGGCTGCACCAGTTTCATCAGAGCAATATCATGGTCCAAGCCCTTGGGTCTGTAGCGACTGTGATAGATGATCTTCTTCACGGCGAGAGACTGCACTGCGTTCACCGGCTGTTCTATCAATCCCACATAGACGGTCCAAAGCATAGGGTATGCATACCTGCATGCAAATCAGACTATGATCATTTCCATGTGGCTAGATGAATATAATAATACTGGTTCATGAGAGCATTATAAACTCACTCGTACACACAATGTGCAGCAGTCAGTATCCAGCGAGATGATATGATGGAGCCTCCACACATGTGCACGTTCTGAAGGTGTAGGCTCACCTGCCAGGGGAACTGGCCCTCAACTGATAGGTTACCGCCAACTATACGAGCATTAAACTTAGGTCTGGATCCACAAGCTATGAAGAAATTGAATGAAATGTTTGCTGATGTAACATTGATATGCCATCTGTATTCACATCTGCACTTTATAGTTGAGAATGTGGCCATCATTTAAAATAAATACATTTCTGAAAAACATAAAAAGGTTTTTGCTTATGTTTAACTGACTCTCATTTGTTTCAAAAGTACCAGTGGCTTTGGACTCAATACTGTCAACTACTGGCCTGGATGTATGAAGTTTATTTTATTTCTTACTTTAAAAAAAAAAAAAAAAGGTTGCCACTTCATACTGAAGAGATTTATCTTTTATTTTGTTCTTTGGACATTAAATTAATCATACAGCCTTTATGGCTCAGATGATTGTCTCAAAAGAGTAACATTACATAGAAAGATGGGGTTAGTTCACCCAAAAATTAAAATTCTGTCATTAATTACTCACCCTCATGTCGTTCCACATCCGTAAGACCTTCGTTCATCTTCAGAACACAAATTAAGATATTTTTGATGAAATCTGAGAGGTTTCTGTCTCTCCATAGACATCCAATGCAACTACCACTCCAAGGTCCAGAAAGCTAGGAAAAAGATCTTAATTTGTGTTCTGAAGATGACCGAAGGTCTTGTGGAACGACATGAGGGTGACGGAAATGACAGAATTTTCATTTTTGGGTTAACTAACCCTTTAACTGGCTCTTATTTGTACCAGTGGCTTTGCACTCTACACTGACACCTATTGGCCTGGATGTGTGAAGTTCTCACTGTTGCCAGTTCACACCAAAGTTGTTTGTTTTGTTTACCTATTATTTTGTTCTCTTTACAAAAACATTTTATATTATTATTATGAGTACACATCTCTGGTGATGTGACATCAACATGGGGCTTTTTTAGAGTGCTGAATGTGTCTGTAGTCTTCATCTCATGTAAGTGAACCTCATTTCAGTTCAACCTCTCAGTTCATTACGTGTCAAACATTTTAAATTAGCAAAATATAAACAAATAAAATAAAATACTGAGTGCACCTTTAACAATTAACAAAACATAAAACTCCCATTAAGCTTTATCATTTTAACAGGATGAGTTTTAAACTTTAGAATTGTGAACAATCTGGAATATTGATATATCTTCTCAGAAGGGAATGATGAACATACAATAATATGTATTTAAGGAAAGCATTAAGATGTGGCCACATTTAGCATTGTTTGGCTAATTTTCTTGGACAAAATCCAGTAATTTCAATAGGAATCCTTGCTATCAGAAATTTTGTGCGAAGGCGAAAGATTTCCCTTTGGAGATTTCACAATAAGTTTAAGTTCAAGAAAGCTGCTTAGTTTGAAAGTGATTTCTGTGTGAGCAGTGTTTCATCCATTACACTACTGACAATTTTGTTCATGCGACCAGAACTTTAGACTGAAAAAAGAGCTTTTCTTTTCCTTACCTATGCACTTAAGTGTTGTTACCTTCCCCAGACTGCACTGGGATTTACTGGGGAGAAAAAGACAAAGAAATTATATAGATGGTTAAGAAATGGTATGCCATTAATGGCTGTAACATGTGCTCTGGGTCTGTGTTCATGAATTTTGGTATATGGACTTCATTTCCCACAATTCCCCATCTAGGAACTAATCACACACTCACACCTGTTTCCAGTCAGTGACACTTTATAAGCTGCACAGACACACAGACGCAGACGTGCACGCACGCACGGTTGGTTTAGTTGTATGTTTGTATTCTGTGTTTTCCTGATTTCCTTGTTTTGCTTTGCCTTGCCCCACCTGTTTTTTTTTTGGTTTTTTTTGCACCTTACTGATTTTTTTGTTTCTGATTGTTTATAGCCTGCCTTGACTATTTCCTGTGTTTTGTTGGATTACTCATTTGCCTTGCCCTTCCTGTGACTGTTTGCTGGTGATAGACCTGCTGCCTGTTTGACTACGCTCTTCTTGTTAATAAAGCCTGCACGTAGATCTACAACTATGTTGCGTCACTCCCTTACGTTACAATGGGGTTAATTCACCCAAAACAATTTTTTCTTCCCTTGGAAAAAACAAGATAGGCCTATTTTGGAACAACATGTGAAAGCTGCAGTGCAGGGCAATCATATTACATAAGGAACTATCGTATGATTTATGATGACCAGGAATATAATTTGTCTTTTTTGGAGTTTGATAGGCCTTGGTCACTATATGCTTTCATTTTATAGAAAAGGAAATTGTGAACACATTCTTCTAAACATCTCCATTTGAGTTCCATTGTAAAATGGAAAATCAGATTGCTTTGTATTATTGGAGGTAAGTAAATGATGACAGAAATCAGACAGTCTATACAATACTCACAAAATATTAATTATTTGACTTTGGGATTTAGTGGGATCAAACTAATCTATTTGTATCACTTTAAAAAGGAAAAAAATTAAGAGCATAGCAGATGTGAGAGAGTAACGTTCAAAGAGTCTTGAATGGAAAGCGCTTTAAGCTGTTGGCTACAGAACAAAGTAAATGCAAAACCATCAAAAGTATGCATATTGTGTAGTCTACTGCTGTGAACTGAAAGGCACTCCACTCAAATTTTAGAGAAACAAATTTCAGTTTAAGATTGGCTATAAATGATTAAATGGATCATCAAAACAAAAACAAGTCAGTTTCAAAATATTGTTTTGATGCCATTGCTGTATATTACATTTTTAAGATCTCCATGAACACTTTCTGCTTAGAATTCTGCTTAGAAGGTAGTTGCTGCAAAGTGATTTGCACAAGAAACTATAACAAAATTTGAGACATATATCAGTTCAGTGATGCCTTGCAAACACTGTAGATGAAGACATGAAGAGACTGTATTTACCTGAAATTAGTTATGTTGTGTATCTTGATAGCTTGCTGGGAACTTGTGTGGTTCAAACATATTGACACCAGGTTACTTTGGAAGTCCTGCTCAATAGACGACAAAGGAAGAGCTTTCGACTCCATAAATCTAACAGAGAGGGGGAAAAGAAAAGCAGCTTAAAATAATACCATAACTAATACCATAACCATGATGTTATTAGCATTTTGGTACTGTAACATCTACTTAAAAACATGCAAACTAATTGCCTTAAAAAAACTAAGTTTAGTGGAATAGCAAGAGTATGTTTTACTGATAAATGCTTAATGTAATTCACATACATGAAAGTTCAAGTAACTAAAAAAGAACTGTAGAGAGTACTTGATCATTTACTTTAGATTTAATCTTGACTTAGTAGCCTACTACTCAGAGTTAGTGACTCCCAGAGTCCATTGTGGCATGAATCAGCGAACATAAGCAGAAGCTCAACCGAAACCTGAATAACGCACAAGAACAAAGCTCTTCCGGAAGCTCAAATGTGCTGTGTAACACACGAGAATGAGCCTCATTGGTTACGCAGCACGTTTGAGCTTCTGGGAGAGGTTTGTTCTTGTGTGTCATTCACATTCGGTTGAGCTTCTGCTTATGTTCGCTGATCAATGTTTACATGCGAGTAAAAGCTAAATTAAATCTGTTCATCATAACAAGCGATCGATTCTCTTCATAAAATTTGGACTAAACCGCCCGATTCATATGGATTATTTTTTCAATCTCTTTATGAAGTTTTTGAAGTGTCGAAGTTGTAGTTACAAAGGCAGTCTATGGAAGGAAATCTGACAGCATTCTATCATCAAAAAAAATCTTAATTTGTGTTCTGAAGATGAACGAAGGTCTTATGGGTGTGAAACGACATGAGGGTGAGTAATTAATGACAGAATTTTCATTTTGGGGTGAACTAACCCTTTAAACAATTTCTTTGTTTTATTATTTTTGGCTTTATTTGCCAATTTTATTTGCTGTCTTATGTCAGTAGTAGCACAACAAAGACAGATAAATAAATAAGCAAATATAATTGTTATTGTTACAATTAATATGTGTTTTGTATGTTAAATGTTGATTTCTCTGTGTGACTCAAGCAAGGTCAATTGCAAGATATTGTCAAAACTATAGGGGGTGTTACGTATCCGGTGCCTGCTGGTTCCTGCTACTCCCCACCAGAGGTCGCTGGTTCACCATTTCATTGCACACACAGTTATACTTAACTCTGGACTACATTTCCCACAATCCCTCACCTAGGAACCAATCATGCACTCACACCTGTTTCCCATCAGTGACCCTTTATAAGCTGCACTCACATACACACTCATGGCTGAGTATTGTTTAGTCTAGTATCCAACCTTGTCTCCTTGTCTCCTTGTCTCCTTGTCTCCTTGTCTCCTTGTCTCCTTGTCTCCTTGTCTCCTTGTCTCCTTGTCTCCTTGTCTCCTTGTCTCCTTGTCTCCTTGTCTCCTTGCGCCTTGCCTTTGTTTTGACCCTGGACTGTTTTCCTTGTTTGATGATCGTTTGATGCCTACCTTGACCATTGCCTGTGTTTGGATTTAATTTTTTTGCCTTGCCCTCTTGTATCTGTTTGCTGGTGTTTGACCTCTGCCTGTACGACTACGCTCATTTTTAATAAAGCCTGCACGTGGATCTTCAACTCCGTTGTCCAGTTCCCTTCGTTACAGAATACTCAGCCAACCAAGATCCAGCGGCTTTTATGAGCATTTCCAGCCACAACATGGATCCAGCAATACGTCTTGTCCGCCTACGTCAAGGCAATTATACCCTCGAGGACCACATCCAAAAGTTTCTGGACATTGCACATTTATCTGACTTGCCTGACTTTGCTCTCATTGATTTCTTCTGTCATGGATTAAACAAACGACTGCAAGATTATTTAATCAAGTATGGTCCTCGAGGGTCACTTGTTGAATTTTTGGACTTTGCTCTAACACTAACTGGCTCTCTTTTTTTACTGTGGGGGTCGCGGAGGAATGCGACATAACTCCAGTGCCTTTAATGGTGGCTGCGCTAGAATCCACTCACAAAATGGGGGCCACCACAACACCAAATCAAGTCACAGCTGATCTTCATGAGCCCAGTCAAGTCGCAGTTGATCTTCCTGAGCCCAGTCAAGTCGCAGTTGATCTTCCTGAGCCCAGTCAAGTCGCAGTTGATCTTCCTGAGCCCAGTCAAGTCGCAGTTGATCTTCCTGAGCCAAGTCACGTCTCCGCTGATTGCCCAGAGTCACGTCACGTCTCCGCTGATCGCCCAGAGTCACATCATGTCAAGTCTCTGGATCCGTCCGAGAGCGGAGAGGATTAGCGTCCAGTGTGGACGATCCAGCAGCACGAGCAGCTGGCATTCCAAAGCCTCTGTTGGCCGCTTCGCACTCAAGCCCGCTGGCTTCGCACTCAGGCCTGCCGGTTGCTACGCACTCAAGTCCACCGGTTGCTACAGACAAGATGGCCGCCCCGCCAGTGTCTACGGACAAGATGGCCGCCCCTCCTGAGCCCTCAGCCGAGATGGCAGCCACGCCTGAGCCCTCAGCCGAGAAGGCCGCCACACCAGAGCCCTCAGCCTAGATGGCCACCACACCCGAGCCCTCAGAGACTACAGTGCTGACCATTATGGCCACAGCCATTTGGTGTGTGTGGGCTGCGCACACATCGGCTCCAGCCCATGAATCAGCTTCAGAGCCTCACCTCGTCAGATCTTCTAGAGTCTCGCCTCTTCAGATCTTCCAGAGCCTTGCCTCGTCTCATCAGATCTTCCAGAGCCTTGCCTCGTCTTAACAGATCTTCTAGAGTCTCGTCTCATTTCATCAGATCTTCTAGAGCCTCGTCTCACCTCATTAGATCTACCAGAGCCTCATCTCGTCTCATCAGGTCTTCCAGCCCGTCTGAACTGCTTTGGTGGTCGTCTGCTCCGCCGTGGGGGTCTTCAAGCCTACTTACCTGGCTGTCTGCCCTGCCTTCTTCACCCTGTTCGTCTGCCCTGCTTCAGTCTTCAGTCCTTCTCCCACCACATGGTCCTGGCCCCCCGTCCCTTCCCCTGTTCCTCCTCCGCATGTGGATCTTCAATTCCGTCGTCCAGTTCTCTTCGTTACAGGGGGATTATATCAACCCAATTATTACAATTTTAATAGATCTTGAAAAGTAGACTAGTTAATGATCTAGTGCGCATGTCTGAGGTATAGACGTGTTTTGTTAGGGCTCCTCTCCAAGGCCTCGACAAAGTTATTATTTTATTGTGTTTTATTTAGTTTTAGGCCATCAAAGTGTGTTTACTTTACGCATTTAATGTGAACTTTTGTCTCGACTCAATAATGTCAAAGCCGAGTGCCTCCAACAAAGTTAAGAACACTGACGACCAAGTTTCTGGAGCTAACGCTAAAGCTAGCTTGCCTGACACGTCTGAAAAATTACCGGACATGTTGTATGCTATGTGCAAAGAGATATGCAAAGAGATGTCCGAGTCAATCTTGCAGGGGGTTAACGCCCGCTTTGATGCTTTCAAACTCAATTTCCAGAAGCTTGTGACGTCGCAGGCCGAACTACAGGCCCGTGTGGCTAATAAAGAGCTGGCTACGAACGACTTTGAGGCACGGATCCAAGAGTTGGAAACCAGGTACTCAGAGCTGTCTAAACAAAATAGTCAAAATAGACATAATATTAAGATCGTGGGGATACAAGAGGACGAGGAGGAGGAGGGTAAACCCACTGAATTTGTCTCCAGGCTGATTCCCCAACTGCTTGGAGAAGAGTATTTTCCTCACCCGGTTAAAGTGGATCGAGCGCAACGTTCTCTTCAGCCGAAACCGACTGTTGGTGAGAAGCCGCGCACAATCCTTTGGCTTGCTTAGTTGGGGACACTTGACAATTGACATTTGATATTCAACAGTGCTTTCATCTGCCTGCATTCACACTATTCCTTACGAGCTGCTGTGCAGCCAAAATAATGTACCAGTTATCACTGTAAAGCTGCTTTGACACAATCCACATTGTAAAAAGCGCTATATAAATAATGGTGACTTGACTTGACTTGACAATCCTGGTGCGCATTCACCACTTTTAAGAGAAGGAGCTGATTCTGCATCACGGGAGAGTGCAACCACACAAATACAAGGGCAAAAGGGTCCTTATTTTTCCCAATTATACCACAGAGGTGATGTCTCAAAGAAATGCCAAATGGGAGGTGTCAGATTCTATACTTTGGGAGACATTAAAGTTGGTTATGCGTGGGCATATTATTTCTTATGAATCTGCTGCCAAGAAAGAAAGAGAAAGACTTTTTAGAGATACAAAGTGTTCTTCCTACCCTTGAACTGGCCTATCAGGTGTCAAAATCATCTAATGACTATAATAAGATAATGAAGCTTAAGTATGAGTACAGCTGCATTCTTGGTGGTCAAATAAACAAGCTTTTTTTGAGAATGAGGCAGAGGCATTTCGAAACTGGGGATAAGCCTGATAAGCTCTTGGCGCGACAACTTAAAGGGGCTCAAGCTTCCAGGTCAATTTATTACATAAAATCTAAGGATGGCAGACTAACTAACCCCAAGGATATTAATGCCCGTTTTAAAGATTTTTAAAGTGAACTCTATACTTCCAACAGTACAGCCACTCATTCTGATTTACTGACTCTCTTGAAATACCTAAACTTGGTGACGTCGCTAGGGGCTGACCTGGACTCTGCCAGATCTCTGCCATTAAGTCATTCATCCTGACCAGACCGGGTTTATCCCTGGCAGATTCTCTTTCTTTAATGTGTGTCGCCTCCTCAATACAATATTTGCTGATCATTCAAAAGTTAATGGAGCAGCAATTCTGTGCTTGGATGCGCAGAAAGCTTTTGATCAGGTTGAGTGTCCTTACATGTTTAGATCACTGTAAAGGTTTGGGTTTGGCGAGACATTTGTATCATGGGTCAAAATAATATATTCCAGACCAAAGTGTTCAGCAACTAATGCAGACAGGTCGCTTGAGTTTCCTTTACATCGCTCAGTGCAACAGGGGTGCCCCCTTTTACCTGCCCTTTTTGCCATTGCAATAGAACCTCTTGCCCTAAGTATAAGGCGTCATACAGGTATAAGGTATCACAGGTCTTGAAGTGGGAGGCAAGAAAGCTCTTATTAGTCTGTATGCAGACGATGTAATATTGTATTTGCAGAATTCTGAAAGATCAGTTCCCATTCTCTTAGGTTTAATTACTTCTTTTGGGAGACTCAGGGTATACAATCAATTTGTCAAAGAGTAACTTTATGCCTCTTTCTGATACTTATAGACCTGTCCCCAGGCCTTTATAAGATGTCTATGTCATTATTAGAAAATTTTCGAATTGATAAACTTCACAGAGTCTCGTCTGCAAGTTTAAAGAGGACCTATTATGACCTTATGAAAAGTATTGTTTTTGGGGTCTATTAGAATAGGTTTTCATGCTAGAATGTTTAAAACCCATTATTTTTTACATATATTTTAAATTGTTGCAGCACCTTTCTTCTCAGTCTGTCAGTAGCACACTGTTTAGTTCCTGTCTCCATGAAGCGCCTCCTTCTGAAAGTGCAATGTGCTCTGACTGGTCAGCTGGATCAGCGTGTTGTAATTAGTTAACCGCTTTGAGTGTGTTTCGGAAATGTCACACCATTTACCATAACCTCGTTAGATCCAGGGTGGAAAAAAACAGCGGCTGCGTCCGAAATTGCATACTTCCTTATATAGTAGGAGTAAAACAGTATGTGTAAATTCATTAAATTTACCTTTGGAGTGGACTTTGTGCTTTGTAACTTTGCAGACCTTTTTGATGCTCAAACAGCAACAGTACCTAACAAGCCAGTACAAGATTTTTGTCTGACTCTAATGATTTATCTAAAGATTCCTAAAAGAGGTGAGGTCTTGAGTCCACACCTAAGATTAGGTTACGATTATGCTGTTTTCACATGTTGCGTATGTTATTATTGGGTATGTCCTACAGAGTTCAACTCCAACTTGCCAACACACCTGTCTGGAAGCTTCTATTAACCTTAAGCCCTTTATTAATTGTTTCTGGGGCCGGATTCATAAAAAATCCTCTTAAGAAAAGAAGAAAATTTTCAAAAGTTCATAAGAATGTTCCTATAAGTGCAATTCTTAAAAAATTCTTAAGAATTTCTTAAATATTTTCTTAAGAACATCTTATTTTTTTCCTTAAGACAAAAATGACATGCTTTGGTGTTATTTGATTGAAAGGCAGGTGAACACAAAAGAAGATATTGATTGAACACAAAAGAAGATATTTTGAAGAATGTGGGGAATTAAACATTTGATGGTATTAAAGTATTTTATGGGGTCCATCAGCTGTTTGGTTATCAGCATTTGTCAAAATATCTTCTTTTGTGTTCAACAGAAGAAAGAAATTCATACAGGTTTGAAACAACTTGAGGGTGAACTAGCATTTTTGGGTAAACTAGCCCTTTAAGAACAATCTTAAGAAAAAACATAACATTCTTAAGAAAAGTTTTGGGAATACTTAAGTTAGAAAATATGAAGAAAATAGCAGTTAAGAATGTTTCGTGAATCCGGGCCCGGTGTTTTTATTTGGGTTAGAGAGCTAAACTCTGCAGGACAGTGGCCCTCCTGGAGCAGGGTTGAACACAGATTTAGAGGGTGTGTAAAGGAGGGTGTTTCCGTATTCAGTACCTAGAATAGCCAAGTTGTTTGCAAGCAGAGAGGGAAAGGTCAGAGTCCCAGTTATCGGCACAAACGGTTCTCCAGACTCCATTAGTGAGCACTTGCAGTACAGAGCTCTTCCCACTCAGACGCACTGCACAGACAGATGGACACATGACACATGAACAGCAACATTCAACGACAGTACTGAATATTAATATAAGTGTGCTGGTGCTCACCACAACTGAGCTCATCTTCTCCGTGTTCACAGTCTAAATGTCCATCGCACTGTAGCAACATGCTAATACACCCTGAGGAGCCACATCGAAACTTCCCCACACAGCTCAAGCCAACTAAAGTGGTGGAAATATGAGAATTAATTAGAATGAGTCTAGACCACTAATTATGGGATAATTGGTAATTATAGGCCTATGTAGTTATTTCATTATAAGCATTTATTTTTAACAGTAACACAATTCATTGCAAGTACATCCTTCATCACTTCATTGCTCAGTGGCTATATAGTAAGCTAATACCATAATGCAAGGCTGCGGCCTGTATTAGATTGTGCGACCTGAGTTGGAGGCATCTTGTGAATGTTTTTAGATCCTGGGTTGTGCAATATAATCTACTTTAATCTTTAAATTATTCATTGCAGTTGTGTTGGTTTAGTTTTTCTAAGGGTGTGTTCAGAGAAATTACACAGTGTCAAAGGAAATGACACTTTTTTTTTCTTTTAGAGCTGCTGTACAGCCGAAATGAACTCTGTTGGCTGAGAGAGCTCAAATTGCTGCAACTGAAGAAAACATATTCCAATAGAAAAAAACCCACCAGCAAACTGAGAAAACAACTTCATCAGTGTGACAACACATGTGCTGCAAATAATCACAATGCAGCCAAATACAGAAACGCTCTCCCATTAGCATAGAACACAATGGAAATGTTTCAAGGGGACGAACCTTGGGAAAGTTTTTTCATTATTTTAACATCCTGATCGTATGTGCGTTGTGAGTATTTGCAGTGCCTTTCTGTATTTGGTTGCATTGTGAGAATTTGGAGCGTGTTTCTGTATTTGGTTGCGTAGTGAACTTTTGCAGCACATGTGTTGTCAGACTGACGAAGATGTTTTCATGAGTTCACACTTAAAAATTATTAGATAGCGTAAAAGAGTATGCGTATTTGGCATGCTGTCCAGAGGAAGGCAGATTCAAAGTGACCGAATTGGTTATGTATCACACAAACGCACAAAAGAAAAAGAAATAAATGCTAATATAAATATAAGCTGCAACTATATCGTCTAATTAAGGGAGGTATTGTTTAATGTACCCCTCACAAAAAAGATACAGAGTTAAATATTGATCAAAAAATTGATCAAACCTTTTTTGTTGTGCTATTTGCAAACAACAACAGCAACAACAAAAAAAGAATGTATATATCTTCAAACTTGAGTAAAGTGGAAATTTACAAAATCTGTACTTAAGTACAGTAACAAAGTATTTGTACTTTGTTACTATACACCACTGGATGTTTTGAGTTCAATCTGAAGACAATGAAGACTTACCGCCCAGTCCAATTCCAAACACAATAATGAGGGTAATAAGGACACAAGCTCCAATAAATATCTCCATCCTGCGTGCAAACAGGCTCCCACGGAGTGTTTTCTCCTCTGCTGGATTGTTATCAGTTGCATGAGATGATAAATAACATTAATTATCTCTTAAATTAATTCATGTTTATGCATTTAGCAGACACTTTATCCAAAGCAATAATACATTTTATGGGTATGCACTTTTGCCTGGGGGTTGAACCTACAATTTTCATGTTGGCATCATATGTTATTAGCTAAACTACAGGAACAAAGTATCCTTTTGTGTATTTTACTATCTAGTGTACATGTCTGACTAAAAAACAATTAGAGTTTATGTTTTGGATGACTGAAATAGTTTAGGAAGAGTTTGGATCAATGCTTCTAGCTGCATCTTTGGACGATAATATAAAATTCTGTATAAATATAATTACACAGCCATAAAGTGTGCAGACTGAGCTTGGTTTTAAATAGTATAAATCAATATCAGGAAGAAAATAGTCTACATGACATTGTGTAGGAATTTTGATGATTTGATTATGATGGATGATGTACATCAGTACCTGTAACAAAGGGCTGGACTTTGGTAACTGGCATTGAAAGGCTGGGCTGAGCTGAGGGGGTTTCTGTTAGAGGGTCTTTGGAAGTGACTTCAAAAGTGGGGTTGACAGTGCTGTCATCTGGTGCAGGACTGGCACTTGAATTGTCTAGGGGACTGACCTTCAGCAGGGCCGGGGGATCCATAGCAGGAATGTCTTCCTCGGTTACAGAGACCACCTCTATTTTCTCAGGATATATCTGATTGGCTGCTCCCTGTGTGGAAGCATGAAAAAAGTGATCCAGCATCCACACATCTGTGTGCTGTATTCCTTAAGTATAGTTTTTACAGATTTTACTTAGATATTTTATTTATTCTACAACAAACCACAGTTATTTTATTATTATTTATTATAGTATGTATTACAGTTTTTCTCCATTGGTTTGGCTCATTTCTTGAAACAGAAATTACATTCTCAAAACAACATGGACAAACCTCCAAACCACTTGGCAATTGTTCATAACAGAATTGATTTTCTCATTCATTTCATCAAATTGCAAATGTCTAAGTACATGTCTCAATGTCTTAGTACATCTTTGCAAATGATTAAGTACAGGTAACCTACATTTAGCACAATTTCCAAGTGAATAGATATTGTTGATCTAAACTGATTGTTGATTCTCAGTCTAATGGTTATTCGTTCCAAAACGTGTCAGCGTCATTTCATTGTACAAGTCATCACATGCACAAAAGTCTGTTCAATTGTCAAAATTAGTCAAGAACATAATACCATGAATACCATATATGAATCCTTGGAACATTTGATACATTTATTACAGCAATTGACAGTCAGGTGAAACTAGAACTTGACTAACGGAGGAGGAGTTTCACACATCTCAGATGACCAATCAAACAGTATGTTTAGTTACCTGACAGGTGCTGTCCATGACTGTGAATGCTTCCAAACATGTATGTAAAGAGCTTGACCATGCAGGACCAGTACAATTTCTGAACGTGGAGGCACCTGGCCAAGGGCCAAAGACGTGGCCGTAATATTATTGGCCACCAGGCCACAGTGGATGTCCCAGGCCAGCGAGGGGGCAATATAACTATGTGTGCTGCCATATCTGAGAATGGTGTGGCCACTCACATCCCCAGTCTTGGCCCATACAATACACAGAAGCTCCTCATCTTCTTGGACCGCCTTCATTTTGATTTGATCCCTGAAAATGAGAGAGGTCTCGTAGGGCCTCACCAACCACAATATGTCATTGTATGGGACAATGTGAATTTCCACTGTGGCCCGCTCATCAGGACCTGGTTCGCTACTCAGCGACAGCGACCAGTGAAGAACTGTTAGTTGTGAAACTCCAGCTTTATTTACAGCACTGTAGGCTGCATATAATTTTCATTGTTTTTTGTTTGTGTGTTTATATTACAGTATATTATGCTGTATACATTTTCTTCTTACTCTGACGTATGGAAGTTACTTTATGTGTGTGAATGATAATGGTTACAATTTCCTCGGCAGTATGAGTGCAATGTGTGATGTCAAACCTTGGAGGCTACTCTTACCCTAAAATCCTATTTCTTTCTTTTTTTTTTTTTTTCAGTTTTATACACAATTGTATTTTGTTAGCTAGACAAAAAACAGTACAGCAACCATTGTCAATGAAGGACTGGGCTATGACTGAAAGGTGGACATAGATGGATATTTCAATGGTACAAAACATCTAAACATTTTGACTTGCAGTGCTTACACAATGCCAAAGGGACGAAGCATTCTGGGGGCACTGACTGTTTAAATGAGAAGGAAATTTAGTTTTGACACATGAGAGAACTGTTTTTGGGAGAGGCATGAACTTTTGCAGGTGAACCATGATGTTGTGCCGAACCATCCACATTATTTTGGCAAAAGCACCAAGAGTGTTGAGAATGTCCGGTCTGTTTCAAGAAAAGAGCCAAAGCAATTGAGAAGGATCTTTCCATTTCTGTGGCACTGACTCTTTATATGGGAAAGGAATTTAGTTTTGAAGCATGAGTGAACAGTTTTGGGAGAGATATGAGCTTTTGCAAGTGAGCTATAGTGTTGTGCTGAACTGTAAGACTGTTTTGCCAAATGATCTTAGAGTTTTGAGAATGTAATTTCTTTTTCAAGAAATGAGCCAAACCAATGGAGAAAAACTGTAATACTTTAAATTAGATTTTACTTTTATAATTTCAGTTTTCATTCTAATTTTAGTTTAACCCTAGAAAAAAATAAAAAATAAAATAATAATAATAATAAAAATGCATAAAGGGCCCAAAAATAACCTGTATTGGAATTTACATTTACATTTACATTTAGTCAATTAGCCGACACAAAATTTTTTTTTTTAAATATATACACAAATAGATGGAGAAAGAATAGAAAGAGTTTAAAAAGAGTTTAAAAAGAAAGAGTAAAATATAAATAAAAAGTGCTATATTACTGGTTTAAGTGTTGAAAAAGATATGTCTTTAGCAGTTTTTTGAAAATGGCTAAAGACTCAGCTGCACGGATAGAGCGTGGTAGGTCATTCCACCAACCAGGAACAGACCAGAAGAAGGCACCACAAGACGCTGCTCACTTGCAGAACGCAAGCTTCTGGAGGGCGTATAAGTCTGAAGTAGTGAGTTTAGGTATGGTGGTGCAGAGCCAGTGGTTGTTCTGTAGGCAAACATCAGAGCCTTGAATTGGATGCGAGCAGCTATTGGCAACCAATGCAAACTGATGAAGAGAGGTGTGACATGTGCTCTCTTCGGTTCGTTAAAGAATGCTGCAGCATTCTGGATCAGTTGTAGGGGCTTGACAGTGCCTACCACTTCGTGGCTGAGTTGCTGTTGTTCCCAATTGTTTCCACTTTGTTATGATACCACTAACAGTTGACCGTAGAATATATAGCAGTGAGGAAATTTCACAAATGGACTTATTGCACAGGTGGTAACCTATCACGGTACCACGCTTGACTTCACTGAGCTCCTGAGAGCGACCCATTCTTTCACAAATGTTTGTAGAAGCAGTCTGCATGCCTAGGTGCTTGATTTTATACACTTTTGGCCATGGAAGTGATTGGAACACCTGAATTCAGATCCAGGCTGAATTTTCCTGTACAACCAAGGGTTGGTGAGTGCTACTCTATCCAAAAGAACCTTTAAGACCAGTACAAATTTGTTATCCTCTGCGCCGTCAGAGAAGAGTTAACAGACAGCTGTAGGGTTTGGTTAACTAAGTTATCCTCTAAAAAATGTTCTTTTAGAGATGAAGGTTATCCTCTGTTCAGGCAGGGAAGATTAGCATTACGTGCTAATAATTGTTATCCTCTGTTTCGGCAGGGAAGAATTGGTTATCCTCTGTTCAGGCAGGGAAGAATTAGTGTAAAGTGCTAATAATTTGTGTTATCCTCTGCTTTGCCAGAGAAGTGGTTCATCCTCTGTCTAGTTAGGGAAGTTGGTTTATCCTCTGTCTAATCAGGGAAGGTTGGTTAACAGGCTAGTCATCCTCTACATAGCTAGAGAAGGTTTATCCTCTGTGTTGTCAGAGACGATTCATCCTCTGTTCAACCAGGGAAGGTTAACAACAGGTACAGTGTGTTAACAGTAGTTCAGAGCAAACAGTAGTTTGCCAGAGAAGTGGTTCATCCTCTGTATAGTCAGGGAACAGAAGTGGTTATCCTCTACGTTGCTAGAGATGGTTTATCCTCTGTAAAGTTAGGGAAGATTTATCTTCTGCTTTACCAGGGAAGGTGGTTTATCCTCTGCTCACCAGGGAGAGGTTGAAAACATGTGTATTAGCCACTAGGTTACCCTCTGCTTTGTCAGAGAAGCTATTGGTTGTCATCTGCTCACCAGGGAAGGTTGAATACCATACGATGTGTATTAACTAGGTTATCCTCTGCTCTGTCAGGGAAGTGTTGAAAGTGTACTGTTGTGCCAGAAAGATATTACAAAATGCTGATGTCCCTAGCTGAAGTCACCCAGCTAATGTCAGAATTCAATGATTTTGAAAGTGTTGTAAATAATTCTGAGGTTCAACATTCCAGCAAAGGCAAATTGAGAGAAGGAGTTCTGAGAGTGTTACAGAACCTTGTTGGACCAAATGTAGACTGGTCAAAGATCACTAGCTGTGTACAGAAGAAGGATGAAACTGTGAGTACACTGAAAGATTTTGTCAGTCAGCTGCAGCATACTGTGGAATAGCTGACACTCCAGAGAAGGTGCTAGAGGATAATGGACCACTGGTCCGCATGTGGTTTGATGGGCTTTTATCAGAGTACAGAAATGCATTGCCTTTCTTAGACCTCACATGGTCCAATAGAACCCTGCAAAACAACTTGGATAGGTTAGCTACTTGGGAAAGAGACTCCGATGTCAAGGCAAGAGTAAAGATTGCAGCAGCATCCTTTAAGGTCAAAACAGAGAATTGACAGAAACGCAAATGTCCTAAGAGAGAGGGCAGTTGTCATTACTGTGGTAAACCTGGACATTGGATGAAAGAGTGTAGGGAAAAAAAGAAAAGAAAAGAAAAAAAAAACATTAAGAGAGAAATGAACAGCTTTACTCAGCTCCTACTCAGTCTACTTGCTACACTGAAACTGCCCCTCCCCTCTACTCCAAACTCTTGGAGCAACAGCTTGCTGACATGCTAACCATTTGGTCTGTGAGTGCTTAATTTCCCCAGAAATTTACAAGAAAGCTGAAAGACTCATTCTGAACAAAGGAAAGTTGACTGTCACTTCCACCATTTGGGGGACACTGGTTAAGTACACTCACAGCCTTAAATGTTATGCTACAGCACACTCCATTCACTTATCCATCCTCTATGGGTTATGATGTCTGCTATGACTGATGGAGATGTAGCACAGTAAAGTTTGCAAAGTAACTACAGGGAGAGAATAGGACACACAGACCAGTGTGGAGCCCAGGGAAGAACCGAAGTGCAACAGGCCTCGGGGGCCAACCCTGTGGTGAAGACTTCCTCATAGGTTTCCCTCTCTCAGTAGTTTATCCCCACCTTACTGGTCTATAGGTGTCAAACTGATTAAGACTAGGTTAAGAAAAAGAAAACAAAACCACTATATGATCACTAGAAGTTTATTATGATAAGAGTTAGAAATAAAAACTATATGATCATCAGAGGTCTAACGTACTGAAGTCTATGCATAATACTACTGGTCTGCTGTTTCTTTGTTTTCTTGTGTTTCAGGTATATGTATATGCCATGACGGCTTATAAGCAGCACCTGGTGTAAAGCATCACCTCAGATATCCATGAACAACCTTCATGATGACAAAGTCATCTGAGCAACTCGGAGTTGCACAACGACAAAGAATCATTTGAGCAACTTGGAACAGACATGGAAATGCGTTGGAAATGGACTCTACTGGGAACAGACTCCACAGCTATTCAGGCGCCATGGACTTTTAAGACATCCACGCTTAGGCTACATGGTTTTCTGTGTCATCATGTAGTTTATACAACATGTTACCACCCTGCATTGTATATGTGTGTCAACAGTTTCCTTAAGTAAAAAAACAAAACAACAACACTTAAGTAAATGTTGAACACGACACAGAATAAGATGTATGTGCCTGTAACTGTTACAAGTTGCATGACTGGGAGATGGGACTTATGTTAACAAACATAGGTTATAGAAGGGATTTAAGAAGGTTTAAATTTGTATTATGTGAGAGTTATTAGAACTCTCAAAGCGGGGACTGTGGGATTACAAATTTAGGAATCTGTTTAAGATCTGCTGATCCTACGTCCTGACATAACATCACATGAAATACTAAGGTGAAGTACATTGTATTTAGCATTTTAAGGTAAAGATTATTACTTTAGATGAATTATTCTGTTAAGCAAAGTTTCCAGCAATAGTTTTCTGCCAGTTCCTGTTCTCTTTATTGTAAATCTAATGAGCCAGATTACTGTGACTCTCACATTTTGCCTTTAATGGCCCTGTCCTATTCATTGAATAGTTATGCTGATTGGATTAGGTCTAGGACACTCTAGAGTCTGGGGCGGGTTCCTATACCTGGATACTTCATTTGCATGCTTTGTTTAAGGTTGTCAGCTAGGTGCTTTGTCTCTATTTCTAAGCACTGCCCCCTAAAATGTATATAAACTACAATGTACACTGCCTTAGTTAGACTTGGATGACTACAGCGACGCACAGTGCGTTTCTCAATAAAGAGTAACTTCTGCTTAAAAGATATCCCAATGTCTCCTGGTCTCTGCTTCAATGAGGAAAAATTCTCCTACAATAGTATGAATAAAGTATTATCAAGCATGAATGTGTGTAGTATGAATGCAATATGAATGTACATCTTAATACATTTTAATAAATATCCTGACACATCCAAGCTTTATAATGGCAGTGATAGGGATCAATAAGTATGAGCTGAAGAAAGTGTCTCCATCCACATCCATCCATCATAAACATACTTCACACGGCTCCAGGAGGTTAATAAAGTCTTTCTGAAGTGAAGCGATGCGTCTATATTTAACAAGTTATGAAGTAAAATATCTCTAGCTTCTGCCAGAACACCTTCCGTATTCAACTTACGAAGAAAGTGTAACGCCTTTCGCAGTTCAAAACGCTTACGCTACGAGGAAATATGCTACGTCCTACACCTTCCCTATTCAACTTATGGAAAAAGCTTAACTGACGCGACACCAGTTTACACTTTCTTCGTAACTTGAATATGGAAGGCGGTCTGGTGGAAGCTAGATGTTTCACTTCATAACTTGTTAAATATGGATTTTTTTTTTTTACACAAATGCTTCACTTCAGAAGGCCTTTATAAATCCCCCGGAGCTGCCTGGAGTACACGTTTATGATGGATGGATGTGGATAGAGACACTTTCTTCAGCTCATACTCGTTGATCCCGCTCACTGCCATTATAAAGCTTGGATGCGTCAGGATATTTATTAATATTTCTCCGATTGTTTTTATCAGAAAGCAGAAAGTCATATACACCTAGGATGGCTCGAGGGTGAGTAAAGCTTGGGCTAATTTTCATTTGAAAGTGAACTAATCCTTTAATATTATTGTTGACAAAAATTAAAAATACTGTGTTGGGTCAAAATTCCATATAATTCCATATAATTTGACCCCCTTTATTCTTTTTTGGGGTAGTGATACAAACAATTTTTCCCCCACCCTATGACCAAGAAACATGAAAAAGACATTGATGAGGGTCAGAAACATTTTTTTTGTAGAACTTATGGTAAATCAAATAAATAAATGTTATTTAAAACACATTCTAGGGTTAGGTTTTCATTATGTGCCTTTGTCATTTTTATTAGTTTTTTTTTTTCTAATTATCTTTAATTTATTTTGGTGATCCACTTTAGACATTCTACTAAGTAAATTCTTTACTTATAAGCAACTTTGCAACTACATGTCAACTAAATCTCATTAGGGTATTAATAGACTGTCTGCTTAATATCTAACATTTTATTGCTATACCTCAACAGACATTCTGACTGTAAGTAACTTGCTAAATGTTATTAAATGTAATAGCTAAATGTCAACTTATTCTACAAACACAAACCACTTATTCTACTAACCCAAACCCTGGCCTAACACATAACCCTAACCTAACAGTCTACTAATACACTAATGAGAGTAAGTTGACATGTAGTTGCAAAATTACTTATAGTTAGTAGAATGGCTAAAGTGGACCATCAAAATAAAGTGTAAACTTTTAGTTTTAGTAATTTTAGTACTTCAGCGTAAATTTATTTTATTTCATTTAGTTGCCAAGGTAACTTTCACCTAATATTTTTAATTTATTTTATTGCAGTTTTATTTCAATAAACAAAAACATTTTGTTAATAGTTTTAGATTTAGTTAACAATAACAGTATTTTAACAAACCTATGAGGAACATCACACATGCTCGTGGACAATAATGTAATCTTAATGTGGTTTTTCAAAGTTGTAAATGAAGATTATTGGTGTATGTTTCTCAAGAAAATTCCATTTAAGTATTTTTACTTCAAAATTTCATGTTTAATGTGTTAGTTGTTGTTTCTCTGTAATCATTTGTGAAGTTCACTAGCAATTTCTAAGTGAAAATTGTTTTTAAGTAAATCTTGCACCAATTCCCTTCCATGTCTATGGCCAATAAAATGATTATGGCCTCAGCAGCACATGTAAACATAAATAAGTTGCTCTGTGGTCTTACCTGACCATCTGTTTGTGTGCAGTCTTTACAGGGAACAGATTCTCCATTTCCATCAGCCTCAACATCTGCTGTAGACTCCAGTTCCTCTGGATCAGCCATGACTTACTTCATACACTCATATTAAGAGCTCTCAAACATATACAGTTGATTTTAGATTTGACTGGGGAAAGACATAACAGAAGAAGCAAATTATAATATAGTGCACTATAATACTGGACAGAACACTCAAGACACAAAAGTTCAACACGTCCAATTTACCTAACAGAGTTATAGAGTCCATATTGTCTTATTAGCTTGAAACTTTGTCTTTCCATTATCCATCTGTTCATTTTTGGTTCTCTTCTTGTCTTCTTACCTCTCTCAATAACACACTGATACAGACTCTTAGTGGTACAGAGGGACATCTGATCGGTGGAGTGTTGAGAGGTTGTGTCGCTGTGAGAGGGGATCGGATGACCCAGCATCTCACTCAATACAGCTCACTTTACAGAGAGGCCTGTGGCCCTGATCAAATGCAGAGGTGGATGATGGAGGTGCTTTAAATATGAAGGACAGAAATGGATATATAGAAAAGATAGACTTCTATAATTACTAATTCTGATGAAATGAAAATTTACATGAATGTGATATTGAGACTTTAGGGCCATTTGGTCAAGACAAGGATCAGGAAAAGCACAGGTTGGGACTGAGAGTGAACAAAATATGTTGTTAGTTTGAGTTTATTTTCAGCATTTATTTGTGGGTAAAATCTCACTTACTGCATCTGCATAACACACTGAAAATCTGAGCACAATGCTGATAGAACAAAGACAAACTCATGGCAACTTCTGGTTTGAAGTTTAACACAGTTTGAAGGCCTTATGTTGTTTGAGTAATTGAAGAGATATGAAGATATGTAGACTGAATGCTGCATAAACCCTACACCCTTTGAATGCTTTGGTAGTTTGAAGAAAGATTTGAAGAGAGAAGGGATGAAGGCCTCGCTAGGAGATGGCTAAAGTGCTTTGGGTGGTTGCTAAGGTGTTGTCAGGCAGTTCTGACTGGTTGTTAGGGCAACACTAGGTGGTTTATTAAAAGTTTAGTTCACCCAAAAATGAAAAAAATATGTCATTAATTACCTCATGTTGTTCCACACCTGTAAGACCTTCGTTCATCTTCGGAACACAAATTAAGATATTTTTGATAAAATCCGATGGCTCAGTGAGGCCTCACCAGCAATACCATCCCCTTTTTCAGTGCCCAGAAAACAGTTCATGTGACTAGTGGTTCAACCCTAATATTATAAAGCGGCGAGAATACTTTTTGTGCACCAAAAATAACAAAATAGTGACTTTATTCCACAATATCTAGTGATGGACAATTTCAAAACACTGCTTCATGAAGCTTCAAAGCTTTACGAATATGGAAGGCGGCCTGGGTGGAAGCTAGATATTTCACTTCATTTTGAGTAAGTGGTTCGTTATGTCATAAGTGTTTTGAAACTTCAATAGTTCACGTGACTTTGGGAGTTTGCTCTGAACCACTGATTTGAAACAAAATATTCGTAAAGCTTCGAAGCTTCATGAAGCAGTGTTTTGAAATCGGCCTTCACCAGATATTGCTATAAAGGGAGTGTTATTGCTGGCGATACAGGCCTTACTGAGCCATCGGATTTTATAAAAAAATATCTTAATTTGTGTCCTGAAGATGAATGGAACTCTTACGGGTGTGGAACGACATGAGGGTGAGTAAATTAATGACAGCATTTTCATTTTTGGGTGAACTAACCCTTTAAGGTACTGGCTGATTTGCTATGTGGTTAGATGATGGATGGATGGATGGATGGATGGAAAGAAGGAAGGACAGATAGACAGACAGATAGATAGATACTTGAATTGATGTGGTGTTAATGCATGATTACCCATTTAGGGGGAGTTTATGCTTGTTTCTATAACAGCTTAGATGTGTTTTTGGAGCTGTTGTCACTGGAGAGCTTTATGGGATACAAGCCTGTTTTTCCAACTATTTACTTGTCATGTCTAAGAGTCAATTCAGCTTTTAAAAGTCTCTTTTTAAACATCTCTTTAATTAATTTATGAGATTATGAGGCCTTCGCATGCACAGCAGTAAAGTACACAGCATCAAATATCAAACTTATGTATGACAAAATGATTCACAGAACACCCTGTATAAATGTTGTTGTTATCAAAAATAGTGTTTATTTATTGAAATAAGGCTGAAATAAATCATAAATATTAGATGAAAAATGTAAACTTATAACTTTATTGAAAAGTTTAAGTACTAAAATGACTAAAACTAAACTGAAATAAAATAAATTAAATATAAAAATATTAAAAAACAACTAAAATGAACTAAAATAAAAATGAAAACTGAAAATATAAAAATAAAAGCTAATTCAAAATATTAATAAATACTAATAGTATATAAATAATACTTAAATAACTCTCATGTATTTAGATCTCAATTACACATTAGATAAATACAATAAATACATAAACATTTACACATTTATTATATACAAAATCAAATTTTCATAATAAAGATGTCACATTCACAGGTCTTTTATCAATTTAAATGTTTAAAATAAATAAAAATACAGTGAGTGAGAATATTATAGAATAATAAAAATATAGAATCTGTGGGATTGACCAATAATGTTGCATTATGACAAACATAAATGACTGTTGTACATAATTTACAGACTGCTTTCACCTTTCACCAGGCGAGTTCTATGCGAGCTTTGGGCAACATTTAAACATTTAAAAATTTACATTAATTAATTAATTAACATTTAAAAATAAGCCTTGTTGACAGAATGTGGCTAACAAAAAAAACATGCTCAAAATAATTTCAGCAGGTTTGCTAGCGCACACCAGCCTAGCTACTGAATTAGTCCCACCCCAATGACCCACATGCACTGCTATTTATAAAGCCTATATAGGTGCTGTCACAGTTTCTGTCACAAGTGAGTCTGTCAAGTAGAAGGGACAACAGATGCTCACCAAAATAAGCTTATAACACCCAGTGACGGTTTCATAGGTTTAAATGTTGATGCTGCTTGTAGTAGCTGGCGAGTTATAGATATGATGTGTTAGGTGATAGTTTAGTGTAATAAATGTTTGCGAGGTAGAAAGTGTGTGCAGGCCTGGTGGCGGCCCACACTGTTGCCTTTTCTCAGCTGCCCTAGTTGGGACAGAGCCAGAAAAAACCCTGTGTGGATCAGCGAGGAGTACGTGTTGTAATGATTTTCTTCCATGCGCTCTTCAAACAGGCATTCATTTGAGAACTTCTTCTACAACAAAGAGGAGATTTAAATGTTAATGTATACCTTTGCAAACATTTCATTATTTCAGTACTATACACTTGTTAGGAATAGAGATTATGCCTTTTAGACAGCTTAAATTACTATTATTTCATGTAGACATAACAATTAAAAGTGATTATGAGACATTTGATGCCTTGCTATCAAGTTGCATGTCTTTTCTCACCATTCCATGTGCAATTCCTTCCTGATTCATGCACAAATACAGCTCACTCTTCACACTACGGATACCCACTACGCCCGGCCTCAAAGCAAACACTCTCAGCAAGCCTTAAAGACAAACAGAGAATGAAGAAAAACTCATTAAATAGAAACGAAAGAAATGGGTAGCTACAATATAAAGAAAATAAATCTGTGAAGACTGAAACATATACTGACAATTTCATATGTGCTAATGTGTTATATTTCCTAGGCATATAAATCATACTGTACTCAGAAGGCTCATGAATGCCCCACACACTGCCATTCATCAGAATCTGTAGGTGAAAACCAATCCCAACACGGCAATACAGGAGCTGATGTGATATGAGACCTCGAGCTGGATGAGACTCGTCTGCTGGGATATTCAAAGAGCAAAAATTTAAGCATCTATGAAACTCAAAGAGTGACATTAAAATTGTACAGTAAGAGGTCATTTTTGCTAAAAAAAAAAAAAAAAAAATCATTTATTTTCTTTTTGTTTATTTGTATACGTTTGTTATTATATTATTTAAATTTGTCATAATATATGTAAGCAATAAGGTACGAGAGGCTGTGCTGTATCGTGTGCTTGCAACCACTTCAGCCGTGACTTATTCACGATACAGCATTAGCCTCTAGTAACTTATTGCTTTTATAAAACGGTTACCACACAATACAAATATTAAAGACAAAAATATGTATCAATGCAACTTTCATGAATTAAACTTTCACCAAAAGCCTTCCTTCCACCAAAGAAAATAGTCCCTGACAATGAATAGCAACAGAAGTCACATTATTATGCCATTAGATGGTGGCAAAGACTGTCTTTATGAGTGTGTCAGTCAGTAGCGAAGACTTTTACATCGGAAAGACTGACGGAAAGATGCAACTGACAAATGCTTTGACTAGGGCTGCATTCCAGTTAGTTTTTTTAATGCTTACGTTGCTTACGTTGCATGAGTGCCCACTACTGGCGGAACCTTTGCAATGGGCTGAATTGGAACATTCTAAGCCCTTGATCACTTGAAAATCCACTATGGAGTTGATTTATTATATTTTTCCTCACGAAATTGTTTAATGCAGTATTCTATATGTATATATGTGTGTTTGGGTTGTTTTAAATATTAAAAAAAAAAAATAAAATAAAATATATATATATATATATATATATATATATATTTCGTTTGGAAATCAGGGTCCCAGAGTCTGGAGGAAGAGAGGAGAGGCACACAATCCACGTTGCTTGAGGTCCAGTGTAAAGTTTCCACAGTCAGTGATGGTTTGGGGTGCCATGTCATCTGCTGGTGTTGGTCCACTGTGTTTTCTGAGGTCTAAGGTCAACGCAGCCGTATACCAGGAAGTTTTAGAGCACTTCATGCTTCCTGCTGCTGACCAACTTTATGGAGATGCAGTTTTCATTTTCCAACAGGACTTGGCACGTGCACACAATGCCAAAGCTACCAGTACCTGGTTTAAGGACCATGGTATCCCTGTTCTTAATTGGCCAGCAAACTCGCCTGACCTTAACCCCATAGAAAATCTATGGGGTATTGTGAAGAGGAAGATACGATATGCCATACCCAACAATGCAGAAGAGCTGAAGGCCACTATCAGAGCAACCTGGCCTCTTATAACACCTGAGCAGTGCCACAGACTGATCGACTCCATGCCACGCCACATTGCTGCAGTAATTCAGGCAAAAGGAGCCAAAACTAAGTATTGAGTGCTGTACATGTTCATACTTTTCATGTTCATACTTTTCAGCTGGCCAAGATTTCTAAAAATCCTTTCTTTGTATTGGTCTTAAGTAATATTCTAATTCTGAGATACTGAATTTGGGATTTTCCTTAGTTGTCAGTTATAATCTTATAAGAAATATTAAAAGAAATAAACATTTGAAATATATCAGTCTGTGTGTAATGAATGAATATAATATACAAGTTTCACTTTTTGAATGGAATTAGTGAAATAAATCAACTTTTTGATGATATTCTAATTATATGACCAGCACCTGTGTATATCATAGAGTTGTTTGTGTTAGGGTAAATTAAACGCGATATGCAGTGACGTCACAATCGTGTTGCATTGTGGTATATGGAGCTGCCTGAAGTGTACATACAATGTAGACTCGCTCCCTTAGTCAAAATCAAGGGAGCAAGGGTCTGTCCGTATAAACTTCCCTCGTCCACTTCATGAAGTGGAACGCACTTCAAAATGGTGGCAGGGATTCTCCCGAGGGGAAGTGCATAGGGAAGTTTGCGAGTGCATGTCTAAAAGTGGAGTGGAACGCAGCCCTGTGCTGTCAGTCATGGGAAAACCCCTTAACTCTTAAAAGGACAAAATAATACGTCAGAAATTTAAACAGATTTTTTATTATGAAAATAAAACTGACCTAAAGGAAAATGCTAAATCTGAATGCAGGTAATAAACTCGCTCACTCAATCTTTTTCTCTCAACACTCTTCAACATAATACAGTAAGCTTCAATAAACAATATCAATTGAGAACGTACAGTTTACGTTGCTAAGAGTCGTTGCTAAAGGTATTGTGTAGTGATACACAGAACCGTTGGGTGAAGTGGTCATAGTCGTGTTTTATTGTGAATAAAACACAGCTATTGACCAATCAGAGTCAAGGACTGGAACTAACTGTTTTATAATGAGAATCAAAGTATAATTATGGTCAAGAAACCAGTAATAAATACATCTGTATCATTTTGTACAAATAAGTCCCCTGCCAACACAGCTGACATCATGGTTTTGCTATCAGCGAAATGTTATCAGTGTGCGTCATGGATCTGTCCTTGTGTCTTTGATTACTGTCAGCTAGACAGGACCTGATGCATACTGAAGATCCAGTGCATGAATGTCACAGACTGTATGTGTGGTCACTGTTGCCATGCTGCTTACACACTAACACGTCATTGGTCTCTTAGAGAATATCAGTATGATTTTCAGCTTGATTTCAGGATGTTTTCATTGAGTAACCAAAACTAGAACTTCACATTGATGTCTGGCTATGTGTTGGATATCAGATGTTAAATATCCTAAGTTCGTCTGAGTTGTAGAAACTTGGTAGTGTGTCTGATTAAAACACTGGAAAAAACACCAGTCCTTTGCAGTCTTTAATTTATTGAGTTCAGGATGCTTAAGTCTTGAATACTTCAAATGACCCAAACCACATGGAGGTACATGGAGCAAATTCACATGATGCAAATGGACAGATGTTAAGAGAAGGACAGGATTAACAGGATGGGATGAACAAGTTGAACAGGATGATCAGGATGAATAGGATGTTCTTTAGTCATTACACATCCTAAGGAAAGGACTCAAAGGACATGGTTGGGTGTCCATTCAAACACCCACACCTCACCAATGCAGAAAGGAAACAAAGGAAGGAAATGAGGTCTATTTATAGACCTTGACCAGGGGGTTGTGGGTAATGTAGTGCACCATATATGGTAGTGTAGTTTACCAGGAATTGTGGGAAATGTTGTACAAATTAAAATAAGGGAGGACTAGTTGACAACTAATTGACAAATGGGTCAATTTACAACACTATGTTCTGAATAGCATACTACCATACTACTCATACTATTGCTGATGTACCCGGGTTGGAGCCCTTTTGCCTTCAGAACTGCCTTAATTCTTTGTGGCATAAATAGATTCAACAAGGTGCTGAAAACATTCCTCCGAGATTTTGGTCCATATGGTCCTGATCATGTCAGCATCATGCCGTTGCCGCAGCTGACCATTCTCTGTAAACCCTAGAGAGGGTTGTGCGTGAAAATCCCAGTAGATCAGCAGTTTCTGAAATACTTAGAACAGCCTTTCTGGCATCAACAACCATGCCACATTCAAAGTCATTTAAATCACCTTTCTTCCCTTTCTCAGTTTGAACTTCTTGACCATGTCTAGTTGCTGCCACTGTGTATGTTATGCATCCTGTGCATATAATATAACAATTTCTGTATGCATTAATACCTGGACGACCTACATTTTCTGATTCTTGCAACAGTGTAGCATTCTGTTTACTGTCAGTTTTGTGTTACCTGTTTAAAAAAATAGTTATGTTGATTATAAATATGTTGACTATTTAAAAATAATAATAATAATTATTCCATAACATTAATCCTTATCCAGTAAAACAACTGGAAAAGTCATGCGGCATTTGAATATTGTTGTGGACAATGAGGGGCCTCTGAGTTAAAATGTTTGAGAACCACTGCGGTATATTGCTGTATGTCACATGACACTTTATTTTGTGTCATAAATAATGTGTGTAAGTGTACAGATCAGGCATCCCAGAACTTCATGAATGTTTTATTACTAATAACAGGCTAACAGTAGGCCATCTTTATGATACTTTTTAACACAGAGCTGCACATGTGACATATGTGGTGTTAAAGTGGAACAAAGGACAGCTGTCTACTAGACTTCATTACATGCATGTCTATATATATAACAAGATCACTTGCTTAAAGACAGAACAAATGTACCAAGAGAGGTTCTTCTTTCAAAATTGGAAGATCCAAAATAGACAGTTTATCTATTTGCGTCTCTAGGTTACCATTGCAGTTCCTATCTTTAAAGGTCGTTTCCTCATGCACTGAGACAGAAATCTCCACTTCAGTAGCACTCACTTACATTCAACTTTACATGTTTATTAATATCTATATAATGGCTTTAACAATTTTTTTAAAAAATCCAAAATGCAAAATAGTATTTAGTATATGCAGTCATAACATTTCAGAAAACTTACACAATTGCAACTTGGGGAAGTATGCTGATATCTATTAGTTAATATATTACTCTATTCATCTGTGGTGGCTTGCCTTCTGAAATTACAAAGAAAATGACTGATATGTAGTTATTTTAATTTAATATCTTTAATGTTTTTAGGATTTGCATTTCCATGAATCCTAAAAAGGTGTTTTGTTTAAACAAGCTGGTACAGATGTGATCTTACCTTTCTCTCTCCTCTTTGCATCCCTCATTGAGAGCAGCCACATGTGTCTCAAGCGGCCTGCCTGATCACCTGAGGTCTCGGCTTCTTCATCTGTGCAGTTACAGCTTACACAAAATGACACTATAACTGAAATAAAGCATAAAAGCATCCAGTGGAAATCCATGACAAACGCATCAGGTCCACAAATACCCATATGGCCTCCAGGTCAAGCACTTTGAGACGTTATCTTGTGAGCGCAGTGGCACCTGCGATAGCGTCTCTGAGGCCTAGTTTCCTTCCTGAATTCACCATTGCTGTGGCTGACTGTTGCTGCTATATAGAGCCTCTTCCGATGTGAAACTAGATGAACATTGTGTCCTCCACTCAGTGTAAACATACTTCACTACACAGGGTCAGTGTGCCACTTGTCCTATCTCCATCCTTTATACATATATCTTCTGCTCTGATACCTTCACTAAATGAACACACAAATGAACAAACCCACGCAGATACACTTTTGCGTATGTGTACATAAGAAAATCTTCTGCATTATCAATAGAGTGATATCTCCTCATTCATGCATACTCATCTCACACTGTGATGTTGTAGGATGGCGCAGGCATGAAGTGTTGGAATTGTATGAGGGCTCTCAAGGAGTGAGGCCTAAATTTGGTTCCATTTAAGCTATTGATTTCTTTCGCTTTAACTTTATTATCTTGACCTCAAAGCAGTGATAAACTCCTTTTCTGTTTACTTAAAACTATTAATGCACTATTAATATAACGTAAAAATACCTGCTACAGTGATATTAACATCACTGTTCAGCAAAGGTAAATGTGGAGAAAATTATTGCATCTCAAGTGAACAAGGACGCGCTACGGAATAAAAACGAGAAAAGATAACTGCATCCTTTTATCTCAGAATTCATACTTTTTTTTGTCTCAGAAATGCAAGTATATATCTCGCAATTCTGGGAAAAAAATTATAAACTCACAAGTTGATCTCTTGTAATTCTGACTTTTTTCTCAGAATTGCTAGATTAGGCCTATATCTTGGAATTCTGAATTTATATCTTAGTTTTTTCCCCCTCAGAATTCTGAGATATAAACTCGAAATTGAAACTCGAAAAAAGTCAGAACTCTTAGATAAAAAGTCACAATTACATTATACATACATATATATATATATATATATATATATATATATATATATATGTAAATGTAAATGTCTATACTGTATGGATGGACTGATATATCATAAAAGTGTAATTTAAGACAAAGGAATTAAACAGATTACATTGATTTAAGAGTGCTTCTTGTGTGGGAATATAGAATGTCTTCGTCTACTGGATTGTGAGATTGATGTGTGATGATGTTTCCAATGAGACAAGATTAAAGTGGGTGATGATAAGGGTGTCAGTTTCTTTGTTTATCATCAGTTTTTGTCAGAAGCCTCAGACAGCAGGGTGTGACGTACGTGCTCTTTGTTCTCTGAAAGCACAAAATGTCTAAAACATTGTGAAGAAAATGATATGCTTCTCATCTCAGGCTGTGTCAACATTAGCACTGACCATTTGCTATCATGGAAAGTGGAAGTGGAATTGTGTAGTACTGTGGAAACTTAGTTAATGAAACCATTCACACAGAACGCGTCTTTGTCTAAAAGCGCGAGACGCAGCGCTCAGGAATGGTTTTAAACGCGCTTTTGAGACGTGATGCAATAATGGAAATAACAGAAAAAGGCAAACAGCAGAATTGATAGAAACGAGTTTTGACATGGAAAAAAAGAAAATAAGACGATCGCCTCCTCCGCCATGTTGCCATCAAATAAAACAGTTGTCATGCCAACTTGCTACTGTAAACAGAAGCTAGCAACGCTTGCCCCGCCTCCGAGTTCTTCTGATTGATCCACTGTTTTGAAACTGACATTGATGAGCGGCGCTGCGTGTAAAAGTTGAAACTCTTTTAACTTGACACGGCGTCTTAAAAACGCGGCGCTCATGTGCGAGGCGCTGCAAAAGACGCGAGACGCGAGCGTAACGGCCATGCACGTCCGCCAGGCGCGTGTTTACATATAAAAACAATGGGAAAGTAGCGCATTGGAATAGAAAAACACGTTCTACGGCCCCTAATACTGCACTCCTAGAGTTACAGAGGGATACGAGTTATTAACACATAAAGACTGATCAAAATAAAAGAATGATCTGAAAAAGAGTCCAGTTTGTAGTCCTTAAACCTGGAGGTAAATGATCATATGGAAGTTCCAGGTTTATATAATACCACGTTTGGATTTATGGGTTATTTGTTCTGTGATTTTTGGTTAACAAGATTTTCGCAACATAAATTCCATAGTCATACCTCAAATGTGAAACAGAGTATTACAGAGTATTGTGACATATCATAACTTTTAGAAAATGTTTATCTTTCAAAAAACCACGAGAAATTCCAGAAAGAGTCCACAGTAAACGAACACTTCAACTTGGCCTACAAATTGATATCATGACTGAACAGCTCTCTTCTGTAACTTTGAGTAATACCTTGTAATTGTTAGAAAATAGCCTAATTATTAACTAATAGTGAAGCATATCTTGAGCAATTGTGTTTCAAATGTCTTATTTTAAAATGGATACTCATTTACAAAAGAACTGTATGTAATTCAGTAAATACTCTTCCAACTTATTTCAAATTCACACTAAAGAAGTAGGCTAAGTGTGCCGATTCTTACATTCATAATTCTGGTCAACACTGCTCAAATAACACTGACCTAAAAACAACGGCTTTATTTTATTTATTACATAAATGCTCCGACGTTTATTTAGTCTGTTAACAGTGTGATCATACACTGTAGTTGTAAAAGCACATACACATACTAAGTAACTCAATTAAACCCTTTTAAAAGCAATGCTTTAATTCTGCATTAACATTCACCAGAGATGCTTTGAACTTGGATCGCTGACAATCCTTCTTTGACGCGATTGGTCCATTCTTGTCAACACGCTGCGAGATCTTAGGTGTCTTCGGCAATCGCCTGAAGAAAAAGCGCTCGTTCATGTACTGCGCAGAGAAAGCTGTTGAATGTCTGTCATTATTGAAGTGTGTTTTTATTATATCTTCTACGGTTGATCGCTTTCTCGTCTTTAAGGGTGGTGTGACATTTTAATGAGAACACTAAAAGCTAGTTGTGGTCTGTTTTAAGCTAACGTCATAAGCATAAAGCATGGACTGCAGAGTTCTGTCAGTTCAGAGTCATGTTGTCAGAGGATATGTGGGAAACAAATCTGCATCGTTTCCTTTGCAGGTAAGAGGCAGTAGATGCATTAGATGCATGCAGCGTCATTTACTGTTTTAACGTAGTTATTTTGCAACTAATTTGCAGCTCATTTGCATCCACAGCCCCTACAATAATAAAAACAGCGTTAGTTTCCCAATACAATGCATGTCAGTATGTAAAACATGTATCCTGTGTGTGTCACTGCTGTAATAGGTGCTGGGGTTTGAAGTGGACACTATAAACTCTGTGCAGTTCTCCAATCACACAGGTAAATAGCCTAACTGCTGCTGTCATTAAAGCAAAAGAAGGTCAAACCAAATGCTAAGACATTCTGAAATTCATTTTAATTTTTCAGTTTAGGTTTTAGCTCAAATTATATGCTAACATGACAAATGATGATTAAAAACGTGTATAAAATAGTTTATGGTGAATAATAGATTGTCACAATGCAGGACACTGTTATCTGTTATGATTCCTTGATTTCGTCCGTGTTTTCTGCATCGTGGAAATCCTACTAATGTAGCAAACGAGTATGATAAGCTCGTTGTAAGAGTAAAAAATTGGGACGAGTTTATTTACTTTATAGCAGCGCGTTTCACCAACTAGGTTTAACAGACTCAAGCCACCACCGCACCGTATGCGGTCTATTGCAGAAAGATACTAACTTTTCAATCGCTTACATTAACTGACTGTTCTGACAAACTATGCTAATTTAGGATATGTGATGTGAGCGATGTGATATGCATGAGTGACGTGGCAGTTTTAAGGGATGGCTGTGTTATATTGGATGGACTTATTTTAAAAAAGGAAACTTATGGGGGGGTCATTGTTTATTAACTTTACAGTAAGTTATGTATTTCACAAACTAGTTAGCAACTTACCGTTAAAACAACGCTTTGACTCTCGTAAAGACACTGCTTGACTGCTTGCCGCTGCCCGAACAAGAGACCTCTTTACTGAAGTGAAAGGGTTGGCTGGTGCCAGTAGCAAACAATGGAGTGCACTCTGCTGGACAAACTGGTTGTAAATCACACAATTTACAACCATTTTATCTGCGTTATATGTTCTGTAAAAATAAATGTTAATATGGGCATATCAGCGCCATATACGCTGATGCAGATATATAAAATCGGCAAAACGATATATTGGTCGGGCTCTATAAGTAAGTTGTGGGGTGGTGAAGTGCTTGAAGAAGAGGTTTTGCTTCAGCTGCTTCTTGAAAGTTGTGATGGCCTCATTCCAGCAGAGGGGAGCAGAGATGGCAAATATTTTGCCTAATTTAGAAGGAACAACAACGCTGTAACGAAGGGAACTGGATGACAGAGTTGGGGATCCACGTGCAGGCTTTATTACAATGAGCATAGTCGTACAGGCAGAGGTCAAACACCAGCAAACAGATACAAGAGGGCAAGGCAAAAGGGTAATCCAAACACAGGCAATGGTCAAGGTAGGCAGCAAGCGATCATCAAACAAGGAAAACAGTCCAGGGTCAAAAACACAGGCTAGGCTAGGCAAGGAGCAAGGAGCACAGAGACAAGGTCAAACAAAGGCTAAACAATACTCAGCCATGAGTTTGTGTGTGAGTGCAGCTAATAAAAGGTCACTGATGGAAAACAGGTGTGAGTGCATGATTGGTTCCTAGGTGAGGGATTGTGGGAAATGTAGTCCAGAGTCAGCGGTGAGCAACATGTGACTGTTTTTATGATGACAGTTTGAATCAGTTATTCAACTGATTTGTTCAAAATACTGATTAATTCAGGAACAAAACAAGTAACTGATTTTTTTAAATTATTGAATTACTTATTTAACCAAGTTTTTTTTTTTTTTTCAAAACACCAATTCATTCAATAACGAAAACACCAATGCTGTGTTTTCCATTATAGTCTGTGACAGATACAGTGGGTACGGAAAGTATTCAGACCCCCTTACATTTTTCACTCTTTGTTATATTGCAGCCATTTGCTAAAATCTTTTCCTCCTTAATGTACACACAGCACCCCATATTGACAGAAAAACACAGAATTGTTGACATTTTTGCAGATTTATTAAAAAAGAAAAACTGAATATCACATGGTCCTAAGTATTCAGACCCTTTGCTGTGATACTCATATATTTAACTCAGGTGCTGTCCATTTCTTCTGATCATCCTTGAGATGGTTCTATACCTTCATTTGAGTCCAGCTGTGTTTGATTATACTGAATGGACTTGATTAGGAAAGCCACACACCTGTCTATATAAGACCTTACAGCTCACAGTGCATGTCAGAGCAAATGAGAATCATGAGGTCAAAGGAACCGCCTGAAGAGCTCAGAGACAGAATTGTGGCAAGGCACAGATCTGGCCAAGGTTACAAAAAAATTTCTGCTGCACTTAAGGATCCTAAAAGCACAGTGGCCTCCATAATCCTTAAATGGAAGACGTTTGGGACGACCAGAACCCTTCCTAGAGCTGGCCGTCCGGCCAAACTGAGCTATCGGGGAAGAAGAGCCTTGGTGAGAGAGGTAAAGAAGAACCCAAAGATCACTGTGGCTGAGCTCCAGAGATGCAGTCGGGAGATGGGAGAATATTGTAGAAAGTCAACCATCACTCCAGCCCTCCACCAGTCGGGGATTTATGGCAGAGTGGCCCGACGGAAGCCTCTCCTCAGTGCAAGACACATGAAAGCCCGCATGGAGTTTGCTAAAAAACACCTGAAGGACTCCAAGATGGTGAGAAATAAGATTCTCTGGTCTGATGAGACCAAGATAGAACTTTTTGGCCTTAATTCTAAGCGGTATGTGTGGAGAAAACCAGGCACTGCTCATCACCTGTCCAATACAGTCCCAACAGTGAAGCATGGTGGTGGCAGCATCATGCTGTGGGGGTGTTTTTCAGCTGCAGGGACAGGACGACTGGTTGCAATCGAGGGAAAGATGAATGCGGTTAAGTACAGGTATATCCTGGACGAAAACCTTCTCCAGAGTGCTCAGGACCTCAGACTGGGCCGAAGGTTTACCTTCCAACAAGACAATGACCCTAAGCACACAGCTAAAATAACGAAGGAGTGGCTTCACAACAACTCCGTGACTGTTCTTGAATGGCCCAGCCAGAGCCCTGACTTAAACCCAATTGAGCATCTCTGGAGAGACCTAAAAATGACTCTGGACGACAGCGGAGGCGTGACTCTGGACGACCAGCGGAGGCGTGACTCTGGACGACCAGCGGAGGCGTGACTCTGGACGACCAGCGGAGGCGTGACTCTGGACGACCAGCGGAGACGTGACGTGACTCTGGAAGATCCAACAAGACGCGACAAGACTCTGGAAGATCCGACGAGACGAGATGAGACGAGGCTCTGGAAGATCCGACGAGGCGAGACAAAGCTCTGGAAGATCTGACGAGACGAGACTATGGAAGATCCGGCGAGACGAGACGTGGCAAGTAAAATTTTTTTTCTTGTTTTCAGAAAAAATAAGTGAGTTTTTCCTTAAAACAAGCAAAATAATCTGCTAGTGGGGTAAGCAAAATAATCTTCTATCAAACCAAAAATAAACTATATAATCTTGTTTTCAGTTTGGATTAAGATGATTTTGCTTACCCCACTGGCATTACTCACTTAATTTTGACTTATTTTTCCTAAAAACAAGAAAATAATTTTTACTTATCAAGAAAACGCTTCTTGATCTAAGAATTTTTAGATATTTGGACTAGAAACAAGACAAAAAATCTAAGTAAGAACAGCATTTTTTGCAGTGTAATTTCTCAGGCAAAGCATCTTATGTTCTTTTCTTTGAATAAGCCTTCTCTTTCTTCCCTTAATTTGATGTCACACAGTGGTATCTGGTAGTTTGTACATTAATTTATGTCTTCAGAGTAAAAGTAAGGTGAGAATGAATTAAAAAATACTATATAGTTACTAATCCCTTTGTTTAGTGACTCTATGTAACGTGGGATACGACCTGAACAATGCAGCATTGAAATAATTTACTGAATGGGTCATTCAGTAAATTTAGGAGAAGTAAAAGAGGGTTTATTGTAGAGCATTCAGAATCAGATGATAATATCATGAGTTAGAGAGGAGTCAGTGGTGAGCAACATGTGACTGTTTTTATGATGACATTTTGAATCATTTATTCAACTGATTTGTTCAAAATACTGATTAATTCAGGAACAAAACAAGTAACTGATATTTTTTTGAATTATTAAATTATTCATTTAACCAAGTTTTTTTTTTTTTTTTTGTCAAAACACCAATTCATTCAATAACGAAAACACCAATGCTGTGTTTTCCATTATAGTCTGTGACAGATATGAGAGGTATGTATAACTTAATCCCTGCAGCACTGAAATCAGCCCATTCATTAAGCTATGTTTAGGGTAAGTTTAGGGTAAAAAGGAAAGAGGCAGTTGAATGGTTTAAAATGGTTAAAAAAAATGGTCAATTCATATGCACTGTGGTTTTTCTCAGAGTAGTAACTTTTTATTTCTTATGGTCCATTATCATGTTCCTGGACATCCTGTTGACATTTAACATGTTTGCACTGAATGGGTTAACCGTTGCTGTGATTCTCTAGCCTATTGAGGGTCTGTTGCTAAGAGCCATAAGGGGGTAAAAGGTTTCTTTTCATCTCGCTTTGCTGCTCATGCTGTTCCTATTAATCTGCCCTGCTTCTGTTCTTTCTTCTCACATTCTTGTTTGTGCGAAGGAATGTAACAATCCTCCCAGTGTTCAGGGTCATGGTCTCATGTCTCTTTCTCATTGTTACTCCTCACAGTTCACACCTACACTGCAAAAAATGCTGTTCTTACTTAGAGTTTTTGTCTTGTTTCTAGTCAAAATATTTTAAAGTTCTTAAATCAAGAAGCATTTTCTTGACAAGTAAAAATTATTTTCTTGTTTTCAGAAAAAATAAGTCAAAATTAAGTGAGTTTTTCCTTAAAACAAGCAAAATAATCTGCTAGTGGGGTAAACAAAATAATCTTATATCAAACCAAAAATAAACTATATAATCTTGTTTTCAGTTTGGATTAAGATTATTTTGCTTACCCCACTGGCATTACTCACTTAATTTTGACTTATTTTTCCTAAAAACAAGAAAATAATTACCTGTCAAGAAAATGCTTCTTGATCTAAAATTTTTTAGATATTTGGACTGGAAACAAGACAAAAATTCTAAGTAAGAACAGCATTTTTTGCAATGTAATTTCTCAGGCAAAGCATCTTACATTCTTTTCCTTGAATAAGCCTTCTCTTTCTTCCCTTAATTTGATGTCACACAGTGGTATCTGGTAGTTTGTACATTAATTTATATCTTCAGAGTAAAAGTAAGGTGAGAATGAATTAAAAAATCATCTCAGGTTACGTATGTAACCATGGTTCCCTGAGAACAGGGAACGAGACTCTGCGTTTTACCGCATATGAGGAACGTCACACGTGAACCGATGTCTGAAAGCCAAGTATCAACCACTCCAATCCTATTGGCCGGCGACAGTCTATGACATCATCATAGCGCGACCCGGAAGTATATAAGGAGCGCCTAGAGAATCAGTCAGTATCTTATCGTCTTTCGGGACTGTTCAGCAGGCAGCCCTGAAGCATGACAAAGCAACGCAGAGTCTCGTTCCCTGTTCTCAGGGAACCATGGTTACATACGTAACCTGAGACGCTCCCTTTCGAAAGGGAACTCAACTCTGCGTTTTACCGCATATGAGGAACGATATACCCACGCCGCCATGCTTGAGGAGAGTGCATGCCAAGATGGCTAGACAAACATCAAGCAGTTTCGAAAGAAATGCCAGATAGCAACTCACCCTCGGGTCACACAAAGGCTGTCAGTGACAGCATTCCCTACGGCCAACAGCCCAAGCTGAACCTAAAAGAGGCCTTCCGTAGAAAGCCTACCAAGGCTGCTCCAAGGCTTCTGGGACCAAATCTTCCGAAAAAGAAAGTCCCTTCAAGGGAATGTGGCCAGGGAAACGAAAGGAACCCTGGCCAGCCACTATAATGGGGACATAGTCACCGCAGTGCCACCAGGGAGGCCGACCTGGTCTGACAGAGGACAAACTTAGTCTTGGCCAACCCTGTCTGAAACAGAATCTCAACAACGCATTCTTCGGAGAAGACAGCGTGTAAGAGCAACTGCGAAAGGCAGTAAGCAACTTAAACCCACGCATAGAGACGGGCATCCTGGAGAGCAGAACTCAGCTGAGTTCTATGGACCCTCTTATAGGGGGGAGTAAACTCTGCTCATTCCTAGGATCTACCAGGCGCTGAGGAGGCTATGCACTAAGAAACCCTGATGAAGGGGAGCACAAACCAGCCTGGGGCTGATCCTCAACGGGAGGCCTCATAGAAGCCTTCAACCAATGATCAGCTTAGGGAGCTAAGCACTATTACAAAAAACAACCCTAGCAGGGGAGTACAAAGCTCAACCTAACAGGTAGACCGTACTGTAGGCACATAATCATGGAGGCCAGAGAGGGGCCTACAACATGACAATAGTTCTACATGGAGTAGAAACTCACATATGCTAATATGCTTAGTACAACAGTGGGAAATTCAAGGCCACCCGTTTTGAACACCTGTCTTGCTGGGAGCAAGAACCAATCACATGACTCCAGTAACAGCAGATAAGACTGTAAAGTGCCCACATAACAGTCCACCTAACACAATCCGACAAGCAGTGCACTCGGTAAAATAACCTTTTATTTTTATAGCAAGAGGAGTACAACATACGCCATCACGCCATCAAGGAAGGCCCCAAAGACAGGCCTATGACCTCAGCAGACACGTGGCATCAGCTCGTGGCAGTGTTACAAGCACCAGGAAGGACAAATAACCGAACCATAAGGAGATTAAATCATCATCTGGGGCCCTAGCCAACCAGAAATGTACTCAGTAAAACACTTGTAACTCTCTCAGCGAGAGGAGTACACACCAGAATGTTCGAAAGGTGGCCCAGAGGGCCTAATACCTGTAAAACACACGACGATAGTCTAGTGGCCATTAGGGTTCTAGGAGCAAGAAATAGAACCAACCTAAATACTAGGTAGCTTTTTAGCTCAACTAGAGTTAAAACCCAAACTCAAGGAAGCCAGTGTAGAAAAACCAAACCTCAGTAAGGTTTTTACCACAAAACTCACCCTGAGATGTCAGCCACTCAGTAACATACTCAGTAAAAGCACCTTTTACTCTCACAGTGAGAGGAGTACACAACTGAACTCCAACACGTTATACAGGAGGCCTAGAGGGCCTACCCTTGCAAACACATGGCATCAGCTAGTGGCGACCATGACCATACCAGCCAGCAGGCCATGTACTCAGTGAGAAACCACATATCATACTACAACAGAAGGAGTGCATACTCCTCCACCATACTCTACGAGAGGCCTGAACTAAGGCCTACTCTTAGCAGAGGTGGGGCGTGGCCAATGGTGGTAATGGACCAAGCTCAAAGGGAACTAGCTCTAACCCAACACCAGTTGTGGGAAGCTAACTACAGCCCGAGCTACAGTCTACACATTCCAACAGGCAATGTACCCAAAAAGTGACTACAGGGAACCAATAAATGCCAACGTGGTCTAAGGGAGGCATAACAAGGCCTACTACCTCAAACAGACACAAGCATAAATCCTGTGGCAGTGTAAAATTATGTGAGCAAACTCATGATCACATAACAACAGCACTTGAGAAACACAAGCTGCTAAACTAGAAGGAGGCTAAAAACAGTAGAGTCTACAACTCCAAAGTTATATGCCATTTAGCTGTTGTAAAGATCACCAAAGGGAGCTAATAGAAACCAAACTGCGAAAAAGCGGTTCTAACACTACCCTGAGTATGCAAACTAACAGGTGATGCACTCAGTGACACACAATAACCCTAACTGGGGAGTATAATAGTCACCATGCTCCTAAATAGAGGCTAATTTCACAAGCCTACTATTATGAGAACAGGTGTTAACCTGTGGCAGCACTAGGGTGAAGCTCACATAAACAAATGTAGGGCAAAAGGCTAGAACTCAAAGCGAACACAATGCTTTGAAATACATGCCATCCTAGGAGGATAAATGCTTTCACCAACAGATTTAACAAATCTGTGCTGAGCTCTAGAGGACGGAGGCTAATAAGCTAGCATCGTCAACTCAAACTTGAATGTTAAACCAAGTGGCTCAGGGGAAAGACAAATTCATAGCATGAATGAAGTTCTAGAAAGTGGGGCCTAGCGTACACTGCATAACTTATCTACGCAAAGATAAGGGCCTACCACCTGAGAAAAACAGCACCAGGGAGGCTATTAACAGTCTACAACCTTAGCTGTTAAACAATTTTATTGCAATTGCACCTACATGAACAAAGGGAAAAAGGGCAAACAGCCTAACAACTCCCTCAGGAGGAAGCCAGAACTAGGAACTATACAACCTGACAAGGGATAGTCATACATAGGGTAGTTAACAAACACACCTAACCTAGCTTTAGCCTGGCCACTAAGCTGCGGCCCTACAGGGCCACACGCCTAGTAAAGCCTGGGCTTCACCTCCAAATCTCATGGATAAGAGAAAGAAAGCGGAGCTCACAAGCAAACAATGTCAGGCGGCCGATTAAGGCCGACCTAAACATAGATACAAACTGAAGTGACGAGTGCTAACTCAAACTACTCTAGCAAACAGCAGATGAGAAGCTACTCTAAACAATAGGTGGCTAAGAGGTGGCCATATTGTAGCCTGTACAATATATAATTCTAGCCAACTTATCAAACTTCAGTTTGCCCAAAAAACCCTTACTTTTTCTGATTACATCCAAAACCCAGGAGGCGGAGGAAGAAGGGGCGAGGGCAGATGTAAAGTCGCCTTCGCAACAAGAGGGAATCGATTACCGACGCTACTGACGTATGTGATCGATCACCCCCCTTTAAAACCTGCTTCTTCCTCCTCGAGTCCAGCCATCTCTGCGCCTTGCTCCGGAAAGGAGGAGGCTCCCGAGCGGCCATACTGGACCTCCTGACTAACTACATGCTCAGAAAAACTATACAGGAAAAACATGGTCTTATTTTTAAAAATATATAAAAATATAGACCCAGCTTACCTTCCTGCAGCTCAAAGACCGAAGATTCCTCATACTCCTTTTTCTCTACATGAAAGGATAGAATCTAGGGTTCTTTTAAGCCTAAAAAATCCTCTTCACTATCAAACCGGAAAAGTGGGTCGACAGAAAAATAATCACTATGGGCCCAGCCATCAGTCTGACCATAAGAAGCATCTGAGCATGAAAATATTTTAAATATATATACATGTATATATATATATATATATATATATATATATATATATATATATAAACATACATACATACACACACATATACAGTGGGTACAGAAAGTATTCAGACCCCCTTCAATTTTTCACTCTTTGTTATATTGCAGCCATTTCATTCATTTTTTTTCCTCATTAATGTACACACAGCACCCCATATTGACAGAAAAACACAGAATTGTTGACATTTTTGCAGATTTATTAAAAAAGAAAAACTGAAATATCACATGGTCCTAAGTATTCAGACCCTTTGCTGTGACACTCATATATTTAACTCAGGTGCTGTCCATTTCTTCTGATCATCCTTGAGATGGTTCTATACCTTCATTTGAGTCCAGCTGTGTTTGATTATACTGATTGGACTTGATTAGGAAAGCCACACACCTGTCTATATAAGACCTTACAGCTCACAGTGCATGTCAGAGCAAATGAGAATCATGAGGTCAAAGGAACCGCCTGAAGAGCTCAGAGACAGAATTGTGGCAAGGCACAGATCTGGCCAAGGTTACAAAAAAATGTCTGCTGCACTTAAGGTTCCTAAGAGCACAGTGGCCTCCATAATCCTTAAATGGAAGACGTTTGGGATGACCAGAACCCTTCCTAGAGCTGGCCGTCCGGCCAAACTGAGCTATCGGTGGAGAAGAGCCTTGGTGAGAGAGGTAAAGAAGAACCCAAAGATCACTGTGGCTGAGCTCCAGATATGCAGTCAGGATATGGGAGAAAGTTGTAGAAAGTCAACCATCACTCCAGCCCTCCACCAGTCGGGGCTTTATGGCAGAGTGGCCCGACGGAAGCCTTTCCTCAGTGCAAGACACATGAAAGCCCGCATGGAGTTTGCTAAAAAACACCTGAAGGACTCCAAGATGGTGAGAAATAAGATTCCCTGGTCTGATGAGACCAAGATAGAACTTTTTGGCCTTAATTCTAAGCGGTATGTGTGGAGAAAACCAGGCTTTCACCTGTCCAATACAGTCCCAACAGTGAAGCATGGTGGTGGCAGCATTATGCTGTGGGGGTGTTTTTCAGCTGCAGGGACAGGACGACTGGTTGCAATTGAGGGAAAGATGAATGAGGCCAAGTACAGGGATATCCTGGACGAAAATCTTCTCCAGAGTGCTCAGGACCTCAGACTGGGCCGAAGGTTTACCTTCCAACAAGACAATGACCCTAAGCACACAGCTAAAATAACGAAGGAGTGGCTTCACAACAACTCCGTGACTGTTCTTGAATGGCCCAGCCAGAGCCCTGACTTAAACCCAATTGAGCATCTCTGGAGAGACCTAAAAATGGCTGTCCACCAACATTTACCATCCAACCTGACAGAACTGGAGAGGATCTGCAAGGAGGAATGGCAGAGGATCCCCAAATCCAGGTGTGAAAAACTTGTTGCATCATTCCCAAAAAGACTCATGGCTGTATTAGATCAAAAGGGTGCAGTACTAAATACTGAGCAAAGGGTCTGAATACTTAGGACCATGTGATATTTCAGTTTTTCTTTTTTTTCTGTCAATATGGGGTGCTGTGTGTACATTAATGAGGAAAAAAAAATGAACTTAAATGATTTTAGCAAATGGCTGCAATATAACAAAGAGTGAAAAATTTAAGGGGGTCTGAATACTTTCCGTACCCACTGTATATATATATATATATATATATATATATATATACAGGAGGTGAAAGAAGAAGAGGAGAGGGTAGATATAAATCGCCCTTATGTAGCTGGGGGATCGATTACAAACGCAGCGTGTTTACAATCGATCACCCATCTCACTCTTGCTTCTTCCACCTCCCGTCTGTCTGGGCTCAGATACAAAGCTAGCCGCAGCCTGCCAGAAGCGCGTCCCAAAAACACCAGCAGCTCCGCATACACAGCAGCCAGAGTAGTGCTTGCTGTCGGACGTGATGACATCAAACATGGACATCATCGTCATCCAACAACTCATCCTCATCAGCCCCGGGGGAGCTGAGAGAGAATACAACTCTCTCAAACTTCCCAATGAGCTCACCTGCAAGCCTCATGATTGCAGCCGCCGTTTTGCCTCAGCACAAACGGGGCCAGAATCACCAGCCACAGATGTGGACACCTCTTCCCTCGAGAAGAGTGCCAAACGAGAAAGGAGTGTCTCGATAGGAAGATGCTCACAGTAAATAACAGAAAAACACACAGACAGCGCCCTCAAGCACTGTCTGTGCGCGCTTCTCTCCCAGACAGAAAACGCTCAGAAATGTGTATATCAGGTGTCAAAACCTGGGACACGAATGAACACACTCTCTTGAACGTTTGTAAGGCATAAAATAAATACCCTAACCGGAGTCGATACAATCGCGATCAGACAGAACAGTCCCGAAAGACGAAAAGATACTGACTGATTCTCTAGGCGCTGCTTATATACTTCCGGGTCATGCTATGATGATGTCATAGGCTGTCGCCGGCCAATAGGATTGGAGTGGTTTGATACTTAGCTTTCAGACATCGGTTCACATGTGACGTTGACCATATGCGGTAAACCGCAGAGTTGAGTTCCCTTTCGAAAGGGAAACTATATAGTTACTAATCCCCTTGTTTAGTGACTCGTTGTGTAACGTGGGATACGACCTGAACACTGCAGCATTGAAATCATTTACTGAATGGGTCATTCAGTAAATTTAGGAGAAGTAAAAAAGGGTTTATTCTAGAGCATTCAGAATCAGATGATAATATCATTATTTAGAGAGGCTAAAGATTGCCCTCAAGGGGAATAGAGCTCTGTTTTGGGAATTAGACAGTAAACAGGACAGTTAAGCATGTAAAATAAAATATGCGATCACTAGTGTCACATGTATTCATGTGATTGTATGGTTACAAGAAGTACACAGATGCAGAAACTTGTCCTAAACTATTCCATCATGACACCTTCACCAGTTAATTTCGCTAAAGCAAAATGAAACATAATAATCACTTGAGAAATCAGTTGTTCCACTGAGAAATTAATAAATCATCTGAGAAATGGATAAATGAATGAAATAATCTGTCATAAAATGTTTAAACACAGTGCTAAATAGATCACTTGATTTGTTTAGAATTAATTTGATGGAAAAAATAAGAAAAAATATAATGTTCAATCTAATTGTTAATGTCGTACCCAGAACTATGGGTAGTGTAATAATATGTTTAATATGAAGTTATAATTTTAATTAGTCTGCTGCATTTTTATATAATTATGTAATTTTAATAGATTTTTTTGGTGTCAAATAAATTACTAAACACAGCAGATAATAAAGACTCGTCAGATTCAACAGTGCTTTGATCTGCCTGCATTGACACTATTCTTTAAGAGCTGCTCTGCAGCCAAAATAATGTACCAATTATCAATGTAAAGCTGCTTTGACACAATCTACATTGTAAAAAGCGCTATATAAATAAAGGTGACTTGACTTGACATGTGCAGTCTTTATTTATTGTTTTAGTCATGTGCCCTTGTGCCAACATCCTGTTTTTAACTGACAATGGAAATATACCTCAGCTTTTGAAGGTTTAATGCGTATAAATTATGCATACTTTTTAAGAAGTCATTTGAGCATCTGTTGTCATCTTTCACTCAGCTTGTTTAAATTTATCTGGCCATTAATGAGAAGTGCTGCTCAATACACTTTATTTTATTTGTATATATTTACCACTTACCAAAATACCACTTGAATTTGCATAGTGTAACATTGTTTGTTTGGTTATGGCGTCACATGATGTAATGTTTGTTTAAGGGGCAGGTGTGCCTGTTAGGAGCCGTTGGGCTCCTCCTAGCACCTGTCTCCCCAGGTTAATTAAAGAGTTTAATATTTGACTGCTATACAGTTAATCTGTGAAGATTTATGTTTCTGTTCTTGTCAGCATGTGATCAAAGCATATAATTTACACCTTTTAGTAGTGCTAAAAATCGGTTTTAAAACATCTGTATTTTAGAGTCATGTGTGGTTTTATATTTAATGATTTTTTTGTAATCTCATGGCTTCATCAGCATTTATTTAAAGTTAAAGGCAAAATATGGATGATCAAACTTGGAAAATTAAACTGAGATAGGCAGCTAAAATGGAATTATGTTTTTAAAGGATAGCATTTTAATTTAAATGTCCTTGATATTTTTAATATGTAGTAACTGTTTTATAAGACAAATAGAGTGTACTGTATTATGAATAGGCATCATAGCCGACAACACCCTTTAACTGTAACTATTGTCGCATACATGCCATGACGTATTTACAATACATTAATTATTAGATAATAGATTTACACGATTAATCATTAACAGATTGCAATCTCATTTCAAACACCAAGGCAATCTTATTACATTTTATTTGTTTAGTTGTCCAATGTTTTTTCTTCAGAATTATAGGAGAATCCAGATCTCTATTTAAAAATAAATAAATAAAAATCATAATTCTCAATTTATCCAGATTCAAACAGAAATATTTCAAGATAACTACTTAACTAGATTTTACTAATATACGAGTTGTACGTGGACGTGAATGCTTTTAGAATTCAGAATCTCTTAATTACGGTAATTCTGAGATGGCGTACCGTGGATTTATATTCACAATATGGCACAGTTTCTCGTACCTTATTGCTAAAGCATGGATTTCAGGAATATATAAGGAATAATTGACTCCGGACTGTTGAATTCTTAGAAAGTAATGCACACCTGAGGTGGTAATGCGGCCACAATACAGAGTGGTCGTTACCCCTCGGGTGTGCATTATTTTCTAATAATTCAATGTCAATTATTTCGCTTATACTACGGTGTTGCGATGTTGTATTTGAAGATATTTGTCAGGTTTTTGTCATTAAAACACTATTGTGTGTGGGACTAATTTCTTACGCATCTCATCCCAAGCCTCCGTTGCTAATTCCAAAACGTAATTTCAGAACTAGTAACAAAGGCTTGAGCCTTGATAGCAGACTAATACAGTTATACAGTTGATACAGTTATTAATGCAATTGAGAGAGAGAGAGAGCGAGAGAGAGAGAGAGAATAAGCATATGTGAATTAGCCTACCTGAGTCTGTGCGTGTGTACGTTTGAAAGAGAGAGAGAGAGAGAGAGAGAGAGAGAGAGAGAGGGAGAGAGTATACGCTTTCAGGACACAATATTTTGTGGCAAAAACCATGACAATAATTTGTTGTTTTCATCCTATAGTTTACTATATTTATTTGCTTGGTCTGTGTTGCTGTGGTTTCTGTTTCTTTTGCGGTTGTAGGCTGTAAGGACCTATTAAAATAACTGAAATCATTTGGTGAAGTGATATGGAACTGTAATGCAGTCAAGACCTGTCTAGAACTATTTTAGCCGTGCATTTCCCTGAAAATAATTGCGCACCATAGAACGTTGGTCAACCAATCGGATTCGAGCATTAAACAGCCCCGTAGTGTGTATATATAAATATATATATATATATATATATATATGAATGATGCCTCTATAAAGGTGTTTCTCTTGCCAGGATATGAGCACTGGAAAGGTCAAGTGATGACAGCGGATGAACTGCATGTCCTGTACGAGGGGATCAAGCTCAACAACGTGAACCATTACGACTATGTGCTCACAGGTACAGGTCTTTTCTTCCTGTTGTGTCTGCTGTTATTTAGTTCCCTTTCAGTCGGTCACGTTCGACGTACGTCAGTAGTGACCGACGAATTGGGATATCGCTAGAGAGCCCTATCAGCTTCGAGTGTATAAAAACAAGCCAATTGAATTGGCGTGCGATATTTGCATAATGCGCACCGCCCCCGCCAGGTGGTATAAATAGGGAAGCAGATGCAATCGCACTCTGTCTTTTGCTTCGGAGCCAACTTGTGTTCCTGTCGAGACTGAGAGTGTGTTTCTCAAGCCTTTGTGAGATCTGTCTGTTAGAGTGTTGGTGTTACGGCACACTACAGCGAGGCCGTGACTTCTTGAGGAGCCTGAGCTATTGCTCTCAACTGCTGTTGTCACAGGTCGTTCCCTGGTCCCCGCTGATGGTCACAATCGCTGTGTCACATGCCTGGGCTTTCAGCATGCTGAGGCAGCTTTTGTGGATAGCTCATGTTCTCATTGTGGGAATATGACTGTCTCAGTGTTGAGGTCTAGACTCTCGTTCCTTGGTTCTCAGGGGGCGGGGTCCCCTACGGCCGTTTTCGCTGGCTCCGGCCAGGCGAGCGGCACGGTGGCGTGTAGGCAGAGTGACCTGAGGATTACGCTCTGCGGGCCCCTTTCCCCTCTGCAACACTGCAGCCTGTGGCGCGCCTGCGGACGAACAGATGTCGATTGCGGCATCGGAAGGTGAGCTTGAGTCCTCGGGAGATGAAGGCTCGGCTGCGCTACCTCCCTCTGGGACCATAACGTTGCCCGAGCCTGATCTCGAGCTGACAGCTACGCTTGCCCGGGCCGCCAAGACGGTCGGGCTCATGTGGAATCCTCCACCGCGTCCCGAACCTTCTCGGTTTAATGATTGGTTTCTCGGGGCAGCCCGCGCTGGTCCTCGGTGCCCCGCCCCGGTACCATTCTTCCCGGAAGTGCATGAGGAGGTGACAAGTCTTGGAGAACGCCCTATAGCATTCGTGCCAGGCCTGGTCCCTGGGAAACATAATAATCACTTGAGAAATCAGTTGTTCCACTGAGAAATTAATAAATCAACTGAGAAATAGATAAATTAATGAAATAATCTGTCATAAAATGTTTAAACACAGTGCTAAATAGATCACTTGATTTGTTTGGAATTAATTTAGAATTAATTTGATGAAAAAATAAGAAAAAATATAATGTTCAATCTAATTGTTAATGTCGTACCCAGAACTATGGGTAGTGTAATAATATGTTTAATATGAAGTTATAATTGCATTTTTAATTAGCCTGCTGCATTTTTATATAATTATGTAATTTTAATTGATTTTTTTTTGGTGTCAAATAAATTACTTAACACAGCAGATATAAAGACTCGTCAGATTCAACAGTGCTTTGATCTGCCTGCATTGACACTATTCTTTAAGAGCTGCTGTGCAGCCAAAATAATGTACTAATTATCAATGTAAAGCTGCTTTGACACAATCTACATTGTAAAAAGCGCTATATAAATAAAGGTGACTTGACTTGACATGTGCAGTCTTTATTTACTGTTTTAGTCATGTGCCCTTGTGCCAACATCCTGTTTTTAACTGACAATGGAAATATACCTCAGCTTTTTAAGGTTTAATGCGTATAAATGATGCATACATTTTAAGAAGTCATTCAGCATCTGTTGTCATCTTTCACTCAGCTTGTTTAAATTTATCTGGCCATTAATGAGAAGTGCTGCTCAATACACTTTATTTTATTTGTATATATTTACCACTTACCAAAATACCACTTGAATTTGCATAGTGTAACATTGTTTGTTTGGTTATGGCGTCACATGATGTAATGTTTGTTTAAGGGGCAGGTGTGCCTGTTAGGAGCCGTTGGGCTCCTCCTAGCACCTGTCTCCCCAGGTTAATTAAAGAGTTTAATATTTGACTGCTATACAGTTAATCTGTGAAGATGTATGTTTCTGTTCTTGTCAGCATGTGATCAAAGCATATAATTTATATATATATATATATTTTTTTTGCTTATCATAAGTGGGAAAATACAACTTGAATTTGCATAGTGTAACATTGTTTGGTTATGGTGTCACATGATCTAATGTTTGTTTAAGGGGCAGCGCCCCGCCCTGGTACCATTCTTCTCGGAAGTGCATGAGGAGGTGACCAAGTCTTGGAGAATGCCCTATAGCATTCGTGCCAGGCCTGGTCCCTCCTCCGCCTTCACCACCCTGGATGGTGGGGAGGCCAAGGGGTACGCTGGGATCCCCCCAGTCGAGCGGTCAGTTGCGATGCAGTTGTGTCCAATGGCCGCTGGCTGGCGTGGTGAACCGCGTCTCCCATCCTGGGCCTGTAAATTCTCGTCCAACTTGAACAAGAAAGTTTACAGAGCCTGCGGACAGGCCGCCTCTGCCCTGCATGCCATGGCCCTTTTGCAGGTTTATCAGGCGATAGCGCTCATGGACATGCCCCAGGACCTCGCCCTCCGGGCAAATAAGGTGACGGCGCATTCCATTGGTTGGGTGATGGCTACTCTCGTAATCCAGCAACGCCACCTTTGGTTGACCTTGGCTGATATGAGGGAGACCGATAAGTATCGGTTCCTGGACTCCCCCATATCTCAGGTCGGCCTATTTGGCGACGCGGTCGAGAGCTTCGCCCAGCAGTTTTCGGCCGCACAGAAGCAGGCTGAGGCGATCAAACACGTGCTGCCCCGGCGGTCCGCTGCTGCCTACCACCGGCCGCACAGCCTCAGCCCGCTTGTCGCCGAGGGCGCCCGTCTGCGTCGTCCCCCGGAGTCCAGCGGTACCCACTTCCTTACAAAAAGAGCTGTTTCCCAAACCTCCAGGTCCCAAGAGGGCTCGGTTGGCAGTGTGCGAGGCCCCGCCTCGACACTCTCAGCCCCCATCTCACTTCGCCAGCTGGTCCCGGTGTGTTAGTCAAGGCTGTCTCCCATACACACCGTCACCTTGCAGAGTCCAATCCTACTTCGGGCCGCTATGCCGTCCGAGTTGGGTCCCAGCACTCATGCCTATATCATGCCTTAGAAATAATGTACAAATGGATATTACATTTCATAATTTAAATTAATTGAATCACTTTTGGTCAGGTGGTGTAATGTTCACATTCACATTCAATTGGTTTGTTCCATATTTTCTCTTTTTTTTCTTCAGGATACACTAGGGATGATTCATTTTTGGAAATGGTGGTGGACATTGTACAGGAGCTGAAGAGGGCAAACCCAAACCTGGTGTATGGTGTGTATATGTGTGTGTATATGTGTGTGTATATATATATATATATATATATATATATGTATATATATATGTATGTGTGTGTGTGTGTCACCTGTGTTACAGTGCATTATGTTCATTGTGCTTATCTCTGCTATTTCATTTTCCTGCCTGCCAAGTGTGTGACCCAGTGCTGGGTGATAATGGGGCTATGGTGAGCATATCAAAAAATTTCCCTATAATCTTTGCATTATACTTTCCTAGTTAAAAATATAAACCCCTTTATTTAGCAGAACATCTGTGTCTTTGTGAAACACTTCAGATGTGGTTCAAGTTTCCAAAGAGCTGATAATTTTCTGTTTCATTTCTAGTATGTTCCTGAGAACCTGCTTCCCATCTACAGGGACAAAGTAGTTCCGGCTGCTGACATAATCACTCCCAATCAGTTTGAAGCAGAGTAAGTGTCCTGTTATGCTGATTTCTTGTGTATGTGTAAAGAAATCAACGTCTCCTGTGACCATTTGTGATTGGCTTTCCCAAAATATATGTTTATATCATATGTAAATAGGGGCCCCAAAGAGATGAAAATTGTGGCTGTGTCAGACATTTGTGCATGTGATCATAAAGGAGTTGATGGCTCAAGGGGTTCTGCCTAGGCCATGTCCTGATCCAACTCACCGATCCATATTTGCTCATCTGTCTTCTGCTGTTCTGTAAATAAAGGCAAAAAGCCTCCAGTTGTAGTTTTATTTTCATGCTTTATGCCTGTGGTACACCCACAAGATAGGGGTGTGTAAATATTTATTAATTATAATTTTTTTCTCTCTCAGGCTCCTCACTGGTAGAAGCATAAGTACAGAAAAAGATGCAGTTGAAGTAAGTTTCTGTCAGTAGTTCTCTTTATGCAGCAGTTATTTCTGCTCCTCTAATCTGACTGGCTGGCCATGTGACTTTCTTAGAATGTGATATAACAGCACTGGGATCTTTCATAGTTGTATCTGCTGTCCTCACTCACAGCTTTATTATAGTCGCTGTAGTACACAGTAATGACATTGCCTAAAGGAATATTTAATGTTCAAATGTCAGCATTTATGACATAATGAAAACAAAACAAAAAACATATAATCAACATTCATAAATGAGTAGTTTTATATTTCTCCATCATTTTTAATTCGATTATTCTGTTCGCAGTGCTTCATGGGATTGTAGTTCTTTGCCTCAATAAAACCGTTAAGTACACTTGTACCTTTGTCTTTTTGTCCAATTTTAAAATTCTTTTTTGCTTCAAATCAAAGTTTGTAGTGTTGCGATTCACCTCTTAACTGACATGGCTTATAACTCTTTAACAAAGATCATTTTAAAATCCCTATGGGAAAAATGAATGGAAAAAACAACTTCCAAAACAAGTGCTGCTAGAAAAAAGGGTGCAGGCACTGTTACACTTTATTGTCAGTAGCGTAGCAGTGTATAACTCGCATAGATGTGTAACTCACACAGAAGTGACTTTCAAAACAAGCAGCACGGAAAATTCATGTGACAGCTTGAAAATGAGTGAAATTTGCGTGGGAACTATATCGCCTTCACACAAAACAGCAGATCGCACAGATTCCTATTCTGCTGAAATGGAAATTGAAATTGTTGTTTTGTATTTCAGGTGATGAACCTGCTGCATTCGATGGGTCCAGACACAGTGGTCATCACCAGCTCTGACCTGCCCTCTCCTCTGGGGGATCAGTATCTGGTCGCCCTGGGAAGCCAGAAAAGAGGTGATTTTGTAATTTTAATTGCAATATAAAGGACAATGCAGTGAAACTCTTGAAGCTCTTGCAATGCTTGCCTCATACATTTCATCATTAGTAATTGTCTGGGTGGAGTAAGTTGCAGTTATGATACTTCCGATTTCAGTTTCCCTTGTTTTACATATCTTGTTCAAAGTCCACGCCTGGCAGCTTGTCTCTGCTTACATAACAGATAGTGGTATGGTTGGATGAACCATTTTTGAAGCTGTAAGAGGAAGATATACCCACACCTGTGATCACACTTACTATAATAAAATACTATGTTAATGTTGCTATGTTGCTTGGAAACCATACACAAGGGGCTTTCTCACTGGAGGAATCTTTTCATAGTTCCAGGAACTATTGGCTGAAGTACCTGGATTTTGCAGTGTTCACACTGCAGGAACTAGGAAAGATTTTAGTTCTAGGAACTCCTTTTGGGGGGAATAAATTAGTTCCTACTTCAGACTATCATTGACGTGAGTGTACGCTGATTGGTCAAACGCATGTCAAACACTGGCAACCGACATTTTTAAAAAGCTGTGTAAACATATTTATTTCACAAACAAGGAAAACATTTACCATGCTGTCTGCAGGGTTGTGTTCTTTTCTTCCCCTCGATACTGAAAGTTGTCATAGGAGATTTCATGTCAGCCACTTCACAGGTCCTGTTCCCAGTGCGAAGGCAACCAGGGACATGGCCCAGGGGAGAAATTAGTTTTCCGGGGAACTATCAAGTAGCTAGTTCCTAGAACTAATTGATGTGACAGGTTCAGGTTCTGGAAGTTCCATTTATTATTCATAGGGGAACTGATTTTTAACTAACTAATAAACCTCTACAGACAGACTTACTGTGAGCTACGAGGTTGTTAATCGATGGTATATGCTATTGTTGAAACCATCGTCCTGCCCTATTTCATTTTTAGAAGCAGAATTTCTGGTAAGTTTGACTCTGCAGAAAAATTTCCACCAATCAGAGAATTGTGACAAGCAAATCAGCTTTTACTGTAGCGCCCGTCCACTACACGAAGCACTGTGAATGACGTAGTAGTCGGTCTCCTTAGAATCTCAAACTATTTTTGTATGCATGCATGTTTTGAAAAAAGCTTAAAATATATTGTTTATATTTGGTTAATCAACATCTTTAAATCAATATCTCTATATTTCTCCATCAGTTTTTATTTGATTGTCATTTGCAATGCTTCATGGGATTGTAGTTTTTTCCCTCATTAAAGACATTAAGTAAGTACACAGTCTTGTGAATTGAAAGTGGACTGGCACTTGTTGCACACTATAAGAAATGCAAAATGGGGCGACTGAAATGTGAGGATGAGGAACCATAAAAAAATGTGTAAATATACAAATACTTTATAATTAGTGGTTTAATATCAGCACATTTAGTATGTGTTCATTCAAGAGTTATTTCAACTGCATCATTCTGAACTAGTGGTTTCTTTTAAAGGGATTCATTCCAGTTGTGAATATAATGATATATTCCTGTTTCTCAGTGAGAGCAGACAGTGCCATGGTGACCCAACAGATCCGTATGGACATCCCCAGGGTAGATGCTGTGTTTGTAGGAACAGGAGACCTGTTTGCTGCAATGCTGCTGGCGTGGACACACCACCACCCAAATGATCTCAAGGTAAACAACATGATAAAACACTAATTATAGTTGACTTTTCAAGACTAAAAATAGAGCAGTTTAGAGAATAGAGCAGTTTAGAGAATTATATAGGCGGCTGCTGCTTTGTATTGTTATATCAGCATTATAGTAAAAATTGAACACGACAACAGTTTTCTTACCTGTATGTGACGCCGTTTTGCTTTGACGATTGGGCAGAAGATGCTCCCTGTTTCCTTTTCTTCCTAATTAAGTGACAGAATCGCAGTTTCTTTTGTTTTTTCCCCCTCCGTTTGTCCTAAAATACAGTGTTCGTAGTCATTGAAATGTTGACTACAAACATGGAGATTTTTCAGATTTTCAGCTGTTCTCTCCATATTTATGATTCTTTGCAGCCTTTGCAGAACTTCTTTGCAGTTCTTTGCAGAACTTGTTCCCGCTAAATGTTTACTTTGAATTCTTGCACCTGGTAACAATACAACTCAACAACTCTTATGACTAAAAGTTTGCTTAGAAGTATTTTCTACTCAAGCAAAGTGGTATTTGACTCTGGTCAAGCCTATTCATTTGGAGCAGACTGGGAGTGGCTTTGGATGGCAACATGCCCAGTACATTATGGATGTTTAAGTTTTCCAACCTATTTGGCAAAAGGAAAGACAGCAGCCCTTTTTCTCTTTTTGAAGCATAGATTTCCAATAACAGATTAGCCTTTCTACCACATCCAACTTGGCAGCCATGTTTTATTTGAAAGCCCAGCAGTGAATTATATCTGTTAAGCAATCCATAAAAATACATGGCTTACTGTTAAGTCTGCAAATACTCCAGGGCCACTCTACAAATGTCCTAAATAAGAGCTACTTTAAAAAAAAAAAAGTTTTCAAACTGCAGGTTGTTGAATTATAACCCAGAGCGTTTGATGTGTTTTTGACAGACAGCCTGTGAAAAGACGGTTTCCGTCATGCACCATGTCATTAAGAGGACTATTACTTATGCAAAAGGTAAGACTGTTTGTACCAGACCAGATAATGCAAAGTGCTCCTGAAAATGTGTGAGTAACAACATTTGGTAGCTGACCTTTTGGGCATATAAGTATAAGTTTGATATTCATACTCTGTGATGGTTATGTAACTCAACCCTTACCTTTGTTCATTTCTCAGAGGTGGCCGGTCCTGATCGAAAGCCCACTCCTGCTCAGCTTGAGTTGCGGATGGTCCAGAGTAAAGCAGACATTGAGGATCCTGCCATAGTTTTGAATGCTGTTGTATTGTAATGCTGTACTCTTACATTCTGTACTAGACAATATGAATGTCATATATTTAACAGCTAGAGTTTACAGTCACACCGTAGATGCTGGGATGCTCATATTTTATGCTGTAGTGTTATAAATTCTTTTATAACAGTAATGTACTTAGAATTGAAACTGTGACTTAATGCAGGTACTGCATCCAAAAACTAACATGTGACCTTATGTTGTTATCTTCACGTTCCAGCCATAATGTGCATGTGACTATCCATCCATTACTAGTATTTTACAGTGATTTGATTATACATGTGTTCATCTTAAATAAGCATTTATAATGATTTTTTTACATTAAGAAAATTAATTTAACATATCAGTGTTGTCTAACATTTGATTTGATTCAGTCTATGTTATACTTAAACATATTATTTGATCCGTTAGTCCTATTATTTCATCAGAACGACTGTACAAGCCCAGTCAGGCCAAGTTTGAGAAAATTGTCTATAAAAACTGTATTAAATAATAAAAAGGAATTGTCTGTACTAAGAAAGTGCCTTGAAATGCTGCTGTAGTAGATATTAAACTAAAAATGCATTTATCTTTGTAATAGTTAGCAATAATTGCTCAGACAACTAACATTTTAACTATATTGTAATAAAATCATTCTAATTTTTATTCATCCTTTGTATGCAGGAATTTCATTTTAACTGTATTTCACTGATTACGGTGAAATAGGAGACATTCTACTCTAGGGATTTATTCCCCCGGTTTCACAGACAAGGTTTAAGAACTAGTTACAGAGGCTTGAGCCTTTGATAGCAGGTTATTAACACAGCGAGAGAGAGAATAAGCATATGTGAATTAGCCTACCTGAGTCTGTGCGTCTCTCACGGCAGCAGTGTCTCCACCACAAGAACCAGAGAGTTATCACCTCGCTGGTGAGAAATGTCAGATAGCTTTTAAATTGCTAAACTATTTTACTGATTAATTCGTCAGAGCAGCGCTGACAACACGTTTCTGTGCGAGTGTGTGTCCTGTCCGTACTGTGTGTGCGTTTGAGTTAGGGAGAGAGTGTCAGAAAGTCGCTTTCAGGACACAATAAAACGTATTTTGTGGCAAAAACCATGACAATAATTTGTCATTTTTATCCTGTTGTTTAATATATTTATTTGCTTGGCTGGTGGACCTATTGAAATAACTGAAATCATTTGGCGAAGTGATATGGAACTGTAATGTGGTCTAGAACTGCTTTAGCTGTGCGTTTCCCTGAAAATAATTGCACACGTTTGTCAGCCAATCAGATTCGAGCATTCAACAGCCCTGTAGTTTAAGGTTTACTGACTCCAAAACCATTTCAAAACAAGAAAACAAACAACAACAACAAAAGAACATAAAACAGAAAGTGTTTTATAGGCCAGGGGTCAAACCAGTTAACATTACCAAGAGAAATGGAATTCACATAAATGTACATAAATAAACTTAACAATTGACAATAAAATTCAAATTGACCTTTAACATCAATATTATCAAAAATACCAGAAATAATATACAATACATTTCCACATACAACATTCAAAATATACACACGCAATAGGTGTGTTCAACTTGAAGCGGCACTGCGCAGGAAGATCGGTGTAGGTGAACGTGCAATGTGTTCCTGGATCAACATCTTTGTTGATCCTGGAACAACATTCCAGTCAACCAATCAGATTTGAGGGACAAGTTTACAGTTTATGTCAAGTTTAGGCTTACAACCAGGGTTAGATGCTTCTACATCACTGTCATTCACCTATCATTCCCCTCAGATTTTAGCGAAAATGTATGGGTAGGATTAATTTAGAGGTAGGGATAGGGTTAGGATTACATTTTGTGTAGGAATGTTGTTCCAGGATCAACAAAATATATCTTACATGGCAAAATCATGGTGACCAATCGGTGTATGACATCAAAGTACCGTGAGAGCAGACAGCTCCGTATGCTTTCGAATCACTCTCTTGGTACTTTTATGTCAAACACCAATCGGTCTGCGCAGTACCGTTACAAATCAATCACACCTAATGAAACAATGACCTCCACTGCTCACACTGGCTAGTTAGAAGATGCCTACACTACCCATAATCCTTCAGGATAGGATACAATAGGGAACAGGAAGGCTGCACATCCTCTTAAACCCCCACCCCTCGAACCATGCTGCAGCCATAAACCCAGAGACAATGGGTGATAAAAAAAGAAGTACATATAAACTGTAAATAAATAAAGAAAATTCTTGGGGTCTTTTTAATTCCACCTAATGTGCACCTTAGATTAGAAAATAAAGTAACCAAAGTCATCTTCAAACAAACAAGAGTGAGTAAACGTCTTTGGTTGAACTCCAGCCTTAAATCGGTTTTATTTAAATGTTTACATTACAAACAGTTCACTAGCAACAAACCGGGTTGCTGAGTCAAGCTTTAATTGGCTAAGAGGCTAAGAGGTTTAACACAGCTGAAGTCTAATGGCATCAAAATAACATTCAGTTATAGGTTAAAATATAAACTTACATTTATTAAAGTATTGCTAATACGCTTGGCTTTGAAATACTGAGTACCTAATGGACAGAACAAAGGGAAAGGACTCGAAACTCGAACGAACAGAACAGGTAGTCATACCATTAAAAAAAGAAAAAAGAAAAAGTAAAACTGCCTTGTACACAGAGTAGTCATAAGATACATATTCAGCAACAGATACAGTGCATTTAAGCATTTGGTAAATCAAAATACACATTAAAGCTACATTCAGTTTAAGGCAATAGTTTATATAACAATGTATTTTTTAAAGACTTATACAGAAATTTCTTGAGATCTTGCTTCATGAATAAGGCCCAGGCTTTTGTTTTATTGCTGTTTAGTTGCTGCCGTATGACCTTGATGTGTTAAGGGCACATTTTCTCGCTGGTATGAGAGAGAGTTTCTATCTGATTGTGTTTCCATATCTATTAATGGCTGTTGATAAGCAGTTGTTTTCTTGTGGTCTGTGAATTATGACATTGATGCCAATTTGACTTACAGTGCTGTGAATATGTAAGTGCACCCCATGAAACGTGTCCTTTGTCAACAAATGTGTACATAATGATACTTGAATTTGTACAGTATTGAAGGATGAAGGTGACAAATAGCGAAAATGTGAAAAAAAAAAAAGTGTGTAATTGAAATGTGTAATTAAATTACAAATCAAATTCAATTCAAGAGGGATGGCATGAGGGTGAGTAAATTAATTTGTGGGTAGAGTATCCCTAGAGACTTTCCCAGGCTTGTATTTTTACTCAAGTTCACCACTGGTCAATTAAAACTTCCAATTAATGCTGACTTTAAGCTATATACAGTTTGTCAGTACATTCCCTGAAATCTGTGAACTTGACAGTTTAGCCACAATATGCAAAGCGACTTGTACCCTAAAGTACTGTATTTGCATCAGATAGATCTTGTCAGCTTTGTGCAGGCATTTAGACACAGCTAGCTTAGAGAATAAGAACAGCCCAAATGATCAATATATTTAATAACTTTTTTGTCATAAAATGCCCTTTTGATTCAGTTCCCTACAGTATTATATTCTTGTTAATTATCTGTCTGGTTTCTTTCAAAGTCAAAACATACTGATGGAGACATGCAACATCAATTACATAAATACAATAAAACAATACAAAAATAAAGAATAATTTAAAAAAAGAATACAATAAGAATAAAAAAGAACTAATGTGCAGGCCTTACTGTGACATAAATTGTCATGCACTAAAACATGAAATCAAAAACACTAAACAACCGCACATTTTGACTAAAATAATTAAGGCTTCTCCAGTTAAAAGTTTTTTTTTTGTTTTTTTTTAAACTGACTGTTGATGTTATTTTCAGTTAGATAACATATCTGTTGGGAATAGCACCTATGTTGGGGGTAACAGTTATGCCTTTAACAGTTATCTGTCTGTGCAGTCTGAATTGGCCTTAAGGGTTTATAGGAAGATAAACTGGTCTTCTAAGTCAGCGATTTCAAACTGTAGTTTGCAGAGTAAAAATAAGTGCGTCATGCGAAGTATCAGTAAAACAAAAAATATAAATTCTCAAATTTAATTACAAGTTAGTTTGTAGGCATACCCTCCCTGCTGAAAAATCCAACATAAACCAATATGAATTCCATGTTAGTTCAATCTGGTTCATGCTGGAGCTTATATACTGCAGGTCTAGCTGGTGGTCATGCTGTTCTCAAGAAACACTAAACTGGTGTAACTGGTCCACCAGCAATCTCGCTTCCCATGCTGGGGACCAGCAAACCAGCATCCCATGCCTGTTTCAGCAGGCAAAACATAGCTTATGCTGGTGACCAGCAATGGTGGCTGCAGATCACAGCAGTGTTTCTTGTTGTATTCCTCATGGCTGCACACATAACAACATACACAGCATTGCCTGTGTAGTCCGATTTAACAAATGACTCTTATAAACTGGTTATTTTATGGAATCATTCAAAAAAGCTCCCAAACTCAGGAGTTACCAGTTTAAATTAGTCTAACGAATTCCTATCTAAATTAACTCACAGAACTGAATCAATGTATGACCCACTTTCTGAACTGCTCTTAGATTCTCTGCCAACAAGAGAGCAAAAATATGTTCTCTGTTTATCTGTACACACACATAAAACATATAAAAGTCATTTGTATCCAAGTGGTTGGTTGACAAAGCACATACACTGTATTGCCAAAAGTATTGGGACACCCCTCCAAATCATTGAATTCAGGTGTTCCAATCACTTTCATGGCCACAGGTGTATAAAATCAAGCACCTAGGCATGCAGACTGCTTCTACAAACATTTGTGAAAGAATAGGTCGCTCTCAGGAGCTGAGTGAATTTAAGCGTGGTACCATAATAGGTTGTCACTAGTGCAATAAGTCCATTCTTGAAATTTCCTCACTACTAAATATTCCATGGTCAACTGTTAGTTGTATCATAACAAAGTGGAAGCAATTGGGAACAACAGCAACTCAGCCACAAAGTGGCAAGCCACGTAAAATCACAGAGCGGGTTCAGTGCACGCTGAGGCGCACAGTGCGCAGAAGTCGCCATCTCAATAGCTATAGACCTCCAAGCTTCGTGTGGCCTTCAAATTAGCTCAAGAACAGTGCGTAGAGCGCAAAAATTACTTTGTATATTGAACAGAACTATGACCGTATTAACTCTCTAAATATTAATGTCTGCTAATGTGTGATGAATACTATAAATACTACCAATTACATAGGTGCTCCTTATATACTTATATAAAAAGCTTTGGTTTCGAAAGGGAACTCGCACTGCGTCCTAGAACGCAAATGGAGGAAACGCCCTCGGTGTCTGAAACAATCTGTCAAATCACAACAATCCTATTGACTGGCGACAGCCTATGATGTAATACAGGTGTAACCAGGAAGTATAAAAGGGGCACCTCAAGGTAAGACAGCCGAGGGGAACTGGCCCGTCCTGGTCTGAGGACCATAGACAGGGCCAGAAATCTAGCGTCGCCGCTCAAGCCCCTTCTCCTCAGAGGAGCAGGTCGCAGAAGGCGAGAAGCTAGGAGTAAGAAACAGGATCTTAGGGAAGTTATACGGCGCAGGTGTTCTGAACGGCAGTAAGTATATCTTCCCTTTCTGAGGGTTCGCACACTCCACCCTCACCTCTTCTTCTGTCCCTCTGTACCCTTCGTCCCCACAGGCACTTCCTGAGGCTGGACCGATGATGAGTATGTTCCCCGAGCTGGAAGTTTTTTGACGGTCCGGTTCGGGTTCAAAGAGAAGCGCACCTTTAGACTGCATTTATAAGTGGGCCTTTTTTCTATGTATGTCTCAGTTTGAGTGTTTTTTGTGGGTCGCCTCTATTTTATTAGAGCCATTGCTTTTGCATTGACCTCAGCTCCCTGCATAAGTTTTTTTGGGGGAGATAATATATATATATATATATATATATATATATATATATATATATATATATATATATATATATATATATATATATATATATATATATATTAGGTAGGTTTATGTTTTTAGGGTCTTTTTACTAGGGCCCTGGAGCTCCCTTTTAAGTGAAGGTTGGTCGTGACACCCTTTTTAATAATTCCTACTCTCTATGATCTTGATTTATAGGTTTTATTGGGGTTTTTCAGAACGAATTTTTTTTTTTGTGTGGCAAGCCATTTTATGGTTATCACATTTTCTGGAGTCACCTTCTTGGTTTAATTCCCGCAAAGCTCAGGTGTACGTTTTTCTGACAGAGGCAGGTTTTGCTGTTGCTTTCCGCCTTCTGGCTTGCAGTAGCTAGAGTAGGCCTTTTTCTGCTAGAAAAATATACTGATACTGCGGCTCCTTGTATGCCTCCTCTATGTTTAGAGTTGCCTCCAGCTGGGGCCCGCCCTCTGCATTGGGCAATAAATGTGAGTAGCAGGCCCTCCCAACTTCCCTTTTGCAAGGTAAGTTTGTGGCCTCCTCCTTTTCGGTCTAGGTGAACGTTGCTCCTCTTAATATTAGAGTAGATGCAATATGCTGAGCCTCAGTTCCCTTTGGTGTGTGGCATCAATTAGACACCAAGGTGGATTAGGTTCTACTTTCTGAACCTCCCTTTGGATGTCTTGAGTGTTGTTGGCTTCCTCGCTTTTCTGAGAGTTGAATACGATATGTTGAAGCCTCCGCTCTTTAGAGCTAGTTGTAACCGTCCCTCCAGCCATGTTTTGAGCTCCTTGATGTTATCAAGTCAGTGGTCAGAATTGAAGGCCTCTATACTGTTATTTAGGCCTCTTTTTGGCCTGAGCTCTTTTTTCAGACACTTTCTCGTCTGTTTTCGGCTGGTTTTGTTCAGGTCTGCACCCTTGAGTCCTAACTCTGGTTTTTCGCTTACTTTTAGCTCTTTGCCCCAATATGCCTCATGCCACTACGGCTTAGGTTGAGCACATTTGGTACTCCCTTCCTTTGTGTTGGTTGAGTATGCTCCCTTGGAGCTACTGCAATAGCCCCGGGCCTGCGGCTGTGTTCTGCTAGGGTTGCAGGCTCTACCAGGCCTCCTCATTAGCCCAGCTGCATGGTTTACTCCCCTTGCTTTTAGGGTTTAAAACTATTTGCTGAGTATATAGCCCGTGTTGGCAATGCCAACAAGTATTCCAAGCTTGCTTAGCCCTGGTGGCTTTTTTCTCTCGAGTTGACTGCCTTTTAGTCATTGGCCCTCTGGGGCCTCCTTATTGGCTATCCTTTCGGTATCCAATATCAGGTCGCTAGGCTCCTCTGGAGCCTCCTTGATGTTGACCCCAGATTTTCTCTCTGCTACTTATCACCAGCCTTTTTTCAGGCTGCCTCTGTGGTAGGTTCTGGTTGGTTCTTTGCCAAAGGGTGGACTACTTTTTTCTGTGTTGGTCCTCATACAGACTTCCCATTGTGTTGTATGAGCCAGGCTCTTAGCTCTTTATTCAGGCTAATTTTAGATGCTGGTTCTCTGGTCTGTGTTTGGTTGTAGGCTCTCTTCCAAGCCTCCCAGCCGTCTGCTTAGCTTGGTCTTATTCGTCTCGTTTGAGTCTGTTTACTCCCCTCTAGTAGTGTTTTTTGAGTTCTGCACTCCCGAGCTTTGATCACTGGTAGAAGGCTTCTCAGCCTCCCGGGAAGGTCAGTTTTTGTCTAGGATGTAGTTTCTACCATTTTGGACCTTTCTCCCTGAGTTCGGTCTAGGGTTAGTTTGGTTTTTACTCCCCTTAGACCAGCTTCTGGTGAAGCTAGTAGCCCCTTTGGGCCCTATGTAAAATAGCCATCCTCCAGAATGTTCTTTTTAGCATTCTGTAGATCCAAGGTCGAGCAGTTTACTCCCCTCGATCTGAGGGTTGGGAAGCACAATATCCTCATCACTAATGTTGCTTGCGGTTTCCATAGCGAATAGTGCTAGCTGTTTTATTGAGATGGTCCTCACTGCAGAACACAAGATAAAGGGGGCGAGGTTGGATCCAGATCCAACTCCCCCCACTTTACATATCCCTAAACCTACCCGTCTCCACTCCCTGATCCATTAACCTACCCATCTCTATCCCCTGGATCTGGATCCAACTCCTCCCACTTTACATATCCCTAAACCTACCCGTCTCCACTCCCTGATCCATTAACCTACCCATCTCTATCCCCTGGATCTGGATCCAACTCCTCCCACTTTACATATCCCTAAACCTACCTGTCTCCACCCCTTGGATCTGGACCCTGGATCTTGTGTTCTGCAGTGAAAAGCTTTTTTTTTTTTTTTTTCCAATCGAGTTCCCCACAGCGAGTATGGGTCATAAACCTAGTGATAACAAGCCCCACCCATTAAAAGGGTATGACTGGCCAGTTTTCCTCAATTGAAATTAGTCTCTCAGAGAATTTATTTTTATTTTTATGAAGAACATTATATAGACGTCTAAACTACAATGACAAATGCGGAACAGTTAGTTCATGCGTCCATGACCTTAAGGCTAGATTACTGTAACGCTCTACTGGCTGGTTGCCCTGCTTGCTTGATAAACAAACTACAGTTGGTTCAAAATGCAGCAGCTAGAGTGCTTACTAGAACCAGGAAGTATGACCATATTAGTCCGGTTCAGTCAACACTGCATTGGCTTCCTATTAAACATTGTATAGATTTTAAAATCTTGCTAATTACAAAGCACTAAATGGTTTAGCTCCTCAGTACCTGAGCAAGCTCTTAATGCATTATAGTCCTTCATGTCTATTGCGATCTCAAAATTCTGGTCAGCTGATAATACCTAGAATATCAAAATCAACCTCAGGCAGCAGATCCGGGCCATATCCAGATCAGATTGAAGACCTGCACCTGGACACCACTATAACACAGCCCTGAAGTGTCAACAGAGATTGTGTCAACTAGATCATCTCCTGTGAAGGCCTCACCGACACGACAGCCAGTGGCACAGATACCCAAACATCTGTCCCATACCAGCGTGATGAATACGATCTTCAAATAGATGTAACTGGAATAAATATTTTGACTGTTGCAGACCATTCAGACTTGTGACCTGTAACGCTGCCTGAATCATAACCATGCACTGTTCGTCGTTGGCCAGAGGAGGACTGGTCCCCCAACTGAGCCTGGTTTTTCCCAAGGTTTTTTTCCCCCATTTTTGTCACCTGTTGGAGTTTGGGTTCCTTGCCGCTGGGTTCCTTAGGTTTGCTTAGTTGGGGACACTTGATATTCAACAATGTTTTTGATCTGCCTGCATTGACACAATTGTCAACTGAACTGAGCTGGACGATGACATCACTGTTTTCTCCAGTGCTGATGTATAGATAAATTAACTAAATTAATAACTATTTATTTTTACAACGGAATGAATCATTACTGAATTTACTTAATTTGGACCAATGCACCTGCGGTGCAGCCAGTTTATTTGTTATTACAGTAAAGCTGCATTGACACAATTTGCATAGTAAAAAACGCTATATAAATAAAGGTGACTTGACATGACAAAGAAAGCAGTCACAATGTAGAACAAGACAGGGGTATATAACTAATCAAAATAGATCACATCAAAGGAAAAGATTAAAAGAATTGTTATTGAAGCCTTCTTGTTACAGATTACAGTTACAACTAAAGATAGTCCCAAAGTAATGCTACAATTCAGCAAGCAAAACATAAAAAAGTGGTTTCTGACCAGAAAAGTTACATTTATGTATATAACATTTTGTTATTAAAACAAGAAGATTAAGTAAGTGGGTCAATGACGTATAAAGGATTTTTTTAACAGGCCAATTTTAAAATACAACAATTAATATCTATTGCAAACATTAAGAATGTTGTTTACACCTAAATTCATATTAAAATTTTAAATTAAGTGATTTTAATTTTTTTTTTTCTTTTTTTTTTCTAGATGAATTGGCCGTAGCCTTAAAAAATGTATCTTAAAATTAATTCATTTCCTTAACGTGCTTAAATTTTTTTTTACAAGTGTTTAGAAACAAAGTATTTGCATTTCTTTTGAGATTCTATAAAGAATGACCTTATATTTTTGTTTTATAATTTCAGAGTAGCCTTCTTAAATGTAGTTAACAAGACTTATTTTTCCTGTAATTTGCATAAAACGTATAAAAATGTTTTAAAAATACCATTCACCATTAAGCATACTGTATCAGTGATTCATATTTCAGACAGAAATTAGATATTTTATTTTTAATTTAATACAGTTATTGCTATTATTGGTCGCACCACATGAGTAGTGGTCACTCCAAATGGCACGAAGACCTCAAATATCATTAAAAATCTATTAAAAGAGAAAACAGATATTTTAAATTGTAATAACATTTCACTCTTCTCCTAGCAAGAACTCTGCTCTTGCTGCAGGGTCAGAACTAACTTTGCTTGGCAATAGCATTTTGGTAAAATAGATTAAAATAGTTATATATTTATAACTATATATTTATAAACAAACAATAAATGAAATGACAAACTGAAATATAATAATATTTGTCTTGAAAAAGGCGGTTTATAACAAGTGGCTAAATGGGACTACACAGGCAGTCGGGGACATTAATCGTCATCACTGAAAGAGTTGTCGGAAGCTTAGTGATGGTGACGTTGAAGTCGAGCGACCGTGGTGTAGTATAGCCTACCTTTAGCTTTTTACTTCTGGCGACTGGATTTAGGCTTCAAACTTCATAAAAGTTATGTTCATCTGTGAAAATTATCTTGATGGACAAAACGTGTAAGTATCTTAACCCTTTGTTAAACACAAAGCTTATTTTTTACGTTTTAGTTGGACTGGAAGTAGATTGGTCTCTCTAGCGAGATCCTAATTCGTTGGTCATCTGACGTGACGTCAAGAATGACCGACTGAAAAGGGAACTCTTTTTTTTTTGTTGTTGTTTTTTATTGGTAGTAAAACCATGGTTGATTTTTGAAAGGGTTGTGTTGTTGTCTGCCCTAGCTCACTCTAAACCTATTATAAAATGATATATTTGTATGCTAAATTACTACTGTAACTTTACAATAGATGATGTCCTTTAGCATACAGTATTTTGAGTGATAGTGCTACTGCTACTACCGTTTAATGCTTAACTAAGTAAACAAAGACAAAACTACAATAGCCTATTTACAGATGAAACTGACCTGCACTTGAAGTCCTGAACAGGTCAGTAGTTTTGTATCTCTGCTTCAACTAGGTGCTTCCACTCAATTCTCAAGTCTCTCTGATCGAAACCTTTGGCGAAATCGGGTAGCGCGCACGAGGCAAATAGTGTTGCCAGTCAAGACTAATCGATTCATGATTTGTTAGAGATGTAGGCATTTTAATTGAATGGCGCATTCAAAATAATCACTTTAATACATTCGGCAGACAATATAATAATAATATTAATAATAATGAACACAAGGCAGCTGGCCAAATCAGTTGCCAGGCCACCGGGAATTCTCCCTGTTCTCCCAATGGCCAGTCCACCTCATGTCATAAGGTAAAGAACAGCAACAACTAGTTTTATTTGTAGTTCTACATTTTAATGCAATACCGTTTCAATCGTTTAAAACGTTTTATACTGAAATTTCTGTGTGAAGTTTTATACTGACAGATCTTGCTTCATGAATAAGGCCCAGGCTTTTGTTTTATTGCTGTTTAGTACCTGCTGTACGAACTTGTTTCTTCCTTGTGTTCTGTAAATAATCATATCTGACTGCATTTAAAGCTGGTTAGATGCCTTTGCTGGTGCCCCATATAAAGCTTATCGTCACACTGATGCAAAGCAGTAGTTGTATAGTAGTATAGTAGTTGACATCATGATTGGAAGTTTGTTAGGCTCTGGACCATGGATATTTTGTGAGACCTCTGGCCTGGACAGATTGCCATTGTTCTGAAAAGGTTTACATTTGCAGACACCTTATGTACAGTGGAAATACTAAATTCATTTTCATAAGCTGCAGCAACCTCTGGCAGCTTTTTTTTATCTTGGCATGATGGCTCTATGTATCTCAGTGCTTACGAGTAAACATGACCAGGTTGTTGATGTTTATATAATGTGTGGGCTTCCTCTTTAATGATATTCTAATATGCACTTGATGTAGTAATAAATGTAGGGGAGTACCGACTGTTTCCATGCAAGAAAATTTTCAAGGCATTTTTTTAGGCTGTAGAAATTATTACAAAATGTACACATTGTTTCAAACAAAATATTAATGTTCTTCTCAGCAATGTAAATATAAATAAATAAAAAATTTTATAGTACCATTTTTTTTTCAAGCATTTTCTGACTTCATATGAAATCAACTTGAAACAAGAGTCCTGTCTCACAAAGAAAGTGGCTACCCACATAAGGTAAGCAAACTCTTGCAAAAGCTTGCATTTTTTCAGTCCATGGTGGATCAGTTTGCCACTGTTCATTACTATACTAACTAACACTACACAGCTCAGCTGCTCCGAGGCAGGTTTTGTTGATCGGATCACAACCAGACACTTAATACATTAGCTGTGAGGAAGGTGACATCTGCAATGCAATGAGATAATTTCCCTGTATGTTATGTTCTAAGCTACGGCATGCAAAAATAATTTTAGAAATAAAACGTCCCTACTTTAACTGATAATTTATATATATATTATATTATTTTTATGTTGTTTTATTTTTTTTTTTATTAATTATATGTTGTTGCCATTTTAAGCCAATATATTAAAATAGTATTAATGCTTTGAACAAGGGTCAGTGGTACCTGTGTAACATGTCTGACTTAAAGCATATGGTCTGTTCCTGGTTGGTGGAATGACCTGCCACGCTCTATCCGAACAGCTGAGTCTTTAGCCATTTTCAAAAAACTGCTAAAGACATATATTTTTCGTCAACACTTGACCCAGTAATTAGCACTTTTTATTTATATTTTACTCTTTCTTTTTCAACTTTCTATTCTTTCTCCATCTATTTGTGTATATATTTAAAAAAAAAAAAAACAAGAAAAAAAAGAAAAAAAAAACCTTGCTACAAGCACTTTACTGATGAAACTGTGACTTGACACGGCACTTACGTACTGTTTTTGGATTGTACTCATGTTGATTCGACTGCTTCTACTACTCTCATTTGTAAGTCGCTTTGGAGAAAAGCGTCAGCTAAATGACTAAATGTAAATGTAAAGCATATGAAAATCTAGTGAAGTCTACAGACCTATTGAACTGGTTTAGTCTACAAACCCTTTGTGCATTACACTGCAATATTAATAATAAAAAGAATCCTGCACAAATACAAATCCTCGACAATGTCATAGCCAAGACTTTTGTACTGCTGCTGTTTTGAAAAGCCATGTTAAGCGCATGATGACTAGCTATGTATGCCTGGGCCAAATCAACTGAGGCATAACTAGTGTCTTAAATCATAATGTATAGGCTGCCCAGACCAGGAAGCTTATTTAACTAGTGCCAAATCAGTTCATGCACACAGTTGGTAAAGGAACACATTAGTTAAATAAACCTAAAGGTACTGTACACCAACCAGGTATACATAGCTAGGCTAAGGCTTGCAGAGCTAAAACGTGCTTCTATATGCGTTGTAGTCGAAAGGTCAAAGCTTACTTTCAGCAAAGACAGAATGCAGAGTGGCAAACTAATAGAGAGAAGAGGAAAAACCCTGAGAAACCACTTAAGCAAAAAATTTTTTTTTTTTTTTTTTTTTTTTACGATAAGGGTTTTGTGGTTAAGCTTGACTAATGCAGTAAACATTTTTAAATGGAGAAAATAGAATTAAATAATTGACATTAACAAAGTTCAGTGCAGAAGGTATAAGAGAAATCTATGAAAACCTGTGCTGCAGTGAGCCAGTGTTTGTCAAAATGGCAGAGGACCGAAGGGAATGGCCAGTAGAGAAACAGTTTATTAATAATTCAGAGAGAAACACAGGTAGTCTGCCGAGCACCAGCTGGAGAACAAAAAGTCCAAATAAACAAAAGAGGTGATCCCGAGCTTGACAGAGGGCTCGCTGCAACGTGGTTAGTCAGTCCCGAACCAGAAGACACAGCACTGCAGAGGGCAGGTGACCAAATGATCTCAGGCTGCAGCGAGACTAGGCAGAGAACAGGAATGACGTACATAGCAGAACAAAACAGACAAGACTAAGATTAAAGATTAACAATACAAAGAGCATTAGATGGAGGCTGGTAAGCATAAAGAGCCGAGTAACATGTAAGAAAACACATATAATAATCTGGCAAAGATTCGAGAAAACAGCAGAGAGAAGTAGCAGAGAAAATTAGAGTAAAGAAGAAACAGGTGTGGAAATGATCAGCGCGAGCGCTGATTGCAGTGACAAACAGCTGAGTCTAAGTAGCAATAATGACAGGAGAAAGGGAAACAGGGAGAATATCAAACTCGACTCATGACAGTGTTCTGACAGTTTGTGCTATTAGCTCAGGATGTGCTACCTGTAGGGATGTAACGATATCAAAATCTCACGGTATGATAATACCCCGATATAATGTGAACAGCTGTATTTTTATTTACTAAGGTTAACAAATATAGTAACAAATGTATTGATTATGGTTAGTTCATGTTAGTTAATACATTAACTAATGTTAACAAATAAACCTTATTATAAAGCGTTACCACAAATTTAACACAAATAAGATGCTTGAACACACATGTAAGATCCAGACAGGTGAAACAGAATATTTTTGTAAGCTGGATTCATAAAGACTTCACTTGTTTTTGATGATTCAGTGATACACACAGTTTTAACAGTAATTTGTTGCCACCTAGTGCCATAACAATGCAATCGTTATTTGAAGCACTTTCAAAAAAGTGATTTATTCTATTTTGATCAGTAACGTAGACATCAGCGTTTATATCTGAATAATACACTTTTGTATGCTTCTGTGATAATTTGAATATTTGTAAGAGAAATGATACTGTGTTTGACAAGATTGTTTGTGAAGCTGTTTATGTCTACACGACAACTCTGCTTAGATCAATGGCGTTAGATCAAACGCAGATTTGAATGTTGCGATTTTATTTTTGTCAAGGGTTTAATATACACGGACAAATCATTGTCATTGCAATCTTTTAAAGATTAATCGTGCAGCTAGTCTTTGTGCATCTCTCTCTCTCTCTCTATTGATATCTGATGTATATGAGTAGCGCGAGAGCTTTTTAGTGCATTCATTGCAATAATCTACATGAGGTGAGACGTCTCTATTAAATTATACGCTCCTCGCACTTCACCCAACCTTTACACCAGAACCATTTTCGAAACCAGCTGAAAAAAAAAAAACACTTTTACACGTATCGTTTCATACAGTCATGTGACCACGATAATATCAAGACAATTTTGCTATCGCGATACCACAAAATTGATAAAAGTTAAAATACTGACTTTTCAAGCTAAAACATGGGTATCAAGCTTCACACCAGCTTACAGCAAATTCATAAAGCATGACTATTTAAATCAGGGGTATTTAATCCTGCTCTTGGAGAGTTATACCTGCCATCAGAGTTCAGTTCTAACCCTGATCCAACATGTCCAAAATGTCTGAAATGTGTAATATGTAAATATGTACTTTTCGGGGGTTTCCAGGAACAACAATGGGAACTACTGATATATAGCATCTGCTATCATCAAAAACTGATGACATTTTGCATGTCTTTTGGACACTGCGCTCACAAGATATGGGCAAATTTCATAAAAATCAGCTGTTGAAATTTTATTGGCTGCTGAAAGCCATGTTTGTTGATTAGTCCAATTGATATTTAAGGAATAGTTTAGCATTTCTACTAAAGAAAGTACTACATTTCCATGATCAAACAGTTGTGTATAGCCCATTGTGTTCTGTTGTGTTCGGATCCCATCCCCCTCTTTTTCACACTGTCAAAGTGAGAACTCAAAGGAAGGAAAAAGAACTACAGTTAGACAGTTGGTTTAACACCAATGCCAACACCTGTCTACGGTAACCCAGGACTAAACCATGCCTGATCCCCCACCCCTATACCCACCCCGCTTTTTCAGGTTTAAGAGACATCCGTTGATATAGGATATCCTGTGATTCACTCACAACATATTAAATAACGGCATATCATCCCCTAGGAATTATAAGGTTCTGCATTCTGAGCAGTTTTTGCATTCCATTCGACTTTGTAGACCTTTTTGTTTTCTAAATAAAAAGTCCCTAAATGTACTTAACATTACCAAAAACATCACATAATGTAAATAAGTTGTCACAGAATATGTGAATAACAAAATTTTGACAAAAATGTCAGATAGAACATTATAATTCCAAGAGAACGACATGTCTAGATGTGGTGTATAATCAAGCACACTTTGCATCCTGAAGACGTGTGAGGACAGATCTTCTCTCCAGATGAGCTTTATTGCAGGATGCTTGTTCTCAATTTTTGTCTTAGCAGGAAAATCAAGTCTTTCAGAGTCAAACTCTATAGATGTCAGGAAAAGGGAAGCTGTACATAATGCTTAAAAAAATTGTACTGTGTTCAGAATGGACTTTTGCATAGCTTGAAATATAATATCACTCCACCTTCATGTTAAAAGTAAGGTACTTTCCTGCACACTATATCTACTTAATATGAAACCTTAGGGTTTGTGTGTTGTGTTTGTGTGTTTAAATGTTTCAAGAGCTTGTGTTAGCAGCGCCGATTACCTCACGCAGACTGACTGAAAATGTCAGAAACTGTTCAGTCAGAGTATTTAAACTAGAGTCGGACAATGATGGAGAGATTCAAGAAGAAGTGACAACATGTAGAATGCAACAGGACGTTTTTGAATGGTTAGTTGATGAATTTAGCTGATGTGGAGTTAAAGTCATTGATTAGCATATTCTGTTATGATAATCTATAAATCACTCATGTGAACGGTTGTAAGATCATACAGAGCCAGAGAATATATGCTGCGTGAAGACAGAACTTGTCATGTTGCTTTTATGACGTTATTGCATTTGTGTTATGTACTGTATTGCAATAACATGGCATCACCGCTTTGTTGTTTGTTCTCGGGGAAGAAGCTTGTTGTAGTCCCTACCAGCCATTTGTTGTAGTCCTTAAACAGAGAATTCTTTAAAAGAAAATCTCCCCCTTTGCTTTGAACTTTGAGCGTTGTAACTTTGCAGATGTTGTTTATGCTCAAACAGCAACATTACACACTTTAAGACATCCAATTCATGATTGAAGTGTTGGCCCGTACACACCTGTCACTTTCTCTAATCTGAAAGCTCTCCATTCCTGTGAAATCACAAAACAAAATAAAAACCACAGAACACTGTTACAGATTTATATCTATATAACGACATACTTATTTGTTATAAATATGACAAATCATAAAAGATCACCTGCCTGTTCATTCTGATCATCACAGCCACCTTCCCATCTTGTTCAGAGTCCACTGTCCTGTAGGAAAAGTTTAGATTTTAGCCCATATAATTAAATTAAATGTAATCTATTTTACACTACAGTTCAAAAGTTTGGGTCAAGGAGGTTTTTTTTTTTTAAAGAAACTAAAACTTTTATTCAGACATGATGCATTAAATTGATAATTGAAGTAAATTTAAAGACATTTATAATGTTACAAAATAAATAAATGCTGTTCTTTTGAACGTTCTATTCAACAAAGAATCCTGAAAAAAAGTATTATGTTTTACACAAAAATATTAAGCAACCGTTTTCAACATTAAAGGGTACATAACACACAGTTTCTGCCAATCTAGAAGTAGTATAGAGTAGTATAGCATCCTTCATATCTCCGAAGAGTTTTTAGTTTTATCAGATTTATAAAAGAAAGATACGCTGTACCAAGTCTTTCCGAAAACAGCAGAGCTCCTGGAGGTGTGCCGTGGGTGAAGCTAAAGAGTGACGAGGGCGCGCAGCTTTTGTGTAGCGATCGTCTGCAAGCTATCAATGGTCAGCTAAACAAACGTATTTAAACACACATAATACATCATCACATATAGTGAATGATGAATAATGAATTTATGAAGTCACTACGTTCGTGTTGTTTACATTATATGCCCCTTGCGCCGCCTGCCAACAAAACGGACATTTGAAGCAGTTTTACTCACCACCTGCGGTTCCGACTCATGACCCGGAATCATTATCACTGTGACTGCTCCATCTTTCAGTTTCAAACGATCTGTAAATCCAGCATAGAACTGTGCCTTGTTTATGAAACCATAAGCGCCGATCCTGAGGGGTCGAGCAGCCACGGAAAAACACAAAATATTCTCCATTTTAAAATAAAAAATTTATTGCAACTATCACATACGACTTTATCATTATTTTGATAGTTAATTTAAGGCGGTTTCTATGGCTATTTTAATGACAAATATCGAGAGCGCATTAATGTTATACGTGAGCACAAATCTCTCAGCTCCACTTAACGCTGGCTTCTTTGGGAAGCAAGGTTATCTTTCCCTCACAACCAAAAACACACTTCTTTGGTGACATTGTTGATTTCGTGGTCTAAAAACAAAGTGACAAATCTTTCTCGAGCAAGTCCTGTGCAGGGCTGCCGATGACTTCCGTAAAGCCGAGTGAAGCGCGTTGACGAGCGTGCTCTTGCTCTGGCATGTGTGCTCTTCCGGGGGAAGTCCTCGTACAAGGAATTAACAGTGTAAATAAGTCAGAATGCATGAAATAGCCCCCCCACCCCTTAATAATAAATATTTTTTTAACGATTCTGGATCAATTCTGAGAATGTCAGAATCAATTCTGAGCCGATTTTGTAACCACAGATGTGCAATGACGCTGTGTGTGTTTTAGAAACACTTGCTTTCAATTCCTCACACACTCACACTCACACTCACACTCACACCCCCCACCCCACTGGAACCTCCATTAAAATAATCTTTCATGAAGTTCAGAAAGATTGAAGCAAATTACAATGACATTCGCAGGCTTCATTGCACAGGATATTAAAAAACACGCTTTGCTTGATGTTACACTTGCAATTTGTGGTCTCAACTGCCAACATTTTCCTTATAAATGCTCTACGAAGGCATTTATATTAAAAATATGAAACTCACTGACAGAAGGCAGCTTTCAATTTCAAATGCTGCTGTGTGCTTTCTGAAGAGTGCTTGTGCATGCGGCTGTGTGCGACTAAGTGGTTAAATGTAGCCTACTTGCATCTTTTTTTTTATGATGCAAAATTAATGTAAACAGTCAGTTATATTAAACAGACAGGACAAATCACAAAATAAGATATCTGTGCATTAGTGTGAATGCAACTTATAAGAATATCTGCTGTCTATAATGCCATCAGTAATAATCAAACAACAATAGGCCTAAAGCTGAGAAAGAGAAAAATCCCTCACAGCTCTTGAATGGAAAACATTCAGATACTCTTAAATACTGAGACACTCTTTGTTTATTGCTTGTAATGTTTTCTTTTCGTTCCTCTTCATTTACTTACTACTTGCTTTAATGTTTTGGAGCTATATTATTTTATATATTTAAAATGTTTTAATTTAATTCTAATTTAATTGAATGTGTAATTATTTAAAAATGTACTTATAATTACATATGTAAATAAATAAGTAAGTCACTGAAGAGTGGAGTAATGATTGTGAAAATTCAGCTTGGCCAACACAGGAATAAATTACATTTTAAAATATATTAAAGTAGCAAACAGTTATTTTAAATTGAAATATTTTTACAATTTTACCGTTTTTACTGTATTTTCAATCAAACAAATGAAGTCTTAAGCACAAGAGCCTTCTTCCAAAACCATCTTACCAAATCCAAACTTTTGAACAGTGTGTATATGTGTATACAGTGTGTATACAATGTGGTATTTTAAAATAACAACAAAAACGCACCTGTGCTTCATCATTGGTATGCAGTGATACTGGAATCCATTCCCTAAAATTAAAATAAATTTATCATGGCAGCACCAGATCGACTAAATGTTGGTACAGTCTGCTGTAATGTTTATAACCTTTTCCTGGACTGTCCCCTCGACACTGCACTTTTTTCTTTTTCTTTTTTTTTTTGAACATCTCTTTTTCTGACAGCCATTTCAGGTCTTTACTAATGAGCTGATGACCCGAATCAGGTGATTAATTAGGGAGACATACAAAATGTGCACTATAAGCAATATAGAAGTTATATATTACAGACCTTTTTTAAAGACTGATTTTGATTATGTATGATTATGCTTTTCCACTTACATTAAAATTGTGATTTTAGCAAAAAAAAAAAAAAAAAAAAAAAAAAAATTGTTCTTTAGTAGAAAAAACAATTTATAACACTTTAATTTGTGTTTAAATTGTTTATATTTCTGGAGTATCACGCTTGTTAGTCCACAGACTGTCATGACCAATTTCAGTGGTTTAAAATCCCACTTCTCATAACTGCACATTAAAAAACAAATATATTATAATTGGTTGTGATTGTGTCAGACTAATTGCTTATCACTGAAAAAAAGTGTTAATTCATGCTAGGTTTGGACAATATTAAAATATGACCAAAACAAAAGATACAAAAGATCCAAACCATCAGGTCACACAGAGACACATCAAAAGTTTAAACTCACGGCTTGATTTTGAGTATCACAACACCAGAAACTGCAACAAGAAGAGCAAAGATGATGAAAAAACCAAACAGACCCCAACAGACGGTACTGGATTCTAGTAAAGAGAGAGAGATAAAGAGAGAGAGAGAGAGAGAGAGAAGTAAAACATTGTCAAGTTCAAACTTCTACAACATTACTGTTACTCTTAAAAGGCTGACAAAGACTGTTCATACAGACATGGGTTGTCACAGATAAGATTTATAAGATTTATCTAGTTAAAACAATCAATAGTAGGCTATCCGATTTTTGAATCGCCACATAATGTAGATTTTTATTGATCAGTTGTAGCATGCATAATTATATTTTTAATGCCAAATGCATACTTCTGTTTGCTCCCTCAACTGAAATTTATCAATTCAGTTGGACATTAAACAGCATTCTCAATTCAGTTCTGAATGGTGCATCAACATAGCCGCTTTTCCGCTGACATCACACAAACCCACCATTTCACCAGCTTACTGAAAACTAGTTAGATTGCAAAATGAGCATAAAAATAAAATAAAATGTTACAATGACAGTAATTTATCAATTTGTGTCATGCTGAATCAAACTGGTATTTAAACTGGTATTTCACATAAAAAGAGAACACATACTTATTCAGTTGCACCTGCTTCCATTTACTTGCGATAACAGGAATGCGCAAAACAGCTCCATTAAGGCTTTTAGGTCCAAAGGCTTACACATTTAGAAAAACATTGATAAAACATCATGTTTACATCACATTTCTTTAGAAATAGTGAGCATTTCTATTAATTTTGTGATCTGAGGATGTTTAAGCATCTCACTCTCTGTTCAGAGAGCAACAGAGGGAGGTTTATACACAATTATTATACCAGATTAATATGATTTGTCTAAATTCTTTAGTCTCTGGTATTTTCCATAGCATATGTGTATTTATTATCGCAATGGTTAGCATAAGTAACCTTTAGCATCGCATATAAATATATATTTCTGCCTCATACGGTGATCAGAATCCCCATCGGATTGCAAGGATGTTATTTCAAACACTCACTGGTGTCTGAAAGTGAGTTTTGAGCTGAAAATTGATAGTGGAAGCACGGCTTAATTGAGCATGAGCAGCACACAACCATTTTCACAGGATAAGTGTTTCAAGAATTACAACCAACATGCATCATAACCTATAAAAAACAAAAACAGACTCACCAGTATGAACATTCACATAAAGAGAACCTGATGAGCTTCCATACTGGTTTGAAGCTTGACAGATGTACAAGCCATTAAAGTCAGGGGACAGTTTTGGGACAGGAAGTTTGTTGCCTTCATAAGAGGGAACACTGTTATTCACTCTGTTAAAATAGAGAAATATGAAAGATCGCTGAACATGTTCTGGTAGTACAACAGTAATACAACATGTTCTGGTAATACAACAGTAATACAACATGTTCTGGTAAAACAAAGTTGAATAACATCTGGAAAACTAGCAACTGCCCATCAACACCCCATCAGCCATTCCAAACCTTTCATCCTTCCATCTATCTGTCTCTCTCTATCTGAAACCTACAAAATTTTCTTGCCTCTAATCCTATGACCTTTTCACCTGGTAGACGTTTTTATGAAAAACAAAGTTGACATGAAATCAAAATGGACCCTTTTTTAAATGCATGTTACTGGTCTTATTGTAAATGATTCACCTGTGAATTAATTTTTTTGACCTTGTAATCTTTGATCAAATTTTTATATCTTACTCTCTCAGTGATATGACTCACTTGATGTCTTATCATATACACATCCATGCTGCAGTTAAGCCAATCACACTCAGATCTGCCTCTATTCCATTATGCAGTGCTCACTTTTCACAATCCAATCAGCAACTAATAGATAAAATAATGCCCTGTCCGATGTTTTTGTTTTCTTGCTCCCTGAACCATTTCACATGGAAATATGTTCCAATAAGGTACTAAAGTCCTAGAACTTGTGTGAACTTGGCAAAATATCAGAGCAGGCAGCAAACGATCATAATCCAGGAAACAGTCCAAAGTCAAAAATACAGGCTGGGCAAGAAACACGGAGACAAGGTAGAAAACAAGGCGGAATGCAGGGCTAAACAATACTCAGCAACGTGTGTGTGTTTGAGTGCAGCTTATAAAGTGTCACTGATGGGAAACGTCTCAGGTTACGTATGTAACCATAGTTCCCTGAGAACAGGGAACGAGACTCTGCGTTTACCGCTTTGGGGAACGTCACTCGTGAACCAATGTCTGAAAGCTAAGAATCAAACCACTCCAATAGCATTTGGCCGGCGACAGCCTATGACGTCATCATAGCACGACCCAGAAGTACATAAGGAGCGCCTAGAGAATCAGTCAGTACCTTATCGTCTTGAGGGACTGTTCAGCAGGCAGCCTGAGGCATGGCATGGCAATGCAGAGACTCGTTCCCTGTTCTCAGGGAACTATGGTTATATACGTAACCTGAGACGCTCCCTTTCGAAGGGAACTTCAACTCTGCGTTTACTGCTTTGGGGAACGATATACCCATGCTGCCATGCTCGAGGAGAGTGCATGCCAAAGATGGCTAGACAAACGTCCGGCAGTTTCGAAAGAAATGCCATAAGCAACTCACCCTCGGGTCACGCAAGGCTGTCAGTGACAGCATTCCCTACGGCCAACAGCCCAAGCTGAGCCTCAAAGAGGCCTTCCACAGAAAGCTTACCAAGGCTGCTCAGAGCTTCTGGGACCAACATTTCCAAGGAAAAGTGGTCCCTTAAAGGGAATGTGGCCAGGGAACCGAAAGGAACCTCGGCTAGTCACTAGAGGGGAATGAAGTCACCCCCAATGCCACCAGGGAGGCCGACCTGGTCCGACGAAGGACAAAGTCTTGGCCAACCCTGTCTGAATACAGAATCTTAACAACGTATTCTTCAGAGAAGAGAGCAAGTAAGAGCGACTGCCAGAAGGGCAGTAAGCAACTCAAACCCACGCGTAGAGACGGGCATCCTGGAGAGCAGAACTCAGCTGAGTGCTATAAACCCGCGTACCCTCATTCCTAGGATCTACTCAGCACCTGATTTTTGCACTGAGGAGGCTGTGCACTAGGGAACCCTGATACAGGGGAGCACAAACCAGCCTGGGGGCTGATTTCAACGGGAGACTCCACAGAAGTCTTCAACCAATGATCAGCTTAGGGAGCTAAGCACAATTACACAAACAACCCAAAAGGGGAGTACAAAGCTCACCTAACAGATAGGCCATACTGTAGGCACATAATCATGGAGGCCGGAAAGGGGCCTGCAACATGACTAAAGTTCTGCATAAAGAACTACATATCACACCAGAATACTCAATCACATAGTGGTATTCCAAGGGCGGCCTATAAGGCTACACACCTGAAATCTAACTTGCTGGGAGCAAGAACGACCACATGACTTCGTAACTGTGAGTGCCCACATAACAGTCCATCCAACACAATCCAACGAGCAGTGCACTCTGTAAAATAACCTTTTTACTCTTTAAAGCAAGAGTACTACAACATACACCAACACGCACTAAGGAAGGCCCCGCGGGGCTTATAACCTCAATCAGACACGTGGCATCAGCTCGTGGCAGCGTTTTCAAGCTCCAGGCGGGACAAATAACCGAACTACCAAGGAGGTTAATAAGTCACCTGGGGGCCCTGTCCAACCAGCAGCATATTATTTCCTCTACTCTTAGCAAGGAAACATCAATGATCACATAGTGGGAGCTAACAGAGATAAAACTAAAAGTACGACTCTCTACACTCAACCTGAGTGTGCAATCCAACAGGTGATGCACTCAGTGAAACACATAAACCCTAGCCGGGGAGTACAAAAACACCACGTCCTTAAATAGAGGCTAAGCTTAGAACCCAAAGCAAACGAATGCTTTGTAAATACATGCCATCCGTTAAAAAGGATAAATGTTCTAACCAGACAGAACTTATAGATCTGTACTGAGCCCTAGAGGACAAGGAGGGATGGAATCTAGGGTTCTTTAAAGCCTAAAAGAGCCTCTTACACTATCAAGCCAGAAGGCGGGCAGGTCAGAAGCACATCCCAAAAACCAGCAGCTTCGCTTACACAGCGCTCGCTGCCGGACACGATGACGTCAAACACGGACGTCATTATCATCCAACAACTCATCCTCGTCAGCCCCGGGGGAGCCGAGAGAGAATACAACTCTCTCAAACTCTCTCAAACACACAGACAGCGCCCTCAAGCACTGTCTATGCTCGCTCCTCTCCCAGACAGAAAACGCCCAGAAATGCGTATATCAAGTGTCAAAACCCTGGGACACGGATGAACACACTCTCTTGAAACGTTTGTAAGGCATAATATAGATTCCCTTACCGGATTCGATACAATCGCGATCAGACAGAACAGTCCCGAAAGACGAAAGATACTAACTGATTCTCTAGGCACTCCTTATATACTTCCGGGTCGCGCTATGATGACGTCATAGGCTGTCACCGGCCAATTGCTATTGGAGTGGTTTGATTCTTAGCTTTCGGACATCGATTCACGAGTGACGTTTCCCAAAGCGGTAAACGCAGAGTTGAAGTCCCCTTCGAAAGGGAACAGGCGTGATTGTGTGATTGGTTCCTAGATGGGGAATTGTGGGAAATCTAGTCCAGAGTAATGTGTGACTGTGTGTGTAATGAAAAGGTAATTGTGGGAAATGTAGTCCAGATTGATGTGTGATGCATTTCAAAGATGGCCGCCGAGTAAAATGACTTGTCTTAAAGGGACTTTGGCATTACATAAGTATCGCTGCGCCACTGAATGTGTATGTTGCTGCGTCTGCCTTAGCAAACACTCTTAGCAAGGTAAACATATGGACACTAATCATGGACACTAATCATCTCACAGCTGTTCATCGTTACCTTTGTGTATTTAGTTTACTGCCTTAGTTCAGTTCATGGTCTGGTATTGTCTCTATGTACGTCAAGTCAAGTCACCTTTATTTATATAGTGTTTATATAAATATATATTTATATATTATTTATATAGTGTCTCATATGTGAAATATGAGACTTTGTTTCATGTCAAAAGCAACAAAGCACAAAGGTTATTGCAATTTATTGAATGGTTATGAAATCCTTGACCTTTCCTAGTGGGTATACACCTGCTGGATGCAGTCAGTTTTGACTGCAAAAGATGTGGTATTTTGATTGGAGTCATGTATTTACGGCATTGTACCTGTTAGAAATGCATGCTGGGTTTTAATGTTATTTTAGGTTGGGGAAGAATTAAAAGAACGGCTAAGTTTTGTTCGCATACCCCCTCTGTCGCCTCACGTACCCCAGTTTGGGAACCACTGGCTTAGAAAATATCAACTGCCACTAAGATAAAGATGTTTAGTGACTTATACAATATGCCTTTGATTCAATAAAGTATTACCTTATTGCTAATTATCTGTCTGATTTTCCATCTAAAGTTAAAGTAAACAAATGGAAATGCAAAATTCAGTGTTGAAATATATTACAAATGAGAATAAAAGAAAGAAAAGTTGCAGTCCTTACAGACTTTACATTTGGAACTAAAAAATAATAATGTAAAAACTGAAAAAAACAACAACAACAACAACAACATTTGGCTGAAATGATCAAAGCTTCTCCAATCAAAAGTTTATTTAGAACTGTGTGCTATTTTTATTTGCCGATGTATTTATATATATTACCTAGTCCAGGTATAGTTGGTTGGTTTTGGGTTACTATCCACTTTACACTGGAATTCTTTAGCATTTGTTGGACTATCAGGAATTATAACCACTGACCCTGGAGGATCTAGGAAAAGAAATTAAGTAGCAAAAAATAACTATATATATCAATAAACAGTATTTACTGTATGTGAAACTGAAACATTTCATTTGTCATTTAAAAAAATGACAATCTAAGCCATAAGTTTTAAGAGTTTGAGAATAGTGATGCCTTCATGCCATGTCAGAAATGTGCAAAAACATAAGTTGTCAAATTTAATTAACAAGTAATGTTCCTTATTACCGTACACAAAAAACACACAAACACGGAGCACAACCTGTGTAGGGTAATTCAAAAAAGACTCTTATGAGCTGGTTCTTTTATAGAATCATTCAAAAAGAGGAGTTTGCCGTTTGAACCAGTCTGACAAATCCTTTTCTAAATGATCTCACAGAATCCATCAGAGCAGCTACTGAATGACTTGTTTACTGGAATATAAGTTAATGTTAATGCATCATTTCTTCATTACAGCTATTAGCATACTCTTAGTTTCTGTGCCACAAAGAAAGCAAAAATATGTTCCCTTTCAAGGGAACTCGCGTTGCATCGAGAAATTGACACTGTGGGAATGTCGTCATGAAGCACGTGTGAAATCCGTCCAATGGTGTGACGAGACGTCAGAGGCGGGTGACATCACGACCAGGAAACTAAAGCACGCTCAAACAGTGCAACGCTAGCTTCTGTGTCTTCAGTTGCGCTTTGTGTGACTTGTTTGTCTTATTTGGTGTTGTATCGTTATATCTATTTCTATATCATGGCAGACAAGCAGTTTAGATCGTGTGTTCATCCCTGCCCACGCTACATCACGCGTGGGGATACACACAATCTTTCTGTAGCTTGTTTGGGAGCGGAGCATGCATGGTCAGCACTTGAGGGTGCTGGCTGTGAGCATTGTGAGCTGCTTCCTTTACGAACACTCCACTCCCACCTGGTGCTCTTGGAGGGGGGCTTAGGCTCGCATTCCCCAGGGTTCGGGTTCCGCTGCTGCCGAGGCACAGACGGGCCCAGCCCTATCTCAGCCCTCACCTGATAGATCCAGTGCTTTTTCTCAGTGTTTGGAAGCACGCTTTGCGGTTCCTTCCACACTGGTTGAAGCACCGGTGCTCAACGTGTCCAGCTCTGAGGTGTTGGACGCGGAGAGCATCGACATGTGTGAGAGTGAGGACTCGCCATCCCACTCTCCCGCATATGAGGAGTTGGTGGAGGTTGTGACTGTTGACAGTTGAATCTGGAATGGCCAGCAGAGAGGCAGGATGTTCGTCCGAAAAGCAAGCTGGATGAACGCTTCCTGCCCTCGCGAGTGCAACCTCCGCGTCGGGGTCTCCTGTTTTTTCCAGATCTCCACACTGAGGTGTCGAGATCCTGGAAGAAACCAGCCTCCTATCGTGTGCATAGTGCACAGACCACGCACTATGCATCGATAGTGGGGCATAAAGAGCACGGTTAGGGTTAGGGTTCTTCCTAAAGTGGAAGAGATGCTCGCGAGCTATCGCTCTCCACGGTCAGCATTGTCCCTAAAGGCCCAGACGCTGCCCACCAAGCCAGTAAGAGTCACATCTGGGTTGGTGGGCAAAGCTTACCAAGCTTCTGGTCAGGCTGCAGCATGTCTTCACACTATGGGCGTGCTGTAAGCCTACCAGGCAGAATTGTTGGGTGATATTGATGAGGGCGGGGGAATTACTCCCGACGTAGTCAATGAGCTATGTCGGGCTGCCGAATTATATCTCCGGGCCACCAAGGAGACGGCTAGATCAGTAGGCCGTGCTATGGCAGCCCCACATTCACCAAGTGCATGGATGCAGCTTTGGCACCACTTTGTCTCCAGGGCATTCGCATTCTCAACTACATCGACGATTGGTTGATATTAGCCCAATCGCAACAGTAAGCGGTTCGGCATCGAGATGTCGTTCTCGCTCACATGAAGAAGCTGGGGTTAATGTTAAACGCAAATAAAAGTGTGCCTTCTCCAGCTCAGAGAACCACTTTTCTGGCCGTGGTTTGGGACTCTGTTGTGATGCAGGCACGTCTTTCTCCTGCTCGCGTAGAATCAATCCTTTCTACTGTAAACCGGATAAAGCTAGGCTAGTCACTCACTGTGAAATATTTTCAGAGACTGTTGGGGTTGATGGCCACAGCGTCCAACGTGATACCTTTTGGTCTGCTGTACATGAGACACTTGCAGTGGTGGCTTAGAACCAGAGGGTTTTCCCCGAGGGGAAATCCTTTTCGCATGATCAAGGTCACGCGGCGATGCTTACATGCCCTGGCCATGTGGAAGAAACCCTGGTTCCTATCCCAAGGGCCCGTGTTAGGAGCTCCTTGTCGTCGCAAGATGCTAACGACGGATGCTTCCCTCACGGGTTGGGGGACGCTCAACTCAGGGTCTGTGGAGCGAACACCACCTTTCCTGGCACATCAGCTTCCTCCGTGGCACCCTGAGGCTGAGGCCTGCGGTACGCACAAGGGTTCCGGCTTGGGATTTGGCCGTGGTGCTCCAAGGCCTTTCCCTAGCTCCTTTTCAGCCTATTGAGGAGGTTCCAGTCAAGTTTTTGACTCTGAAGACACTGTTCCTCCTCGCTATATCTTCTATAAAGAGAATAGGAGATTTGCAAGCTCTTTTGGTTGCCCCATCGTGCTTGGAATTTGTACCTGGTATGGTGAAAGCCTTCCTTCATCCCAGACCTGGGTACATCCCTAAAGTCCCCACTAATGTGGTTAGGCCTATTGTACTGCAGGCCTTCTGTCCTTCTCCCTGCCTTGATCTGCTTTGCCCAGTTCGGACGTTGGATGCTTACGTCCACAGAGCTGCCCTGTGGCGTAAATCAGAACAATTGTTCCTAGCAAAGGGGCCCCAGCATCTAAGCAGAGAATGAGTAAGTGGATAGTTGAGGCTATCTCACTGGCTTATGGGTCGGCCAGACTACCTTCCCCTTTGGCAGTTCGAGCCCACTCTACCAGCAGTATGGCGGCCTCTAAAGCTCTTCTCTCTGGAGTATCTTTACAAGATGTTTGTGATGCGACAGGCTGGTCCTCGCGCACACATTTGTGAGATTCTATGACCTTGACCGTAGCTCCACCCCTGGGGCCCGGGTTCTCTCTAGTGTTGACAAGTCACACTAGACAGCCCTTGGTCATTATGGCTGCGTGGGTATTAACGTTCCCACAGCGCCAATTTCTTGACGCAACGCGAGTTTCCTTGATTACGACTGTAACCTTAGTTCCCTGAAGAGGGAACAAGACGTTGCGTCGCCCTGCCATACTTCCGGCATGCCTGTCAGTGACTACTTCAGACACTTTGAAGCTAGAGTTGCACTGTTTGAGCGTGCTTTATAGATTCCTGGTCGTGACGTCACCCGCCTCTGACGTCTCGTCACACATGCTTCATAACGACATCACACGTCTCGTTCCCACAGCGTCAATTTCTTGGCGCAACATCTCGTTCCCTCTTCAGGGAACTAAGGTTACAGTCGTAACCGAGACATTCTCTCATGTCTTTATGGTTATCTTCACCCCCTATTTTTTAGCTGTAATAACTGAAGATTTTATTTACAATCCAAAAAAAAAAAAAAAAAATCAATTAATCTTTAATAAAAAGTCTTTGTTTTAAATAGAGAACTGCATTTAGAACATGAAGTTTTAATTTTATATGAAAAATATTATATAACAGTGATTGTTGTTGGTTGATACAACATACTTACAATGGATGTTTATTGTGTAGTTCAGTATGAGGTCTTCTCTTAGGGTGTTGTGTTTCACCACACACTGGACGTACTTTTTGTTTAAATGTTTGAATGGGACACCAAGCAGGTGAGACACAACAGTAATGGTCCCATTGGGGTGCACTGTATGGCTGGTTTCATTTCTCAGAGAGTTTTCAAGATCTCCTAATCTCCACATCACTGCTGCTGCAGGCCATGCATTAGAGGCAAAGCATGACGCTAATGTAGCCTTTAAATAACCAGCAACAGGCTCCTCTCCTTTCACATTAACCACAGGACGAACTAAATTTGAAAAATAAAAATATAATTATTAATTGTGGACAGTGAAAACTGAATAAAATAACTTAGTCTGCTCTTGGTCTTCTTATAACCACCAAAAGCATGAAATATCACTTTTATACATTTTGCTAGAACAAGCTATTTTAATAGGAGTAAAGCCTTTTAAATATGTTATGTAAGCAAAACCTATTTTAAATAATAGAGTTGTTTGGAAGTCAAAACAGATATAATGCATATACTCTATGTAGGCATTATGTCATTGCTGTAAATCAGAGAGGAGAAAAAAAAATAAAAAAAATGATCAAGCCGTCATACCCAAAACTGTGGCATTGATGTCAGTCTCATATGACCCACTGGGAAATAGATTGAAAACACATGTGTAGATCCCATCATCCAGAAGCCTCATTCTGAGCAGCTGAATTGATCCATTTTTATTTGCAAAGTTCCCAATGAATTGTACTCTATCTCCCAATCCATTGTGATGTTGAGTTTGGTCACCTGGCCGAATACCAAAGAAGATCTTCTTTTCAGGGTGTTCTTGTGTCTTTCTCTTCCATATAATACGAGTTACAGTATCATCAGTCTCAGTCAGTTGGCACAACAAAGTGGCGTTCTCTCCATATATGACTGTTGTATCATGACCAATAACCTTTACACCTTAATAATAATAAAAAAAAGCACAATACATGAATTAGCAAACATTGTACATGGAGATGTTCAGTTGGGCAAGCACAAAACAGAGTTTTTGGCAATTCCTAGTGACTTAGAGAACCTTAAAAGGGACTTTCTTTCTTCTGCAGAACTAAAGAAGATATTTTGAAGAATGTTGGTAACTAAACAGTTTTGGTTACCATTGACTTCCATTGTAAGGACAAAAAATATATATACATATGTTCCACAAAATAAAGAAAGTAATACAGGTTCAGAATCATATAAGGGTGTGTATGATGACAGAATTTTCATTTGTGTGAGCTCATTAACAGCCACTCATTAAACCATTTAAGTCTTTTGGTTTAGGCAAACTAAAAGTTTAAGAAATGCTACAGAATGTGACATTTTAATATAAAATCTGAATTGTGATTATTATTCACAAGAGGGATTGACTTCCAAATTACTTTGATCCAATCCCTGCACTGCCTGATACATTAGAACACAGAATAGTGAAGAATTTAAAAAATGCATGAGAGCAGTTTCTCCCTTGCAAGGAAATGCACACTAAGTTTAAGTTTAACATCATTCGCAAATCAGATTACGATGCATATCCTGAACGAAGTGAGCAAACTCAGCTTTTTCAGGACCATATTTCATTTACTTCAGCAAACATGAACCAGCGGCATTTATGTGCATATTTTACATTTATTCCAATCATAAACATGATCAATTATTCAAATAAACAGGAAACAGCTGGTTCTAGATTATCACAACTTATTTGATTTGTTATTTATAGTTTTAACAACCTATATATCTCAAATAATAAAGAAGATGCTTAGGAGTTTGTTGTCTTATGGTCATATTTTAAAATACAGTAGCTAAATACATTAGACAGTAATGACATTTATTTTTCACACTAATGTTACTTCTCACACAAGCTTCACAACATGCTTACATTTTGCTTCAGAAAACTCTGTTTCATCTGGGGTTGTATGGATTACAGTCTGACCGATATGAGCCTGTCACAGATATATCTGCATTGCCGATATGAAAATTTTCGGCAAGCACAGTTTGCACCGCGGTTCATGTCAAATCAGACAATGCATCTATAATATGGTTTGTTGAAAACAACAATGTGTAAAACAGGCAGAGTTCAGCTAATGTATGTTTCAGTCAATAGATACGCATTCTGGCTTCCCAATACGTAATAACAGCAATGATCAAAAAGCGTGGACAAAACAGTCACTCTTTGTAAACTCGGTTCACTACGAGTGCCGTATGCTCGAATATGAGCAGTCATTTATGCCAAGACGTGAAAGAGATCTTAAAAAAATCATTACCGCAACAGTCTGAAAACATCAACACTGTTAGAAAAGCAAATACATTTTCATATTTTTAAAAATGGATTATTAACCGTCATGGACAGTTACTTGAAATTCTGAAATAATATTTATTTTTAAATGAACAGGTTTTTTTATTATTATTTTGATTGATTTCTCTCATTACCGCAACACCTTTTACATTACAACATATTTTTTTTTTTTTTTTTTTTTTCAGTGAAACCTGACATATTTTTAAAATGATGTGGCAAACCTAAAAGAACATATTGTATATATTCTGCACATGCATTTAAAAGCAAACTACTATTTCCCTTTCGAAAGGGAACTCAACTCTGCGTTCGGAAACGCATTGGGGAACGCCTCCACATGAACCGGTGTCTGAAAACAATATCAACTCACGACAATCCTATTGGCCGGCGACAGCCTATGACGCCATCATAGCGCGACCCGGAAGTATATAAGGAGCGATATCAAACCGACATTAAGGTAAGACTATTTATGTCTGACAAACATTTCAGGAAGTATGTGTATCCATGTCCCATATAGTTGACATCTGATCACATACATTACTTATAACGTTGCCTTTTATGAGAACAAAGAGCTTGTACAGGCAGTTCTTGTGGGATCTGTCTGTTTGTTATTATGGGTGTGTTTAACTTGTAAAATGCTCCACTCTCTTCTAGTCTTTTTCTCGAGGGAAAAGGACTGGCAGCTGCACCTAATGGTTCGGGTCTTACTCTTGCTGAGGCAGAGTAGAGACTAGATCAGGGGGTTTTCAGCTGGAGCTTGTTGGAGGGGTGTAATTCCCCACGACCTTCGACGGCTGATGGGAGAGAGCTGTGTGATTATGATGATGTGTTGTTTTTGCTTCAGCAGCGGTTGCTCTTCTTGTTCTAAGCCAAACAAGAGAACAGGAGATGGCTGATAAAGATAAAGATGAAGATGGTGAGCCTCTTGAATCCTCAAAGCCACCCTGCCCCCGTGTACATACAGCTGTGTGAAACTATGGAACGCGCCTCTGGCAGACTGTGGCTGCCATTGGAGCTGGCTAAGAAAGAAACCGCTCGCGGATGGTTTGTCGAACAGTTCCTTTTTGCCATAATTCTCCAGACACCGTAAGCATTGATCTTCATACTGAGATTGAGAAGGCATGGAAGGACCTGTCTATATGCAGTAGCGGGTCAGGCTGGTGTTGCTTACACACAATGTCTGTTTGTAAACATATCAGTTGGACCTGCTGAATTGGCTTGGTAGATTTCTTTATGTTTTTTTATTTTTATCAAGTTTCCTGGATGTGGACTAAGGGCCCTGAAGCTCCATTAGGTTGGCTGTAACATTATATTATTAGGGTAGTACTGTGTTTGTTCCCTTTGTTGGCTTCTGATTATGTTCTAACACCGTTCATATGTTTCAGATATCGGCTTTTTCTAAGCCGCATTGTTAGCCACCTTTTGGTATATTAGCTTTCTCCTCTGGTAAATGCTAGGGTTTTGAGATTAGCTTTCACTAACTTCAGATAGATCTATGTTTAGCGTCGGCCTTACAGGCCGCCTGACATCTTATGCTTGGGTTGAGCTTTGCTCCTCTGAGCTTTACTTAGAAATGTAGTATTCTTAGAGTTTGCCTCCTCTCCGTTGAGAGTCGTTGGTAGAGGCTGGCATTTCTTAACCACAGGCAGATCTATGCTTATGTGTTGGCCTTTTAGGCCCACAGCTATAGCTGGCCTAGGCTAGAACTAGGGTTTAGGCGCTGCTAGTAGTATTTTACGCCCTGTTTATACTACCCCTTATTTTGTATGTGTCATTTTTTTTCTAGTTCTGGCCTCCTCTTATCAGAGTTGTCAGGCCAAGGCCCATTGTCCCTTTGGTGTAGGTGCAAAATAGATAGCAGCTAAGGTAGCAGACTGTTGCTAAGTCTCCCTGGTGCCGTTGTCTCAGGCGGTGTAGGCCCTTTTTTACTATGTGAATAGAAACTTTGTTACTGTGGCCCCGCTCCCCCAGAACTATCTAGTGATATTTTGACTTCAGTGTTTCCCTCTGAACCCCTTGAACTATGTTCAAGCTTGAGTGATATGGTTAGCTTTTTATAAAGCTCCTGTTCCCTAGGGCTCAGTACAGATTGTATCTGTTTTTGGTGAACAACTCCTTTTTTTTATCCCCAATAGGGGATAGCCTGCCAGGCCTCGGCAGGTGACAGGACGCTGCAAGGGGACCCAGAGCCTGTGATATTTGGAAGAAAAAAATTGCTCTCTATGTTTATTTTATTTTGTCCGCTATTACAGCGGTTGGATGTATGGGCACTTGAAAGGGCCAGGATGACTTCTGAGGCGCAGGGTCCAGCACTATCTTGGGCCGGGGTCCCTGGCGCTTGGGGAAGGGATGACGCTTAGCAGAGCGTGAGCGCTGTCGAGGATCAGGCTGTAGAGCAGGCTGAGCAGTTGAAGGCATGGGTTTGGCAGACTGCTGAGTCGGCGCAGGTTTGGGGTGACTGGAAGCAGATGTGGAGCTAGAACGCTTTGGAAGGAAGTGTCACATTGCTTGGGATGACTTCTGTGCAGTGGTAAAGCGCTCCACGAATACATCAACGGCAGGTCCAAAGAGGCAGGTGGGGGAGACGAAGAAGAGTGTCTTATCTACCTCCTTGATCTGAAGTCAAATCAAGTAACCTTTATTTATATAGCGCTTTTTACAATGCAGATTAAAAAAATGGTGTCAATGCAGGCAGATTCAAAGCACTGTTGAATATCAAATGTCAAGTGTCCCCAACTAAGCAAGCCAAAGGTGACAGCGGCAAGGAACCCAAACTCCAACAGGTGACATCAGGTGGCAAACAGGTGTTAAAATGGAGAAAAAAACCTTGGGAGAAACCAGGCTTAGCCAGTTCTCCTCTTGATCTCCGTTAGGTTGAGCCACAAGTAGCACTCCAGCACAACTAAACTGGCCATCGACCTACCTATGTCCTGAGCCGTTGCCTTGGTAGCGCGCAAGGCCAAGTCATTGCGCTGAATAGCTCCCTGAACATGGCCGAGTCAGGTCCAGACCCATGGAAAACTTGCAAACTCGGCCTGAAAAACTTGCAACACGGCCATGGAGTGAAGTACAGATGCTGCCTGGCCAGCGGAGGAATAACGACCAAGTCGCTCGTGATGGCAGAGGGACGCTGGTCTGGGCGGGCAAAAAGGACGGGGGAATCGGCACCTGAGGGGCATATACCCGTGGCCAAGGCCACGGAGGCCTCACTGCCATGGTGTCCTGAGGCTCCCAGAGGCTCCTGACCCGCCGTGTTGTCCCAAGTCTCCTGACCCGCCATGTCATCCCACGGCTCCTGACCCGCCATGGTGCCTAGAGCCCCTGGACCCAACCTAGAGACCTCCGTACCAGTCCGCTCCATCACCTGTCAGTAGGTCTCCAGGGCGCCGAACCACAGTTCCCGTCACTCCCAGACTCCATTTCCCAGCATCCTCCTCATTCCTCACCTGCACTCACTCTCCAATCACCCGCATTTGATGGCAATCACCTCATCACTCAGCTGTATATATGCATACCTCACACCACACTCTTGGTCCGTTCTCGTTTGAGGACTCCTATGCTTACCTGCTATTCTTGGATGATACTAACCGTCTCCACTCCTGCGTGTTTCCCCTTATCCTCCTGTGGCTTCATCTGTGTGTGAGTCTTCTGATCATCATCATTCCTTCATTCAGTTCTCCAATCTGCTATACCCACAGTCACTATTCCTACAAGACAAAGAACATTATTAGTCTTCCCGTTATCATCATTCAAGGATTATATCTGCTATTCACTTACCTGCATCACTGTCTGTTACTGCTGTATGTCCAATAAATACCTCCTACCTGCATTCCCATTGTCTCCGGCCTTCTCTGTCCGTAACAGAATGTAGCTTGAAATGGATTTCAATCGGATATAAACAAAAATCAGATTTGGAGTGACAGTCTGAACGAGGCTTTAGACACTCAGCACCGTAGAAGGGATGTGCTTAACAGGCCTGCCTGCAGTCCAGGTCTGTCTCTTATTGAAAATCTATGACCCATCATGAAACGGAGAATCAGACAACGATGACCACAGACTGCTGACCAGCTGTCTTGTATAAGGCTGTGTTGTATTAGTATCCTCAATTCACAAATGATTAAAAAGTATAATTAAAAGAAAAGGTGATTTGATTGGTAAACATGCCTATGTCCCAACTTTTTTGGAGTGTGCTCAAAATCAAAATTTGTTTATTTACAAAAATACGTTGGTCAGTGAAAACATTCAAAAAAAATTTCATTATACATTTGTCAGTTTAGTAAAGGTTAAAGAGAATCAACACAAATCACAGAAATGGGCAAAGAGGCGGGACATGGTTGGAACTGAGGTGCCTGGTTGCTGAAACCACGCCCGCCTAGCTCAACGTGATCGTGTTAGCAGACAAAGGAGCTATCTATCTATCTTAGATACTATCTAAAATATTAATGAAGATAACAAGTTATGTCATTAGAAAGTTCTAAAGATTGACTGTCAATCTTTTTTACGATATAGATGCTCCAGCACCAGTAATTGTAATTTGTGTCAGGTGTTCAAATGACAACAGGAAAAATCAAACGGGACTGTGATTGGTCTGCTAGATCCCTTGCCTCAGGTCCAAAAACTGGCGCGGAGCAAGAGGAGAAGAGCGAGTGTTTTCAACTTCCATAGGAATGAAGAAAACACTCTGTTTGAAGCTTCTCTTGACAACATACAAACCCGATTCCAGTGGAGTTTTTTCAGAGAAAAATTGCAAAGAGTTTGAAGTTATCATCATCTACAGTGCATAATATCATCCAAAGATTCAGAGAATCTGGAACAATCTCTGTGCATAAGGGTCAAGGCCGGAAAACCATACTGGATGCCCGTGATCTTCGGGCCCTTAGACGGCACTGCATCACATACAGGAATGCTACTGTAATGGAAATCACAACATGGGCTCAGGAATACTTCCATAAAACATTGTCGATGAACACAATCCACCGTGCCATTCGCCGTTGCCGGCTAAAACTCTATAGGTCAAAAAGGAAGCCATATCTAAACATGATCCAGAAGCGCAGGCGTTTTCTCTGGGCCAAGGCTCATTTAAAATGGACTGTGGCAAAGTGGAAAACTGTTCTGTGGTCAGACAAATCAAAATTTGAAGTTCTTTTCGGAAAACTGGGACGCCATGTCATCCGGACTAAAGAGGACAAGGACAACCCAAGCTGTTATCAGCGCTCAGTTCAGAAGCCTGCATCTCTGATGGTATGGGGTTGCATAAGTACGTGTGGCATGGGCAGCTTACACATCTGGACAGGCACCATCAATGCTGAAAGGTATATCCAAGTTCTAGAACAACATATGCTCCCATCCAGATGTTGTCTCTTTCACGGAAGACCTTGCATTTTCCAACATGACAATGCCAGACCACATACTGCATCAATTACAACATCATGGCTGCGTAGAAGAAGGATCTGGGTACTGAAATGGCCAGCCTGCAGTCCAGATCTTTCACCCATAGAAAACATTTGGTGCATCATAAAGAGGAAGATGCGACAAAGAATACATAAGACAGTTGAGCAACTAGAAGCCTCTATTCCTAAACTTGAGCAACTTGTGTCCTCAGTCCCCAGACGTTTGCAGACTGTTATAAAAAGAAGAGAGGATGCCACACAGTGGTAAACATGGCCTTGTCCCAACTTTTTTGAGATGTGTTGATGCCATGACATTTAAAATCAACTTATTTTTCCCTTAAAATAATACATTTTCTCAGTTTAAACATTTGATATATCATCTATGTTGTATTCTGAATAAAATATTGAAATTTGAAACTTCCACATCATTGCATTCCTTTTTTATTCACAATTTGTACAGTGTCCCAAGTTTTTTGGAATCGGGTTTGTACAATCTTGTGAAAACAAGAGGTGCTCCAGCACCCCATTTCCCGCCTCCATGTTGGTACGTTATTTGAGCAGACTTTGCTTCTCCAGTGAGCAGAAGCGGTACACGAGTGGAGCGTTTGCTTGGGGCATGAGCGACTGAGCAGAGAGCGCGCACACATGGAGCAGAACATTGAGCAGAGCAAACTGGGTGCCAGTACAGAGTCGCTTCGAAGTTGTGCATCTTCGGAAGTGGAGCCGCTCACAAAGTTACATAAAATGGGAGAGTGAAACCTGAGACCTAAACACTGAGGGGACATTCTCTTTCGGCTAAAAACCGAGTGCCATTTTCGGCAGCCGAAATTTTGGTGCATTCCTAAATGGAATAATAAAATCTGTTTCATAATTTAAAACCTACACCTGGAGAAGGTTAAATAACAGATGACTGTCTTGCTATGAACCTGACATGACTAATGGACAAAGTTCAAGATCTTGAATCTGCTCAAAGTACACCCAAATATGTTGGATGAAATGATGAAGTTTTGTCAGCAACCATGTTCTTGCAACTTCTTTGAGACTCCCATATAAATATATAATGTATGGATAATCTCATGTACTGGTAATGTGGTTTAAGAGGTACATTGTCCTAATGAATTCTCCTTTTGCAGGTCTAGGCCAGCCACAGTGGACACAGTGAAGCAACAAACACAGTTCATAGTTCTTGTATTTCTATAATACATTAAGTAATAAAAAAAATATCATGTTAATAATTTGTGTCAGATGTTTTTTTCCAGCTGGGTTTAGTAAAAAAGATGGTCTTAATCCAAGTATAATTTTGTTTTCAGGTACATGTTCTTAATTTTTTGGAAAAAACAACCTGAGCTGTTAGCTATTGAAAAGTTGGTGTGCAGTTTATATCAATTAAAATTAAACCCACGCGTAGAGACGGGCATCTCAGAGAGCAGAACTCAGCTAAGTGCTATGAACCCTCGTACTGAGGGGAGTACAATCCACTCATCCTAGGATCTACTCAGTGCTTAATTAACGCACTGAGGAGGCCGTGCTCTACAGAACCCTGATCCAGGGGAGCACAAACCAGCCTGAGGCTGGATCTTAGGAGGAGGCCTGATTAAGGCCTACCACCATGATCAGCTTAGGGAGTTAAGTACTATTACAAACGTAACCCTAAAAGGAAAGTACAAAGCTCACCTAACAGGTAGACCATGCAATGGGCACATACTCATGGAGGCCGAGGAGGGGCCTACAGCATGATAGTAGTTATGTGAAAAACAGAAGTCTTACACAGAAAGTGGCCCGGTTTTAGGGGCCACCCCGAACACCTGTCTTGTCTTTCTGGGGTAGACAGACGACTTCAATGGCAGCCTAAGAGGCTGCAAAGTGCCCGCATGACAATCCATCTAACACAATCCAACGAGCAGTGTACTCAGTAAAAAACACCTTTTACTCTTTAAAGCAAGAGGAGTACGGATATGCCAACACGTATTAAGGAAGGCCCGGAGGGGCCTATAACCTCAACAGACACGTGGCATCAGCTCGTGGCAGTGTTTAGGCCCCAAGGACGATAAACAACCAGACAAAAGGAGGTTGGATTTATCACTTAGGCCTCTGGCCAACGGAAGTGTATACAGATAATTCATAAAGAGAAATACACCCAAACATACTCCAGTGTGTTCAAACCAGGCGGCCCGTAGGCCTAGCAACCTCTAATACACACAGCGTAAGTCTCGTGGCCGTTTCTAGGAGCACAAAAGATCCACCCTAGGTGCTAGGTGGCTCTTAGCTCAACTAGATTAGAATCAGACTCAGGGAGGCAGATATAGGTTAAACCAACCTTCAGTAAGGTTTCACTACCAAATCAACCTGAGGGGCTAGCCACTCGGAATACTCGGTAAAAAGCACCCTGTTACCCTCACAGCGAGAGGAGTACATGACTGAACTCCACATATTACACCGGAGGCCGAAGTAGGCCTGCCTTAGTAAACACGTGGCATCAGCAAGTGGCTACCATAACCATACTACATAATGAAATGAATATATGGGGCCATGTATTAGAAGTTTTATGATTAATACATGAAAAACGCTGCCAAACATCATGAACAGGCCTGTTAGGGCCTATCCATCAGCGATGAGGCGTGGCCGATGGTGGCATGGTTTCCCAGGCATCCTGCCAACAAGTCGACTAGAAAAAGGAGGCCTTAAGGGGCCATTCCAGTATCAGGTGGCGATCAGCCTACTCACAGATTAAAAAACACGAACTGTGCCATCATGTAAACTAAAAAGGAGGCCTGAAGGGGCCTGCCAATTCAATAACACATGGCTTCAGCTCGTGAATTTTAAGGGAACCAAGCTACAGGGAACCAGCTCTAACCCAAAAAGCTAAGGGAAGCTAACTGCAACCTGCGCTAGGCTACACATTCCAACAGGCAATGTACCCTAAATATTTGTGTCTAAAGGGAACTAAACAAAGCCAACATGGTCTAAGGGAGGCTATTACAAGCCTACTACCTCAAACAGACACGTGGCAGGGCCTGTGGCAGCGTAAACCTGTGAGAATATGTGAGCATATTATAATCAGTTAAACAGTATTGTAAAACAACTGCTAACTAGAAGGAGGCCGAATATCATAAGGCCTACAATCCGAGTTATATGCAATATAGCTGTTAACAAGATCACTAAAAAAGGGAGCTAATAGATGCCAACTTTCCTCAAAAAAGTGGCTCTAACTACCCTGACTATGCAATCCAACAGGTGATGCACTCAGTGACACAAATAAACCTCTTAACTGGGGAATATAAGTCACCATATACTCAAATAGAGGCCGTTCACAGCAAAAGGGCCTATTGTTATGAGAGCAGGTGCTAACCTGTGGCAGCATAAAAAACTCACGTACAATGTAAGGCAAAAGTCTAGAACTCAAAGTAAGACAAACTTTGATCTACATGCTGTTTTTTGAAAGGAAAAACACTCTCTGTACAGATCCTCAAATCTGATCTAAGCCCTAGAGGACAGCAGCTAAAACTTGCAAAGTCAACTCAAACTTGATAAATACAAAACATCAAGTGGCTCAGAAGAAAGTCATTCCTTTAGCATGAAAGTTCTAGAAAGTGGGGCCTAGCACACACCTGCATAACTTATCCGCGCAAAGATAAGGGCCTACCACCTGAGAAACAGCATCAGGGAGTCAAAAACAGCCTACAACCTAGCTGTTAAACTCATAATTGCACCTACACAAGCAAGGGAATAATTGGGCGTACAGCCTAAACAACTCCCTCAGGAGGAAGCCAGAACTAGGAACACACATCCTGAAAGGATAGTAAATACATATGGGGTACTTCATATACCACACATCACCTAGCTCTAGCCTGGCCGCTAAGCTATAGGCCTATATATACAACAGGCACCATAACAAAAGCCTGATCTCCACTTCTAAATCTCATGATGACAGAAATAAAGTGAAGCCCAAAGCTAAAATGTCAGGCGGCCGGTTAGGGCCGCCAAAGAGATATAAACTGAAGAAATGAGTGCCAACTCAAACTATACTGAAAAATAGCAGAGAGGCTACTCATATATATAGAAAAAACTAAGCAGCAGCCATTTTGTGGCCTGCTCAGTCAGTCTCAACACTCCAGTTTTGCCCAAAAAAACCCCTAAATGGCTACATTTACCACCAGGCGCAGATGTTGACACCTCTTCCCTCGAGAAGAGGGCCAGGCGGGAACGGAGCGTTCTCATAGGAAGACGCTCACAATTCACACAGACGGCGCCCTCAAGCACCGTCCGTGCATGTTCTTCTCCCAGACAATGTACGCATAGGGTGTGCGAATCTTCCAGAGTCAAAAACCTCGGGCATGGATCCGCACACTTCCTGAAACGTTTCTCTTTGCCCTCAGACATAATAGAAACATACTTACAGAATATTACTAGAGTATATTCACGACAGTGGCAATGACACAAACAGTCCCGAAAGACGATGAGATAATGACTGTTTCCCCAGGCGCCCCTTTTATACTTCCAGGTCGCGCTGTATGACGTCATAGGCTGTCGCCGGCCAATAGAAATTGGAGTTATTGGATAGTTGGCTTTCAGACACCGAGTCACGTGACGTTCCCCATAGCATTTGCAAACGCAGAGTAGAAGTTCCCTTTCGAAAGGGAACTGCAATGGGAACCATTAAATATTTGCAAATAAAGACCAATACAAATTTGTAATGGAAACCAATACAAACCAATAAATCCTAATGGAATATGCCCAAAACACACTATATAATGGAAACCATTTGGTAATGGCTTTAATAGTTAATGGCTGATGGTTTGTAATGGTTTTGTAGTGGAAACCATTAGGATTTCTGTAATGGTTTCTATTGTTTTTTGTTTTTTTTTCAGCAGGGAGGCTATAGCTTATATTACAGTACAAATATAATCAATCTTATCAAAATCTTAAGATATAAAACATTTTGATATACAAAAGTAATTCATAGATCACTATCCGATAACAAATCATCAACGCTTATTACACATCAAGGCTGCGTCTGCGCTTTTAAACAGCACATTCTAAACTAAAACCTAGTCTCCTCCGTCACCAATATAGCATAGGAACAAAAGGCCTACTCACCTGCAGTTCTTACGTAGATGAATGAAAATAAAATAAAATCAAGCAGCAGTGTCACGAGAACTGTTTTACAACAAAGGAATTTCGTTAAATTTAAGGAAGTCCATCCATCCATTCTCGATCAGATGTAGTAATCTTCCACCGTTATTTCATCTCCATGTTGGGTTTGCCTTTAGTCCATACATTGATGAAATATGTAGTTTTCTATTTCACAACAAAGATGGACGTAGACATTAAAGTCGTACATTTAAGTAAAGTTGGCCGCATATTCACAGATTCGGATTTCCCGGATCAATAACTCGTGAGCTAAACGCTGTTACTACACAAATAATACATCTTTTCAACCGTAGTACTGTAGAGAGGCAAATATATGGTATTATTGTTACCTTGCTGTGAGCTCGGACAAACACTTCCTCTTTAATGTCCCGCTGGCTGGCAGTAGTGTTTCAGTCAGCTCCATACGTTAATAATGCACACAAATAATTGCGCAGCTCTTAGAGTTTGAACTTGTTGGACTCAAATATAAAGAAATGCATTCAGTGCTTATGTCAAGCAGTTCAGTAAAATTGGCAATATATTCACAGATTCGAGCTTCCTCGTGAGCTAAACGTTGTTAAAACACAAATGCAGCTATTTCCAATCATAGTAACCTAGACAACGAGCTACAACAACACAATTTTCCTCAAATGTGCTTTATAATAAATTGGTCTCTATGAGCAGGCGGAGAGACACGTCTGAAGGGACCGTATGAAAAGTGCAAAACCCTTTTGCTCATTTTATATTATGAAAAATACTCAATAACTTCACTGTAACACACTGTACTATCACCAAATTCAGTTCATACATCACTGCTCTCCTGCTGGTTGTACTGGAACACTTACCCAGATAGCACACGCACGTCGTGCAGACATCTGTGCCACATCCTCATTTTCGTCTGGAAAAGGTATATTTTAGGGCGTTTGCTCATCTGCAATGCGTCGCCGAGACGTCCCTGCCAGCTGTTAGAACGACGTCTAGGCTATGTCTATAAGATGTATATAATTTAGAACGTCGGCAATCAGCTCTCTTAAAGATGTTTATACGTCAGCAAGACATCTGATTTATGTAGCCCAGACATCGTTTTAAGATTTGATTCATTAATTAACTCACATAAAATTCAGCCATTACACATGAACCTACAATAAAACACGCATTTGTTGATGATTTTAAAAATATTTATTAGGCAAAAAACGTATTTCTAATTCATTATATTCATTACAACTTTTAATTAATTATAAAAATCCATATTAACATAACGCCATAACATATATTCAAACTAAACAATACAGTTTATAACATGCATTTAATTTAAATAACAAACAATTACACCCTCCCTGGAGCAAAACGTAGGAAATCTTTTATATATTTCTCTGCCTCTGCTTCCGTTGGTGACAGTAGGACAGGATTCCTCATGGGTGAAGGTATGAAAAAAACATGTAAAAAACAAACAAACAAAAGCACTTTATTTTTTAAAACGAATTTCAGCATCATTACTCCAGTCTTCAGTGTCACATGATCCTTCAGAAATCATTCTAATACGCTGATTTGCTGCTCTAGAAACATTTATGATTATTATTAATGTTGAAAACACTTGTGCTGCTTCATAGTTTGTGGAAACTGTGATAAACTACCTTTCAAAAGTAAAAATGACAAACACATTTATAACATTTCAGAAGATTTACATTTCAAATAAATGCTGTTCATTTGAACTTTGTTCATCAAAGAATCCTAAAAAAAGGATCACTGTTTCCATCATCAATAATTGACCACCAATAATAATTGTTAATATCCAAGCATAAAAATGGCTTATTAGAATGTCATGTGACACTGAAGACTGGAGTAATGATGCTGAAAATCAAGCTTTGATCAGAATAAATGACATTTTACAATATATTCAAATGGAAAAGTTATTTAAAATAGTAATAATATTTAAAGGAGCATTCCACTTAAAATAGGCTCATTTTCCAACTCCCCTAGAGTTAAACAGTTGAGTTTTACCATTTTCGAATCCATTCAGCCGATCTCCAGGTTACCACTTTTAGCATAGCTTAGCATAGTTCATTGAATCTGATTAGACCGTTAGCATCTCGCTCAACTGACCAAAGAGTTTAGATATTTTTTTTCCTATTTAAAACTTGACTCTTCTGTAGTTACATTGTGTACTAAGACAGACGGAAAATGAAAAGTTGTGATTTTCTAGGCCGATATGGCTAGGAACTATACTCTCATTCCGGCATAATAATCAAGGAACTTTGCTGCCGTACCATGGGTGCAGCAGGCGCAATGATATTACGCAGCGTCTCTCACAAATGTCTCCATGGTTGCAAGCCACGTTCCCTGTGCAAGCAGGGGGTCACAGGCGGTGCGTAATATCATAATATGGATTCGAAAACGGTAAAACTCAACTTTTTAACTCTAGGGGAGTTGGAAAATTAGCCTATTTTCAAAAAAAAGTGGAGTGTTCCTTTAACTGTTAATGTTCTCAAAATCTTCATTTCAAACTTTTGGCAAGTAGCGTGTAAACATACACACTACATTTCATTAGTAGTTGTAGGTTGACAATTCCATTTCTTACCATTCTCTGCATAAACCCTCTGTCTAACAAACTTTGTTCCAGCCGGCCTAGATCCTCAGTGGATGCAAGAGGAAAGACGCCATCCTCTTCATCATTTTGCATTGGGGTAAAAATCGCCTGTTTCCCAGTAGAGACTGGACCAGTGAAGTCAGGTGGTTTATCTTCGGGTCCATTTTCTCTAGAGTTTCTAGAATTGCCCTTTCTACAGCTGCAGTGCAGAAGAACATTTAATTTGGTAAAAATAATGTAGTTTTGATTAATAAAATAATGCATTTTATAGTATGTTTTTTTTATTTTATTTTTTTTAAAGTTGATAAATAACTTGCATGTACTTTGATTTGGTACAAGACTCAAGACTGGATTTTCCTGTCTCACGCCAGAAGTACATGTAAGTAAAAATTTACTGTGAGGTTTTCAATGTTTTGTGACAATGTTTTCATTGTCACGTGTGCCTCTGACTTGGTGGATGTTACCAAGAACGTGTCTGGGTTACAATTCACTCTAAATAATGTGACATTTTCATGAAATGACCCCCACTCATTTATTTATTATTATTTTATTTTATTTTATTATTTTTTTTTGAGTTTCACTCTTTTACCTGGTTTGGTTGATTGGTTAGTTCACCCAAAAATAAAAATTATGTCATCAATTACTCACCCTCATGACGTCCAAACCTGTAAGACCTTTGTTCATCTTCAGAACACAAATTATATTAAAGATATTTTTGATGAAATCTGAGAGATATCAGTTCCTTCATAGACTGCCTTTGCAACGAACACTTTGACTCTTCAGAAAGTTTATAAAGAGATCCGAAAACTAATCCATATGAATTTAGCAGTTTAGTCCAAATTTTCTGAAGACTCGATTGCTTTATATGATGAGCAGATTCAATTTAGGTTTTTACTCGCATGTAAACATTGATCATTGATCTTACCAGTGCTGATGCCGCTCTCTCTCCTATTGTGGTCTTTTATTCTGAAATTAGCTAGCTGATGATCAATAAAATGCAGCTCATATCTGTTTCTTTCGTTGATGCATAATCGTTAAATTTGCACATAGTGCGGGAATTGAAGATCGGATTTATATCCGTTTTGCAGTGACACATTTATGTGGCCAAGTGTAAATGAAATCGTCCGATCTGAAAAAAAGTGACCAGATGTTAACAGGCCCTTTATGATCGTTTTGAAGAGTTAAAGTGTCAGTTGCAAAGACAGTCAATGGAGGAACTGACATCTCTCAGATTTTATCAAAAATATCTTAATTTGTGTTCTGAACAAAGGTCTTTCAGGTGTGGAACAACATGAGGATGAGTACTTAATGACAAATCTCATTTTGGGGTGAACTAACCCTTTAAGAGACACACTGGAGCTGAAAATGGGGGAGTTGGAAAGTAAAAACTTAAAGTAAGCTGAGGCTGATGGTTTTCATGACAGCATAAAACAATATATGTACAAAAATACTTTGTAGGTAACATACTCTGTTCTCTTCCTTGGTGGTCACCTGAGGGTCTCAGGACAGAAAAGGTGTGCTCTATGGATTGAACAGATGTAATTATAAGTATTAGATTGTCTTTAAATGTTGTGAATGTGTTTGATTCCCACATGCCTAATTAATGCTCTTGTACCTTGTGTGTTAGGTGGATCAACACCATAGCCGGCTCTGTGACTGTCTGCCCAATGTCGCTGAGAAAGGTGGAGCAGGTAAGATTTCCTTGTTACCAACACAAGTTAACAAACACAAAAATTTTAACAGAAAAGCATAACACAGATTTTGGTTCACTTCTTATAATAACAGTATGATGCATTTATTCATTATTACACTGGCATTACCAACAATCTCCAGTCAGTACATCAGTGTTCTTTTGAGTACATTAAGGACTCTAATGTAGTTTTCACACTGGGGATGTGTTGTAGTCCATATTTGAGTGTGATTTATTACTGGCACCCCCTGCAGCTTTGGTCTGGTCTAGGGTATGGTACGTACCGTGATACTCTCATGCCGTACCGAACGTACCCCTGTCCATTTTATTCTCGAAATTCAAACAAAAACTTTCATTTTTACGCTTTGATGTGGCATGACAGATCTCTGTACTAGCGCCACATTTCAACAGACAGCACAAAGTGTGAGAGAACGTGATCATCTTTTCCTCTTTAAAGGGTTACTTCACCCAAAAATGAAATTTACACCTGTAAGTCCTTTGTTCATCTTCGCAACACAAATTAAGATATTTTTGATGAAATCTGAGGGTTTCTGTAGTAGGGATGGGCATTTCAAACAAAAATAATATTCGAAGATCGCTGGGAATTATTAGAATATTATTCGAAAATCGCACCCCTCCCCTGCATGCACACACGCATGTAGGCCTACTATACGCTACACACACAGGGAGAGAGAGACAATTCGCACTTTCATTGGGGAATAGGCCGTCTTAACCCAAGCCATATAATGATTAATGTGTTGAAACATATGTTCGTTAATATAGGCAAAAGTAAAATCCGCACGGCCATTCATAACGGTGCGAAGAAGAGCGAGCGTTTTTAATTAATTCCTATGGAATTACGTTAACTGAAAACGCTCGCTCTGCGCAATACTTTGTATTAGGCTGTGAATCATTTGCAATGAACGTGTTTGTGTGATTTGTGATTTCCTCCGTACACTAATTAATGCTCTTTTACCTTGAATGTTAGGTGGGTGTTCGTGCCAAGGATCCCGTTGGTGGCCTGCGTGAGAGAGGCTCTCTCTTAGATGAGCTTACTTATGGAACTTGTTCAACTGCTGCAACTGAATTGTGCTCTCTTGCTTTGTATCTTAGCTTATTTAGTTATGTAGTCTTGCTTTACACTAACAAACACATTTTTATATTCTACTACTAGATGAAATGCTACAGTATTTACAAAAGTGAGACTCATAACTTACGTGGTGTTCTTCCTTGCTTGGAACCTGAAGGTCTCAGGACAGAAAATGCATTATCTAATGGATTGTACAGAAAATGTTGAATTAGCTAATGTGAGGCTCTCTTTGTGATTGTCCTTCTGATTTCTTTTTCCAAATGCTAATTAATGCTTTTTTACCTTGAATGTTAGGTGTGTGTTCACCCCAAGCATCTTGGGGCTCATCTGCCTCGGAGAAGCTCACTGGTACAACTGGAGCTGAGAAAGGTGAAGTTGGTAAGTGGCATTTGCTACCATGACAGTGGTACACAAAGGCTCTTAAGTTATACCTCAGTAATGGCTAAAATTGACTTTCTTTTTTTTTTTTTACTCTGCATTCTTCCTTGGTGTGTAGACGGTCTTGGGTCTTGATAGGGTCCTATCAAAATGTTGTATTACTTTGGGTTAGGCTTTGACTGATTTGCAATTAATGTGTTTTTGATTTCCTCCATACACTAATTAATGCTCTTTTACCTTGAATGTTAGGTTGATGTTCATCTTGCTCGTCTGCCTGGGAGAAGCTCACTGGTACATCTGGAGCTGAGAGTGGTGGAATTGGTAAAGGTTGTATGTACTAAAGTAATTTTACATGACATTTTCATTTTTATTGGCTGGTTTAATGAAGGTTCATTCATTATAGAGGCCTGCAACTTTCTGACATCAGGCAGAATATAAGTGCATGACTAAACATCTACAGTGCATGCGTAATTTTTATCCAAGTTGATATTCTGATCATATCTTTATTTCAAGCACATTTTACCAATCCAAACCACATCAGTCTTAACTACTTTTAATTTGTATATAATCATTTATAAGTGATATATAATTGTTAATGAAGGCTGGAAAAACACCTTATATTCAGGTGTGCATTATTATTAAGCAGGTTTTCTTTTAAAAGTACAATTTGCCAAAAAAGATGCTCACACAGGAGCAGAATACGGTTGTCAGTCCTGTATTTGAGTCCTTAATACGGTTACGTTCACACACAGTACAGTTATTTACGGGAGTGACAACCGCATTTTATAACTGAATGTCACGTCATACAGTGCGAGAGAGACGCTCTTCTAAAGCCTGGGATACACTGCACGATTTTAGCAATCCTATAAGATCATTACAAATCACACTGTGCAACACGGATCTATTAAACTTGGGTACGACATGCATGTAGACTGTACGATGATGACACCTGTTGACGCGTAGGCTATGATGCAAATTTCTATAGAAGAATAAAAGGTCATCAGCACGCGCTAGTGGTAAACAAAACACCATGTTGAATCACACTTTGGCAGTTGTAGTTTTTATTTGTGCTGAAAATAAAAAGGAAGCAGCGAAAGAAGGGAAAAGAGCTTGAGGTAAGCAGTTTTAAGTTTTAGCGCCATGTTGCGTTGATTTCATGTCGCATTTTCATTGGCTGGTCGGTAGATGTAGGTCGTAGCAGCAAACACACTGTGTTGATCATGCTAAATTTCTGACACTGTCAGAAAACTATCGTAGGCTATCTTTGCTCGCAAGAGCGGGAAAACGGCCGTCTTTGAACCTCTCTCACTGTACGACATAGGACCACCGATTAAGAGCCACGATCACAGAAATCGCCAAGATTGTTTCACGATGGCAATCTTTCGTCTGGGACAGCCAAAAATCGTTAGATCCAGTCACTGTTCTCCATCGGAGCAGCTTCCGTTTTGTTTCTTTTCCAAATTCAAATGCCGTTTCATGCGCGAGACGTCGCAAAGGATGTGACACCCGTGCGCAGCAGTTAAAGACTCCGGCTAGTGTGTGTTTACATGCTGCTGTTGGTTAATGAAGTTTTGATGGATGAACTCACGGTTCAAATGGTATCTTGTCATGTCAAAAGTGATAAGACTTTTCAGTTATATGGACGTTGCCATCTTTAATATTACGTTGGTCACTGTCATTATGGTTACTAGTAAGAGAAGGGCTTGACTCTCGCTGCACATTCATACAGACAGTGTTCCAGAGTTGCTGTGTGAACAGGACATTGAGACTCACATTTGAAAGTAAATGCGGTTGTCAATCTCAAAAACTGACTGTGTAAACGTGGCCAGAGATTTAACTCACACTGGGAAGTCAAAAATTATTAAATGTCCATAAAAAGGATGCAATACTAGAAATTGCACAATTAAGGCGTGATCATTGGACAGCGAAATGCTCACTGGACTTGCATAATGATTGTTAACATACAGTGCGTGCACAATGTCTATTTTGTGATCAGAAACTTGACCCACCCTGTCATGGAGTCAGCCTCACTTTTGAGTTGGCATAAATGCTGTGTGGTTACAGTATTCATGTAGAGCCAGTTACCTTGACAGCTAGGGAGAATCTCAAAGCAGCCCTGCTGTGGCTCTTCCATGGCCCTTTGGTGGTGATTAACAAATGCTGTTGAAAGAATTGGTACGCAAATGTATGATGTGTGCCTCCATCAAAACAAATTCCCTTTCGAATGGGAACTCGCACTTTGTCCAAATACACTTTGGCATTCCCCAAAGTGTCTTCGGACGCAGTGCAAGTTCCCCTTCTCATGGAACCATGGTTATATGCATAACCTGAGACCATTTCTTTGTACTACACAAAGGCTTACTAAAGCTTGGGAGTGCTGTTGCCTCTAATTAGTAATCAAATGTTTGATATGCTTTGTTTAGCATGTAAAACCTTGAGTTATAAATGTAATGATGTTAGTTCTGTCCAAACTGTTAACAATAGAATTGGGTGAATTTGAAAAAGCAAAACAAGCAACAAGTCACTAGAGCCTGTGCATTACATTCATTTTACTCTGGGTAAGGAGCATTCTTGGGCATGACACAAAATGTCAGAAAAACTATCAGAAATATCAGTTTTATAAATTTAAACTCACAATTGCTGACAGATTTCCCTGTTCTACTTGGTGTAAGCAAAGATCGTACAACAGGACCTGGGAAAAAACAAAACAAAAAAAAAACTCAGCAGTTATACACTTGTGTCTAGCAATTTAACTAGATTAATTTATTTACTAGATACATTTATTGAACTAGATTCAATGTATTTTTACCTTTTGTCTTGAAGTGTTTTGGGGGTGCTGGAGCTTTTGGTGCAGGTGGAACTTTTTCTCTATTAATTTTCTTCTTTTTGTGGGGGGTATCATGAGGCTCATCATCTGATGAGTATATTTTCTTTCTGAGAGCAAAATCAGGGTATTACATTATTTTACAAAGCAGGATTAGATTGGTAATAACACTGCCTTGTTTGTCAACTGAAAGAAAAAATTGACAACTTACTTGTGAATCCTTTTCCAGGAATTTCAGATTCAGAAATGTCAGAAGTGTAGCATGCCTTTTTACATTTTTTGGAAATATTGTCAAAAGATGCTGAAAGAAACAAAGTATCATAACTCAATTAATGAAAGCATTAGGCCATGGGATGTCATGTATTAGTGATTTCATTTTAAGTGATGTTTTAATAATGTTTATTTACAGTGTAGTTTAACTTACCTGACTCGTGCAGAATTCTGGCCTGATGTTTGGTCCACCCTTTATCTGGCTGTGGTGACTCCATCATCCTGACACTCTTCAGCAACCGGTCCAAGTCTTTGAATGGAGGCCACCACGATTGGCCATCTGCGTACCAGGACTTTGCTACAGATCCAGTTGTCCCTTCTCCCACAAACTCCACTATTAGGTACATGTGTTTATTGTAATTATTGTGTGTGTAAAAGAGGAAGTAAAACAAAATAACGGTCGTAAGGAACTAAGAAAGCTTTCCCCTCAATGTTCTCCAGCTTGCAGAAATTGGTTGTTCTTGAGAGGTCATCAACTCGATGAATACCAAGTGCCGAGGATGGAAGGGGATAGTCAAAAAAAAGTTAATGATTGTTGAAGGTACTGTAGGCCACATAAATTTCATCCCTCACTGAAATTATATTTTGCAGCTTTGAAACTTTACCACCAATGTAAACAAAACTGTTAGCCTGGTCCAGTTTCAGAGTGTAAGAGCATGTTTTTATTTCTTTGTACTGTGAAGCTCCATGAAAAGATTCGGGTAGAGGGCCAGCTATATGTAGTTTTCAGAGCAGCTGTGGGTTGTTTTTCTCTTTTTCTTTGCTGCACCTTTGCATTTCAGAGAACCTTCTTACAATCTGACTCAGTGGACATGTAGGTTTCCGCAGGTCTCTTCAGCTTGTGCAGGTGGTCCTTGTACTTGAAAGCGCTGAAGTTGTCGAGGACGCCGTGATGTTTTCCATCTTCTGCAAGATGTACAAGACAGTGAACATTGTAGGACAGGAATTTGGGGCCGTATAGCTGTCCAAAGTGTGTGACAAAAAGTCGCAGAATATCATTGGCATAGTCAATGTGATCTCTGATTAGGCTGTTATTGCTCAAGATGAAAATTCCGACAAAAACCAGCAGAAAGTTTTTGTACACCTCTGTGGTGAGTAGATCTTTTAGCATAACCGGGCCTGTGTACAATAAAAATTGTCTAAATTCAGTCGCCTTCCACCGATCTATTTCCCTCAGTGCCCTTGGTTTGCGTGCAAATTTGTCTGGGCACCAACCAACCTTTCTGTCAGCACAGAGACTTGGAATCCTGACAGCCTGCACGTGAGAGGACCTAGCCGAAGCCGCCTCATGACTCCAAGGCATACAAGGTGCATGTAATCAAGGGGAAATCCAGAGACCATGTCCAGTGAGGTTTCTTCCAGAGGTGAGGTGTCATGGTGGTGATCCAAATCGGTTTTATTTTGGAAACTTTCATCATTTCTAAGAGGCATGCCATTTCTGGGGAAGGTCATTCTGTTCTCCAGGTAAACGCCATCCTGAATGCACTTTTTGCATCCATGGTAGCCTGTGTCCTTTCACCTTTTTTAGAAATGCACGTGCAGGTGCGTCACAAACCATCGAGGTAATCCTTAGTGTTAACTTAACTCCCTCAAATACAAAACCCTTACCAAATTCTTTTATTTCACAGTCTTGGAGATACTCATCCAGTGAGCTAGGTTTACCAGCACCACAAAATAAACCTATTGTCACCAGTTCCTCCTGCACCAAGTTTTGAACAGTTCCGAGAATAGGCCAGAATTGAGTTGCTGAACTCATATAGTTAGGCAGGCCATCAATGTTCACTTGGAGCTCCAAATTGCTCATGTTTCTCAGAATGTCCATGTTCTTGTAGAGTACCCCTGAAATAGATTGAAGTAGGCCAAAATGATAGTACTGGCCACCAGCCTTGTTCTGTATTTCAGATCTGTTGGAACGCACTGTTCCTTATAGTGTCCTGGCATCTTTTGGCAATTTAATGCCACATGTGTTATTTTATGTTCTGTTGCCCAGGTTGCAAAGTCATCATCCAGGGAACGTGGATGCAGTTCAGACTCTGTGTCTGAGTCTGTATTCAATTCACTGCTATATAAAGCATGTGCCATGGTGACCCATTCAGGCTCATCGATTTGGGACAGACAATCCATAAATTCGACATCGTCATCATCAATGGTGCTGCTTGTGTCACTTTGCATGCCTCCCTCCATGATGGTGATGATACTGCTTGCATTGACTGCAGTTGGTTTTTCTTCGCAATGTCCAGTACGATTGTTTTTTCAAGCCATGGTGCTGAGACCTTAACAAAACAAAGTACATTGTTCTAACCTGCCAAATGCAGTGGTTCTCAACTCCAGTCCTGGAAGCCCCTTGCATTGCACATTTTGGATGTGTCCATTAGTACATATGATTTGACTCATATAATAGAAGCTCTAAACAGCACGTTAGATGAGAGAGACATCCATAATGTGTAATTTTGTGGGTCCCCAAGATCGGAATTGAGAACCAATGGCTTAATGCATTAGTGTCAATGAGTACATATGAACACATACCTTGTTTTTGACAGTGTGAACTGTGGCTACTGTCGTTGAGTGAGTGCTGTTGACTGTAGAGATCTTTCTGTAGTTGGGGAAACAATATAACATTAACTGTCAGTTGTCATTTTATGTATTGAACCTAAATGTGTGCCTAGAAATAGTATACAAAAGCTTATTAAACCTGTGTGTGGTCACTACTTTTTAGATAATGTTTATTAATCCATTTAATTCAACTAGTTACTTTGTGACGAAATTAAGAAGTCTAGGACAAGATTGTCAGGTTTATCTCTACTTCTAACTAGTTGATGAATGTTGGTTGAGGGTTAAGAGAACTAAACTCTGAAGAATGGTTGGCCAAAATGTCATTACAATCTATACAGATACAAATGGCTTGTGGTCACGTGATTTATGAATGGCCTCGCGACGTGTCACTGAACTGGATGCAGGAACCCCAATGGCACGTAATGAGCGTGAGACTTTACCATCTGTTTTAATAATGTTTATTCTGCTTACCTGATTCAGAAATCTGGCCTGATGTTTGGCTGTGGTGCCTCCATCCTGACACTCTTCGGCAACTGGTCTTTGTATGGAGGCCACCATGATTGGCCATCTGAGTACCATCATTTTGCTACAGGTCCAGTTGTCTCTTCTCCGACAAACTACATTTTCAGGTACAATATTTTTATTTATTTATGCATCAACGATGACTGTGTTTTATCCACAGATTTTCACCGTACAAGACTAAACCAGTCAGGCGGTCCAAAAATTGTAAAGTTGGTTGCTTGGCCATTTTTTAATTTTCTCTTTTTTTTTCTTTTGAGTGATGACCTTTTGTATTGGTATTGCAAAACCATTAGATTTTTATTTTATTTTACTTTAACCATGATGGCCGTGCTTGTCTCATGATTCACAACAAATCGTGGCTATACGGATATTTCTAGAAGCCTCAGTATCTCAGCTCGGTATGGTCTGAGCTCCGTAAAACAAAAACTGATCTTTGGAGCACATTACAAGGTACATGTACATATTAGGGTGTAACGGTTCTCGTTTAACAAAAATAAACCGTACCATTCTCCACCCACGGTTCAGCACACATACATACTGCGGTTAATCTCAAATCATTCTGACAACGTATCTGTAATATGGTTTGGTAAAAAAAAAAAGTTCTGCTAACTATTGTTCCTCACAGTTCATTAGTGTGTTGCGGTTCAGCATGGCAGTGGAAGGAGACAAGCCACTGATAGAACAGTCTTCAGTCATCACAACAGTCATCATAAAAATATCCTTTCTGGGAACATTCTGGCTTTATAACGTCACAACAGCGATTGTGAAAAAAACATGGACAAAACAGTCATTTTTTGTAAACTTTGTTCGATACGAGTGTTTGATTACATTATTCAATTTCTGTGCCTGAAAACTACTTTTAAGACCTACCTTAAAATCTTTTTTTTTTTGTTTTCTATTTATTTGTGCTACTGCTTGTAGTTCGATTATTTGTACTTTTCTTCATTTTTATTTGACAGTAGTCCCTTTTTTGTTTCTCTGAACATAGCACATACCGAAGAGTACCGAAGTGGTGACTCCGGTGACTCAACCATGATACAGACCAAAACGTGAGTAATTTAAACCATTACACTCCTTGTACACATATAAATATTTCGCACCTTGTTTTTCCTTACATCATGTCTACACCAGACAGCAGCATTTCAAATGTGTCAGATAGCAAAAGTACTGTTAGGCTTAATTTTTTAAATTTTTTTATTTCCTTTACATCAGACATGTCCTGCAATTTATTCTCATTCATGCATGTTTTTTTAGCGCTCTAACATGTCAATAACTTTAAGTAGCTTTGCGTGGCTATTTACATACCACTATAAATGATGTAGCAAAATCTTCGTTGGTAGAGACTTTATATTGTCACCACAATATATTATCATACCGCCCAAACCGAAAATAGCATATCAGTCTCAATCAGGGGCCAGTGACCACCAGAGGGTCTAAGCAAACTTCAAATGGGACCATTGGACCACTTGAGATGGATTAACTCAAATATGACCAATGATATTGGAAAGCAGATTTTGAGCTGATCTCCTTCATTCTGCTGCTAGCTCACCACAACCACTGGGGTGTACCAGCTGTGGAAAGTGCAGGCCAAATATTGGGTGTCCACCTTCCACCACCAAACTTCTTCCCACATGTAGACAAGGTAATGAATTGTTTAGCAGACTATTGGTATACATGAATGTTTTATTTTATTAGGGCTGCAACCAGGGATTATTTTAATAATTTAATTATTTCTCAGATTCATTGGATAAAAAGCAACATTTTATTTTTTTTTAATATTTAATATTTTTTTAATATTTAATATCCCAAATAAACAGTATTTCTTTTTAAATGGTGAAGTCCCTGCTAACAAAAATGTGTTCTAAGAATGTTTTGCTAATGTTCCCGTTAAGTTATAAAAATGTTATATTTGAATGCTCTCTGAATGTTTGAAATGGTTTTAAATTTTAAAACGTTATGCTAACGTTAAGGGAACATTCTGGGAACATTTCAGAACATTCAAAAGTAAAATTTTAAAAAACATTAGACAAACGTCCGACTGAAACATTTCTGGAAAAAAACTTTCCATTTATGATGTAAAAATAATGTTTTTGTGAACTTTTTGAGAACATTATCAAACACCAGAAAACTTTGAAAAAAACATTGTTAACGCTAATGGAAGAACGTTTGTTCATAACTTTGAAAGAACCTTCCAGAACGTTAGCCAAAGTTGTGAGAACGTTCCCTGTTAGCTGGGTAATTGTTTGACTGCTCTGTCAAAGATCTACCAGCACCATTTCTGCATGTTTAAATCAGGAACAAACTCAAAAGTAAAAATAAAACAGACTAATATAGTCAAAGGAGTATTTTGTCCATCTCATTAAGAAACAAAAACCATATGCACTCGTTCCATATGCAGTTAATGTCGACATTAATGAGGCTGATGTATTTAACCCGGGACTCTTGCTCAGGTTATATGTTAATGAACCTGTGTGCTGTTTCTGACTCTTAGCTTTACTGTATATGCGATATTACTATCCACAGATGTTTTTGATAAAGACATTTCCGATATTAACATTTGACTAATACTTCACTGTGCAAAATAGAGTCATATACACATAATTTGTCTCGGTCATTTAGTAAAATACAGTTTATATTCCGTGAAGGAGAATTTCTTAACATGTAATGCAATAAGCTCTGCACAGATTTTTAATTCTTTATTAATTGTATTCATAGACATATCGGAGATATTGGGTAATGGCAAAGTGGATATTAACGCTCACTTGTGTGAGATTTAATATAGGGCAACATTCAAAAGTGACTCAGATTATGCATAATATGACTTCAGTCCTCTTACACTGTATTTATAGTTTTATTTTTGTACACTGTGCGACAAATAAGAGTTAAAATGATTCTATGTGCCATGATCACTGGCTTATAACTGGGGTCTTTCTCGGTCTTTTCATGTCTGATCAGAATTTACCATCCATCCCATAGCAACAAGAGCAGAACAGGTTTAGTGTATCTGAGGTTATAAACTTTAATAAAGACCGAACTCAAGTTGGTATGGCAGAAATATTGATTCTCCAGTCATCTGTTGTGCTGAATGAGAACTTGTTTGCTTTTTGTTTGGTTTGGTTTGTTTGTTACTCCTGATCTCTCTCTAATTGGACATGTCATGTGGCCCAAGCTTTCGAGGGAGTTCTTGCCACGCTTCACCAGTTTTTAAGCAAGTGTGTGTGTTTGCTTTTTGTACCCTGTACTGAGAAATCAGTGTGATCTGTATAGAGACAGATTACTGAGTTATTTAAGCTGCCAATGCATCTTTAATGACCTCTCGCTAAAGCTATTAATTAAATCGAAAGTCCCCAGAATAAGTGGACAAACACCTGCTGTATTTGAGCGCAGTTATGATATTTGCTAGCGTTGTTGCATTTGTAGCCGTGAACATTGTGTAGTTTTGTTGGGTTTTGTCACTAAAGATACAAATTTTCTGAACATATCTATATCTGTAATTAGTGTGAATGTGAAAGAGGCATGCTTAAATCCATGAGCAGTGTGTCTATGTGTAGTGACTTGATGTTTTCTTGCTGAGGTGGCCGGGGAAACCAAGGCCGTTTTACGCCACTATAAGCCATGAGTGTATCATTCTACAGTCCTGTATCCTGCTGACTCACCAATGCTAATAAACATGGATTTAATCCTGTCATTTTTCCACTGTTGTGTCCACAAACTGTTCACATTCAAATAGACTATGGTGCAACAAACAAACAAACAAAACCCAACCTACTTTTTTTTTTTTTTACTTTACATCATTTAGTGTCAACACATCAAAATAAGTGCATTTCTGTAAGGTTTAAAATGTACTTTAAAGGGTTAGTTCACCCAAAAAATGAAAATTCTGTCATTAATTACTCCCCCTCATGTCGTTCCACACCTGTAAGACCTTCGTTCATCTTCGGAACACAAATTAAGATATTTTTGTTAAAATCCAATGGCTCAGTGAGGCCTGCATCGCCAGCAATAACACTCCCTTTTTCAATGCCCAGAAAGCTACTAAAAACATATTTAAAACAGTTCATGTGACTACAGTGGTTCAACCTTAATATTATAAATATTAAGTATTTATAATATTATAAATACTTTTTGTGCGCCAAAAAATAACAAAATAGCGACTTTATTCAACAATATCTAGTGATGGGCGATTTCAAAACACTGCTTCATGAAGCTTCGAAGCTTAATATTTAATATTTTTATTTTTTTAATCAAGGACCCCTTTAAAACAGTTGTGCTGCTTAATATTTTGGTGTAAATCATTATTTTTTTCAGGATTATTTGATGCATAGAAAGTACAAAAGAACAGTTATTTGAAACAGAAATATTTTGTAACATTATAAATGCCTTTACTGTCATTTTGATCAATTCAATGTATCACTGCTGAATAAAAGTATACAATTTTGTTTACAAAAAAAAAAAAAAAAGACCTGATCGCAAACCTTTGAACAGTAGTGTATGTTGCCACAAATTTTGGGTCACCTATAGTATTCCTGTTTGTCCTTTAGTCTCTTGCTTTAGGATTGACTATCAGATTTTTTTTTACTATTTTGCATCCATATGCTGTGCTTTATTTTATTCACTTACATCACTTACAGTTTCAGCTACTGCCTCTTCTGTAACAACTGCCTGTTCTGTGGCCTGCAAAAAGGAAAGACCGGGAGATAAAGAAGAAGAGGGCCAATATAGATTGAGGAATAAAAGGTAGAAATATCAAGAGAGAGCCAAGAATTGAAAGAGAGAACAAAAAGATGCAAATTACACAGCAATCCTCATAACATATTAAGCCTAGTTATAGCAGTTACTACTACTACTACAACTACTACTACTAATGCAACCAGGGATTATTTTAATAATTTAATTATTTCTCAGATTCATTGGATAAAAAGCAACATTTTATTTTTTGTGTATATTTGAAAAGCAAGTTATCATTCCCAGTGTTCAAATTGAACGTGGTGTGATCATCTGTGATTCCATTGTCCGCCACATCCATGCTGCCTCAGCTAAAGGTAAGGTGCGTAGTCACTGCTTTTCCTGGTGCTTGTGTTCTCGATGTTGCTGCGCAGGTATCCGCGATCCTGAATGGTGACAAGAGCATCGGAGCTGTAGTGCTCGGGGGTGAACGACATCAGGCTTCGGCAGACGGAGGTTCTGAAGAGGGACTTCAGGAGCCTGATCACGACAGTATGCAGCACATCGCCTGCAACGAGGATCATCGTGTCCGGAAAGCTTCTGACGTACTGACGAGGACATGAAAGGTTCAGTAGATTGTTTGCTTTAAATGAATGGTTAATGTCTTGCTGTAATGAACAGAAGCTGCTCTTTGTAAATAATTGGAATCTTTTCTCGGAGCGACCTAGGCTCTTCCGTGCTGGTGGCCCTTTATGGACGAGGAGAGGCTGATTAAGAGGCTGACTAATTATTGTAGACATTTTAGAATAGCATTTTTATGACAAAATCTTAGTTACTCAAGGAAGATCATTTAAAATCAAGCTAAAACATCACTCAGTAAGTCACAAAAATATTAAACAAAAATGAAATAAAACAAGGTATGTGTTTTTGGTTTTAAAGGGATAGTTCACCCAAAAATGAAAATTGTCATTTACTTACCTTCAACAACAACAACAACAAAATACTATGCAAGTCATGGGGCTTATCAACTGTTTGGTTACCGACATACTTCAAAATAACTTCTTTTGTGTTAAGTAGAAGAAAGAAATTCATAGAGGTTTGGAACAACTTAAGGGTAAGTAAATGATGACACAATTTTCATTTTTGGGTGAACTATGTTCTTCTTCTGCGTCAGCGCTTTGTGAGTGCGAAAGAGCGCGCAAACAGAGATCAGGGGCAAATTCAAGCTCAAATCACAAAAATGTCAGCCCAGTCAGCAGCAACATGTAAACCACGCAGTATTAAAGAGACAGCTCGCATAATGGGTCCAAGTAAAGTCGTTTTACAAATGTGTCCGCTGCAGCTTGGTATACGCAACAATTGATGTTAGAAGACATGTTTGTCGTAAGAGTTTTATAGTAAAAATATAGCATATCAATTCTTCAAAAAGAACAAAAAGAATGGCCTTCTCAACTGCCATAGGCCTTGTCCACACGAACATGGGTATTTTCAAAACCACAGCTTTTTCTATGCAGTTTGGCCGTTCGTCCACACACAAACGCAGTATCCGGTAACTGAAACCAAACTTTTTGGAAAACTTAGTAAACACTATACTAATAAAGCATACTATACAGAAAAATTGGTTTGTGCAGAATTTGATCTTTTAATATCACTTAGTAGGCTACATTAAGTGATGTTAAGCTTTTACTTTAACGGTTTTCTATGGGAGGAAAACACAACGTGTAATTAAACGAACTGTGTTCATATTCTATCTGCTTTGCTGTACATAGTATGGTTTATTAGTGATAGATTTTATGTTGGTCTCAGCATTGAAGGAAAGTGGACAGAGGGTCCTTTCCATTGTCCATGGTTGAAGTTGTATCTTATGTTTTAACATATGGTTTTCTTTATGTACCAGAACCATTTCCATATAAGGAACAAGGCTCTGCTAGTTGGGATGGGAGACAGGGAATGCTCCCTGCTTTTTGGAGAAGGTCCTTGGGAGATCAAGGACCTCTGGGGTACCTGACCGGTAGATGACCATATTTAGACTTGTTTTTCTATATGTATCACATTCATATACCATGAGCTATATGATGTATTCTCTCTTTCATTGGCTGAAGATATACTACACCCCTTGTACTCTTTCTATATATTCTCTCTTTGCTTATCAATAAAACGAGACTCTATTCTCCCTCAGCGCTGAGTGATTGCTCATTCAATTGCCAATTAAGAGGTCTGGGATGAGGCATGCTTTAGGGGCAAAAACCTAACAGTTCATATTCTATCTGCTAGTATGGTTTATTAGTATGATGTTTACTGAGTTTGGTCTTTTAATATCACTAAGTACATTAAGCCACGTTAAGCATTTTTCATGTTGTGTTTTATGTCCCAGTCACTGCTTATGACAATGTTTTTTTTTTTTTTTTTTTTAATAAATGTCATATTGAGCAAAGCAACGCTTTAGATTTTCCTGCCCCGCCCCGCCCCCCGCGGATGTTGTCAGTCACAGCTGTTTTGTGAGGAAAGAAAAAAACGTGCCTTTTTTATGTTTTAATGACGACGTTTGTGTTTGTGATTTTGTTATTTAGTGTCTGTGTACACATACATGTGTAATAATACTTATATAATTAAACTTCAAGATATCAAAAGGCTGATTAATACTGTATACATATACTTACCAACTTAACTTAAAGCCGACTAATAATGAACTAGTAAAACAACAGTAGTAAAAAAAAAAGTGTAACGACTGAACAGGAACGTAATATATACAGTTGGTGCTATTTACAGGTTATTAATGTGGGAAAATTGATCAAAAAAATGTTGAGGGTACAGTAGGCTGAGGAAATCACAACGGTCATCTGATACAAATTATAACGGTCATAGGATACATAGATAGTTCAAACAGGAGCAGACGGGTATAACAGGGACAGGCAGAATCGACGTCAGATAACAGGCTGTATGCGGGTGTGTGTGTCAGTATTCGGGAGACGGCTCCCTCTGATGGCCAGAGGAGGGAACCACGGAGTTCGTCTCTGTGACAGTTATACTCAAAATATTTAATTGTAAATATAACATGGTGTTTTTTTATATATATAGTTTTATTACCATTATATCACCATTATGTCAAAGACATTTTTAAATATCTTTATTCTGGTAGATATTAATTTTTACTAGCATAATTTTATTAAACAATTTTATTATTTTGTCCCAAATTTTTTATAGGTTAATCCTGAAAAAATCCTGAAAATATATTTAAAAATTTACATTTATAATTTTCTCTCTTTTTAAATCACTTGCCCTGAATATTTAAATGCCACACAATTTAAGTGCAACACAATGCAGTTGAGTTGGGTCTTGATAGCCCTTTCTTTAGCTTATATTTATAGGTCATGGTTACCACAAGTAAAACCATGCGTCACTACACAGGAAAAAAAAATGTTTACAGTTTAACGGAAATTACACACATAGTTCTTGCAAAGCACTGTGGGCCGTAGGAAAAAGCTATGGAAATTATGAAAGATGGTAGCCTAAAAACCACATTTAATATAAATATAAATGCAAAACAAACTGCCACAGCTTCATAACAAAGTAATAATGCTGTAATTATATTCTTATTGTATAATATTGCATTTAAAAAAGACAAGTAAACAGTAATAAAATAAGAACAAATGAACAAATTACTAACAATAGCACAAATAAATACAATAGAATAAAGATAGAAATTAAATAGACTGCTTTCTTTTTTTCAGGTTGGTCTAACAGTAGTACTCAGATAAACGGAATAAAGAAACAAAGTAATCTAATGTAAAATAACATTGGATAATCTTCATTGTAAAAATTAAATACAGATTAATCAATTAAAGTTACAGAAGTTAATCAGTCAAGAGCAGTAAGTGATTCTTTTTTGTTGTTGTTGTTATTTTTGTTTGATTAACAACATAGAGAGCGGCATGTTTATTCGGCTACTGTCCCTTTAAGACATGACGAATGCACAGACACATTCTTCCTGAACTGTTTTATGTTAATACTCACCAAGATGGCCATTGTGACATTGTTTCTGAGTGTATTTGACAATTACTAAACCGCGAAAAATTGATGGAGACGTTGTGTTCTGTCATTCGTGCCCTCACAGCTCTCCTTCACAGATACGTGCTGCACTCTTACTGCCTTTCACGGGATTGCGCTCTCACTCCGTCCGGAGCCCTCAACAGTTTTGATGAGAGCCCCCGTTTGAGCTTAAGTACAGGATTTTCTTTACTCAAGAAAAACTGTTCATTAAAGCTAGTGTTTTTTTGTATTTGAAGAGCCGAGAATTATCTTTGTCTTTGCCATCTAGTTGAATCTCATATCATGAGGTTTTGATCATGAGATTTCAACAACAATGAAACTGAGCGCACATAAGCTACAATAAACCGTATATCCTGTACGTTGATGAAAACGTAATGGGATGCACTTACTGTCTCAGATGCGGCTGTTCCCGTGACAGGCAATATATCTCTTTTATTCGCTGGTCAAAAACTTTGTAACTCCATTTGAGCTTGACTTTCATAAAATGATAATATTATGACACGTGCAAGAGTTTGACCATAGCTATATAAAGCCACAATACCAACTTCGACAACAGTGTTTAATTAAATATGAGGTTTCTGCCTGACAGCGACGATATGTAAATTCGTTTTTATCACCAACAACATCATACCTGAAAGCTCAAGTTTCACATTAAATGCGAGTACTACTTTTAATATATCATCTACTTTTATATGCCATTTGAAGCAATTCATTTTTGTTATATTTTTATGTAGTGGTGTGCTGTGAAATTTATTTACTTATCAAAAGTGAAAAAAGAAAGGTTGGTAAACACTGATATAAACAATATAGCAAAATCTTTTGAGTAGACATTTTCATTGTCGCCATGATATATATTTTATATTTTGTCATACCGCCCAGCCCTAAACTAGTGAAAAAGGTTTTTTTTTTCGACCTGTGTCCGTTTCTGTCTGTTTTCTTCCATGTGTGTGTGATTATGATTATGAGAACATGTTTTAGATCTGTCAATCATATATCTTCTGCTCTTACATCTATAAAAATTGAGAGAAACAATTTTTCTACATATGAAATATGAAGGCAAATAAACATGATTATGATATGTTTTGTGTTTTTATGCAGCTCATGGTATTTTTATAAGAATATAGGATGTTTATGACAAGTGATAAACAGGTTTAGCATTCAATCTATTATAAAACAAAGAATGCTTTTCTGCCAGTTATTGATCAAAACCTATTTTAGATCAAAATCAGAAGTTGTTATAATAACTCAACGGTTTAAAGTGCGTTTTGAGCAAAGACAATGAATAAATTTTGAAATGTAGCTTGATTGTACCTCTAATTATATCTTAATTCTTGTAAGCATTATAGATAGTTTGTGCTTCTAACGTAGTACCTTAATTTAACGCTGTATGCATTGGACGATGTTAAAGCCATATGAGACGCATACATGAGGACAAATGCATTGTTGCAATTGATATTGTTGCATTGCAATGCTTGTAAATGATCAAAAAATATATATAAATACTGCAAGAATCATGTTCATCTATCTGAATTCATTGGCACAGCTGCTGTGTGGTATCTAGTACTGAGGTTGTTTACAGTATTGTGTGCATGTTGCTGCCTTGTACATGGTGTTCACTGCCTAATATTGTTTGTGAGAAATAAGTATTTTAACCCACAGTTAACTTGATCTTTTTCTTATAAAATGCTCTAACATCTTTTCCATTTCTTTTCTCCACCAAACAGCTTTGGAGATGGTTCAACCTAGATGCACAGATCTACTGCTAGCCCAGCTTCATTCCCACATCCATCTGGCACCAAAGATTCATTAAGTGCAGTCCATAACCAGTGTCTGCCATGCACGGTCTGCACCTTATCCATTGCAAATGTTATGGATTGTTCTATTAGAGCTCATTATAATCTTTATTTGAGACTGGTGTTATGTAGAGGCTGTTGTGTGTTATGTTGTGAATGAAGTTCACCCCCCTGTGAAACAGTATTCCCTTATTTGTGAGAATATTTTACCTTTACGCTTTCAGCAGTTCCTACATTAAAGTGTTTTTTTTTTATTTTATTTTTTTATTATTATTAAAAGATTAAACATTAAAACAATCAACTTTGGGACATAACTCTGGGAGGTTAGTATCATTAATTCTGTAAGGCACTATGAATCAAATGAACATTTGTATAGTGTGTTTCCTCCAAAGACTTCTTTCTCATTTCTCAAACATCAACAAGGGTTTTCTTTGCTGTTGTCACCTTTGGCTTGCTCAGTGGTGTTTGTAAGCATCCTTATTTGGAACAAAATATGAATATGAAAATGGCTAGGTGTTACACTATTACAGTGCATGGCACGGAGTCAAAGAACCACCTGACACAAAGCCATGGATCAACCCTTATACAGAGCATGGTAGGCTAAAAATGGTCTAATTTATGCTTTCTGCATAACAAAATTATGTGGACCACACCTAATAAGCAGGTAGAATTACAGTTGGCTTGAAACAAGCTTTACCTCCATTTGGCAGGCAATTTTTGCATGTATTTTTGTCTAATGAGGGATCAAGTAAACAAAGGGATAGATGAACAAACTACAGGCTGTTGTGCATGATTGGTTCTAGAAAGTGTTCATATGAGTTTGTTGTATTTTTATTAGTATTATTAGTATTTTAATTTATATATTCTGATTTGTAATCAGATGAAGTCACCCTTTGCAAATCATTTAAAGCATTTTAAAAATTAAATCCATGAATGCAGTTTATCATGAGTGCCTTTTTGATTATTTTAAGCCGAAAGCAAAAAAGCTCTTTAAGTGTATGTGCACAATGTAAGACAAATGTATCAGTGAAACTGCATTTATCAATGCAGAATCTCCAAAATTGGCATAACAAGAAAAAAAAAGTTTTTTTTTTTTTTTTTACACGCTATGTAGGCTACTCGTTGGGGGAAAATGCAACGCAATATGAATTCGATGCTTGTCAAATTGTATGCACATCAATGAACTATCAATGTATATGTATTTGATATAATTAGTTTTATATTTCCGTGTCTACACTGGACGCGAGCGGCGCGACGCGACAAAAGAATAGACACGGCTTTGTCACGTCCAATGCTTAATCAAGCGAGCTGCTGATCTGCCGATCCGGCGCTGCGTGGCAGCACATCATTTCAAATATTGAAGATTTATCATATAGACGTCGTATAGAGGTAGGGAAGACGGCTCATTAACCACTAAAAACGGAAGACGGATTTCACATGTTGAAGATTCATCGTATAGACGTCGTACAGAGGTAAGGAAGACTGCTCATTAACCACTAAAAACGGTCGACGAATGCGATGTTTACCAGATGCTACGATCTTTCACAGATGTCTCTGCGATGTACGTGTGCTATCTGGGTTTGATAAAAAAAAAAAAATGCACAACTTTTATGATTATTAATTATTAAGTAAAATCAATAACTTCACTGTTATTAGTAAAAATATTAAATAAGTTGTAATGCCATCAAATTCAATAAGCAATTATCAAGCAAAAGCTTCCCGGGAGAAATGACAAAGCGGGAGATGAGTGTGAAATATGGGAGACTCCCGGGAAAAACGGGAGTGTTGACTTATTTTGGAAAAATATGTTTGTTTTTTTTATTATGAAAAATATTTAATAACTGTAATACTGTACTGTCACCAAATTCAGTTCACACATCACTACTGTCCTGATAATTATACTACAACACTTATTTTGAAAAAAATGTCTTTTTGCATAATTTTTATGATTTTTTTTATTATGAAAAATGTTTAATAACTATTATGAAAGATATATTCAATAACTTCACTGTAATACTGTCACCATTATGTTCAGTTTGATTGGACTTTTAGTTTGTTTGTATCTGTCACATGTTCCTTTGTTCTGTTTCCCGCCACTCGTCTGTCGCCCCGGTTACCATCATTATTAGTTCATATGTGTCAGGTGTGTCTTGTCAGTTTCATCATCACATGCACTACTTAAGTTCTACCCTCATGTTCAGTCTCTGTTTGGTCTTGTCAATAGTATGTGTTTGTGTTGCTGCCTTCTTGCCTGTTCCGTTGGATCTTTATACATTAAACTATGTTGTTGGATTGTACTCAATTGCAAGCAAGCCTGACAGAAGACCGAACCGCCCTTATGGATGAACGGGCCAAGTTCAAGGCCATCACAATGGCTCAGGAGAGCCGTGAATTTTTTTTGTTCGTCAAGAATTTCTGTTGTCTAGCCATCACCAGCCTCCTCGACAACGAAACCATGAAGACCCTGTTCTGGATCAGGGCAACATTCCATCACCCAATCGACCTCCCAGACACCACAGGACTGAACTGGAATGAGACTGTCATCAGGTGTCTGGAGAGTGTTGTGTCCCGATCCAGACCACAGCCAGAGCTGGAGTCACCACCTTTGACCGCAGAGAACCCACGTGAGCCCCCCGCAGACATTGAGGGACCATCCACCGCGACAGGTGAGCCAGAGCCTGAGGACCAAAGGACAGAGTTCTCCATTGCGTCGGAAGTAGAGCCCCTGAGCGAACCTGACCAGGGGTGTGAGCCTGTGTCATCAGCGGACGAGGGATCGGGAACCAAGGACTGGCTGATAGACTACAGCAAGGATAAACTACCTCCCACCCAAACCCACCCGGTATTTGAACCTTCATCGCTGTTGATGGACAGTACTGTATTTGTTCTGGAACCTTGTGTAAAGACTGCAGAAAGAGCAAAATTCCGGGCGAGGGTGAAGGATCGACCCGTTCGCCTGAGAGAGGAGGTCCGCCCTAATCGGAATCTCCCGATGTTATGCAGGCGGTTGACAGACGAGCCTGTATCGCCATCGAATCCCACACTACGCCTAGATAAGTGGTTCTCTGTGCTGGAGAAAGCACCCTTTTCTTTGCGTTCAGTCTCAACCCCAACTTCATGTGTGCGAGAACAACATCTCAATGTTGAACTGCCATCTGCTCCGAGTGAGCTAAAATCAACCAATCGTCAATGTAATTTAGAATGCGTATGTCCCGCACATGCAGGGGCATCAGTTTCACATCTACACGTTTGTTGAAAGTGCAGGGTGACAGTGGTAGGCCGAAAGAAAGAACACTGTTGGTATGCTTTGCCCCCCGAAAGCAAACCGAAGAAACTTCCTGTGTTGTGGGAGGATGGATACATGGAAGTACGCGTATCTTGAACATGAGCTTTGTTACAAAGCGGTTTAATTTAATTGTTTCTTTGATTCTAAAAACCTCTCTGTGATGGATGAAATGGCATCACCGAAGAGGCCAGATGGATTAGGTGGAGTGTCCAGGAGGAAGGTCTTATCTCTGTCTTTAATATCAGTGAGGTTTAACCACAAATGCCTCTCCATAGCCACCAGGGCTGTCTCCTTGGTGGCCTGGAGAGCTAAGTCAGCTGACTGACGCAACTCCTGAATCATTTCAGCCCCCACTTCTTCACTTTATTTTTAGGGTCTTTTAACTAGTTGCTTATTAGCATGCATATTCCTAGAATATTAGCTATTTATTAGTACTTATTAAGCACATATTAATGCCTTATTCTGCATGACTTCATTCTACATTGTTACATCCCATTACATAATTGTGTATGTTTTACATAAATAATAAAGCCGCAGAGAGACACAGCTCGAGAGAGATCCCTTATCCGCTATCCCAGAGATGGGATTTTTGTTTTTTTGGCCATTAAGCAACTTGTAAAAAGTAAACCTAAAATGTGGTTACAACAACGTTACTGTTGAGATGTGAGTCTGGCTCTAACCTGTGTAGGGAGATGGGCGCCGATTTATTTATCCCCTTCCACATATTTTCACCTGTTTTTCTTTAGTCAGAGAGCGAGGGAAGATTAGTGTCTTTAATTTTGTTTTTCTTTTGCCAGGGAAGTTATTCGGTTAACTTTTAGTAAGACTTTATTTTGGCATTTGCTGACTCCTTGGTTATTTACGTTGATTATTTACCTTGACATTTCACTCCCACACCCAGTTACACTTACAATTATACACACACACACAAATCTTACTGGCTGTTATGTATGTTTTGTTGGTCTTTGTATTTGTATTTTGCATTTAATTTCTCATCTGTAAATATTGTAATTGTCTGTTTGCATAATAAAAAAAATTATGAGCCATCGCAACTGCTCTTAGTGATAAAACCACTCCAAAATGATAAAACCAGCTCTCAACCAGAGTTCTTGCTAAAGTAATGGCACTTTGATCATTAGTAGGCACTGCCTGTGTACTTTGAAAAGGCATCAGTCATAATTACCACGTGTCCCGCCGATCCATAGCAGATTCCAAAAGAGTAAAATCAATTGCAAAAACCTCCATTGGCTGGCTGGCAAGGAGTATACCTTGATATGTCTTCACTCCTGGCTGGACGGCTTTAGGGAGTTTACAACGTTGACAATGCTGGCAGTACCTCTCTATCTCAACTCCTATTTCTGGCCAGTAACATTAAATATTTTTCATAATAAAAAGTCATAGAAATTATACAAAAATACTTTATTTTTTATTTTATTTTATTTTATCAAAAAAAAAAAAAAAAGGCTTGTATTATAACTATCAGGACAGTACAGTGAAGTTATTGAATATATTTTTCATAATAGTTGCGTTATTAAACATTTTTCATTAAAATTATACAAAGACCCCCCCCCAAAAATGTTGTAGTATAGCTATCAGTGACGTGTGAACTGAATTTAATGACAGTACAGTGTATTACAGTGAAGTTATTGAATATATTTTTCATTAAAGTCAAATTATTGAATATTTTTCATAATAAAAAATTATATGTATTATGTTATAATTAAATATGTTAATAAATAAATTATGCAAAAAGACATTTTTTCAAAATAAGTGTTGTAGTATAACTATCAGGACAGTAGTGATGTGTGAACTGAATCTGATGACAGTACAGTATTACAGTGAAGTTATTAAATATTTTTCATTATAAAATAAAGAAATATAAAAAGAATTGTATAGCCAGCAGGAAAGAAGTGGTGTGTAAAATAGATTTGGTGACAGTACAGTGTATTACAAGTTATTAAACATTTTCCAAAATAAGTGTTGTAGTATAACCAGCAGGCCAACAGTGGTGTGTGAAATAAATTAGTCGATACTACAGTGTTTTGTAGTAACGCTTTTCGGGTTTTGCACTTTGCAAACGGTCCCTTCGGATCTGTCTCTCAGCCGCCTGGTCCGTGTATCTTTTGGTCATTCGTTTCTACTGATTGGTCAAACAAACATTAAACATTTCATCAGTTCTTCCGCAGTTCAGCGCAGCAGAATAATAGTCCTCCGCTGCTATGGACTCCTAACGTGTTTATTGCAACATTTAATCTCTTTCTCGTCAATCAGCCAGACTAACGAATGGCTTGACACATATCATACCGAGGCAGAGACCTTCTTCTGTGTGTCCATAAATTCGGCAACCTACGCGTGTTTATCTCAGAAATAGTATTATTATACTAGTTTATCTCAGAAACAATAATTAGCTTTGCACCTGCACTCACAACTAGCCTACCTAATAGCCAACACGTTTGGCACACTGCCAGTTTTATTATTGCTGACCACCTATCAAAATCTATGTGGCAGTGCTGCACGACTCACTGGACAGCACAGTGACACAGTGAAGTCCAGACCAGTATCAATTTAAGTCATCATACACAGAAGTCACAACTTTTGTTATAGTCAATACGATTTGGACAAAGGAGGAACTTGAAATGACATGACAGATATGAAAAGAAATGACATTGTATGTTTATGTTAACAGCACATCTATAGTTCTATTATGATTTTTATTCATTCAACACGTTACACAGCTGAATATCATAGTGTCGTTATCCCACACAGAATGGTTGTTTTCAAATATGAATTTGACATCATGATTTTAAAATGAACTCGTTTGAGATATATGAATAAAACCCTGAAATAAGACTTTGAACATTGATGAAGGGGTCTCATATTTAATGCCATCTACCAGTTAACTTTCCCATGACACAAACGATTTTCAGGGTTTTTTTTTTTTTTTTTTTTTTTTGTACCTTTATTTGTAGAATTTATTTTCTAATCTTATTAATTATGTATGCTATCTTTAATGTTAAATTATAAATAAATAAGAATAATATGACACTAGGCTGTTACCAATTAAATCAGTATCAACCAACTGCATGAAGTTGCTTTCAGATGTAGCTACTTACAGTAAATACATTTACACAGCAATTACAACTGTATAATATAATGATTCATATTTTAAACAACATTTTTATTCATAAATATGAAATGACACAATGAAATGATACTTGGATTATGAAAGTAATATCACCACTAGGTGGCGGTAAGTCATAGTGTTAAGGAAGGAGTCATTTATTCATCATCGATTCGTTCAAAAGGCTGATTCATTCAGGAATAAAATCAAGTGGCTGTCTATATTAATTGGTCATTGAATCATCGTCTTAATTGGTCTTTTTTATTAATTCAGGAATGAAACAACTCTGTGCGCCTACTGCGAATCAGTTGCACATCGGTTCTGTGACTTTGTTTGCATTGGAAGTTTGGTTGGCAGAGAAAATAATAAAATTCGGTATGCCATCGGTTAGCCGAATTTAATATTAATTAAATAATCTCAGCTTATTGCCTAAAACAAAAGTTATGAATTCTGTGTATGATGACTTAACTGGTCTGGGCTTCACTGTATCACTGTGCTGTCCAGCGAGTCGTGCAGCATTGCCACACAGATTTTGACAGGTGGTCAGCAATAATAAAACAGGCAGTGTGCCAAACGTAGTAAAGGATTATTTTTGAGATAAACTAGTATAATAATACTATTTCTGAGATAAACACGCGTAGGTTGCTGAATTTATGGACACAGAAAAAAAGTCTTAGGGTCTGCCTCGATATGATATGTGTCAAGCCATTCCTTAGTCTGGTTGTTTGACGAGAAAGAGATTAAATGTTGCAATAAACACGTTAGGAGTCCATAGCAGCGGAGGACTATTATTCCGCTGCGCTGAACTGCGGAAGAACTGATGAAGGCACGGTTTAATGATTGGTCGGCCAATCAGCGGAAAAAGGGGTGTTTCATTCCCTCCCAAATGTAAAGATCAAATATTCAAGTTGTTTATTCCTTTTCTACTTCTGAACGAAAAATCAAGCCGAATTCTTGCTTAGCCCAAATTTAACTTCACTTTTATGGATGGTTATGTCTGCTTATAACAATGTGACACAGTGTCATTCATATTTATAGCTTTGCCTACCTTAAAAAAAAATAAAATAAAAAAATCATTGCAAAGTGCTGAAAATTAAAAATCCAAGATAGAGTAGAATAAGCTTTAAAAGCTGAAAAAAAGCATGAGTAGCCTAACTGAAGAGGAATAAAATAGCCCATTAATGAATTAAATATGCACATATAGCCTATTTACTACATATAAACATGTTTAAAACCATCTAAATACGATTTAAAACATAGAATAAACAAAATCAAAACATTTATTTTAAGGCCCTTAATAGGAATCTGTCAGCTGTGATTGTACGGGGGAATTGGACTAGTTTTCATTCCATTTGGGCAAGTTTTGAGTCGGCTTTGAGCTGGAAATATTTGACTCATAGTCCACTAATGCCCATGCGTGGTTAAAAGAGCTGACTAGTCTAATTGATACTGAAGATAGCCTATCTACAATTCAATTTTGACTTGTCATAATATACACAGAAGTTTTGTCTAATTTATAATGTTCACCATTAAAAAGGGTGAATTAAGGGTGACTGGGACACTTTTTTTTGCCACAAATTAAAAACATCATTTTTAAGGTTACCATTTGTAGAGGGGGAAAAAAAAGTTATATTATAATGAAAGAATACATGACAAACACTTTTATGTAAACCATGGGCCCTAGTTCGTACGGATCACAGATCAACTATGATCTGTTGCATCCCTACTAGTAGTGTAAGCATATTTATTACACAAGTTAGTTCATACTTTGATATAATTTCATATATAAGATTTCCTTTTTTTGTTAATCATTATTAAAGTGATAGTTCAACCAAAAAAAAGAACATTTTGTCATCATTTACTCCCCCTCAAGTAGTTCCAAACCTGTATACATTTCTTTGTTCTGCTGTACACAAATTAACATATTTGGAAGAAGGACTACCGTAGTATTTTTTCCTTAATATGGTAGTCAATGAGGGGCAAGATCTGCTTGGTTACAAACATTCTTCTTCCTTTGTGTACAGCAGAAAGAATTTTATAGGTTTGGAACAACTTAAGAGTGAATAAGTGACATAAGTGTCATTTTTGTAACATTTGGCTGAAAGTTTGGGTGGCCCCATTGTCAATTAACGTCTGACAAACAAATTAAACCTGCACAAAGCTTTTATGGAAACATTAATGTTTTGTATTACTGCAACAAAATCAGTAAAAAAATTGTTGTGGATTAGGGGCTGCACACATCGTCACAGAACAGAAGGAGGCAAGACAGGCAAGTAGCAAACAGGTACAGTATCTTTTATTTGCAGGTATTCAAGAAGCAGCATGAGACATGAATAGGTGAGTATTTAGCAGTCTGATAGTTTGGTTGAACTTAGCTTGCAGGTAACGAGTTCTTTGTTTTGCAGGTGAAGCAGATGAATGGAGAAGACATGGAACAGGGCTGGATGATATGACCTAAAAATTTAAATCTTGATTAATTTAACATTTTACCTCAATTACGATTAATGAACACATTTTTTTTTTTTTTTTGTTGCCCTCATAGTTCACTGACAAGTTTTGTACTATAAATATACTTGACTGTTAAAAGTGTGTTTTTTTTTCTTTTTTTTCCTAATGAAAGTGTGCTATGACAGCTATTTTATGTATGGTGCTTGGCTAAAGAGATGCGTCTTTAATCTAGATTTAAACTGGGAGATTGAGTCTGAGCTCCGAACATTATCAGGAAGGCTATTCCAGAGTTTAGGAGCCAAATGTGAAAACGCTCTCCCTCCTTTAGTGGACTTAGCTATCTTAGGTACAACCAGAAGTCCAGAGTTTTGGGATCTTAAAGAGCGTGAAGGATTGCAGGGCGATAGAAGATCGGTTAAGTACACTGGAGCAAAACCATTTAGAGCCTTATAGGTCATTCGCAGTACTTTATAATTGATACGGAACTTAATAGGTAACCAGTGTAGAGATGATAAAATTGGTGTTATATGATCATATTTTCTTGACCTGGTAAGAACTCTGGCAGCTGCATTTTGGACTAATTGTAGCTTGTTTATTGAGAAAGCAGGACAACCAGCTAGTAATACATTACAGTAATCTAGTCTAGACGTCATGAATGCATGAACTAACTTTTCTGCATCAGAAACAGTTCCGTAGCTTAACAATGTTTCTAAGGTGGAAGAAGGCTGTTTTTGTAACATATGAAATATGATTTTCGAAGGACAAATTGCTGTCTAATATAACACCCAGGTCTTTAACTGTGGAGGATGGAGTAACAGTACATCCTTCTAAATGCAGATTGTAGTCTGAGAGATTCTGTGTACAAGTTTTTGGTCCAATAAGTAATACTTCAGTCTTATCTGAATTTAGTAGAAGAAAATTACTAGTCATCCAATGTTTTACTTCTTTAACACACTCTGTCAGATTGGATAATTCAGAGATTTCATCTGGTCATGATGAAATATATAACTGAGTATCGCAGTGGAAATTAATTCCATGTCTTCTTATAATATTACCAAGTGGCAGCATGTATATTGAAAATAGCAGAGGGCCTAACACAGATCCTTGCGGCACTCCATAATTTACTATCGTTATCTTAGATTTTTCCCCGTTTAAATAAACAAAATTGTGACGGTTGATAGATACGACCTAAACCACATTAATGCCTGTCCCTGAATACCAGTGTAATTTTCGATCTAGAGTCGATCTAGAAGTATTTTATGATCTATAGTGTCGAACGCAGCACTGAGATCAAGTAACACTAGTATTGAGATACAGCCTTGGTCAGAAGCTAGAAGTAAGTCATTTGTAATTTTAACGAGCGCAGTTTCTGTGCTATGATGAGACCTGAATCCTGACTGAAATTTTTCATAGATAGCGTTTTTTTGCAAGAAGGAGCACAGTTGAGCAGATACAACTTTTTCTAGTATTTTAGACATAAATGGATGTAATTTGTAATTTGCCAATACATTTGGATCTAATTGTGGTTTCTTAATGAGAGGCTTAATAACTGCTAGCTTGAACGGTCGTGGGACATGGCCTAGAGATAAAGACGAGTTAATAATATTGAGAAGAGGCTCTTCTGCTACAGGTAACAATTCTTTTAGTAGTTTAGTGGGTATTGGATCTAAACATGTTGTTGGTTTAGACGCAGTGATACGTTTATTTAGCTCTTCCTGTCCTATAGTTGTAAAGCACTGAATCTGTTCTTGAGGGGCAATATTTGGGGCTGAATCATAAAACTCTGTCAAAGGTTGTACATTTACAATTGTATTTCTGATGCTTTCAATTTTTTCAGTAAAGAAATTCATAAAGTCATCGCTACTAAATTGTAACGAAATGTTTTGTTCTGGTGATGTCTGTTTATTTGTTAATCTAGCCCCTGTACTAAACAAGAACCTTGGATTGTTTTGGTTATTTTCTATGAGTTTGCGGAGATGCTCGGCCCTGGCTGCTTTTAGAGTCTTTCTATAACGGGAAGAGCTGTTTTTCCACGCGATTCTGAAGACTTCTAAACGAGTTTGCCTCCATTTGCGTTCTAGATTACGAGTTTCTCTTTTGATAGCATGAGTAATACTGTTGTACCATGGTGCAGTATTTTTCTCTCTAACCTTTTTTAATCTCATGGGTGCAACAGTATCTAATGTACTAGTGAAAATGGTGCACATACTGCTAGTCATTTTCTCAAGATCATTTGTGTGTTTAGGTACACTGAGTTATTTGTGAATTTATCTATAGTTGTCAGGAGAATTGTTCTACCTAGTCGATATCGCGGTGCAATTTGACAAATATCAGCAGTATGTAGTACGCATGTTACAAGGTAGTGATCAGTGACATCATCACTTTGCGGTAGAATTTCTATATCGGTAGGATTGATTCCATGTGATATAATTAAATCTAGTGTATGATTAAAACGGTGAGTGGGTCCAGTGATGTTTTGTTTGACCCCAAACGAGTTTAGTGAATCTGTAAATGCAGCCCCTAACGCATCAAGGAGTGTGTGTGTGGAGAGTCCTTATAAACAGTTCAGGTGATGAGAGATAGCTTGTGGTCATCAGTGGTGATTGTTAATGGAGTGCAGGTGAGGAACAGGAGGGATGCTGGGAAATGGAGTGCTAGTGCTGGTGACTGTGACAGTTACTTTGCTACAATGAATGCATCAGTGCAGTAGCTCAATATACTGATACACATCCGATTTTCTAAAATCGCTTGAATGTCCAAGCAATTGACAAAGTTTAGTGAAGACGCAAGTAAAAGTGATCTGGCTTCATGAATCGCGCAACGGGTACAACGGGTTGAAGGTCTGCACTGTCTGTGTGTTGACTCTGCGTTTGAGATCGCCTCCATGTTGCTTCCATGTTACTGACTGGACGAGGCAGTGCCACATGACTACACACTCAGTAGTATGTTTTTAAGGGGAAAGTATTAACAGGATTAAAAAACGAAATAACTGACATGGAAAAATTAAGTCGGTTAGAGGTTCTGAATTTCGATTACTTTTTGATTAATCGTCTAGCCCTTAAATTTATGCTCATCTTGCACTAGTGTCCACAACTTCATGCATTATGCAGTTACGTAGGAAAGGTCACGCGTGAGGCGTAAGTATAAAAAAAACTCTCATTTTCTACCCGACATGACATGAGGGTATATTTTCAGGAAATTTTAATTCTGAAGTTAACTGATCCTTTAAGCGTTGGGTAGCAACAAGACCAGACAACTGAAGTGTCGATGACTTCTTATAAAGGGAGTGCTGATGATTGGATGCAGGTGCAGTGTGCACTGTATGAAAAGGCACGTTTACGGACGTTTATGGACCGTAAATGTCCGTAAACGTGCACAAACCCGCAAACGGAAAAAAATAAAAAATAAAAATATACGCATACGTACCTGGGATACGCATTCACAAGATATTCATAGTAGCCTGAGGGTATTACAAAGACGGTCGGTAACCCTTTACAAAACGGGTGCCTATGCATCCAGTTTAAACACTGCAACATCAATCTGTAGTTCAGATTCTGGCATGCTTATATTTGTGTGCAGCCCAACTTACCCATCCTTCAAACACATTTTCTGACATTACATTCACTGCATGTGCAACTTTCAAAACCCATAAATGACATATTACTTAACAATTAGTTAATAGTCATGTGCCACAACAAGTAAAGTCATAACATAATGATACATTTTTAAATCATTAGATAATGATTAATTAAAGCAGACAGTTGGAAGTTGAAGTACATGGCTTCAACCCATTTTGGTAATTAACACATTAATTTACACTTTTAGTTAATAAAATATGTTTTTAAGGAATTAATACATTATGACACATTTAATCAATAACAATTCATATATTACTTAATCTGTTAATCATATTGACTCTTTATTAGTTGCTGATGCAGTAATCATTAATTAATGGTTTAGTTCTTCATGAGTCAAACATTAACACATGATTATCTGTGCATTAGTTAAGCATGAATTAATGCATATTAGTGCACCCGTATTGTAAAGCGTTACCAGACGGTCTTCCATCCTTGTAAGCACTCCACAGGTCCACTAAACACATCCTGGAACACCCGGTATTCAGACGGAATCTCGATCTTGTGTTCAGTTTCAGGACTTTCCACGAGGTAGAATTCAGGGAAATGACAGTAGGTGGAGTGGGCATGCATGGAACTGCAAGGCGAGATGGCTGCTTGGAGACATGAAGCAGGCAGTCTTGAAAACAGGAATCGCCCCACTAAAGGATTTCCCCAGAATTCCAGTTGACATTGGGAGAATGTTGAGACATCCATGGGTGTCCCAGGATGGTGTCAGCGGTTGAACCTTCCAGCACCATAAACTTGATCTGTTCCTCATGGAGGCATCCAATGCAGAGCGTCACCGTGGTGAAAGAAATGATGAATGCAACCATGATCCAGCGGTTTTCCAATGATGGTGTGTATAGTTAATTCCTGGGAGCTGAGTTTCCTCTTGAGGTTGAGCTTCTGGAGCAATTGGTGGGAGATGAAGTTCCCCGTGAAACCAGAATCGATGAGGGATTGCACTGAAACAGAGTTTAAGGGCTATAATTTGTACCGGTGTGGGTGTAAGAGAAGCAATCAAGGGAGGAAGTTGTATCGTACTCACCGCTGGGGATGGTGGTCGAACAGAGCAGTTGGTAATTATATGGTCTTCTCCCGCACAATACAGACAAAGCTGGTTAAGGATTCTACTTTGATGCTCCACATGGGTAAGATGGTAAGAGTCTACCTGCATAGGTTTAGTTGCTGGAAGGGCAACAGATGGAACGGCAGGCAGAGGATGTGGAGCGGGTTCATCCAGACAGCAGGCTGTCAGACACTGAGAAATGCAAATGGCTCATTGAATTAAACCTTCAAGACCGATGACATCATAATAGATGATCATTTGGGGGTGCACTTCGTGGTGAGACTTTGGTGAAAGGCAGTGATCAATGCCATTTCATTCCAGCTGCTAGAGTCTGCTAAGATGCAGAATTTGAGGGCATATGCATTTACAGATGTATTATCTTGCTGCAACCTATAAAGTTGATCGTGCACTGAATGTGCTGAAACAGTTTGTCCAAACACCTCATTAAAATGGTTCATGAACGAGGCATAGGAGCTGGTAGCTGGACCACTGGCATTCCAGATAGATTGTGCCCACCGTAGCGCTCATCCAGAGAGCAGGGAAATCATAAAGGCTATCTTAGAGCCAGCTTAAACAAGATGACCAGAAATAATGTTCTAAATATTTGTAACATCACATTGATCACTCTTGTGTTGACAGCTGTTTTTATTACAGCTCCTTTTTTTGTCAGTGTCACGTGTTCATTCAGTTTTCATTAGGCTTGTTCGAGATGCATTGGTGCTGCATGTATGGGCCATATTCCCCACAGACTCAGAGCCACCATTCCAGAGTCTAGTCCCGTCATGGCCGCCATTCCAAAGTCTCATCCCGTCATGGCCACCATTCTAGAGCCCTTATCCAAAATGGCCCCTGCACCTTTGCCCCTGGGAGTACTGGTGGAGTATTGAGGGGATGTCTTACAGCCCAGAGTTGACTCCAATCTCTGAGTCTATTCCAGTATGTTCTCCAGAGCCCGCTCCAGTATATTCTCCAGAGCCCTCTCCAATATGTTCTCCAGAGTCCGCTCCAGTGTTTGCTCCAGCCCCAGAGCTCAGCCCAGAGAGTCTTGCCCTGTCCATAATGGCTCTGGCATTGTGTGTCTTGGCAACACACACGTCAGCTCCAGCCCCTGAGCCCGCTCCAGTCCCTGAGCCCGCTCCAGTGTCAGCTACAGCCCCTGAGCTTGCTCCAGTGCCCACTCAATTTCACAAATGGCTATCTCCCCCCAAGAGGGGGGGTGGGGGGGGGGCATAGTGGCTGAGCCTAGGGTCCTAGACAAGGCCACAAAGGCCCAGGAACTGTTGCATCCTCCCTTGCCCCCTGAACTGTCGGATCCTCCCAGGCCCCTTAACTGCTGGATCCTCCCTGGCCCCCTAAACTGCTGGCTTCGCCCTGAAGGGTGCAGATTCAACTTAAATTTACAGTAAAAAAAAAAAAAAAAAAGATATAATGTTAATATACCAACATATTCTAATATCAAAAATCATCACAAGCAGCTTTTTCCAACAGCTGAGGAGGTAAACACTAATGTATAATATAAGGTGCACACAGTGTCATTCACACAAGTACTAAACACCATTACAGTAACACACATGACACTAAAATGACAAACTCACTTCACAATGTCATAGTCGAGTGTAAAATAACTTGAAATAACTTCCGTTTGTTATTTTATCTGATGTGGCTTCATATCATAGAATAAGGCAGAAATTATTTTATTTTTATAGTATTCTACAGTGATAAAGACTATGTTGATAGCATTGCATTATAAATATACTTTATTCTTATGAAAAAACCTGAGATGTCTAGAAGATAGCAGATAAACCACATATTTTTGCAATTGTCTGTCTATTGTTTTTATGTTTCATAAAATGTCTCTTATTCTGCTACAGTGATAGCTGGATGCCTTTGTCCATATTAGGGATTTCTTGGAACGTCATAAGATTTATGACATCTACAAACAATACCCCATAATGACAATGTGTTGGCTGTGTGTTTAGGGTCGTTGTCCTGTTGGAAGATGAACCTTCGTCCCAGTCTAAGGTCCAGAGCACTCTGGAGCAGGTTTTCATCAAGGATGTCTCTGTACATTGCTGCCTTCATCTTTTCCTTGATCCTGACTAGTCTCCCAGTTACTGCCACTGAAAAACATGCCCACAGCATGATGCTACCACCACCATGCTTCACTGTATGAATGGTATTGGCCAGGTGATGAGCGGTGCCTGGTTTCCTCCAGACATGACGCTTGCTATTCAGGCCAAATAATTTAGTTTCTCATGGTCTGAGAGGGGAAGAGTTTAAAGTAAAACTTCAGTTTGATTCTCCCGGTTCTGTTAACCCATTGAAGTTGACGAAAGCTTTACATCTACATTTAGTCATTTAGCCGACGCTTTTCTCCAAAGCGACAAATGAGAATAGTAGAAGCATCGAATCAACATGAGTACAATACAAAAACAGTAAGTAAGTGCCGTGTCAAGTCACAATTTCATCAGTAAAGTGCTCGTAGCAAGGTTGTTTTTTTTTTTAAATATATACGCAAATAGATGGAGAAAGAGTAGAAAGTTGAAAAAGAAAGAGTAAAATATTAATAAAAAGTCCTATATTACTGGGTCAAGTGTTGACATGACACTGTAGGTACTGCGAATGTTTTAACCACTTAGGGATGGCAGTTTGCTGATTATTTGTTCTGATGCCAAACAGAGAGATGATATGATTAAAGTGACAACTTTGGAAGGAAAGAAAGTCAAATGTTTTGTTTGGGGACAAAAGAAAACAGTGCAAGGGGTTATTACAGGGATTTCAACTGACTTAACCACCAAAGAAATATTGGAAAATGTATCAGGAGCTAATGTAGTGAAGGCTAAGAGATTGATGTATTCCAAGAATGGAACGAAACAGGAGAGCTTATCTGTCTTATTACAATTTCATGAGGAAGTGCTGCCAACAAGAGATAAAGTAGGATTTATACGTTTTTTAATGTACGACCATATGTTTCGCCTCCCCTAAGGTGTTTTAAATGCCAACGATTTGGTCATGTAGCAGCAGGCAAACAGCGGTGTGGTAAATGTGGAGGAGAAGAACATGGATATTGCAAATGTAACGAAGGTACAAAAATCAAATGCTGCAACTGTGGGGGTGAGCATAGTGCTGCGTATAAAGGATGTGAGGCGCATAAACGAGCGACGGAAGTACAGAGAATTAGAGTAGAAGGAAAGCTGACATATGCTGAAGCCATTAAGGAAACTAATACAAAAAGAAGTATGATAGTATCGCCAATAGCGAGAACGACTGAACAGAGACAGGACCAGAATTCTAACAAGATAAGAAGAGAATATGATAGGCCTACAGCAACCAAACCAAGTATTGGAGTGGGTAGTGTTGTGTTTGTATCATTTCTGGCAGAAGTACTCAGTTGTTCAGCTCAAACACAAAGCAGAACAGAGAGGATTAAAATTATCATAAAGGCAGCACAAAAATACCTTAATCTGGGGGAATTAACAGTAGATGCAATAAATGAAACACTCATAGCAAGGACACAGGAAACTTAGTCATCATGTGGAGAATCATAATGGTTTTTGCAATTCTGCAATGAAATGTAAAAGACTTTGTTCTAATGGGCAGGAATTTAAAAAGTATATTGAAGAAAGGAGTGAGAAACCAAATGTTATTTGTGTGCAAGAAACATGACTTAGGCCTCACTTAGATTTTATACTACATGGATATGTGGCTGTACGCAGGGACAGGGAAAGTGGCACTGGAGGTGGTGTAGCTATGTTTATTCAACAGGGAATAGGATTTAGGATTATAAATATAAGCAAAGACTCTGAGGCGACTGTAGTTGAAGTATGGATAGGAAAAACTAATATATGGATAGTGAACTATTGTAATCCATGTGGGAAACTAAGTAAAGAGGCACTTGAAAAGATAATTGATGAAGAAACACACAAGACAGTTTGGTGTGGGGATTTTAATGCTCACAGCACACTTTGGGGTGGTACACACACTGATAATAATGGGAGTGTGGTGGAAGAATTTATAGAGGATCAAGATCTAGTTTGTTTGAATGATGGAAGAGTAACTAGAGTAGATGTAGCAAGAGGGTTGGAATCCCCAATTGATCTCACTTTGGTATCTAAACAAATAGCAAGAGTCAGTAAGTGGGATGTTGTACACGATACCACAGTAGGTAGTGACCATTACCCAATAATCTGTGAAACAGGAGTGGGACCAATTCAGTTGGAGGAAATAGGTTTCCCTAGATGGAAATTAAGAAATGCCAACTGGACACTTTATAATATGATATGTAGTATGAGGTTAGAAGGAATAAATCAAAACAGGTATGATAATATAGATGACTTTAATGCAAAGTGGTAGAAATCATGCACTCCACTGCAAAATAAGTTATTGGTAAAGGAAGTGGATTAAAACAACATAAGGTAGTCCCCTGGTGGTCAGATGAATGCAATAAAGCAATTAAGGCAAGAAATAAAGCTTTTAGTAAAGTTAAAGGATCCTTTTCTTTTAATGACCTAATAAAATACAAAAAGACACAAGCAGAAGTTAGACGAGCGATTAGAAAAGCTAAGCGAAATTACTGGAAGCAATTTTGCAATAACATAGGAAGAGAAACACATATTAGTCAAGTGTGGGGTATGATAAGAAGGATGGGAGGAATTAGGAGGGAGTATACGTTGCCAGCTATTAAATATAATAACGAAATTATGATAACAAATAAAGATAAGATGGAGGCTCTGGCAAAAACATTTGTAAAAGTTCATAGCTCTGCTAATCTGACACCTGATGCAAGGAAAGGTAGAGATGAAGTAATGAGAGAACACTCTAACATACTAATGGAAAAGGATGATTTTAATGGAACACTAAATGTTTCCTTTTCTTTATTTGAGCTGAAAAGAGCATTGGTAGGAGCCAGAGCGACGTCCCCTGGTAAGGCTGAAATATGTTATAAAATAGTTGAAAGCTTAAATCATCAAGCGCAGTTGGTGATCCTGCAGCTATATAACAAGTTGTGGGAGTTGGGGTATTGCCGTCAGCATGGAAACACTCCGTTGTTATCCCAATTGGGAAACCAGGGAAAGATAAAGGCGAAACAACTAGCTATAGACCTATTGCATTAACATCTAACTTATGTAAAATAATGGAACGTATGGTCACTGATAGGTTAACTTACATATTAGAGAGTAGGAATTTGCTAATACCACAACAGAGTGGTTTCTGTAGGGGAGGTCAACTATGGATCCGGTGATATGTTTGGAGGATGAAATTAGGAAGGCTCAGGCTAAAAAGGAACTGGTAGCTGCTATCTTCTTTGATGATTTGGTCTGCCTGTCCGATTGCTCCTGTCTGCCTCGCTGCTCAGAGTGGTTTGCATCTGTAACTCCGTATAGCTTCGATTTGAGTCTCTTACTTTTATTCATTGTTGCTTATATTATTAGTACCTTATATTTAATATTGTCTACCACATTAATCTGACATCGCTAGCTTGAAATCTTTGAATCTAAATCGCTGTTACAACGCGTTTGCATCTCGCTAGCTTGTTAACTTGTCATCAGTCTCTCGCACGCCTCTTTTTTCAACGCGCTCATCAAACAGCTGTGGTAACTCGGATCAGTCTACAAACACGGTGAGTCATGTCATCCTCTCCTAGCATTGTCACCTGTTCCATTTGCCACATGTTCAGTATAGCTCTCTCTGTCAGCGACGAGGGATTTACATGTCATAAATGTAGGGAAATAGTCAGGCTGACAGAGAGAATCTCAGAATTAGAGACACGCATCCAAACTTTAATCGAGGATAGTAAGAACGCAAGGGCTTCAGATACTGTTTTGGATGCGATTAGCTTAGTGAACTCTGTACATTGTTCGGTTCCAGCTGTAGAGCCCGTGCAGCAGGGCACTTGGGTAACGGTGAGGAGGCCTAGCTGCGGAAAACTCCATTTTTCCGTTCCAATAATAACATCAAACAGGTTCTCCCCACTCAGTGACGCACCCACTGAGAATCCTGTTGAAAGTGCCCTAGTTATTGGCGATTCTATTACACGGAACGTGAAAATAGAGACACCAGCCACCATAGTCACATGTTTGCCGGGAGCCAGAGCACCTGACATCAAAGCAAATTTAAAAGTGCTGGCTAATGCTAATCGTAAATACTCTAAAATTATTATTCACGTCGGCACTAATGATGTTCGACTTCGCCAGTCGGAGATCACTAAAATTAACATTAAAGAGGTGTGTGAACTCGCAAATACAATGTCAGGAGAAGTAATTTGCTCTGGTCCCCTTCCTGTTCGTCGGAGCGAGGAGATAGTTAGCAGATTATCATCACTCAATGGCTGGCTGTCTAAGTGGTGTCCGCAAAATAATATAGGTTTTATAGACAATTGGAAAAGTCAGGCAGACCTGACCTGTTGAAAAGAGATGGTATTCATCCCTCTCGGGATGGTGCTGCTCTTCTCTCTAGTAATATGGCACATAGTCTTAGAGCTGAAACATGACAAACTGTGGCCCAGGTCAGGAAGCAGACAGACTGGCTAAACCGACCGTCTGCTAGCTGCCTCACGTTACAGAAGTCAGATAATTCCCAACACATAGAAACTCTTACACCTAGATATTATCACATAGAGACTGTGTCTGTACCCCGAATTAGTAAAAACAAAAAACTTCCAAACCCATTTAATGGTAAAAATTTAATTGATGTTCAACAAATAAAAAATAGAGATAGTAATGATAAACAAATGATAAAGCTTGGGTTGTTAAATATTAGATCCCTTTCATCAAAATCACTTATTGTAAATGATATTATCACAGACAATAATCTAGATATGCTGTGTTTGACAGAAACTTGGCTAAAACCGGACGATTACATTACTTTAAATGAGTCTAGCCCTCAAGGTTATGATTATCGACACAATCCTCGTCAGAAAGGCAAAGGGTTGCTGTAATTTATAGTAATATTTATAGTATTAGTCAAAAGTCTCTCAAATATAATTCCTTCGAAGTGATGGTACTTTACGTAACATTATGTAAGTTGACATTTGTGTTGGCTACTGTATACAGGCCACCAGGACACCATACAGACTTTATCAAAGAATTTGCTGATTTTCTATCGGAGTTAGTACTAGCAGCAGATAAAGTACTTGTTGTTGGTGACTTTAATATCCATGTAGATAATGAAAAAGACTCATTGGGATTGGCATTTGCAGATATTCTGCAAATATTCTCTATTGGTGTTAGACAACACGTGTCAGGACCCACTCATTGTCATAACCATACTTTAGATCTAATATTGTCATATGGAATTGATATTGATGCCGTTGAAATTCTGCAGCAGAGTGACGACATCTCAGATCATTACCTAGTCTCGTGTATACTACATTTAGTCAAAACAGCTAAACTGCCTCCCTGCCATAAATTTGGTAGAACCATCACTTCTACCACTAAAGAACGCTTTATAAATAATCTTCCTGATCAGTTTCATCGCCTTAGCATGCCAGACAGCTTAGAAGACCTTGATGTTGCAACGGAAACTATTGCCTCTGTCTTTTCAAGCACATTAGACTCAGTTGCTCCTTTGCGTTTAAAAAAGATTAAAGAAATTAATCCAACGCCGTGGTACAACGAGCACACTCAGGCCCTAAAGGTAGCAGCCAGAAAAATGGAACGCAGCTGGAAGAAAACAAAACTAGAAGTATTTCGCATTTTGTGGAGGGAGAGAATGGTTGAGTACAGAAAGGCCTTAAAATCTGCTAGATCTGCCTATTTTTCAAAACTTTTAGAAGAAAATAAACAAAACCCTAGGTATTTATTTGATACAGTGGCTAAATTAACAAGAAATAAAGCTTTAACTTCTGATGTTCCCAAAGAGCACAGCAGTAATGACTTTATGAACTTCTTTACTTGCAAGATTGATAATATTAGAAAAAAAATTATAACCACGCAACCGTCTACTACAGTATTGCGTCAGACGGTGCATTGTAGTATCCCTGAGGAAAAATTCAATTCATTTACTCCTTTAAGAGAGGAAGAATTGTCTAAACTTGTTAAATCGTCAAAATCGACAACATGTATGTTAGACCCTATACCAACTAAGCTATTGAAAGAGATGCTTCCAGAGGTCATAGATCCTCTTCTTAATATCGTTAATTCATCCTTATCACTAGGATACGTACCAACAACATTTAAGTTGGCTATTATTAAATCTCTTATTAAAAAACCACAACTTGATCCTAGAGAATAAGTCAATTACAGGCCAATCTCAAATCTCACTTTTCTGTCAAAAATACTTGAAAAGGCAGTATCATCACAACTATGTTCCTTTTTAGAAAGAAATAGTATCTATGAGGATTTCTAGTCAGGATTTAGACCATACCATAGTACTGAAACTGCTCTCATTAGAGTTACTAATGATTTGCTCTTATCATCAGATCGTGGTTGTATCTCTCTATTAGTGTTACTGGATCTTAGTGCTGCATTTGACACTATTGATCACAATATTCTTTTAAATAGACTCGAAAATTATGTTGGCATTAGTGGAATTGCATTGTCATGGTTCAAATCATACTTATCTGACCGTTATCAGTTTGTAGAAGTAAATGAAGAGAGGTCATATCGATCACAAGTTGAATATGGAGTACCGCAAGGCTCGGTACTAGGACCATTGCTTTTCATTCTGTACATGCTACCCTTAGGAGATATCATCAGGAAGCATGGCGTTAGTTTTCACTGTTACACTGATGATACTCAGCTCTATATTTCTTCGCGCCCTGACGAAACTTACCAATTCACAAAATTAACGGAATGCATAGCTGATATAAAAAATTGGATGACCAGTAATTTCCTACTACTAAATTCAGAAAAAACAGATATTCTAATTTTTGGACCAAAAACTTCCTCACGTAATGACCTAGAATACTGTCTAACACTTGATGGCTGCTCTGTTAAGTCTTCGTCGTCAGTTAGGAACCTGGGTGTGCTCTTTGATACCAATCTTTCATTTGAAGACCATGTTTCTAGCATCTGTAAAACCGCATTCTTCCATCTTAAAAATATATCTAAATTACGACATATGCTCTCGATGACAAATGCGGAACAGTTAGTTCATGCGTTCATGACCTCAAGGCTAGATTACTGTAACGCTCTACTAGGTGGTTGTTCTGCTCGCCTGATAAATAAACTACAGCTCGTACAAAATGCAGCAGCTAGAGTTCTTACTAGAACTGGGAAGTATGACCATATTAGCCCGGTTCTGTCAACACTGCATTGGCTTCCTATTAAACATCGTATAGATTTTAAAATCTTGCTAATTACCTACAAAGCACTAAATGGTTTAGCTCCCCAGTACCTGAGCGAGCTCTTAATGCATTATAGTCCTTCGCGTCTATTGCGATCTCAGAATTCAGGCCAGCTAATAATACCTAGAATATCAAAATCAACTGCAGGTGGTAGATCCTTCTCCTATTTGGCACCTAAACTCTGGAACAATCTTCCTAGCATTGTTCGGGAAGCAGACACACTCTGTCAGTTTAAATCTAAACTAAAAACACATCTCTTTAACCTGGCATACACATAACACATTATCAATTTATTTTTTCAAATCCGTTAAAGGATTATTAGGCTGCATAAATTAGGTCAGCCGGAACCGGGAACACTTCCAATAACACCAGATGTACTCGTTACATCAGAAGAAGAATGGCATCTACGCTAATATTAGTCTTTCTGTTTATCCCGAGGTTTACCGTAGTCAACCGGATCCGGGCCGTATCCAGGTGAGATCGAGGACCTGCGCCTTGACACGACCACAACGCAGCCCTGAAGTATCAGCAGAGATTGAGTCAACTAGATCATCCACTATGAAGGCCTCATCAACATGACAACCAGTGGCGCATCTCCTCAACAACCGTCCATACTGGTGTGATGAATACGATCCTCAACTGGATGGAACTGAATTAAATACTTTGAATGTTGCGATCCTATCTGACTTATGATAGCAACCTGAGTCGTAACAAAGCACTGTTCGCCAGAGGAGAACTGGCCCCCCGACTAAGCCTGGTTTCTCCCAAGGTTTTTTCTCCATTTTAACACCTGTTTGCCACCTGATGTCACCTGTTGGAGTTTGGGTTCCTTGCCGCTGTCGCCTTTGGCTTGCTTAGTTGGGGACACTTGACAATTGACATTTGATATTCAACAGTGCTTTGATCTACCTGCATTGACACTATTCCTTAAGAGCTGCTGTGCAGCCAAAATAATGTACCAGTTATCACTGTAAAGCTGCTTTGACACAATCTACATTGTAAAAAGCGCTATATAAATAATGGTGACTTGATGTGGAGAAGGCCTATGATATGTTATGGAAAGAGGATCTTCTTATTAAATTAGAATCCATGGGAATTGGTGGAAGAATGATCAACTGGATTATGAATTTTCTGAAGGATAGGACTATAGAGGTAAGAATTGGAGTATCTTACTCTAATGTCTACTCTATAGAAAATGGGGTACCACAAGGAAGTGTATGCAGTCCTATTTTATTTAATATCATGATTAATGAGGTTTTTTCAGAGGTTGATGCTAGCCTTGGGAGGTCTTTATATGCAGATGATGGGGCAATATGGGTAAGGGGTCGTAATGCAGCATTTGTTGGAAAGAAGCTACAGACAGCAGTCAGCACTGTTGAGAAGTGGGGAAACCGGTGGGGTTTTCGGTTTTCTGTGGACAAGACACAGGTTATTTGTTTCTCTAAGGAGCATATTAATCCTGCAATACAAGTTACTCTTTATGGGCAATCAGTTAAGCAGGCTGAAAATATAAGGTTTTTAGGTGTGTGGATGGACCATAAGCTGACATTTGGAGATCATATACAGAAAAATGTTACCAAATGCAAGAAGGCAGTCAATGTTATGAGATGTCTGGCAGGAAGTGGTTGGGGTGCTAGTATGAACTCTCTTAAACATATTTATATTGCCTTAATTAGATCAACATTGGATTATGCATGCATTGCATTTAGTTCAGCTGCAAAATCTCACTTGCAAAAGCTTGACCTGGTCTAAACACAAGCCCTCCGCCTATGTAGTGGTGCATTAAAGACTTCTTCAATCCCAGCTCTCCAGGTGGAGGTTGGGGAGATGCCTTTATCCTTGAGACATCTTCAGCTTGCCATGGTACAGTTGCAGGGGCATAAGCAGGGTCATCCAACCAAACCTGTGTTAAACTCATGCTGGGAACGTGGAAGGAAGCAATTTAACAGTTTTGGATGGGTGGGAAACAGCCAAGCCGAGAAACTGGGACTAGTTAAATTTACTTACAGCTGTACAGTGGCGTTACCTGCTATTCCTCCTTGGATATTCTATTACCAGTTGTGGATCTTGAAATCGCAAAGATATCAAAACAATGCAAGGAATATGGTGGGATGAACAATCTGGTAAAACAATATTTAGGTCTCAAGTATAATAATAGTATTCGAATATTTACAGATGGCTCAGAAGATCCAAATACAGGAAAGACAGGAGCAGCAGTATATATACCACATTTTCAGAAATCAATATTAAAAAGAACATCAGATCATTTAGCAGTTTACACTGTGGAACTTTTAGCTATTTTACTAGCACTCACGTGGATAGAGGAGGTTGGGGCTAACCAATATATCATCTGTTCGGACTCAATGGCATCGTTAATAAGTATTGCAAATTGCAAATCTGTCTGTAGGCCTGACTTGATTTATGAAATCTTACATAGTCTGTATAGATTACAAAATCTTAATATTACAGTGTGTTTTATGTTGGTCCCATCTCATGTTCAAATAGAGGGTAATGAAGTAGTTGGTCGTATGGCTAAAAAGACTCTTAAGTCAGACTTGCAATGGACAGTTCCACTGAGTAAAACAGAAATGGAAAGTGTCATTAAAACAGAAGTCAATAAGCTATGGCAAGGAAAATGGGAAAATGAGACCAAAGGTTGTTTTTTATATAAAGTACAGAAGGTGGTTGGAAGCGAAGGGGAGAAACGGTGATCACAAGACTAAGAATTGGACATGCAGGTATCAATCATAATCTCAGTCGCTTAGGAAAACACGCAACAGGACTATGCATAAATTGTGACAAAAGAGAGGCTGTAGAACATGTATTGATAGAGTGTGAAGCATACAGCACAGAGAGAACCATACTGTTAGAAAAAGTCAAAGAATTAGGATATACACATAAATAGGATATAGGATATAAACCATCAGCATTGCCAGTTCTCATGAGATACTTAAAAGAAACAGGTTTATTTGATAGAATTTAAAAACAACCAAGAATACAAAATATATATATATATATATATATATATATATATATATATATATATATATATAATATATATATATATATATATATATATATAAAGCATCTAAATCCACATTGAAGCTCCACATCCCAAACAGTTGGTGGCGGTAATGCACCAAATTGGTATACCAACCGCCAATAAATTTAAAGTAGAAGGAGAAGATTAGCGATCGTCAGCGCTGCTATTTAGTGTCTCTTTGTTTGTTCGTATATTGTCGGATTGTTTTCTGTGCTTCACGCCAATAAAAACGAGTGGGTGGATTTTTATCACAATAGGGTGGTTGTGTACACACACTGCCAACACACATTTATGTCCAAACACCATGCAAAAGTGAATTATGCATAATAGGTCCCCTTTGAGAAATGACACCACAGACTTTTATCATAATAATTAAATATTTTATAATAAAACTTAGCAAAACGAAGCTGTATTTTCAAGTGCTCAACCAAAATGGACAGATGTTTGGATTGTGATTAGTGATATTGGGCTATATTAACAAAATTGATTTAATGACAAGCAAGAGGAGTTACGTTCCTAAAGAGTTAAAGAGTTGGATTCTCTTGCTAAACATGGCCAAAGTTTAAAAAAAAAAAAAATGAGTTGGACATATGACGGAGTATTTCTGTGGCAAATACACTCCTTCAGAGTTCATACGTTTTGGAAAGTTTTTTTTTCCGAGTATGGCCATTACGTAATCAAGGGTGAAATTCCTTGTATGGGCACTTCTCCTGGAAGAGCGCACGCACACACATCAACCAGATTGAGAGAGCAAGAGCACGCCCATCAACACGCTTCGTTTGGGTTTATGGAAGTCGTCGGCAGCCCTGCACAGCACTTGCTCGAGAAAGATTTATCACTTTGTTTTTAGACCACAAAATCAACAATGTCACCAAAGAAGTGTGTTTTTGGTTGTGAGGGAAAGATAACCTTGTTTCCTAAAGAACCCAGCCTTAAGTGAGAGATTTGTGTTCACGCATTACATTGATGCGTTCTCGACTGAGAACGACTGAGACAAATCAGACACAATTATTTGCTATAGTTAACCAATAATTGTTTAAAGCACTCTGGAGCCTGTCCCCCATCCCCCTGAGAAGTTCTCAAGTTTTATTGTGGTAAAGAATGTGATTGCCACATTGAGAGCAGAGAAAAGACACAGGAAACGTGCATCTTTCCTGCATTATCCCCACAGAACACAGACTTTCCTGCATTAATATATAGACAGACTGTTCTGTAAATGAACATGCATATCCCCAGGAAATAGTATCCATTATTACTGTTGTTGTATTGCACTCATTGTATTCACGTGTTTTATGATACATTTAAGGTAACTTCAATTATGCCATGTTTAGTGTCTATGGGTTTGTATCAAGAAGATTTAATTGCTTGTGTATGCTGTATGTCCATACCTGTGCAACACATCAGTATTACAAGAATGTTTAATAGTTCTTCTTCAAAACTCAGTTCATCAGTTGATCTTGCTCTGTCATAGAAGCCCGGACAGGGGGTGTGTTGTCACCTGGAAATACAACATCTTCATTGGCCACATCAACCCTAAGAGGTTGGACTTTGACCAGAGGTTAAAAGCTAGAGCTCGTCACTCTTTAGCTTCCTCCAGGAGCTCGGCTGTTTTCGGAAAGACTCGGTACAGCATATCTTTCTTTTATAAATCTGATAAAACTAAAGACTTTTTGGATGTTTTATACTTGTGTGGCCTGTGCTACAAAACTTTGGACCTCTGTACCAATGCATTGTGGAAAAAAAGTTAACGACCAGCCCTGCCTTTGTGTATGTCTTGTTTAATTGACTTCATTAGATTACACAGGTAATTATTACTTAAATATCAAAAACATCTGAGGTAAATTTTTAAACTTTTCTGAAAAAAATATAATAAAAAAATTACATCATATTTGTCCATATATAGAGTTGAATCTCTCAAAGTACTGACTGTTTTGAGTCTGTATCCTTCCTTTGGCCGGTGCTTGTGACTAAAGTGAAATGAGAAATTAAATCATTACTAAAAGTAATGTACAAAAAAAAAAAAAAAAACTTTTTTATGAAAAGGACCATTTACAACGTATACACTATTTATGTGATGAGGCAAAAAAAAAAAAAAAAAAAAAACTCACAAAATCCTGTCCTGTTTCTCTGTGACTTGAATTCTTGCTGATTTTCCATTTCCTGTAAACATAACATACAATATCACATGTTGTTCTCACATTTGACAAAGATTTAATGATACCACAACAAATACTAATGAGATGTCCTTTGCATGTCTCTGCTCATCTTTTTTTGTTATCTCATAAATGAGCAGAGATAATAAATATACAGGAATAAATATGTGAATGTGCCAGATATTTACTAATATTTATGAAAGGGCAAAATTCACTGTCACTTCTTCATACATAAAATCTAGAATCAGTTAGGGTTCCCACTCTTTCATGAACACCAAATTCAAGGACTTTTTAAAGCACCGTTTATTTTATATCAAGCACCTATCAAATTCATATCACATATGGAGCGTGAATGAGAGACCTCTTACAGTACTTAACATTTTAATCCTCCCATTGCATTTGCATCCATTTTAACCCGGAAGAGGTACAGACTCATTTATACATTAATTCTGGAAATATATTAAAACCGTTTGCAGCTTTCTTATCCCTAATGTTAACTATTATTCCATACTAGTTTTGGTTTTCATTTTTTTATGAATCGTTACTTGAGTAAAAACATTATAATATAGAGAGAATATTATAAAAATACATTTTGCAATTGAGTGAAAAAAAAAACAGGGTTTTGTGGCTTAAAGTCAGAATATGTACAATATATTATAGATATAAGCTTGTAATTCTGAGAAAAGAAAGTCAGAACTGAGAGATATAAATGAGCACTTCTGAGAAAAAAAAAATCAGAATTGCAGAATTTATATATCACAATTCTGACTTTATAAGACACAATTGTGGCTTTATAATCACGCAATTGCGACTTTTTAAAGGGATAGTTCACCCAAAAATGAAAATTCTGTCATCATTTATTTGCCCTCAAGTTGTTCCAAACCTGTATGAATTACATTGTTCTGCTGAATACAAAAATATATTTGGAAGACTGTCAGTAACCAAACAGATCTCACACCCCATTGACTACCATAGTAATTATTTTTCCTATTATGGTAGTCAGTAGGGGGCGAGATCTGTTTGGTTACTGACAGTCTTCCAAATATTCTTTGTGTTCAGCAGAACAATGGACAGGTTTGTAACTACTTGAGGGTGAGTAAATGACAACAGAATTTTCCTTTTTGGGTGAACTATCCCTTTAAATCACAATTGTGAATTTAAGGTAGAGTGGGGGAAAACGCTCCCTTGGGGGAAAACTAACTCTATATAGTATGCATAATATTAAGTAGGGGTGGGTGATATGGCAAAAATATCATGATTCATGATTTGATCACAAATCTTTTTCATGTTGGTTTTACTATTTTGCCAGTGACTGAGCAGTACAGTCAAACTAATTTCCCTATATATTAAAAAAGTAGCCTTACAAGGTAACAAAATATAAATGAAAAAATAATGAGAGACTTTCAGATAAAGTGTATGAAGATAAAAATACTAATTTATGAGTTTCTTGTTAAAGCTACTGTATTAAAGAAAAAAAAAGGAAATTCTGTCATTATTTACTCACCGTAGAGGTTGTTTGAAACCCGAATAAATTTATTCTGTTTTCTGTTTTTATTCTGTTACACTTTTTTTTTTTTTTTTTCTTTTTTTTTTGAAGAATGTGGGTAACCAAACAGTTGCTGGTCCCCAGTGAATTCCATAGTAGGAAAGAAAATACGATGGATGTCAATAGGTACTAGCAAATGGTTTGGTTACCCACGTTCTTCAAAATATGTTATTTTGTGTTCAGCACAAGACAGAGATTAATACAGATTTGGAACAACTTTAAAGTGAGTAAATAAAGATAGAATTTTCATTTTTAGTTGAACTATCCCTTTAAGGACAAGTCGCAGCATTTGTTCTCCGTCTCTTTAAGGCTCATGCACGCATCTAATATACTGACACGCATTCAACTGTTTACTTTAACTTTACACTTAACCGATGGTGTAAACCTTGTGTGTATTGACAGTATTAGCAGAATAATATGCGAATGATAACTTTGTCCAGCAAATGCAGCATTTGACAGGCTTTTTGAGTGTGCACGCTTTGGGTGTATTGCTCGAAAAAGCACGTTTCAGACCAGCACGCAGATAAAATGTTTAACTGGCAAGGCTATAAAACTGCAAATAAACTTTTGTGATTGTGAATAACTGCAGTGTTCTGTGAGTATAACTCTACCACTGTGTTAACATGTGATGTGAATGTATGTCACTTTGTACTACACAGTATGTTAAGACTGAGGCGCCAGGACTGCAACTGACAGAAAGCACTATATTACAATACACCGATATTTCTTCAAAAGCAGATTGTGGAGACCTTTTAATCTTCCACGATCAAAATTGCACATCCCTATTAGAATGTTCATTTCGGACAGAGCTCAAATCTCCAAACCCTGCCTAATAACAAGCAAAGGGAAGTACCGCAATGGAAAACACTTGGAAACTGATTGTAAAATAATATTCCAAAACAATTATACTAGGACTAAGAGGGGCAAGTTATAATTTTCTCAAAATGTATTTCAAATTTAATTCAAGCACTTTCAAGGACCAATATTTGTTTTCAGGTACTTTCCATATATATATATATATATATATAAGCATCTAAATCCACATTGAAGCTCCACATCCCAAACAGTTGGTGGCGGTAATGCACCAAATTGGTATACCAACCGCCAATAAATTTAAAGTAGAAGGAGAAGATTAGCGATCGTCAGCGCTGCTATTTAGTGTCTCTTTGTTTGTTCGTATATTGTCGGATTGTTTTCTGTGCTTCACGCCAATAAAAACGAGTGGGTGGATTTTTATCACAATAGGGTGGTTGTGTACACACACTGCCAACACACATTTATGTCCAAACACCATGCAAAAGTGAATTATGCATAATAGGTCCCCTTTGAGAAATGACACCACAGACTTTTATCATAATAATTAAATATTTTATAATAAAACTTAGCAAAACGAAGCTGTATTTTCAAGTGCTCAACCAAAATGGACAGATGTTTGGATTGTGATTAGTGATATTGGGCTATATTAACAAAATTGATTTAATGACAAGCAAGAGGAGTTACGTTCCTAAAGAGTTAAAGAGTTGGATTCTCTTGCTAAACATGGCCAAAGTTTAAAAAAAAAAAAAATGAGTTGGACATATGACGGAGTATTTCTGTGGCAAATACACTCCTTCAGAGTTCATACGTTTTGGAAAGTTTTTTTTTCCGAGTATGGCCATTACGTAATCAAGGGTGAAATTCCTTGTATGGGCACTTCTCCTGGAAGAGCGCACGCACACACATCAACCAGATTGAGAGAGCAAGAGCACGCCCATCAACACGCTTCGTTTGGGTTTATGGAAGTCGTCGGCAGCCCTGCACAGCACTTGCTCGAGAAAGATTTATCACTTTGTTTTTAGACCACAAAATCAACAATGTCACCAAAGAAGTGTGTTTTTGGTTGTGAGGGAAAGATAACCTTGTTTCCTAAAGAACCCAGCCTTAAGTGAGAGATTTGTGTTCACGCATTACATTGATGCGTTCTCGACTGAGAACGACTGAGACAAATCAGACACAATTATTTGCTATAGTTAACCAATAATTGTTTAAAGCACTCTGGAGCCTGTCCCCCATCCCCCTGAGAAGTTCTCAAGTTTTATTGTGGTAAAGAATGTGATTGCCACATTGAGAGCAGAGAAAAGACACAGGAAACGTGCATCTTTCCTGCATTATCCCCACAGAACACAGACTTTCCTGCATTAATATATAGACAGACTGTTCTGTAAATGAACATGCATATCCCCAGGAAATAGTATCCATTATTACTGTTGTTGTATTGCACTCATTGTATTCACGTGTTTTATGATACATTTAAGGTAACTTCAATTATGCCATGTTTAGTGTCTATGGGTTTGTATCAAGAAGATTTAATTGCTTGTGTATGCTGTATGTCCATACCTGTGCAACACATCAGTATTACAAGAATGTTTAATAGTTCTTCTTCAAAACTCAGTTCATCAGTTGATCTTGCTCTGTCATAGAAGCCCGGACAGGGGGTGTGTTGTCACCTGGAAATACAACATCTTCATTGGCCACATCAACCCTAAGAGGTTGGACTTTGACCAGAGGTTAAAAGCTAGAGCTTGTCACTCTTTAGCTTCCTCCAGGAGCTCGGCTGTTTTCGGAAAGACTCGGTACAGCATATCTTTCTTTTATAAATCTGATAAAACTAAAGACTTTTTGGATGTTTTATACTTGTGTGGCCTGTGCTACAAAACTTTGGACCTCTGTACCAATGCATTGTGGAAAAAAAGTTAACGACCAGCCCTGCCTTTGTGTATGTCTTGTTTAATTGACTTCATTAGATTACACAGGTAATTATTACTTAAATATCAAAAACATCTGAGGTAAATTTTTAAACTTTTCTGAAAAAAATATAATAAAAAAATTACATCATATTTGTCCATATATAGAGTTGAATCTCTCAAAGTACTGACTGTTTTGAGTCTGTATCCTTCCTTTGGCCGGTGCTTGTGACTAAAGTGAAATGAGAAATTAAATCATTACTAAAAGTAATGTACAAAAAAAAAAAAAAAAAACTTTTTTATGAAAAGGACCATTTACAACGTATACACTATTTATGTGATGAGGCAAAAAAAAAAAAAAAAAAAAAACTCACAAAATCCTGTCCTGTTTCTCTGTGACTTGAATTCTTGCTGATTTTCCATTTCCTGTAAACATAACATACAATATCACATGTTGTTCTCACATTTGACAAAGATTTAATGATACCACAACAAATACTAATGAGATGTCCTTTGCATGTCTCTGCTCATCTTTTTTTGTTATCTCATAAATGAGCAGAGATAATAAATATACAGGAATAAATATGTGAATGTGCCAGATATTTACTAATATTTATGAAAGGGCAAAATTCACTGTCACTTCTTCATACATAAAATCTAGAATCAGTTAGGGTTCCCACTCTTTCATGAACACCAAATTCAAGGACTTTTTAAAGCACCGTTTATTTTATATCAAGCACCTATCAAATTCATATCACATATGGAGCGTGAATGAGAGACCTCTTACAGTACTTAACATTTTAATCCTCCCATTGCATTTGCATCCATTTTAACCCGGAAGAGGTACAGACTCATTTATACATTAATTCTGGAAATATATTAAAACCGTTTGCAGCTTTCTTATCCCTAATGTTAACTATTATTCCATACTAGTTTTGGTTTTCATTTTTTTATGAATCGTTACTTGAGTAAAAACATTATAATATAGAGAGAATATTATAAAAATACATTTTGCAATTGAGTGAAAAAAAAAACAGGGTTTTGTGGCTTAAAGTCAGAATATGTACAATATATTATAGATATAAGCTTGTAATTCTGAGAAAAGAAAGTCAGAACTGAGAGATATAAATGAGCACTTCTGAGAAAAAAAAAATCAGAATTGCAGAATTTATATATCACAATTCTGACTTTATAAGACACAATTGTGGCTTTATAATCACGCAATTGCGACTTTTTAAAGGGATAGTTCACCCAAAAATGAAAATTCTGTCATCATTTATTTGCCCTCAAGTTGTTCCAAACCTGTATGAATTACATTGTTCTGCTGAATACAAAAATATATTTGGAAGACTGTCAGTAACCAAACAGATCTCACACCCCATTGACTACCATAGTAATTATTTTTCCTATTATGGTAGTCAGTAGGGGGCGAGATCTGTTTGGTTACTGACAGTCTTCCAAATATTCTTTGTGTTCAGCAGAACAATGGACAGGTTTGTAACTACTTGAGGGTGAGTAAATGACAACAGAATTTTCCTTTTTGGGTGAACTATCCCTTTAAATCACAATTGTGAATTTAAGGTAGAGTGGGGGAAAACGCTCCCTTGGGGGAAAACTAACTCTATATAGTATGCATAATATTAAGTAGGGGTGGGTGATATGGCAAAAATATCATGATTCATGATTTGATCACAAATCTTTTTCATGTTGGTTTTACTATTTTGCCAGTGACTGAGCAGTACAGTCAAACTAATTTCCCTATATATTAAAAAAGTAGCCTTACAAGGTAACAAAATATAAATGAAAAAATAATGAGAGACTTTCAGATAAAGTGTATGAAGATAAAAATACTAATTTATGAGTTTCTTGTTAAAGCTACTGTATTAAAGAAAAAAAAAGGAAATTCTGTCATTATTTACTCACCGTAGAGGTTGTTTGAAACCCGAATAAATTTATTCTGTTTTCTGTTTTTATTCTGTTACACTTTTTTTTTTTTTTTTTCTTTTTTTTTTGAAGAATGTGGGTAACCAAACAGTTGCTGGTCCCCAGTGAATTCCATAGTAGGAAAGAAAATACGATGGATGTCAATAGGTACTAGCAAATGGTTTGGTTACCCACGTTCTTCAAAATATGTTATTTTGTGTTCAGCACAAGACAGAGATTAATACAGATTTGGAACAACTTTAAAGTGAGTAAATAAAGATAGAATTTTCATTTTTAGTTGAACTATCCCTTTAAGGACAAGTCGCAGCATTTGTTCTCCGTCTCTTTAAGGCTCATGCACGCATCTAATATACTGACACGCATTCAACTGTTTACTTTAACTTTACACTTAACCGATGGTGTAAACCTTGTGTGTATTGACAGTATTAGCAGAATAATATGCGAATGATAACTTTGTCCAGCAAATGCAGCATTTGACAGGCTTTTTGAGTGTGCACGCTTTGGGTGTATTGCTCGAAAAAGCACGTTTCAGACCAGCACGCAGATAAAATGTTTAACTGGCAAGGCTATAAAACTGCAAATAAACTTTTGTGATTGTGAATAACTGCAGTGTTCTGTGAGTATAACTCTACCACTGTGTTAACATGTGATGTGAATGTATGTCACTTTGTACTACACAGTATGTTAAGACTGAGGCGCCAGGACTGCAACTGACAGAAAGCACTATATTACAATACACCGATATTTCTTCAAAAGCAGATTGTGGAGACCTTTTAATCTTCCACGATCAAAATTGCACATCCCTATTAGAATGTTCATTTCGGACAGAGCTCAAATCTCCAAACCCTGCCTAATAACAAGCAAAGGGAAGTACCGCAATGGAAAACACTTGGAAACTGATTGTAAAATAATATTCCAAAACAATTATACTAGGACTAAGAGGGGCAAGTTATAATTTTCTCAAAATGTATTTCAAATTTAATTCAAGCACTTTCAAGGACCAATATTTGTTTTCAGGTACTTTCCAGGCCTTGAATTCATGTGTCTGAAATCCAAGTACTTTCAAGGCGCGTGGGAACCCTGATCAGTAAACAATCTCATCAGTTCATCATGTGTTAATGTCTCTCACCTGTGAATGCAGATGCTGATGGTGATTATCAGAAAGACCATAATGACTCCAGAACACGAGATGATGATGTAGAGCGGCATTTTCTTGGGTGACGCTGGTCTGTTTTCTGACAGACAAAAAAAAATTAAACACACGTGATATCAGTCAACCAGCATTTTACTAGATACTAGTCACTGATTATAAGCATACTTATATCTCCTCTGTAATAAATGTACTTGTTTTTGAAAAAAAACCCCAAATCTAATAAATAAAATAAAGAAATAACCTGTTATTGTTAATGTCCATCTTATTGCTGCTGGAAAACAGGTGTAGTTTCCTGCATCAGATGCTTGTATTTGATGTATTTTTAATTCTCTTAGAACTGCTGTGTTGATGTGAATCCTGTTTGAGCTGAAGTTTGTCATAGTACTGTTACTGTTCGAGTCATGACTAAAAATAACAGAGTTGTTCATTTTCCATGTTAAATCTTCATCAAATGGGGTTTTGTTGCAGTGAAGTGTAACTGTTTCCCCCGCAAACACTGTTTTGTTGATGTGCTGCTGAATCCTTTGCTCTTGATTTGATTTGGAATAATCTGATGAAAAGACACAAATCAATACACTGCAGTAAAACACATGTGAATGCACACATGCAAAAGTTCATGAGACACATCTGTTGTTCATGTCCTTAGTAATTGCTAGCAGACACAAGGACATCACACAACACAAAACCAAACAAACTGTTACAACATACCTGCATTGGTCAGTAAAGTAATGATGGCACACAAATTCAGATGCAGGGTTCTGGTTTGAAAAACCTCCATGATCGCAGAAGTTAAAATGAACCTGTTACTCTCCCTTCAACATTTCAAGTACTTCTGATCAACTGAGAGAGTCTGCAGACAGGAACGAGGGGAAGTGGTTACATGAGAGTGGGACATCACTTAGCTCATGAGAGCAACATTATTTTACACTCAAGAGAGTGTTAAATAACATAAATACTGATTATTACATCTGCTCTGTGATAACCTAAGGGATATCCATAACAATATTCAGAATTGTATATTTGACTTAAGATGCATATGGTTTTCTTTTTCAACATTTTGTTCAAATGTATTTTTTTTAAAATAATATAAAAATAAAATTAAAATGTTTTAAATGGCTTTATTAGTTTATTTAAAATGGTCCTGTAGTTTGACAAATTAATTAAAAAAATACCAAAATACTGTTTGAAATGTTTTACATGGAATTTAACATGTCACATCAGCATGCAGGTCATGTAGTGTCTCAAAAACAATTATTATTCTACTGATTTATTGTTAAGTGCTTTAAAAAAAAAAAAATGTGTCTGAGGTCTTAAATGAACTTACACCTGTATGGCGTAAATGCACCTAAAATTCATATGCACAGTTAATTTGAATTAAGTAAATAACGGCAGGACTAATATTTTCTTTATATCCAGACTCTAAACTCAGTAGTGTGCATTAAAACCATCACTTTGATGAGTTGAAAGACAAGCCTCATCATAACCACACTTCCTTATTCCTTAGGGTATTCTAGGACCCTATGTGCTGTCTATTTTTATGCTTCTTTCACAAAAGCACATGACTCTTCAAAATCTTTAAGCATATTTAAAGCACTTATAAGGATGACCGTGTTCACAGTTTTGACCGGACTTCTTCAATGAGGGTGAAAATGAAAAAGGGATATAAGAATACAGAGGTCACCATAGTATAATAATCATAATAATTTTAAACAGGATGGTTCCAGTTCTGGATTTTGATATTCTGATGCAAAACACCTCTTCGCCATATCACTGTGCAGCTCTCATATAGTTTGTTTTTTTTTCTGCAAAGAAACATTGTATCAGGGGTTATATTGTACAGTGGAAGAATGTCACTGTATATAATGTTGAAAATGAAAAAATGAACTTGTGCTTAACAACAGCCATGACTGTACTAACAATATAGCGTGACCTATGGTATTTAATAAATAATTAAATAATTCTTTGTGTGAGAATGGAAAGATCTGTACGATCAGTTTTGTATGTGAATGATGCATGTGGTGAATAAATTCCACTGGTCAAAGCAGTTGACAGAAAAAAGTGCACATACCGTTGTATTGTTTTTTTCTTAGTTAGCGTCATAGAAGTATATATAAAGCAAATATGAAGCCAAAAACCACTACAACATGAGGTGTAGATCTGGGCTTGTAACGGAAAGGTTGTTGGTTCAATTCATAAGCTACTAAAAGCAATAGTCTTGCTTATTTAGTCTCCTGTCTTTTATTGAATGGTTTTGGTTCATGCCTACTTTTAAAACAGCACAATATGTCATCATCATTACATCATCAGTGCAGTAAAAGATGATTCAATAGATCTTGAAGTAATAAATCATTTTAAATGTTCCATTGAATTTGCTGGCCTGGTCCAACAGTTTCATTGCAACTTTTAATGTTCTGCACATTTGTTTTATCAATGACCCATTTAAACACTTTATGAGGGAAGATAAACTGAAACTTTTTTGATGGTGGATTTAATTTGCTTGCTATTGTGATTTGACATAAGCTGCACTGAGGCCGTCATTTAACACATTTTCAACAAGCTAATTAAAAAATATATAACATTTTTGGTAACACTTTACATTAAGGTTCCCTTTGTAAAGGGTTTACAAAGATGTTTGTCAATGAATAATAAGTCACTTACAAATGAATCATAAATCATTAATAATGCAGTTATAACTGCATGAATAAAAAGGGTGACTTTAATGCAATACCTGCCAAATAGTGAGCCGTTTTTAACTTAATAAATGTATTTATTCACACTTATTTAACTCAAAACCAGATTCCTGGTTTATTTCATGATGCAGCAAAAATTGACTATCATAATTAGACTGAAGGGTGTTGTATTTGTGGTTTTCTTATTAATATCTCATGACTGCCACTTTTCTTACAATGTTGCTTACCTGAAGTTTCTGTCTTACCCATAATACTCTCCAACAAGGTCATGATGCCTATCCATAGCTTGTTTATCAAGATTAAATTGTAAGATTGAAAATATCTATATGATATTTTAAAATGAACAAAGACATTAGCTTTACTGTTTCAACCCCCTCTCTCTTGTTACAAGGGCCATTTGGAAGTCAAAGGTGTTGATAGTGATCAAGCCCTGTAGGCTGTAATGTGTATACAAATTGTCACACCTTTAGTACAGTGGGGGAAGTTTTAATTTCCTGATTGGTCAGTTTGAATGTCTCACATTTGGGTTTCAGTCACATGGTCAAAGAAGGGATAAAAGAAGATTGTAACTGTTGCTCTGGCTCTTTTGATTCTCTGCCTCTTTTCTTGGGCACTCTCTGGCCCTCTCTCTCTCTCTCTCTCTCCCTCTTTCTCTTTCACACTCTCTAACTATCTCTCAGGTAACTTTTTACATACATGCTGGGTACGATTAATGGTATATGATTTTATCATCTCATACATCTCTTTTGTAACTATTTTAAGTGGAACCATAGTCAGATATTGTCATTAAACCATTTCAATTACAAATTATGTGCTAACTAGTTTTCATTTTAGTAACATTAATATGCTCCCTATTGCAATACAATATTGTCACACTATAGCAACGCTCTCCCACATATTTTGCTATTGTAACTGCGCTTATTTCCGCCGTTGGTATAAGCTGCAGTGGGTGTGAATGGACAAGAAATGTACAGTTTTATGCCATCTCACTGATAACGTTTCTTTAGTCGCTCGGCAACCCTACAGCCTGAACCCCTGTAGGAAGTCCACCCTTACAAAATTAAACCTTTTTTTTTTATTTATCAATATATTTATTATTTTCACATGAACAATTTACAGAATCAGTTCAGTATACAAGTAAACAATTTTTTCTAAACACCCTCTTGCAGCCCTCAAGAGACAGAACACTTGCATGGACATTATTACAAGGCCTTGAGCTGATGTGTAAGATAAAAATTATAATAATAATAACATAAATATATAAATACATTAAAAAAAAGTTAAAGTAAAGAAGGGTTACATTATAACATCAGCATTTTCAATCAATATAACATCCAAATTATTCAAATATTCAATAAATTTGCCCCAAATCTTTTCGAATACACAGATTGTCAATAATTAGTTTAGTTGCTAAGTGCCTCTAACAAAACTCTGAATGTCTTTCAAAGATTTGTTGCCACTAAACCTGGCAAACATCAGCAAATCCTGTGATTAGTTCTTCCTCAACACAACTTTGTTTCCACATGCACCCAAACTGTTACTGCATAGAAGCCAGACAAACAGACTGAAATTTGTCATTTTCAGACAGTATTTGGCATTTATAGGGCAGTCAGTGAACCTACTTGTCGGTGGTCTGTGGGCATGTCGTCTGAGACTGAAACTACACTATGTGAGACCTTATGTTCATGAAGTAACTATTATCTAGAGTAGATGTTATCTATTATCAAAATGGAAAATTTCTGTCTGGAAATTCATGCCTCCTATTATCCTTGAAACACTAAGCTTCTGACAAAAAACCACAGAGAGAAACAGGAAGTGTCTTTATTAGCACTTAGATATTATATACTGATAAAAGGATGACTGTTGCACATGATCAAAAACACTAAACTAAAAACAGCTTTGTTGCAACTGAACTAATGAGAGTACACTAATTATAATAACACTGCTCTGCAAGTATAAACTTTTGTCATGTGACAGCTAGGTGAGATATAGTAAAAGTGGAAAGTGCAAATAGACAAAGATGATGCACATAACACTGAAAAGCAATTTCTCAATGTAAACTCTGTTCTGATTGGCTGACTGTGAAGTGAAGTGCACATCTGATGATCATATTTGTAAATGGTTGGGAACAATAATGCACCTGTCAATGAATTGTATTCAAACTAGATGCAGAATCGAACGAACAGTGTTTGATTGTCTTGGCATGTCAGTCACACTGTCTCTCTCTTCCTGTCTAAGTGAGCCTGAATAAGCTACAATGTGGAGTTGATCTTTTGCCATTTAGTCAATAGTCTTTATGCAATAGTGGCTTTATGCAAAACTAGGTTGAATGGTTTAATGGAGTTGAAACTCATTTTGAAGTTAAAATTTGTATTTTGTTTATTATGCATTTTATGTTTACATGTGTTCTAACATTGAATATTTGCAAGGTGCAGAGTTGGTGCTAAATTACTGGTTTGTATGTTTGTGTGATTACAAAACTGACAAAACAAAATAATTCATTCACTAGATTGCTTGTAAACAAAAAGCAGTGAAAATAATGTATAGAACAAAAGAACAACACAGCAGTGGCCTACATTTGTTCTATACTAGTCTAAGAAGTTAACTGGAAACTGTTTTACACCTCAACCACAAGGCAGAAGTGTCATGTGCATTTGCAGCATTCAGTGCCCTTTCAGGTTAAAAGATTTACAAAAATTATAACATCATAACAGGTTATATAATTGATAATAATAAATAATATAAAATAATGCATATACTAATATAAAATAATATATTACAAAAAACAACTACAATGTTACAACAATAGCTTTCAGAATTCAGAAAGTGTTGTACTCACTAAAAAGCATACTATGTTTAGTTGTAGAAGTACTAGTATACTATAAAAGTAACTATAAACTAGTCTGTCTTTATATGCTTTAGATCGTTTAGATCGTTGTAGTGTCTCAGTTCAAGTAGCATGTGAAGCATCATCTCTTTCTACTAGTAATAAACATGAATTAACATTAGAAGATATGTTGTTTAACCAAAAAAGACCATTTATCAAGTTCAAGTCCACGGCTCTCCACCGACTTTAATTTATGAACTCTCCTGTCTGGTTTGTTTTTAGAACAAAATGGCAAATTCAGTGTTATGATTTGTCAGATCACCTGTCAATCTAACTTCCAGCGAAGGATGAATTGAAGCTGTAATTCTAATTGAAAGTGATTCGGACATGTTCAATACTGTACAGCTGCCTGCTTTAAAGCAATATTTTTTTTTTAAAGCGCTATATGAATAAATGTGACTTGACTTACTTGTAGTCCAGTCAAGTCGCCTTAATTTATATAGCCCTTTTTAAAATGTAGATTGTGTCAGAGCAGCTTTACAGTGATAACTGGTACATTATTTTGGCTGCACAGCAGCTCTTAAAGAATAGTGTCAATGCAGGCAGATCAAAGCACTGTTGAATATCAAATGTCAATTGTCAAGTGTCCCCAACTACGCAAGCCAAAGGCGACAGCGGCAAGGAACCCAAACTCCAACAGGTGACATCAGGTGGCAAACCTTGGGAGAAACCAGGCTTAGTCGGGGGGCCAGTTCTCCGCTGGCAAACAGTGCTTTGTTACGACTCAGGTTGCTATCATAAGTCAGATAGGATCGCAACATTCAAAGTATTTAATTCAGTTCCATCCAGCTGAGGATCATATTCATCACACCGGAATGGACGGTTGTTGAGGAGATGCACCACTGGTTGTCATGTTGATGAGGCCTTCACAGTGGATGATCTAGTTGACTCAATCTCTGCTAATACTTCAGGGCTGCGTTGTGGTCGTGTCAAGGCGCAGGTCCTTGGTCTCACCTGGATACGACCCGGATCCGGTTGACTACGGTAAACCTCAGGATAAACAGAAAGACTAATATTAGCGTAGATGCCATTCTTCTTCTGATGTAATGAGTAAATCTGGTGTTATTGGAAGTGTTCCCGGTTCCGGCTGACCTAATTTATGCAGCCTAATAATCCTTTAACGGATTTGAAAAAATAAATTGATAATGTGTTATGTGTATGCCAGGTTAAAGAGATGTGTTTTTAGTTTAGATTTAAACTGACAGAGTGTGTCTGCTTTCCGAACAATGCTAGGAAGATTGTTCCAGAGTTTAGGTGCCAAATAGGAGAAGGATCTACCACCTGCAGTTGATTTTGATATTCTAGGTATTATCAACTGGCCTGAATTCTGAGATCGCAATAGGACTATAATGCATTAATAGCTCGCTTAGGTACTGGGGAGCTAAACTATTTAGTGCTTTGTAGGTAATTAGCAAGATTTTAAAATCTATATGATGTTTAATAGGAAGCCAATGCAGTGTTGACAGAACTGGGCTAATATGGTCATACTTCCTAGTTCTAGTAAAAACTCTAGCTGCTGCATTTTGTACAAGCTGTAGTGTATTTATCAGGCGAGCAGAACAACCACCCAGTAGAGCGTTACAGTAATCTAGCCTTGAGGTCATGAACGCATGAACTAACTGTTCCGCATTTGTCGTCGAGAGCATATGTCTTAATTTAGATATATTTTTAAGATGGAAGAATGCGGTTTTACAGATGCTAGAAACATGGCTTTCAAATGAAAGATTGGTATCAAAGAGCACACCTAGGTTCCTAACTGACTTGACAGAACATTTTTGGTCCAATAATTAGAATCTCAGTTTTTTCAGAATTAAGTAGTAGGAAATTGCTAGTCATCCAATTTTTTATATCAGCTATGCATTCCGTTAATTTTGTGAATTGATAAGATTCGTCAGGGCGTGAAGAAATATAGAGCTGAGTATTATCAGCATAACAGTGAAAACTAATGCTATGCTTCCTAATGATAATGATAATGATAGGGTAGCATGTACAAAGTGAATTATAACAACGGCCCTAGTACTGAGCCATGCGGTACTCCATACTGAACTTGTGATCAAAATGACATCTTTCTTTTAAGAGGGTTGAATAATAATCAGATCTAGCAGTTTTTAAGGCCTTTCTGTACACATTGCTCTTTCTCCCCGAAATGCGAAAAACCTCTAGTTTTGTTTCCTTCCAGCTACGCTCCATTTTTCTGGCTGCTCTCTTACGGGCCAGAGTGCGGTTGTTGTACCATGGCGTTGGACTATTTTCTTTCATCTTTTTAAGCACAAAAGAGCAACTGTGTCTAAAGTGCTGGAAAAGAGAGAGTCAATAGTTTCTGTTGCAACATCGAGTTATTCTAAGCTATCTGGTATGTTGAGGAGATGAAACTGATTAGGAAGATTATTTATAAAGCAATCTTTAGTGGTAGAAGTGATGGTTCTACCATATTTGTAACCGGGAGTCGGCTTTGCAGCCTTGACTAAATGTAGTATACATGAGACTAGATAATGATCTGAGATGGCATCGCTCTGCTGCAGAATTTCAACGGCATCAATATCGATTCCATGTGACAATATTAGATCTAAAGTATGATTACGACAATAAGTGGGTCCTGACATGTGTTGTTGAACTCCGATAGTTTAAAATATCTCTAAATGCAAATCCCAGTGCGTCTTTTTTCATTATTTAGCAAGACAGATCTTGCTGGATCTGTCTGCTGCTTTTGACACAGTTAACCACCAGATCCTCCTGTCAACCCTCATGTCGAAGGGCATCTCAGGAACCTCACTCCAGTGGTTCAAGTCTTACCTCTCAGGTAGGTCCTTCAGGGTATCTTGGAGAGGGGAAGTGTCCAAGTCGCATCATCTTGCTACTGGGGTACCTCGGGGCTCAGTGCTTGGACCACTTCTCTTCTCCATCTACATGTCATCACTAGGATCTGTCATTCAGGAACATGGTTTTTCACTAGGATATGCTGATGACACACAACTCTACCTCTCATTCCAACCAGATGATCCAACGGTTGCTGGTCGCATCGCAACCTGCCTGACAGCCATTTCTGCCTGGATGAAGGACCACCACCTTCAACTGAACCTTGCAAAAATGGAACTGCTTGTGATTGGTGCCAACCCAACACTTCATCATAACCTTTCCATTCAACTTGGGTCGTCAACCATAACTCCTTCCAGGACAGCCAGGAACCTTGGAGTGGTGATGGATGATTGTTTAAGCTTCACAGATCATATCGCTACAATGGCCTGGTCCTGCAGATTTGCCTTGTACAACATTAGGAAGATTAGACCCTTCCTATCGGTGTCACAGACACGCCAGGCTCCACCATCACCCAATCACAGCGCACTCCCTCACCAGAGTTCTGAGCACACGCACCTGTCAACAATCATCACCCCAATCAGCCACGACATAAAAGACTCACCCACACTTCAGTCAGCGTCCAGTCTCGTTTGCATATAGATCCACGTCTATGCTTACCTCAAGGACTCCTATATACTTACCGTCTCCTCTCCAGCATGCTCCTTGTCTCCCTCCATGTTCCAGTCTTCGTGTGAGTTCCCCAGTGTCGTCTAATCGCTGCCACGGTCTCCACTCCTACAACACAAAGGACAGTACTACCACTCAGTTCCCTTTCAAGGGAACTCGCGTTGCGTCGAGAAATTGACGCTTTGGGAACGCAACGCGTGATGTCGTCATGAAGCACGTGTGAAATCAGTCCAATGGTGTGACGAGACGTCAGAAGCGGGTGACGTCACGGCCAGGAAGCTATAAAGCACACTCAAACAAAGCAACGCTAGCTTCTGTGTCTTCAGTCGCGCTCTGTGTATCTCGTATGTCCTATTTGGTGTTGTTTGTCACATATATATATCCTTATTATGGCGGAAAAGCAGTTCAGGTCGTGTGTTCATCCCTGCCTACGTTACATCACAGGTGGGGATACACACGATCTTTGTGTTGCCTGCTTAGGAGCGGAGCATGCCCGGTCAGCACTCGAGGGTGCTGGCTGTGAGCATTGCGATCTTCTTCCATTACAGACGCTCCGCTCCCGCCTGGCGCTTTTTGATGAGAGCATTCACCCAAGCATCCGCCCGTAAACGTAGCGGTGCTGGGGTGTTCGCTCCCTCCGAGGAGGGTCTCAGAGCGATCAGTTCGGTTGCCCCCTGCCGGTGCGCCACCTCGGGGCACCGAGCTGGTTATTCAAAATATACCAGAGGCCAGTCTCGAGAGACTGGTTCCCTTAGTAGAATATCTGACAGCGTGGAAGCTACTGCCAAATATTTCTCAATGGGTCCTGCGTACAATCGAAAAAGGTTATGCCATTCAGTTCGGGCCTCGCCCAGCCCGGTTTATGGGGGTCCTACCCACCGTGGTGGGCCCCGAGCAGGCTCTGGTTTTGGAACAAGAAGTAAAAACTCTATTGGAGAAGGGAGCCATAGATTATGTACTTCCCTCCGACGCAGAGAACGGTTTGTACAGCCGTTACTTTATTGTTCCAAAGAAGGATGGCGGGTTGCGTCCCATTCTAGATCTGCGTCAACTGAACCAATCCGTTATGAAGCTCAAGTTCAAGATGTTGACATTGAGGCAGATCGTATCTCAGATCAGGTCCGAGGACTGGTTTGTTACGATCGACCTCAAGGACGCATACTTCCACATCTCCATCCTTCCACATCACAGGAAGTTCCTGAGGTTTGCTTTTGGGGGCAAAGCTTACCAATATCGGGTTCTTCCATTCGGCCTAGCGTTATCACCCCGCACATTCACCAAATGTATGGACGCAGCCCTGGCACCTCTACGTCTTCAGGGCATTCGCGTCCTCAATTATATAGACGATTGGTTGATTCTGGCTCAGTCACAACAGTTAGCGGCTCGGCATCGAGATGTCGTCTTCGCTCACATGAAGAGCCTGGGGTTGAGGATGAACGCCAGGAAGAGTATGCTTTCGCCAGTTCAGAGAACCACTTTTCTGGGCATGGTTTGGGACTCTGTTGTGATGCAGGCGCGTCTTTCTCCTGCTCGCATCGAATCAATCCTTTTTACCGTAAGCCAGTTAAAGCTAGGCCAGTCACTCACTGTAAAACAGTTTCAGAGGCTGTTGGGGCTGATGGCAGCGGCATCCAACGTGATACCTTTTGGTCTGTTGCACATGAGGCCCCTGCAGTGGTGGCCTTAGAACCAGGGGATTCTCCCCGAGGGGAAATCCTTTCCGCATGATCAAGGTCACGCGGCGTTGCTTACGTGCCCTGGCCATTTGGAAGAAACCCTGGTTCCTATCCCAAGGGCCTGTGCTGGGAGCTCCTTGACGTCGCAAAATGCTAACGACAGATGCTTCCCTCACGGGCTGGGGAGCGGTCCTAGACGGACGCTCGACTCAAGGTCTGTGGGGCGGTCGCCACCTCTCCTGGCACATCAACTGCCTGGAGATGCTGGCTGTCTTTCTGGCTCTCAAGACTTTTCTCTCAGATCTCAGGGGCCACCATGTTCTTGTCCGTTCAGACAACACATCGGTAGTCGCCTATATAAATCACCAGGGGGGTCTGCGGTCCGAGCCCATTTTACGAGGAGTATGGCGGCCTCCAAAGCCCTTCTTTCGGGAGCCTCTCTACACGACGTCTGTGATGCGGCAGGCTGGTCCTCACCGCACACATTCGTCAGGTTTTACCAACTTGACCTCAGCTCCCCCGGGGCCCGGGTTCTCTCTGGCGATTGACGAGTCGCACCAGACAGGCCCTTGTAACTATGGCGGCGTGGGTATTAACGTTCCCAAAGCGAAAAATTTCTCGACGCAACTCGAGTTCCCAGGGCGTCGCCCTGCCATACTTCCGGCACGCCTGTCAGTGCTTACTTCAGACACTTTAAGCTAGCATTGCTTTGTTTGAGTGTGCTTTATAGCTTCCTGGCCGTGACGTCACCCGCTTCTGATGTCTCGTCACACCATTGGACTGATTTCACACGTGCTTCATGACGACATCACGCGTTGTGTTCCCAAAGTGTCAATTTCTCGACGCAACGTCTCGTTCCCTCTTCAGGGAACTAAGGTTACAGTCATAACCGAGACGTTATCATCCATTCTACCTGCCACTTTACCATTTACTCACCTGCTACTCTCCTTGCTCTTCTGGTTGTTGAATAAACATCACTTACCTGTTTCCTGTTGTCTCCGTCCCTTCTGTACTGTAACAATCGGAGCATTCCACACAAATTCTTGTCCAAGCTCTTGTTCTATCCATACTGGACTATTGTAATGCTCTCTTGGCAGGCCATCCAGGATGCACTGTCCAGCCACTACAACTGATCCAGAATGCTGCAGCAAGACTGGTCTTTAACGAGCCGATATGTCACACCTCTCTTCATCAGTTTGCATTGGCTGCCAGTAGCTGCTCACATCCAATTCAAGGCTCTAATGTTTGCCTACAGAACAACCACTGGCTCTGCACCACTATACCTAAACTCACTATTTCAGACTTATGCACCCTCCAGAAACTTCTATTTAAGAGGTCTGGTGATGTCCCAGATGTAAATAACTGTATTTGCACACTGTCTGTCCATCTAAGATTTCTGTATTTTTTGGTAGCATGCAGTTAGTGTATCTTTCCAACATTTGTTGTTTGCACAGAGTGTTTTGAGTGGGAGAGGGGAAACCTGTTTCACTCCACTCCACTCATATACAATGTTCCAGTCTTGCTTTCAGTCTGTGCATTGTTTGGAGCTTGATGATGCTTTGTTTCTCTTTGATTTTTGAAACAGTGGGTATGTCCCAGTACACACACTTGTGGTCTTTACACTTGTCTACTTACTTAACGTATTTCCTGTATTTAGCCCAAGTGTTTAAAGTAGGTGTGAAGACTGCAGGTGTGCATAGAACTTTTGGTTACCTGATGAGACACACTACAAAGCTTTATTTACACATTTTGATTTGTAATACTTTGCACTTTAAACTAAACTTTTAAATATCTGTTCAGTAGTTCATATGCAACAGAAGACACAATTTAATTGTGGTGCTTCTAATTAAGTGATAAAAAGCAGTTGAAAATACTTTACAAAATAAGCAACACATACTCATTTCTGCACCAATAAAATGTGCAACACTTTATGTTTTAGTACCAAAATATATGTAAACTAATGTATCTAATTAATTAACTGTACATTGTAAAGTTTTCCTCTGCATTGCATGATTTCTGGCGACAAGTTCCTAAACATGTGGAATGAAGGAATACATAGCTTCAAATATCGCACTGAACACAGCACTGAACGCACCCACTGCCATTTTTTTTACCTGCACAGTTATTTCCGGTCACTGCACATGCTCTCAAGTGTCCAACATCACAAGTGTGGAAACTGGGACAGGCCCCATGTCCACTGATGGAGAATTACCATTGAGTGGACCATTGAATTATTTAAAATTAATTTAAGTGAATTTTCCAATAAGTGACTTTCCTGACACTTAAGCAACATGGGCCCGGTTTCACAGACAGGGCTTAGCCTAAGCCAGGATTAGGCCTTAGTTCAATTAGAGCATTTAAGTAGCTTTTATAAACGTTCACTAGAAAAAACAAAACAACGTCTTATTCTTGGTTTGCTATATTGTTGCACAGGGCGTGCAGTCTTAAATAAGGAGACGTACAGCGAGTACCGAACAAACTTGGAGCTTTTACTAGCAAACGTGCAGCAGTATTCACGTCACATACAACTGGCGCCAGGCCAATAATGCCACAGCAACTTGCCGTCGTGCCGTAAATCAGTGTCGCAAATATTCAGTGCTTACGTGAATATTACAAACAACCAACAAAAAACATTACTGGTGTGAATCTTGAGACAAGACAAAATGACAAGTTACAAGTTACTTTAAGTTAAAATAGCTCAAACATGCATTTTAGTCTAGGACTAGTTTGAGCCTTGTCTGTAAAACCGGGGGTTGATGTACCAGCTTAATTTTTTAATTAAACAAATTAAGGTAACACTTTAGAATAATGGTCCGTCATTAATAAGTAACGATGTAGGAAGTAATGCAGGACTAATGGGTAGTACTACATTAACACTTCAGCTACTACAATTAACTAATATAGAAACAAGCTTAACTAATCAGTAAGTAATATCACATTTAGAAGATAGTTCCTTATTAGTGTTACAATATTGACGGGCCGGAGACAGAAGATCACAGAGAAGGTAGTTTATTGTACACAAGTAGAGCAACGGGTGACAACAGGTGAGTTTGCTGAAGCAGTAGAAGTGATAAATGAATGTTAGAATGATAATACTGTCCTTTTTGGTTTGCAGGGTGGATGTTGGATGATAGCGGTAGCAGGGTAAAGACAAGGAAGGCAGACGACACTCACACACGGACTGGAAGACACAGGAGGTAAATCGGAGACACAGGACAAAGGTAGTAGTACTGGAGGTCCTTTAGGTAAGCAAGAGGTAAGTTCCTTGATGCGAACAAAACCGGACAATGAGAGTGAGTGTGTGAGTGAGTGTCTTATATACTGGTGCTGATGGGTGAGCTGATGAGGTGCAGGTGTGCATGATCAGTACTCAGGAGATGGAGTGCGCTGTGATTGGTGGGTGTTGAAGCCTGGCGTGTCTGTGACGGTACCCCCCCCCTCCACGGCCCGCTCCCGACGTCGTGGTGGTCTTCCTCTTCCACGAGGGGCAGGTCTGTTGGGATGAGTAGCGTGGAAGGTGTCCAGCAGGTTAGGTTAGGTCGAGTATGTTGTTGCGTGGAATCCAAGAGTGTTCCTCAGGGCCGTAACCTTCCCAGTCCACAAGGTATTCGAGCTGACCACCACGGCGCGGGAGTCCAAGATCTCTCGCACCTCGTAAGCAACTCCGTCATCAAGTAGGAGTGGAAGGGGGGGCTCGGCTGCGGTCACACCAGGCTCTGTGGAGAGAGGAACAGAAGGGTGGTGAGGTTTGAGGAGAGATACGTGGAATGTGGGGTGAATACGATACTCTGGTGGAAGTTGTAGTTTGTAGGTGACCAGGTTGATCTGCTCCAGGATGGTGAATGGGCCAATGAACCTGGGACTCAGCTTACGGCATGGTAGGCGCAGTCAGATGTCCCTGGTGGAAAGCCAGACCTTCTGTCCAGGTTGATAGGCAGGAGCTTCGGAGCGATGAAGGTCTGCTGTCATCCTGCCTCCTGAGAGCACGTTGCAATTGATAGTGTGCTGAGTCCCAGACCCTCTCGCTCTCTCGGAACCAGTAGTCCACAGATGGTACATCCGAGGGTTCCCCTGACCAAGGGAACAGTGGGGGTTGGTACCCGAGTACGCACTGGAATGGTGTAAGTCCGGTAGATGGTTGGCGTAGGGAGTTCTGTGCGTACTCGGCCCAACCCAGGTACTGGTTCCAAGAGTCCTGGTGGCCATGACAGAAGGTACGGAGGAATCTCTTGAATCTTCCGTTCTGTCTGCCCGTTCAATTGTGGATGGTATCCTGATGACAGGCTGACGGTCACACCTAGGAGCGAGAAGAATGCCTTCTACACTCGAGAGATGAACTGGGGTCCTCTATCCGACACAATGTCTTCCGGGATTCCGAAGTATCGGAATATGTGATTGAACATGAGTTCAGCGGTCTCCATGGCCGTAGGAAGTCCTTTCAAAGGAATCAGATGACAGGATTTAGAAAATCTGTCTACAACCACAAGTATACAGGTATAGTCATTAGAGGCTGGGAGATCAGTGACGAAGTCCACTCCTAGGTGTGACCATGGTCGGTTGGGAACGGGCAGAGGAAGGAGTTTGCCAGATGGTAGATGCCGTGGACTCTTTGAGATGGCGCATTCCCTGCATCCCTGCACATACCTTCTGACATCGGTTGCCATATTGGGCCACCAGAAGCGATCTTTCAACAACGAGAGGGTTTCATTGACCCCCGGGTGGCCAGTGCCAATGAAGTGTGCGCAGAGTGAATGAGTGGAGTGCGCCGTGTCCGGATGATGTACTGCAAGCCCGGTGGACAACCCGACGGAGTGTTGGTAGAGGCATTGGAGGAGGGCAAGGTCTCGGTAGACCAAGTGATAGGGCTGACGATGATCTTTTCTGGGAGTATGGGTTCAGGTTCCTCTGTATTCTCTTTTGGAGTGTGAAGCCTTGACAATGTGTCAGCCTTGATGTTTCTGGATCCAGGTCGGTAAGATATCGTGAAGTTAAAGCGTGTGAAGAACAAAGCCAAGCGGGCTTGTCTAGGATTGAGTCATTTTGCTGCTCGGAGATACTCCAGGTTTTTATGATCTGTTAGGACCAGGAAGGGATGTCTGGTTCCCTCCAGCCAATGCCTCCACTCCTCGAGGGCCAACTTGACAGCAAGAAGTTCTCGGTTACCGATGTCATAGTTTACCTCCGCCGGGTTGAGCTTGCGGGAGAAGAAAGCGCATGGATGGAGGCGGCTGGGGTTCCCCTGCTGCTGTGAGAGGACCACTCCTACTCCTGTGGTGGATGCGTCCACTTCCATGATGAAGGGCTTGTCCGGGTCTGGATGGACCAGGAGAGGAGCAATGGTGAAGGCTTCCTTGAGGGTATTAAATGCTTCTGTGGCGGCTGGAGTCCAGGACAGAGACTTGGACTTGTTATGGAGGAGGTTTGTGAGCGGACTGGTGATGGAGCTGTAACATTGGATGAACCGTCTGTAGAAGTTGGCGAAGCTGAGGAAACGATGGAGTTCCTTAACAGTAGTGGGTGTAGGCCAGTTCCTGATGGCTTTCACCTTCCCCTCGTCCATACGTCCATATACCCAAGGAACTGCACTGAGGATTGATGGAAGGAGCATTTTTCGTTTTTGAGGAATAGCTGGAATTCTCTCAGGCGTTTCAGGACCTCCGCAACGTGACGTCGATGTTCGGCCATGCTCCGGGAGTAAATCAGGATATCGTCTATATAGACCAGAACGAACTTGTGGAGAAACTCCGGCCGGTGTGGAGGCAGCTTGGAAGCTCTTCTTGGGCAGAAAACGTCTCTGAAGGGGGCGTAACACGAGGGAATGTTCACAGTACGTCTCTCGATGGGGCTTTCGATGGATGTGGTACAGACAGGAAGAAGACTGGAACTTGGAGAGCATGGAACAGGCAACGCAGAGAAACAGTCAGGGAAGCAAGTGTCACCCCACTTCAGGACTTCGCCAGTCTTCCAGGAGATGATGGGATTGTGCTGCACCATCCACGGACGCCCTAGGATCACGTCAGCGGTGGACCCCTCCAGAACCAGCAACTGAATGTTCTCCCGAATCCAACAGGGCCGTAGTGAGGATTTGGTTAATATTGGCCGTAATAAAGATTGGCACAGTAACACACAGTTCTGGGTTTAATGCATCAACAGGGAAACTCACCGGTTTCTGATGCTCAGGAGATGGTCGTGAAGGACATGAGCTTCTTAAGTGACCGGACTGACCACAGTACAAACACAGGCGTTGAAAAGTCGACAGTCTCTCTCCTCAGCTGATAGGCGATAGGAGTTAATTTGCATGGGCTCACCCTCCTCCATGATTGTGGGTGCTGGGACTCGAACAACGTTGCGGGTGCTTGGTCTTCTGGCTCTGATGAGGTTGTCAGTATGGATAGTGAATTCATTGAACTGGCCTAAGTCTCTCCCCTCATCGCGACAGGCTAATTCAGATTGTAGATCATGGTTCAGTCCCTTCCTAAACAGTACTTTGAGCCTATCACTCACCCACGTCGTCTGTGCAGCGAGAATATGGAAAGCCAGAGCATATTCAGCCACTGTTCTCCTCCGCTGAGAGAGTTCTAGTAAACGATCGCCGCACTCTTGCCCTCATTAGGATGATCAAATACTTCCCGGAATCGCTGCAGAAAAGTCTCAAAGGACGGGAAAGCTGAGCCGTCCTCTCTCCAAACTGCTATAATCCACTCTAACGCCTTGCCGGTGAATAAAGACTAGACAAAGGCAATTTTCCCGGCCTCGGTCGAGTACAGGGTGGGTTGTTGACCCACAAACACTGAGCACTGAAGCAGAAAACCCTTACATCTCGCCGGGTCTACGTTGAACTTCTCAGGGAAATCCAGACGAGGGCTTACTTGAGAAGGCGTCTCCGACACGTGTGTAATGGCGAGTGAGACGATTCAACTGGTGTTGGTGTGCAGTGAGCTGGCTGGCTTGGGTAGACATGGTGGCACACAGGTGGGAGAAAGCCGCTGGATCATGTTCCGGTGAGGTCTTCTGTAACGTCTCGTTACTCAAGGAAGGATCCATAAGCAGGCTTTATTATGAAATGTAGTCAAACAGGCAGTGGTCAGTACCGGTAGATACAGTGACAGAGGGCAGACAAAGTTGTGGTCGTAAAACAGGCAGGAGATCAGGGCAGAACAATCACAGGTTAAAACACAAAGCAAATAGTCCAGAAGGCAGGCAGCAGAGAATCGGGTAATCAAACTGGGTCACAACAGATAGGCAAAACAAGAAATAATGCTCAGAAATGCAAATAATTGAAATTATAACATGACATAAATTGCGTTAGTATCAAATCAGACAGATGCGTTGCTGGTGGTCAAATTATTAACGCGGCGTTAAACATATAAATAATCTCACTCTTAAACAGCCAAAAATTTCAAATGTTTGTGAACATATATAGGCTACCTGAAAGAGATGCACAGTATTCATCTAGGGCTTTTTTATTTTTCACTTCTCATCGACAGACAGCTGTTGTCTTTTCCCGGTGTTACGAGATTTTCGTTTTCCGAAGACGGAGCATACATGAATATTAATGAGTTTCCCAGACATGCACGATTTAACGTGCAACTGAGACTTTTAGTTCACATTGTATCTCAGCACATTAGTGGATTATTCCATAAAGGTAACTATATTCTCAGCGTCGCGGCTGACTTATGCCTAAACTATAGTTAGTTTACTTCTAGGTAACAGTTTATAATGTTTTCATTAGTATGCACTTTTTGTGCTGTCGTCTGTAACTGAATGACAGACACTTTGTGTAACAGCAGAACACCTTCAGCTATCGTTTACAATACCCTACGATGTTTTAAAACTCTGTATTTTATTAGTTGTTATCATTAATCACTGCCTGTAACAACTGAAATAAATCTTTATAAATGTTTTTGAGGACTTATATCTATTCTGGTATTGTTCTTAAATTCTTGATCATTTTGATATGTAGGCTATGATATATTGCTCTTCAAAAAGATTAATACAATTCTTTATGTTTAGGCTCAAGGTTGCATTTATTTGATCAAAAATAGGCAAAACAGTAATATTGTGATTTATTTTATATTTTAATATATCTTAAATGGTTGTTTATTCCTGTTATTCCAGTCTTCAGTGTCACATGATCCTTCAGAAATCATTCTAATATGCCGATTTGCTGCTCAAGAAACAGTTCCTACTATTATCAGCCAAATAATGAATGTTTGTGTATCAAAATAAATTGTCCAGTTATATCAGTTCATCATTGTATATCTAGTTACACAAGTAACACGTGGTAAAAAGAACGCATGGCAGAGAATAACAAAAGGTTGCAAAAATCTTTATTAGGCCACTGATTTTGATTATTTCTTTAATTTCCAGAGGGATGAGTTCCAGTTTTAAATCTCCATAAGGTGAGGTAACAGAAGAACATAGCAATACATCATTGAAATGGCAGCGGCATGTTTTTAACAATATTTTATTTAATTATTTTCCCTGTTATAGGAAATCAGTATAATCTACTCACTCAGGAGTTCTGAGATGCTTGATATTATTGTGCAATTGAAAAAATTAAACCTTGTGGTGTCAGTGTATCTTTCTTTAATATATAAACGGACACCATGAAAAGACAATATAGTTTCAGCAATATTTTCAGCATTTGTCACCAACCGGAAAACCAGAGAATGTTAGTTAGGATAGGTAAGCTAACACATGTATAATCACACCAGTAGTCTATATGTTACAAAAATATTATGTCCACACCACAGACACATTTATATAGGCCTCAGTTGTTACATCGCAGGGTACAAAGGAAGAGCACAATGAGCTGAACTCATTGTAAATGATAGCTGAAGGTGTTTTGCTGTTACACTAAGTGTCTGTCATTCAGTTACAGACGACTGCACAAAATGTGCATATACACATTATAAACATTATAAACTGTTACCTAGAAGTCAGCCGCGACGCTGAGAATATATTTACCTTCATGGAATAATCTAGTAATGTGCTAAGACACAATTGTGAACTAAAATCCTCACGAGTGGGGATACACACGATCTTTGTGTAGCTTGTTTCGGAGCGGAGCATGAACTCGAGGGTGCTGGCTGTGGGCATTGTGATTTGCTTCCTTTACGGATGCTCCGCTCCCGCCTGGCGCTCTTCGAGGAGGGCGCCCAGGCTTGCGTTCCTCAGAGTTCAGGTCCCGTTGCTGCTGAGGCACAGCGCCAATCCAGATCTTGGGGATCGCAGATGGATTTATCAGAGGGGTTTGAGATGGGCCCTGCACTATCTCAGCCCTCACCTGATAGATCCAGTGCTTTTTCCCAGTGTTTGGAAGCACGTTTTGCGGTTCCTTCCACACTGGGCGAAGCACCGGTGCTGAGGAGTTGGACGTGGAGAGCATCGATATGGGGGAAAGTGAGGACTCGCCATCCCATGCCCCCGCCTATGAGGAGCTGGTGGAGGTTGTGACTTGAGCTGTTGCCAAGTTAAATCTCGAATGGCCAGCAGAGAGGCAGGATGTTCATCCTAAAAGCAAACTTGATGAACGCTTCCTGCCCTCACGAGCACAACCTCCGCGTCGGGGTCTCCCGTTTTTTCCAGATCTCCACATTGATCCTGGAAGAAACCAGCCTCCTATCGCGTGCATAGTGCTCAGACCACGCACTATGCATCGATAGTGGGGCTCAAAGAGCACGGTTATGGGGCGATGCCTAAAGTGGAAGAGACGCTCGCGAGCTATCTCTCTCCACAGTCAGCATCGTCCCTAAAGGCCCCGACGCTGCCCACCAAGCCGGTTAGAATCACGTCTGGGCTGGTGGGCAAGGCTTACCAAGCCTCCGGTCAGGCTGCAGCATGTCTACACACTATGGGCGTGCTGCAAGCCTGCCAGGCTGAATTACTGGGGGATATTGATGAGGGCGGGGGAATTACTCCCGACGTAGTCGATGAGCTACGTCGGGCTGCCGATTTATCTCTGCGGGCCACCAAGGAGACGGCTAGATCTGTGGGTCGTGCTATGGCAGCCCTGGTGGCCACGGAGAGGCACTTATGGCTGAACCTGAGCTCTATCAATGACAAAGATAAGAACTTCCTTATGGATGCCCCACTTTACGCCCCCTGGCCTCTTCGGCGATGCAGTAAATACTGTCGTTGAGAGGAAGCCAGGAAGCCAACAAGCAAGCGGCGGCATTCCAAAAGCTCCTCCCCCGTCGCTCTCATACCCCTGGGGCTGATCAGCAACACCAGCAGCCCCAAACATCTAAAGCCAGCTCCTCACAACAACACCGTGCCACTCAAGAACAGAGCGTTACCACCCGCACTCCCCCTCAGAGACACAGGGGCTCGGATGGACGCTCTCAACCGCAGCCTTCGAGGGGTAGGGTGGATCTAAGGACCGTCCTTATCGCCAAGAAGGCTGCGGGGGAAAAGTCCTGACGCTATCAGTGTCAGGACCCTGAGGGCAGCCCCCTCCGAAGAGAAGTAGTTTACACCTCAGCACACGGTGCCCACTTCTCTTCGGTGCCCTCAGGGGGCCAATCTGCCAACCCTGCCACCTCGTGTGTTTCAGGGCGCAGCGGTCCCCAGCAAACATTCACCCAAGTGTCTGCCCGGAAACGTAGCGGTGCTGGGATGTTCGCCCCCTCCGAGGAGGGTCTCAGAGCGATCAGTTCGGTTGCCCCCTGCCGGTGCGCCGCTTCAGGGCCCCGAGCTGGTTGTTCAAAAAACACCAGAGGCCAGTCTCGAGAGACTGGTTCCCTTAGTAAAATATCTGACAGCGTGGAAGCTACTGCCAAATATTTCTCAATGGGTCCTGCGTACAGTCGAAAAAGGTTATGCCATTCAGTTTGGGTCTCGCCCACCCAGGTTTATGGGGGTCCTACCCACCGTGGTGGGCCCCGAGCAGGCTCTGGTTCTGGAACAAGAAGTAAAGACTCTATTGGAGAAGGGAACCATAGATTATGTACTTCCCTCCGACAGAGAGAACTGTTTCTACAGCTGTTACTTTATTGTTCCAAAGAAGGATGGCGGGTTGCGTCCCATTTTGGATCTGCGTCAGCTGAACCAGTCAGTTATGAAGCTCAAATTCAAGATGTTAACTTTGAGACAAATCGTGTCACAGATCAGGTCCAAGGACTGGTTTGTCACGATCGACCTCAAGGACACATACTTCCATATCTCCATCCTTCCACATCACAGGAAGTTCCTGAGGTTTGCTTTCGGGGGCAAAGCTTACCAATATCGGGTTCTTCCATTCGGCCTAGCGTTATCACCCCGCACATTCACCAAGTGTATGGATGCAGCCCTGGCACCACTTCGTCTCCAGGGCATTCGTGTTCTCAATTACGTCGACAATATGTTAATATTAGCTCAATCGCAACAGTTAGCGGTTCGGCATCGAGATGTCATCCTCGGTCACATGAAGAGGCTGGGGTTAAGGTTAAATGCCAAGAAGAGTGTGCTTTCTCCAGCTCAGAGAACCACTTTTCTGGGCGTGGTTTGGGACTCTGTTGTGATGCAGGCGCGTCTTTTGCTCGCATTAAATCAATCCTTTCTACCGTAAACCGAATAAAGCTAGGCCAGTCACTCACTGTAAAACAGTTTCAGAGACTGTTGGGGCTGATGGCAGCAGCGTCCAACGTGAAACCTTTTGGTCTGCTGCACATGAGACCCCTGCAGTAGTGGCTCAGAACCAGGGGGTTTTCCCCGAGGGGAAATCCTTTTCGCATGATCAAGGTCATGCGGCGATGCTTACGTGCCCTGGTGGAAGAAACCCTGGTTCCTATCCCAAGGGCCCGTGTTTGGAGCTCCTTGTCGTCGCAAAACGCTAACGGCAGATGCTTCCCTCACGGGCTGGGAAGCGGTCCTAGACGGACGCTCAACTCAGGGTCTGTGGAGCGGTCAACACCTCTCCTGGCACATCAACTGCCTGGAGATGATGGCTGTCTTTCTGGCTGTCAAGAATTTCCTCCCAGACCTCAGGGGCCACCATGTTCTTGTCCGGTCAGACAACACATCGGTGGTCGCCTATATAAATCACCAGGGGGGGTTGTGTTCGCGTCCACTCTCCAAACTGGCGCACCAAATCCTCCTGTGGTCCCAGGGGAAATTGCTGTCACTCAGAGCAACATATATCCCCGGGGTCCAGAATATCGGAGCAGACGTCCTGTCGAGGCAGGGGCTGAGGCCCGGGAATGGAGGCTCCATCCCGAGGTGGTGGAGCAAATATGGGGGGTATTCGGTCAGGCTCAGGTGGATCTGTTTGCATCTCAAGAGACTTCTCACTGTCCACTCTAGTTCTCCCTCACGCATCCAGCTCCTCTCGGACTGGATGCTATGGTACAGACGTGGCCGAGGCTTCGTCTGTACGCATTTCCCCCGATCGCTCTGCTCCCGGGAGTTTTAGAGAGAGTTCGCCGGGACCACGTCCGGCTCACCTTGGTAGCCCCGCACTGGCCGGGCAGAGTGTGGTTTTCGGATCTAGTATCTCTCCTAGACGGCTCTCCTTGGGAGATTCCGATCAGGAGGGACCTTCTGTCCCAGGCAGGGGGCACGATTTTCCACCCCTGCCCAGAACTCTGGAACCTGTGGGCTTGGCCTCTGAGAGGGCCCATCTCATAAACTCTGGTCTCTCAGCTGAGGTTGTGGGGACCATTCTTCACTCTAGAGCTCCCTCCACGAGGAAGTTATATGCTTTGAAGTGGAAGCTTTTCACTTCTTGGTGCAGTGGTTGTCAGTTAGATCCAGTTTTCTGTCCCGTTGGTGCGGTTCTGGAATTTCTGCAGGAACGGTTCACTGCAGGGTTATCTCCCTCTACCCTGAAGGTCTACGTGGTGGCCATTGCGGCTTACCACACACCTCTGGCTGGTTCTTCTCTTGGGAGAGATCCTCTTATTACTCGCTTCCTCCGTGGCACCCTGAGGCTGAGGCCTGCAGTACGCATGAGGGTTCCGGCTTGGGATTTGGCCGTGGTGCTCCAAGGCCTTTCCCTAGCTCCTTTTGAGCCCATTGAGGAGGTTCCAGTCAAGTTTTTGACCCTCAAAACGCTGTTCCTCCTCGCTATATCTTCCTTAAAGAGAATAGGAGATTTGCAGGCCCTTTCGGTTGCCCCCTCGTGCTTGGAATTTGCACCTGGTATGGTGAAAGCCTTCCTTCATCCCAGACCTGGTTATATCCCTAAGGTCCCCACTAATGTGGTCAGGCCTATCGTACTACAGGCCTTCTGTCCTCCTCCCTTCAGGAACTCAGACCAGGAACGCCTCAATCTGCTTTGCCCAGTTCGGGCGTTGGATGCTTAAGTCCACAGAGCTGCCCCGTGGCGTAAATCAGAACAGTTGTTCATTTGTTTTGGGTCCCCTAGCAAAGGGGCCCCGGCATCGAAGCGAGAATGAGGCTATCTCACTGGCTTATGGGTCGGCCGGACTGCCTTCACCTTTAGCAGTTCGAGCCCACTCTATTAGGAGTATGGCGGCCTCTAAAGCTCTTCTCTCGGGAGCCTCTTTACAGGATGTCTGTGATGCGGCAGGCTGGTCCTCGCCGCACACATTCATCAGGTTCTATGACCTTGACCTTAGCTCCCCTGGGGCCCGGGTTCTCTCTAGTGCTGACGAGTCACACTAGACAGGCCTTGGTAACTATGGCTGCGTGGGTATTAACGTTCCCACAGCATCAATTCCTCGACGCAACGCGAGTTCCCTTGAAAGGGAACGTCTCGGTTACGATTGTAACCCTAGTTCCCTGAAGAGGGGAAGTTGCGTCGCCCTTCCATACTTCCGGCATACCTGTCAGTGCTTACTTCAGACACTTTAAGCTAGCGTTGCTCTGTTTGAGTGTGCTTTATAGCTTCCTGGTCGTGACGTCACCTGCTTCTGACGTCTCATCACACCATTGAACGGATTTCACACGTGCTTCATGACGACATCACGCGTTGCGTTCCCACAGTGTCAATTTCTCAACGCAACGTCTCGTTCCCTCTACAGTCGTAACCGAGACGTTTTCAGCTAGCAACAAACACGAGGTGGCACGTGCGTGCAGGAATGAATGATGTGTCGATGAGGGAGGGCATCTGAACTCGACAAAGCCGACCTGATATATAGTATTTTTTTATTCAGAAAAATATTTGTTTGACAGGGAAGCTGTGCGCAAACAGGAATATATTCATTTATTAAAAAGAATTTAAAAAAAGCACCCCCAGAAAAAAGGGCACTGTCTCTAGAGGAAGAAAAGGGGCAGGTGCTCAAGCCCCCTTTTATGTCTGTGTGCACGTGCCTGCCTCTTTTCACCAAGAGGACTTTCACCACAAAATGGCTGGCTCATTTGTCTTGCTCAGACTTATTTAATTGCTAACATTTTATGTAGGCCTATCTTCAATACACACAAATTAATTGTATTTTCACACTTGAATAATTTAAAATACAGCTCTACTGCACAAGGCACACAGTACACATATTTTAATAAAACTTATTGTTGTAATTGTTGATCACAATGGAACTGACGCCACAATTGGGGGACAGGCATAATTTGTGTAAAAATGTTGAAATGGTTTGTGATTACACTACACAGTGTAGTGGATGACCTTTGGAAGACAAAATCATTTTTAATTTTAATGCTCATATATGTAATGACACCAGTCTTTTCCTAGTGTTTTATTATGTACATTACACATAATGATATCAGCACTGTTGACTTAACTAAACTGAATTATTTTGAATGAACTAAATTGCATGTAAAAATGTTTGAGTGTATTTATATCAAGGCGATAAAGGATTTTCATCATATAAAGCAAAAAAGATTATATCAAACTTATTAAGTAATTTTAACTAGCTGGAGAAGGTAAAATCAGGTTATATCTACAAACCCGATTCCAAAAAAATTGGGACTGTACAAATTGTGAATAAAAAAGGAATGCAATGATGTGGAAGTTTCAAATTTATTTATTCAGAATACAACATAGATGACATATCAAATGTTTAAACTGAGAAAATGTATGATTTTAAGGGAAAAATAAGTTGATTTTAAATTTCATGGCATCAACAAAGTTGGGACAAGGCCATGTTTACCACTGTGTGGCATCTCCTCTTCTTTTTATAACAGTCTGTAAATGTCTGGGGACTGAGGAGACAAGTTGCTCAAGTTTAGGAATAGGAATGTTGTCCCATTCTTGTCTAACACAGGCTTCTAGTTGCTCAACTGTCTTAGGTCTTTGTCGCATCTTCCTCTTTATGATGTGCCAAATGTTTTCTATGGGTGAAAGATCTGGACTGCAGGCTGGCCATTTCAGTACCCAGATCCTTCTTCTATGCAGCCATGATGTTGTAATTGATGCAGTATGTGGTCTGGCATTGTCATGTTGGAAAATGCAAGGTCTTCCCTGAAAGAGACGACATCTGGATGGGAGCATATGTTGTTCTAGAACTTGGATATACCTTTCAGCATTGATGGTGCCTTTCCAGATGTGTAAGCTGCCCATGCCAAACGCACTCATGCAACCCCATACCATCAGAGATGCAGGCTTCTGAACTGAGCGCTGATAACAACTTGGGTTGTCCTTGTCCTCTTTAGTCCGGATAACATGGCGTCCCAGTTTTCCAAAAAGAACTTCAAATTTGGATTCGTCTGACCACAGAGCAGTTTTCCACTTTGCCACAGTCCATTTTAAATGAGCCTTGGCCCAGAGAAAACACCTGGGCTTCTGGATCATGTTTAGATAGAGTTTTAGCCGGCAACAGCGAATGGATTGTGTTCACCGACAATGTTTTCTGGAAGTATTCCTGAGCCCATGTTGTGATTTCCATTACAGTAGCATTCCTGTATGTGATGCAGCGCCGTCTAAGGGCCCGAAGATCACGGGCATCCGGTATGGTTTTCCGGCCTTGACCCTTACGCACAGAGATTGTTCCAGATTCTCTGAACCTTTGGATGATATTATGCACTGTAGATGATGATAACTTCAAACTCTTTGCAGTTTTTCTCTGAGAAACTCCTTTCTGATATTGCTCCACTATTTTTTGCGGCAGCATTGGGGGAATTGGTGAACCTCTGCCCATCTTGACTTCTGAGAGACACTGCCACTCTGAGAGGCTCTTTTTATACCCAATCATGTTGCCAATTGACCTAATAAGTTGTAAATTGGTCCTCCAGCTGTTCCTTATATGTACATTTAACTTTTCCGGCCTCTTATTGCTACTTGTCCCAACTTTTTTGGAATGTGTAGCTCTCATGAAATCCAAAATGAGCCAATATTTGGCATGACATTTCAAAATGTCTCACTTTTTAAACATTTGATATGTTATCTATATTCTATTGTGAATAAAATATAAGTTTATGAGATTTGTAAATTATTGCATTCCTTTTTTATTCACAATTTGTACAGTGTCTCAACATTTTTGGAATCGGGTTTGTACTTACAGTTATGCTTCAGTAAAACCTTGTTTTTTCAGGTTGGTTGAATACAGTTATAATCAGTCATCTTAAATCATTTATTTCATTTCAACAAAACCAGTTATTGTAGATGTTACCACATTAAATACATTTTCTAAGTTGAACTGACAATTTTTTTTTCAGTGTGAGATGCACATCAGATCCGCGTCACGTTCGGCTGCTGCAGGTCTTAAAGTCACAGCAGCCTAATAAAACAGTTGCTGTGGTGTCTGTCATTAATGTTAATCAAAGAACAAACGTAACAGAGAAAATTGTAGCTTTAATAAGTATTAATCTATATTTAATTTATAATTTATGCAGAGAAGACTGTAAAGTGTATGATAACTTTATTCAATTTCTGTATAGGGAGCACAGGGCACAAATTAATGCAGCACTAATTGTAACGATTCCACGCGTCAGCATGACAAAACTTACTGTATTTAGCCTACTAGTTGTCATATCAAAACTATAGAGAAAAAATGTGCCAAACTTCAAAAATATTTGGAAAATATCGCTGAACATTTATTTAGCGTTTTTTTATTTCAAGTTTTTTTTATTTCAGTTTTTAATATTTATTTAAAATGAGAGAAATGTTATAATTTTAATCTCCAATCTGTTATTTAGCTGTTTAGATGCTCACCTAACTAGCAGAAGACACTAGCCAGGTTTAAATCCCAGTTGCGCAGAGGCGGCACGTTCTAAAGCTGTTATGTGCCCTGTTATTAAAAATACGCAATTCTATAATGTTAGCAGTTTATGAATTCGGCGTTTTCAGAAAGTGAATCCGATATTTCAGTGTTGAGAAATTATTGTTTCAATAAATGTAAAGCATTCTAGATCATCTATTGTGTCCAATTATGTGAGAGCTGTGTGTGGAGGGAGGGGAAGGGTGTGTGTGTTCGTCTCTGTGTTTTTATTACTGTCTGAATGTGTTTATGCATCAATTTGCCCATGCGGTACAAGTCCTGGCTGGCCAGGAGTTAGCAAGTTCTCCATGTGTCAGTGTGGGTTGCTTCCAGGTAGGCTACTCCAGGTTCTACCACAGTTAAAAAAAAAAGCGAGGTAAGCAGAGGTAAACTGGCGATCCATCCAGGGTGTTTCCCCTGCCTGTGGCCCCTAGATGGTGGGACAGGCTCCAGCAATAGCCCAATCCTAGAAGCAATATTCTGGGATGTTTGGACAATTTTCATATAAAGAAAACATAGTTCTTAAAACATTTTAAAAACTGGACATTTTGAACATTCAGAAAACACAGAAATAATGTTTTCATAACATTTTCAATATGATAGAATGTAATGTTCCTCTAATGTTCACAGAAACCAAGAAAAAACGTTCTTAATACATTAAAAAACTGGACATCAGAAATAACATTTTTCATAATGTTAGCAAAACATTCTAAGAACATATTTTTGTTAGCTGTGCAGCTAACAAAACTTAACAGCTGTAAATACATATTTTCATATTGAGACAAACAGCAATTTTTTTGGAAGGTTACACTGACTCGAGGTGAAGGAAAAAGACTTTATTCAGGTGTTATCCACAACTATCCATTAGACCAGAACACAATAAAAGATGGCCACGTATCATGGACATTTTCATATACTTCAAAATCAGTATGGATAATTTCCTCTTTGATAATGTGTACCTGATGACAACTTTACACTTGAGCCCCATGGTATAATTTAGGCTAAAAACTAAGTGATATCATGATTAATTACTAAATTTCACTTCATACATCAACCACAAAGGGGACATTGCATTTCTGTGAGACTATTATTTCACATTTTTAATCTCTGCTGACTTTTGCACAGACTACAATAAACATGAGCTTCTGCATAAAGATATGAGATGATCTAACAAAGTGTTCTGTTGTTTATTAGCATTATAATGTCAGCAGGACCGTTCACCTTAAAACACTGAACACTAACAACTTAAGTTAGTTTTATATTATATTAGTTTATGTCTGTCCACAGTCATCTTTGACTTGCACACTATTATTCTGGTGTATATATTTTGGATTTTCATCTGAATTTCACAAGTTTAAATGTTCACCCACAGTGGAAAAAAACATAAAATACTGAAGTAATTGTACAGAAAACCCCTGAAAATAACAAAATCAAATTGAAAGCGGAAGTGACGTGACATGAAGCCAAGTATAATGTCCCATACTCGGAATTTGTGCTCTGCGTTTCACCCATCCAAGCGCACACACATAGCAATGAGTACTGAACACACACAGAAACCGTGAACACACATTTAGAGCAGTGGGCAGCCAGTTACGTTAGATGCCTTGCTCAAGCACCTAATTTGTGGGTAATGACAGTGGAAGAGAGTTCATTCCCTCCCCCCACCAACATTTCCTGCTGGTAGTGAGACTCGAACCCACAACCTTTGGGTTACAATGACTCTCTAACCATTTGGCCACAACTGCAATAAAATATATAATTTTTTCTCTTTCATTTTCTAAACAGTAGTTATTGAAATGTAACTCAAGGTAGGCAAAATGATCATTTTAGCATCTACAAGTATCCTTTGGAGTGTCCTTTGAAAAACAGGTTTTACAAACTACATTATTCCCAAAATCCTATTGTTAAGATATGCTTTATCACTTTTCTTGATTATTGATTGACAAAAACACATACAGTGGGTACGGAAAGTATTCAGACCCCCTTAGATTTTTCACTCTTTGTTATATTGCAGCCATTTGCTACTTCCTCATTAATGTACACACAGCACCGCATATTGACAGAAAAACACAGAATTGTTGACATTTTTGCAGATTTATTAAAAAATAAGAAAAACTGAAATATCACATGGTCCTAAGTATTCAGACCCTTTGCTCAGTATTTAGTAGAAGCACCCTTTTGATCTAATACAGCCATGAGTCTTTTTGGAAAAGATGCAACAAGTTTTTCACACCTGGATTTGGGGATCCTCTGCCATTCCTCCTTGCAGATCCTCTCCAGTTCTGTCAGGTTGGATGGTAAACGTTGGTGGACAGCCATTTTTAGGTTTCTCCAGAGATGCTCAGTTGGGTTTAAGTCAGGGCTCTGGCTGGGCCATTCAAGAACAGTCACGGAGTTGTTGTGAAGCCACTCCTTCGTTATTTTAGCTGTGTGCTTATGGTCATTGTCTTGTTGGAAGGTAAACCTTCGGCCCAGTCTAGGTCCTGAGCACTCTGGAGAAGGTTTTCGTCCAGGATATCCCTGTACTTGGCTGCATTCATCTTTCCCTCAATTGCAACCAGTCGTCCTGTCCCTGCAGCTGAAAAACACCCCCACAGCATGATGCTGCCACCACCATGCTTCACTGTTGGGACTGTATTGGACAGGTGATGAGCAGTGCCTGGTTTTCTCCACACATACCGCTTAGAATTAAGGCCAAAAAGTTCTATCTTGGTCTCATCAGACCAGAGAATCTTATTTCTCACCATCTTGGAGTCCTTCAGGTGTTTTTTAGTAAACTCCATGCGGGCTTTCATGTGTCTTGCCACTCTGCCATAAAGCCCCGACTGGTGGAGGGCTGCAGTGATGGTTGACTTTCTACAACTTTCTCCCATCTCCCGACTGCATCTCTGGAGCTCAGCCACAGTGATCTTTGGGTTCTTCTTTACCTCTCTCACCAAGGCTCTTCTCCCCCGATAGCTCAGTTTGGCCGGACGGCCAGCTCTAGGAAGGGTTCTGGTCATCCCAAACGTCTTCCATTTAAGGATTATGGAGGCCACTGTGCTCTTAGGAACCTTAAGTGCAGCAGAAATTTTTTTGTAACCTTGTCCAGATCTGTGCCTTGCCACAATTCTGTCTCTGAGCTCTTCAGGCAGTTCCTTTGACCTTATGATTCTCATTTGCTCTGACATGCACTGTGAGCTGTAAGGTCTTATATAGACAGGTGTGTGGCTTTTCTAATCAAGTCCAATCAGTATAATCAAACACAGCTGGACTCAAATGAAGGTATAGAACCATCTCAAGGATGATCAGAAGAAATGGACAGCACCTGAGTTAAATATATGAGTGTCACAGCAAAGGGTCTGAATACTTAGGACCATGTGATATTTCAGTTTTTCTTTTTTAATAAATCTGCAAAAATGTCAACAATTCTGTGTTTTTCTGTCAATATGGGGTGCTGTGTGTACATTAATGAGGGGAAAAAATGAACTTAAATGATTTTAGCAAATGGCTGCAATATAACAAAGAGTGAAAAATTTAAGGGGGTCTGAATACTTTCCTTACCCACTGTACATATACAGATCCTCTGAGACTGTACTTATTATTGGGCCGGTCCCATTCTCTAACCATCTTCCTGTATTTAGATACTCATCTGATAAGTGGCAGACAAATAAACTGGTGTCTTGAGAAGGAAATATCTTGTTCATGAGACTGTGTGAAGACTGTAGACCTGATGAAAACAAAGATAAAACAAGCTCAATTGAAATACAAACAAAAGGCATTTCAGCTCCAGTTTTCAATTAGATGGAACAAAAGTGATTTTAATAAGTCTTTTTTTTCATCAAGAAGTGTTTGTGTCAGGTTGTTATGTTTTGCAGCAGTTGGGGCCAGCGATAGATGTGAACAGACATGATGGAGGTGTGTAGGTGGGTGTCAAGTTGATCTGACTTACACAGGCTGTTATTGTATGTTTGTCACAGTGAGATGTCATCTTCACCTATGCAGACCATGTACAAATAGAAAGAAAAAGAAAATTGATGAAAATATAATGCAAGACTTTAACTTCTCACTCAGAATTCCAAAACAGATCCCCTACTTTATGTGCTGAATAATAACCTGGTGTGGTAAACACATATACTTACACACTCCTGGACTGTTTCACTGAGACCAGAGTTCATCTTCTGGCTCATTTTTCTGTTAAACAATGAAGCATTTTCATTTTCACATTACAGAATGCAGCTCAGTTTATTATGATGTATATACATGAAAACTGTATTTGTGCATTTACACATAAGCGATGCAAAACATGGCAATGTGCTCCGATATACTGAATGCCAATGCTGTATGAATGTCTGACATTTTTTGTTTTGAAATGTTTCATTAATAATATTAGCCCCATTTCCACTGCAGGAACTTTTTTGGGGTGGTACTTGGTGTGTTTCGACCGCAAGTACCAGGGTCTAAATGTTCCGGGTAAAAATTCTCCCCTCAAAAAGTACCTGTTTGCGAGGTAATACTTTTTCAAAGTCCAGGAACTTTTGGGGGTGGGACTTGGGCGCTGAACATGCTGATTGGTTGAGTTCACGCAGCATTTTGATAGGTTGACTCCGCATAGCATTTTATTTCAACCACCAGTCTGTTGCGGTGCATGCAGTAAGAGTTGTTTGCTATTCGAATCAACATTGAAGTTTAAAAATATGACCAATAGGCCGATGACGAGGTTCAGGCTTTATTAAGCTTATATGCGGAAGATGAAATCCTGCGGGAACTGGGAAAAAAGTCCCTGAGACTAATTTTTCCGGGTAACTTCAGTGGAAGCAAGGCTATTTTCACAGTTGCATAGTTGAAATAAATTATAGCTTGACTGTATTTGGCACAAATTATATTTAGACTTTTCTTTATTTTCTTCACTCGTCATGTATCTAATTTTTCATCAAATAGAAAATATTATTATTTTAATGAAACTAATTAGTGTCTTAATTTTTGAAAAAGGAAATAATGCCACACCTGAGGGACAGTCATAATTTGTTTAAAAATAAATAATTAATAATTCACACAATAATGTTGAAATGGTTTGTGATTATTTCACATTCCTCACATCAAGATATTAATTTGATTTTAAACTTCTTTTTTTTTTTTTTTTTTTACTAGATTTTAGAATTTTATGTAAAAAAGTCTGGGTCTGGCACAAGAGTAAAGATTTAAAATGTATGCATAAAAACAGTTTGAAAAGTAGCAGAAATAAATGATGAATGCATGTTAAAATGTATCTAAGAGGTAGGCATAATTTGCGGATGGGACTACAAGTAGGCCATACGACACCAGGGGGTTAATAAAGTCCTGTCAAGAAAAATATCCATAATGTAAAACTTTATAAAGTCAAATAACTAGCTTCTGGCGGACGACTGTAGGCAGAATGCACAAGTTGATTTGCGGCAGAAGAGTATCCTTTGACCTGACGCACAACGTAATGACGAACCCAGAGATATATTTTAGATTGCAAGTCTAAAACGATAATTTTTTTGCACAGCCCTATTTGTTTGAACCGCGAAGGGCATCTCAGCTTACAGTACTCCTACATCCTGTGTAATACATCGCGTCAGGGGGGTTATTCATTTGGCAAGTTGACTTACTTCCACCGGAAGCTAGTTATTTGAATTTATAAAGTTTTAAATATGGATATTTTTCTTTACAAAAATGCAATGCTTTGCTTCAGAAGGCCTTTATTAACCCCCTGGATTACTTTTTTTTATGGATGAATGCATTATTTTTGGCTTCAAAACACGGCCTCCCCATTCACAACCATTATAAACCTTGGAGGACTAAGAATATTTTTAAATCTTGTGTTTGTCTGAAAGAAGATACGGATGGCTTGAAGGAGTAAATGAGATAATTTTCATTTTAATTTCTCTTTAGTAGTTAGTAGATTGTGGCTATCATTATTGAATAATTTAGTTAATATATAGAGATATATATTAAGTCAAGATTTTCTGTGCATTAGTTAAGTATGAATTAATGAATGTTAGTGCACCTATATTGTAAAAGGTTGCCAAAACTTTTTTTTAATAAGAATCAAACCCAAGGACATCAAAGTGACTTGAGTTGAAGAACCACACTTATAAATATTTATGGAAATGTAGTGAGTGTGTGTACTTGATAAATATTTGAAGGATATTCATAAAAAGCCAATTGAAAAAATACAAACAAAAAAATAACCTCTCACCTGTGAATGTAGAAGCTGATGGTGATTATCAGAAAGACCATAATGACTCCAGAACATGAGATGATGATGATGATGATGATGTAGCGGCATTTGTTTGGGTGACGCTGGTCTGTTTTCTGACAGACACAAAAGAGTCAAACACGCATGATATCAGTCAACCAGCACTCTACTAGATACTAGTCACTGATTATAAGCATACTTATATCTCTTCTGTAATAAATGCACTTGTTTTTGAAGAAAACAAATCCAATAAATAAAATAAAGAAATAACCTATTATTGTTAATGTCCATCTTATTGCTGCTGGAAAACAGGTGTAGTTTCCTGCATCAGATGCTTGTATTTGATGTATTTTTAATTCTCTTGGAACTGCTGTGTTGATGTGAATCCTGTTTGAGCTGAAGTTTGTCATAGTACTGTAACTGTTCGAGTCATGACTAAAAATAACAGAGTTGTTCATTTCCCACGTTAAATCTTCATCAAATGGGGTTTTGTTGCAGTGAAGTGTAATTGTTTCCCCCGCAAACACTGTTTTGTTGATGTGCTGCTGAATCCTTTGCTCTTGATTTGATTTGGAATAATCTGATGAAAAGACAACAATCACAATCACTGCAGTTTTACAGTAACTTCAGTGGATGGTAAAATCATGCAGTAGAAACGCTGATGCGCAAGCTGATGAGACATATTATTCATGTGGCTATTATTCTTTTAACCTGATTTTAAAAAAAACAAACAAACAAACAAACAAAAAAAACATTCAAACACAATCATATTATATATATAATATCATTACAATCATATAACACTAAATTGTAAGATAGTAAATAATTAAATCATCAACTAATTTTGGGCATACTCGTATGTGTATCGCCTTTGAGGCAAGAGCATCATAAAACAAGTGAGAAGAAATAAATCTTGATCTTAAATCAGTACCTGTGTAAGTCAGGAGAATAATGACGACACAGAGATCCAGATGAAGAATCATGGTTTGAAAATTCGCCATAACAGGACACTCAGTTTAAGCTTACTTTCCGCTCAGTATCTTGAAGGCTTGTAGACGTGCTGTAGAGACTGAACTAGTAAAGGAAGAAGTGAAGACAGAGGGAAATGCCTGTAAGACAGCTGATGAGTTTATTGAAGCTAATGTAGCATAATAATGACTAAATAATGAGGAACAAATTATGATTTTATACTGACATCCATGTGCTCGAAATAATATGAATATCAGAGTTAGCAACAAAACCTTTTAATCAAACTGAATTCAGTCATCTTTAAATGGTGTGCATACAACACTATATACTCAGGATGAATGCAAATTATTTAATACAATATTTAAAAGTATGACATTTTAAAACTTAGACAACAGGATTCAAAACTTTTTAAACATATATGGTAAATGGCAAAGCAATTACATCTAGCAAAGTTAAGCTTAAATTGATCAAATTTATTATTTAAACCATTTATTTAAAAATATTTTTGCTAGGATTTTTTGAGAGCACTCAGTGTAATAAGCAGAAGAGCAAAGTACTGAGTTTTGAACTCATGACACTAGACACAAGAAGAGTGACAGGAAAAGACAAACAGGAAACAAGTAGCCACAGAGAGCTAATGACAGAGAACCACAATGATTCACCTTCTTCAAGATGCTGCACAATAAAGCATATATAAAGCACATGTACAAAATGTATGACACTGCCACTTAAATCCTTAGAAATGATTGACAAAAAATGTAAAATATTAAAAACATTACATTAATCCTTAATGTTAATTGCATTTTTAAAATTTCATGTGTATTACCATGATGGTGTTTAGTGTTTGTGTGAATGACACTGTGTGCACCTTCTATATATTAGTATTGTCCTTCTCAGCTTGTGGAAAAGCTGCTTGTGATGAACTTTGATTCATCATGTGACTCTCATCACCACTGTGTTATTGGTGATTGTATTACAAAGGTACAAAACATAAATTAGTACTTCAATAGGTTCACTGTAAACGATTTCTGTTGTTTTCACAGTATTATACTGTGTTCTCAACAGTTCCCTACTGTAGAATCTCACAAAGTCCTCTTGGTGGCTCCTCTGTGGATGTCCCAACTATGGTTCTCTGAGCTATCTCGGCTATCGCCCATGGTGCCATGGCCAGTGCCCCTGAGATGGACCTCCTCTCTCAAGCAAGAGGGACAATATGGCACCCCAGACCCGAGCTGTGGGACTTTCGTGCATGGTTTCTCAATGGAAGCTTGCAAGCCTCCCAGAGAATGTCTTAAACACTATCTCTCAGGCTAGAGCTTCTCACGCTCCTATAGGGGGGCAGTTGACAAGGAGAAACGACCTTGTTGTTCACTTCCTGAAGGGATCCAGGAGGTTGAATCCCCCTCGTCCCCTCACGATTCCTAACTGGGACCTTTCTGTGGTTCTTCGAGGTCTTAAAGGTCCTCCCTTTGAATCAATCCAGACTGCCGCCTTACAGCCCCTGTCGCTGTAAAACTGACTTACTGCTAGCTTTAGCATCGGTTAAGCGTGTGGGAGATTTACAGGCGCTCTCTGTGAGCCCCTTGTGTCTTGAATTCGGGCCTAACGACTCCAAAGTCGCCCTGAAACCGAGACATGGATATGTCCCGAAAGTCTTATCTACCCCCTTTAGGGCGCAGATGGTCGTTCTCTCCACTCTTCCTCCTTCTCAAGATGAACAGGAGTTGAACATACTCTGTCCTGTCAGGGCCCTGAGGACTTACATTGACCGTTCTGCCTCCTTTCGTCTAGCGGAACAGCTTTTTCGGTGGCCGCACAAAAGGTCTTCCGGTCACAAAACTTAAGTTCAAGATGTTGACACTGAGGCAGATCGTATCTCAAATCAGGTCCGAGGACTGGTTTGTTACAATCGACCTCAAGGACGCATACTTTCACATCTCCATCCTTCCACATCACAGGAAGTTCCTGAGGTTTGCTTTTGGGGGCAAAGCTTACCAATATCGGGTTCTTCCATTCGGCCTAGCGTTATCACCCCGCACATTCACCAAATGTATGGATGCAGCTCTTGCACCTCTACGTCTCCAGGGCATTCGCGTCCTCAATTATATAGACGATTGGTTGATTCTGGCTCATTCACAACAGTTAGCGGCTCGGCATCGAGATGTCGTCCTCGCTCACATGAAGAGCCTGGGGCTGAGGCTCAATGCCAAGAAGAGTATGCTTTCTCCAGTTCAGAGAACCACTTTTCTGGGCGTGGTTTGGGACTCTGTTGCGATGCAGGCGCGTCTTTCTCCTGCTCGCATCGAATCAATCCTTTCTACCGTAAGCCGGTTAAAGCTAGGCCAGTCACTCACTGTAAAACAGTTTCAGAGGCTGTTGGGGCTGATGGCAGCGGCATCCAACGTGATACCTTTTGGTCTGCTGCACATGAGACCCCTGCAGTGGTGGCTCAAAACCAGGGGATTCTCCCCGAGGGGAAATCCTTTTTGCATGATCAAGGTCACGCGGCGTTGTCTACGTGCCCTGGCCATTTGGAAGAAGTCCTGGTTTCTATCCCAAGGGCCCGTGCTGGGAGCTCCTTGTCGTCGCAAAATGCTAACGACAGATGCTTCCCTCACGGGCTGGGGAGCGGTCCTAGACGGACGCTCGACTCAAGGTCTGTGGGGCGCTCACCACCTCTCCTGGCACATCAACTGCCTGGAGATGCTGGCGGTCTTTCTGGCCCTCAAGACTTTTCTCTCAGATCTCAGGGGCCACCATGTTCTTGTCCGGTCAGACAACACATCGGTAGTCGCCTATATAAATCATCAGGGGGGTCTGCGGTCACGCCCGCTCTCCAAGTTGGCGCGCCGAATCCTCCTGTGGTCCCAAGGGAAATTTCTGTCACTCAGGGCAGCTTATATCCCCGGGGTCCAGAATGTTGGAGCAGACGTCCTGTCGAGGTAGGGGCTGAGGCCCGGGGAATGGAGGCTCCACCCCGAGGTGGTGGAGCAAATTTGGGAAAGGTTCGGCTAGGCTCAGGTGGATCTGTTTGCGTCTCGAGAGACTTCTCACTGTCCACTCTGGTTCTCCCTCACGCATCCAGCTCCTCTCGGACTGGATGCTATGGTACAGACTTGGCCGAGGCTTTGTCTGTACGCATTTCCCCCGATCGCTCTGCTCCCGGGAGTTCTAGAAAGAGTTCGCCGGGACCACGTCCGGCTCACCTTGATAGCCCCGCGCTGGCCGGGCAGAGTGTGGTTCTCGGACCTAGTATCTCTCCTGGACGGCTCTCCCTGGGAGATTCCCGTCAGGAGGGACCTTCTGTCCCAGGCAGGGGGCACGATTTTCCACCCCCGCCCAGAGCTCTGGAGACTGTGGGCTTGGCCTCTGAGGGGGCCCAGCTCATAGATTCCGGTCTCTCAACCGAGGTTGTAGGGACCATTCTCCAATCTAGAGCTCCCTCCACGAGGAAGCTATACGCCCTGAAGTGGAAACTTTTCACTTCTTGGTGCAGTAGTCGTCAGTTTGATCCAGTTTCCTGTCCCGTTGGTACGGTCTTGGAATTTCTGCAGGAACGGTTCGCTGCAGGGTTATCTCCCTCCACGCTAAAGGTTTATGTGGCGGCCATTGCGGCTTACCACATACCCTTGGCTGGTTCTTCTCTTGGTAGAGACCCACTTATTACTCGCTTCCTCCGTGGCACCCTGAGGCTGAGGCCCGCGGTACGCACGAGGGTTCCGGCATGGGATTTGGCCGTGGTGCTCCAAGGCCTATCCCTAGCCCCCTTTGAACCAATTGAGGAGGTTCCAGTTAAGTTTTTGACCCTAAAAACACTGTTCCTCCTCGCTATATCTTCCTTGAAAAGAATAGGAGATCTACAGGCCCTTTCGGTTGCTCCCTCGTGCTTAGAATTTGCACCTGGTATGGTGAAAGCCTTCCTTCACCCCAGACCTGGCTACATTCCTAAAGTTCCCACTAATGTGGTTAGCCCCATTGTACTGCAGGCCTTCTGTCCTCCTCCCTTCAGGACGTCAGACCAGGAACGCCTTAATTTGCTTTGCCCTGTTCGGGCCCTAGACGCTTACGTCCACAGAGCTGCCCTGTGGCGTAAGACTGAGCAATTGTTTATCCTCTTCGGGTCCCCCAATAAAGGGGCCCCGGCGTCTAAGCAGAGGATGAGTAAGTGGTTAGTCGAGGCTATCTCACTTGCTTACGAGTCGGCCGGACTGCCGTCACCTCTAGCAGTCCGAGCCCACTCTACCAGAAGTATGGCGGCCTCCAAAGCCCTTCTTTCGGGAGCCTCTCTACACGACGTCTGTGATGCGGCAGGCTGGTCCTCACCGCACACATTCGTCAGGTTTTATCAACTTGACCTTAGCTCCCCCGGGGCCCGGGTTCTCTCTGGCGACTGACGAGCCACACCAGACAGGCCCTTGTAACTATGGCGGCGTGGGTATTAACGTTCCCAAAGCGTCAATTTCTCGACGCAACGCGAGTTCCCTTGAAAGGGAACGTCTCGGTTACGACTGTAACCTTAGTTCCCTGAAGAGGGAACGAGACGTTGCGTCGCCCTGCCATACTTCCGGCACGCTTACCTCAGACACTTTAAGCTAGCGTTGCTTTGTTTGAGCGTGCTTTATAGCTTCCTGGCCGTGACGTCACCCGCTTCTGACGTCTCGACACACCATTGGACTGATTTCACACGTGCTTCATGACGACATCACGCGTTGCGTTCCCAAAGCGTCAATTTCTCGACGCAACGTCTCGTTCCCTCTTCAGGGAACTAAGGTTACAGTCGTAACCGAGACGTTTCGTCAGGGCGCGAAGAAATATAGAGCTGAGTATCATCAGCGTAACAGTGAAAACTAATGCCATGCTTCCTAATGATATCTCCCAAGGGAAACATTGTACAGAGTGAAAAGCAACGGTCCTAGTACTGAGCCTTGCGGTACTCCATATTGAACTTGTGATCGATATGACATCTCTTCGTTTATTACTACAAACTGATAACGGTCAGATAAATATGATTTGAACCATGACAATGCAATTCCACTAATGCCAACATAATTTTCGAGTCTATTTAAAAATGTTGTGATCAATAGTGTCAAATGCAGCACTAAGATCCAGTAACACTAATAGAGAGATACAACCACGATCTGATGATAAGAGCAAATCATTAGTAACTCTAATGAAAGCAGTCTCAGTACTATGGAACGGTCTAAATCCTGACTGGAAATCCTCACAGATACTATTTCTTTCTAAAAAGGAACATAGTTGTGATGATACTGCCTTTTCTAGTATTTTTGACAGAAAAGTGAGATTTGAGATTGGCCTGTAATTGTATAATTCTCTAGAATCAAGTTGTGGTTTTTTAATAAGAGGTTTAATAATAGCCAGCTTAAAACTTTTTGGTACGTATCCTAGTGATAAAGACGAATTAATGATATTAAGAAGAGGATCTATGACCTCTGGAAGCATCTCTTTCAATACCTTAGTCGGTATAGGGTCTAACGTACATGTTGTTGATTTTGATGATTTAACAAGTTTAGACAATTCTTCCTCTCCTAAAGTAGCGAATGAATTGAATTTTTTCTCAGGGACACTACAATGCACTACCTGACGCAATACTGTAGTTGACGGTTGCATGGTTATAATTTTCTCTCTAATATTGTCAATCTTGCAAGTAAAGAAGTTCATACTGCTGTGCTCTTTGGAAACATCAGAAGTTGAAGCTTTGTCTTGTTAATTTAGCCACTGTATCAAATAAATACCTAGGGTTGTGTTTATTTTCTTCTAAAAGATTTGAAAAATAAGCAGATCTAGCAGTTTTTAAGGCCTTTCTGTACTCAATCATTCTCTCTCTCTCTCCACGAAATGCGAAAAACTTCTAGTTTTGTTTTCTTCCAGATGCGCTCCATTTTTCTGGCAATCTTTAGTGGTAGAAGTGATGGTTCTACCATATTTGTGGCAGGGAGGCAGTTTAGCAGCCTTGACTAAATGTAGTATACACGAGACTAGATAACGATCTGAGATGTTGTCACTCTGCTGCAGCAACAACGGCATCAATATCGATTCCATGTGACAATATTAGATGTGGGTCCTGACACGTGTTGTCTAACTCCAATAGAGTTTAGAATGTCTGTAAATGCCAATCCCAATGCGTCTTTTTCATTATCTACTATTAAAATCACCACCAACAAGGATTTTATCCAAATTCTTTGATAAAGTCTGTATGGTGTCCTGGTGGCCTGTATACAGTAGACAGCACAAATGTCAACTTACATAACGTTACATAAAGCACCATCACTTCAAATGAATTATATTTGAAAGACTTTTGAGTAATACTGTAAATATTACTATAAATGACAGATAATCATAACCTTGAGGGCTAGACTCATTTAAAGTAATGTAATCATCTGGTTTAACCAGGTTTCTGTCAAACACAGCACATGTAGATTATTGTCTGCGATAATATATTTTACAATAAGTGCTTTTGAGGAAAGGGATCTAATATTCAGCAACTCAAGCTTTATCATTTGTTTAGCAGTATTATCTCTGTTTTTTATTTGTTGAACATCAGTTAAATTTTTACCCTTAAATGGGTTTGGAAGTTTTTCTATGCCACCTCACCATTACCCAATTGCCCTGCTGCACGGGCTCTACAGCCGGAACCGAACTATGTACAGAGTTCACTAAGCTAGTCGCATCCAAAACAGTATCTAAAGCCCTTGCATTCGTGCTATCCTCAATTAAAGTTTGGATGCATGTCTCTAATTCTGAGATTTTCTCTGTCAGTCTGACTATTTCCCTACATTTATGACATGTAAATCCCTCGTGGCTGACAGAGAAAGCTATATTATGCATGTGACAGGCAGAGCAAGTAACAATAGAAGGAGAGGATGATATGACTCACTGTGTTTGTAGAGTGATCCGACTGTTACAGTCACATGGACTTTCTGTTTGTGTTTTCATCTGTCACATGTTCCTTTGTTCTAGTTTCCCGCCACAATCTGTCACCATGGACACTATCTCATTCATGTCAGCTGTTCCTCGTTTGAGTTCAATCATCTGTGTATTTAAGTTCCTGTTTCTGTTGATCATGTTTTCGGGTATTGTTTGATTACGTTTGGATGTTAGTGTGTGTTTCTCCTGTGTTTCTGTATGCTCCTTTGGATTCTCTAGTAAAGTTTGACTCTGGATATTACATTCCTCTTTGTGCGTGTGTCTACACACCTAATACTGTAACACCGACTTACCTCAGCTGTTTGATGAACGTGTAGAAAAAGGAGCGCACGAAAGAATGATGACAAGTTAACAAGCTAGCGAAATGTAAACGCGTTGTGATAGCGATTTTGATTAAAAGATTAAAAGCTAGCGATGTCAGATTAATGTGATAGGTAATATTAGATATATGGTAATGATAATATAAACAACAATGAACAATAGTAAGAGATTCAAAACAAAGCTATGCGGAGTTACAGATGCAAACCACTCTGAGCAGCGAGGCAGACAGGAGCCGTGCAGTGCTGAAATTTTTGTTTTGAAATGTCTTAATTAATTAATTCAAATTATTCACATTAGTTTTAATTATTTATTTTTAAAATTTTATGAATTAAATTCATAAACATACTTCCTCAGTAGAAAACTTTTGAAATAACAAGTTAAACATGAACACCAACAAGTATTATGCAATAATTGGGCAAAAACAGTTCTTTAAAATTGAGTAAAACAGTGATGATTTACTAAGTAGCCACAGAGAGCTAATGACAGAGAACCACAATGATTCACCTTCTTCAAGATGCTGCACAATTAGGCATATAAACACATGTACAAAATGTATGACACTCTGCCACCTAAATCCTTAGAAATTAAAAACATTACATTAATTCTTAAATTAATGAAATTCACAAGCATTGCATGCTTTCCGGATACGCTATGGCTCTGATTGCATGAGCAGCCATTTCAGCTTAACATTAACACTGAACACCACTTCAAACTGGGAGGTTTTACATCTCTGAAAGAGATAGTCATATTTCCCATTCTCAGCTCTCTGTGTTCATGTGGAAGGTGAAATATGTTAAATGGTCCTTCATTCCTTTTTGCTCATTTCACTGCCTCTCAAGTTTTTAGAAAGACTCTCTTTTATGTCCTGTTGCTAATGCTGCATTACTGCATCAGCTAAATGTTTATGGCACCACCTTGTGATCTCCTGAACTCAAGGGCTTCTAAAGTGTGTTACCTTTTTTTTTTTAACTGCTTACACACAAAATCCTTGCTTGTCACACAATTTCTGAAACCTCACACTCAAACACCAGAACCACACACCAAATCTGCAAAACTATACACTAATTCTTGGCCTTCGACTCAGTTTTCAGTTTCATAAAACACTTTTTGCAAAACACAACACACAGTTCTCTATGTAACACACAAAAAAATCTAATAGCAAGTATCTTGATTTCCTTTTTCAAACACAACCATTGTTTCTCTCCAACTACACATGGTTGACGTATTTCTTTTCTTTTGTACTGTGTAATACTGTATTCACAACCACAAATGCTTACAGTAAAAATATAAATAGTTTGGTTTCAATCTTGCTTTTGTGTTTACCATGAATTTTTCAACATCTCTCTGCCAATTACTTTCAATCTTGTACAGAAATGTACATAGGAGCTCATAAAAGAAGAGCTTTAGGTTTTGAATAACTGTGTGTATATGATATATCCAAAAATAGAATATTATGGCAAAGGTGTTTGCAACATAAGACAAATGTTTGCTTTTGAGATGTGTTTGTGATATTTTGAATGCAGTGCTTCATTTTGCAAGAGATGTGAAGCATTTTGCATTTTGGGTGTGCATTTCTTGGATTTGTCTGTAAAGTTTAGAAAATGTATGTAAGCAGTTGGGAAAAAAAAAAAAACGCTGTAAAAACACTTCTCACATGGGTTTACTTTATTTTCCCACTGACAATATTTAATGTGGTGGAATGTACAGGGGTTGGAAAATGAAAATGAAACACTGGCCATTGGCCATTGGCCAATATAGTGTTGGAGTTCATCTGTGATCAGGACAGCAAGTGGTGTGGTGTATCTAGAGCTATCTCGTATCCAGGGTAATGTCGGTATACCACCACGTAGGACGAACCACATCCAACAGGAGTAAATGTCTACACAAGAGAAAGCTGTCTGAAAGGGATGTCCAGGTACTAACTGGGATTGTATCTAAAAAACAAAACTACAGCTGCCCAAATCACAATGCACACCTCGACTTTCCTGTTTCCACCAAAACTGTTCGTCGGGAGCTCCACAGAGTCAATATTCATGGTTGGGCTGCTATAACCAAACCTTTGGTCGGTTTCATTGGTGCCAACAGTGCAAATCTTGGGATGCGAACAATGTGAAACATGTATTGTTCTCTGATTATTCCACCTTTACTGTCTTTTTCACATCTGTGGGAGTTACGTTGTGGAGAAGCCCTAAAGAGGCTTAACACCAGATCAGTGATGGTTTGGGCTGCAATGTTCTAGCCATTGTTCTGGAAGAGGAATGGTTCAAAATCCTTGTAAAGTCCCTGTGAAGGACTTATATCTGTCATTCCTAAGATGAATTGATGCTGTATTGGCTGCAAAAGGAGGCCCTACCCCATACTAATAAATGATTGTTGTCTAAAACTAGGTGCTTTAATTTCATTGTTTAACCCCTATACATCTTAAAGATAGAAACCAATGACAGCACTGTCTTGCTAAAGCTAATTTAGTTAGCATTTAATATATCCCAAGCACAAATTATTTCTCAAAATGACATATTTGAAATTAAATTATTTTGTGATAGAAATTATTTTAACATTAAAGTTTGGGATCTGGACAAGAGTCAAATAGTAAAATCTACATGTATACATGAACCATTAGCAGGTGCTATTTACAAAGTGTAAAAAGATACAATTTACACTAAGTGTAAACGGTGGTAGATACTGTTTGCACTAAGACTTTCTTTACACTGTGATAGATGCTGTTCACACAAACTGTAAATAGAAGTGAAATGCTATTTGTACTAAAGGTAAAACACATCAACGTTGGTGAATGGACTTAATGAAAATAACCTTTGCCAATAATGCTGCCTGTTTGAGCTGAGTTTAAATAGACTACCTACAAATATACTTTTGAAAAAATAAATGAAAAAATATGCAGTATTTCATCAGCTGGCATGTATAGTAGCTTATAGAAGCTGATGGTGATTATTAGAAAGACCATAATGACTCCAGAACATGAGATGATGATGATGTAGAGCAGCATTTGTTTGGGTGACGCTGGTCTGTTTTCTGACAGACACAAAAGAGTCAAACACGCATGATATCAGTCAACCAGTACTCTACTAGATACTAGTCACTGATTATAAGCATACTTATATCTCTTCTGTAATAAATGCACTTGTTTTTGAAGAAAACAAACCCAACAAATAAAATAAAGAAATAACTTGTTATTGTTAATGTCCATCTTATTGCTGCTGGAAAACAGGTGTAGTTTCCTGCATCAGATGCTTGTATTTGATGTATTTTTAATTCTCTTAGAACTGCTGTGTTGATGTGAATCCTGTTTGAGCTGAAGTTTGTCATAGTACTGTTACTGTTCCAGTCATGACTAAAAATAACAGAGTTGTTCATTTTACATGTTAAATCTTCATCAAATGGGGTTTTGTTGCAGTAAAGTGTAACTGTTTCCCCCACAAACACTGTTTTGTTGATGTTCTGCTCAATCCTTTGCTCTTGATTTGATTTGGAATAATCTGATGAAAAGACAACAATCACAATCACTGCAGTTTTACAGTAACTTCAGTGGATGGTAAAATCATGCACACATGCAAAAGCTAATGAAAGACATTGTTCATATGGCTCTTAAAAATAAAAAATAAAAACATTCGAATACAATACAATCAATATATTTTTCAACAACTACACTAAATGATAAGATAGTAAATAATTTCATCATCAATCTATGTTGGGCTTTATACTCATATCAGCTAGCATAATGTACATCCTGTTTATCGGCTTTGAGACGAGGACATCATAAAACAAGTGAGGAAAGGAAATAAATCTTGATCTTAAATCAGTACTTATATAATGGATGGTAATGTAAGGTATACAATATAATCTGTTTAGTTTTGTGCTCTTGTCTGCAGTGACCACTGAAACCACAGAGCACATTTTCCACAGCAGAACTGTCACATTCTGTCACTGTCTACTGTGGGGGTGTGACTTTGGCAGTTTGACTAAATTAATCCAAGTACAGGTCTCTGCAGGACATTAATGATTGATGGGCTAGGCCATAAACAGAGGGGCGTTTTTGAGAGCATTGCCTGATTAGCCCACGTCAGAGTGTGGGTAGGGTTTAGGGGTGGGGTCAGGTGAAGGGGATCGTTTTCATTGCATGATATATAAACACCCACCAGTTTGAAAACACCCAAAAATACAGAAACACCCACTTTTGTTACGCAGAGACCTCATACTCAGTTAATCAAGGGAGTTTCCGTCGTCGCCCCCCGTCTATGGAACCAAACATATCTCTACTCCCTAGCTTTTTAATATTTTAATATTATTATACTTCTGTTTATTGTCCGTTTTGTTTGGTTTTAATCTGTTTTATTTTATTTTATGTTTTCTTACTCTGTTCAGCACTTTGGATAGCTCTGCTATGTTTAAATGTGCTTTATAAATGTACTTACTTACATAACGGTTCATTAGGCAAGGTCTTTATACACCACTCAAAACATAGTTATGTATATCATATTGCATTTCTGTCAATAGATCCTCCTAAATTTTACACATTGCACCTTTTCCTTAGTCCCTTGTCTAGTGTTAATGTTATGTTATAGTGTGTATTGTTTCCTTTCGAGGGAATTCAATGCTGCGTCATGGCATTGACACTATGGGAACGACTTCTGCGGAGCCAGTGTCTGAAGCATGTGTACAAACACAGCAATTCTATTAACCAATGTGAGGTCAGGCCAACGTCTGACTTGAAACAGTGCATGCCGGTTAGAAATTTTGTCCGACTTGAGACGGCACTGACGCCACGTGACTGTGATGTATGCTATCAAATTACGGCAAAAGTGATTCAGCAGCAGCCGACTGTCCCATTCTGTGAAGTTTCTCCAGAGTGGACTCCAGAGTGTGAGTGAGTTGTGAGTGACTGTTGCCTTTCTGCTCGGTACATGAGCTATAATCTTTTATGTGCGAGTACAGAATATCAATTGGTTTATCCGGTGTGTGTGTGTGATGCGTTATTTTCTCATTCAGTGAACTTTATGAGATTGGTTTGTCGGATGTTTGACAGGAACCTCACATGCTGGTATGTAAAACCACTAATGCTCCCCTATGGTCACTTAAAAGGTATGTCATTTGCTTTACTTTATTTTCTTTTGTATGGTTTAAGCATGTAAATTCGGCATGTTTTATCACTGCATGACTTAGTCTTGATGCTGTTGTTTTGCTTCAGCTTTTCTTTGTTTTGTTCATTTTGTTTTCATTGATTCTTGGTATTTGTTGTCTGCCAGCTTACGGTGTTTTGATTTATTCAGTTTAATTTGTTGGTTCTTTTAGACTGTTTTTGTTTGTGCCCCCAATTATTAACGTAAGGTTTATTTAGTATTACTGCAGTATTATTTTGTTTAATTTTCTTTGCTTGGGGTTATTTTTCTTGCTGTATGACATATTACTTTATTGTTTTTATTTTTATTTCAGTTGGTTGCAAAGTATACAATTTGACTTTAAGCTCTAGGTTTAAGTTTTTTTTTCTTTTGTGAGAAAAATCTCAGTATTTTTGAATTGATTACTTATTTGGGATTACTTCAATCCATCTGGCTCAGTTTCTGTTGTTTCTGTTTTGTTTGTTTGTTTTTCTTTTCTGTTATTAATTACTTTGTCTGTCTTTTCTTTTCTTTGTTTAGGAGCAGGGGTGGCCCCAGAGTGTGCAGGCAAGCTATCCTTGGAGGGTGGAGACTCTCCTTTCCCAAAAGTGTGAGGTGTAGGTTTTTTTTGCAGCGGACTTCACTGGAGTGTGCGTGCTAGTGAGACTTAGTGCACAGGTGGATACTTATTATTGTGGGTTGTCTTGAAACCTAGTGCCTAGCCTGCCCTACTACTGGTGCACCCCAGCACTAGTTGTATGGGTTTTTTTAATGATTAACATTTCTCATAAATGCCATTTACTTTGTGTCGTTTGCTATTACCAGCATTTTATTGGTATATAGCTTGACTGTTCTTTTAAACTATTGCGATTCAATAAAGCTCTATTTTGTATGCATCCACGTCTCATTTTCTGGTGTTTGTAATTGGAAAACCAAACTTGTGTGTTTATAATTGGTATTTCCCCGTGTGCTTAAAACTGGGGTAGTGTAGTCGTTACCTTCCATAAAGGCAGAACACCCTTATCGGTGTGTCCTCTGAGAAGTTTCTGTTTTCAGAGAGAGTGCCCTCTTTATGCCACAATAGTATAGGCTTAAGCAGAAAGTGTCTGACCTCACGTTTCCATTTTCAACTCATCCCCAACTGCAAGCGGCACATCTCGCCAAACAATTACATCCAGCCACAGCCAAAGTCGGCTGTAAGTATCCTTTGAAGTGTCCTTTGAAAAACAGGTTTAGCAAACTACATTAACCCCAAAATCCTATTGTTACAATATGCTATAACACTTTTCTTGATTATTGATTGAAAAAAAAAGAACATATACATACAGATCATCGGAGACTGTACTTATACTTACTATTATGAGGGTCCCTTTCTCTAACCCATGACAATGACTGAGAAACATCTTCCTGTATGGAGATGCTCATCTGATGAGTGGCAGACACATAAACTGCCCAGATAGCACGTAATCACTGAAACAATGTTGAGTCAGTGTTGATTCCCTGAGGTATCCCTGAGGAAAAATTCAATTCATTTACTCCTTTAAGAGAGGAAGAATTGTCTAAACTTGTTAAATCGTCAAAATCGACAACATGTATGTTAGACCCTATACCGACTAAGCTATTGAAAGAGATGCTTCCAGAGGTCATAGATTCTCTTCTTAATATCGTAAATTCATCTTTATCACTAGGATACGTACCAAAAACTTTTAAGTTGGCTATTATTAAACCTCTTATTAAAAAACCACAACTTGATCCTAGAGAATTAGTCAATTACAGGCCAATCTCAAATCTCACTTTTCTGTCAAAAATACTTGAAAAGGCAGTATCATCACAACTATGTTCCTTTTTAGAAAGAAATAGTATCTATGAGGATTTCCAGTCAGGATTTAGACTGTACCATAGTACTGAAACTGCTCTCATTAGAGTTACTAATGATTTGCTCTTATCATCAGATCGTGGTTGTATCTCTCTATTAGTGTTACTGGATCTTAGTGCTGCATTTGACACTATTGATCACAATATTCTTTTAAATAGACTCGAAAATTATGTTGGCATTAGTGGAATTGCATTGTCATGGTTCAAATCATACTTAATTGACCGTTATCAGTTTGTAGAACTAAATGAAGAGAGGTCATATCGATCACAAGTTGAATATGGAGTACCGCAAGGCTCGGTACTAGGACCATTGCTTTTCATTCTGTACATGCTACCCTTAGGAGATATTATCAGGAAGCATGGCGTTAGTTTTCACTGTTACGCTGATGATACTCAGCTCTATATTTCTTCGCGCCCTGACAAAACTTACCAATTCACAAAATTAAAGGAATGCATAGCTGATATAAAAAATTGGATGACCAGTAATTTCCTACTACTAAATTCAGAAAAAACAGATATTCTAATTTTTGGACAAAAAAGTTCCTCACGTAATAACCTAGAATACTGTCTAACACTTGATGGCTGCTCTGTTAAGTCTTCGTCGTCAGTTAGGAACCTGGGTGTGCTCTTTGATACCAATCTTTCATTTGAAGACCATGTTTCTAGCATCTGTAAAACCGCATTCTTCCATCTTAAAAATATATCTAAATTACGACATATGCTCTCGATGACAAATGCAGAACAGTTAGTTCATGCGTTCATGACCTCAAGGCTAGATTACTGTAACGCTCTACTAGGTGGTTGTTCTGCTCGCCTGATAAATAAACTACAGCTCGTACAAAATGCAGCAGCTAGAGTTCTTACTAGAACTAGGAAATATGACCATATTAGCCCGGTTCTGTCAACACTGCATTGGCTTCCTGTTAAACATCGTATAGATTTTAAAATCTTGCTAATTACCTACAAAGCACTAAATGGTTTAGCTCCCCAGTACCGGAGCGAGCTCTTAATGCATTATAGTCCTTCGCGTCTATTACGATCTCAGAATTCAGGCCAGCTAATAATACCTAGAATATCAAAATCAACTGCAGGTGGTAGATCCTTCTCCTATTTGGCACCTGAACTCTGGAACAATCTTCCTAGCATTGTTCGGGAAGCAGACACACTCGGTCAGTTTAAATCTAAACTAAAAACGCATCTCTTTAACTTGGCATACACATAACACATTATCAATTTATTTTTTCAAATCCGTTAAAGGATTATTAGGCTGCATAAATTAGGTCAGCTGGAACCGGGCACACTTCCAATAACACCAGATGTACTCGTTACATCAGAAGAAGAATGGCATCTACGCTAATATTAGTCTTTCTGTTTATCCCGAGGTTTACCGTAGTCAGCCGGATCCGGGCCGTATCCAGGTGAGATCGAGGACCTGCGCCTTGACACGACCACAACGCAGCCCTGAAGTATCAGCAGAGATTGAGTCAACTAGATCATCCACTATGAAGGCCTCATCAACATGACAACCAGTGGCGCATCTCCTCAACAACCGTCCATACTGGTGTGATGAATACGATCCTCAGCTGGATGGAACTGAATTAAATACTTTGAATGTTGCGATCCTATCTGACTTATGATAGCAACCTGAGTTGTAACAAAGCACTTTTTGCCAAAGGAGAACTGGCCCCCCGACTAAGCCTGGTTTCTCCCAAGGTTTTTTCTCCATTTTAACACCTGTTTGCCACCTGATGTCACCTGTTGGAGTTTGGGTTCCTTGCCGCTGTCGCCTTTGGCTTGCTTAGTTGGGGACATTTGACAATTGATATTTGATATTCCACAGTGCTTTGATCTACCTGCATTGACACTATTCCTTAAGAGCTGCTGTGCAGCCAAAATAATGTACCAGTTATCACTGTAAAGCTGCTTTACACAATCTACATTGTAAAAAGCGCTATATAAATAAAGGTGACTTGACTTGACTTGATGCGTCAATGCTAATTGCGTTGAATTAACATTACAAAGTGATGTTGGTTTAAAATCACTTTTGCAACATGAATTAATGTTGGTTCAATATCACTTTTGCACCCGCAATTAATGTTGAAACAATGGTGAGATTTCAACAAAACAATCAATGGTAATGTCATTTAATCCACACTATGAACTGATGTTGGTTCAATATCACTTTTGCATCCGCAATTAATGTTGAAACAGTAGTGAGATTTCAACAAAACTGAATAAATTAACAAAAATAAAATAATTGGTAAATATCATTTGGTCAACGTTAATATTATGTTGATTCTAAACCACTTTTGTTGAAACACTGAAAATACAACCTTTTAAAACATAAATGACACCTTTCCAGCAGTTGAGTCACTTATTTATTTGACAGTTTAATATAATCAATGACAAAGAGATTGGGGCAAAAAGGACAAAAGCATAACTTTTAAAATAACATTACTTTCAGAAGTTTTATGTCATCATAAATACAAATGGTCCAGGGGCTCAAGTTACCTTTCAAGGGAAATCGCACTGCGTCGGTAACAACACTTTGGGGAACGCCCTCAGCGTAGCGCATCTGAAGCGTGAATGAAACTATTCCAATCCTGATTGGTATTGCGTCATGACGTAACATGATGGCATGCACGGAAGCTACAAAGGGAAGCTCTTCAGCAAGTGCTCTGTGTCAAACTGTCAGTCCTATTTGGTGTTGTTTGTCCCTTAGGAACTTGAAATGTTAAATAAACACATTTGAAAGTATGTGTCTCCCAGCCCACTCTGCAGCTTCTTCCGCCCAGTGCGGGAGCCCGATGTTGAGCTGTCTGCATCTAAGGGTTATGGATGTGCTCAGTTTTGATGCAGGGGAAACCTCACCTATGAAATTACGGGAGGTGACACACGCAATCTGTGTATATTTTTCTACCGCAAAGTGATGATGTCACTGATCACTACATTGTAACATGCATACTGCATACTACTGATATTTGCCATATTGCGCCGCGTTATTGATTAGGTAAAACAATTCTCCTGACAACTATACATAAAATTCACAAATAACCTGCCTGATCGGTCTCAGCTGCTCAGTGTACCCAAAAAACGCATTGGTTTCCGGCAAACGCACGCTACAGTGTCCGCCCCAAAGGCTTGCGGCCAAGCAGTGCTCGTGTTTACACAAACACATGAGATTAGCCTCAAAAGGTTGGTTCCCTTAGTAAATGTTTTCAGTGCATATATATCTCCTGGGGTCCTCCGTACTGCAGGGTCAGGTGTCAGAACAGGAAGTTCATTCCCTGCGGTTAGCCGTGTAGCGTAAGTTGCTATAGCAAAGAAACCCGCTCAAAAAAACCAATCCACCTTCATGAGCCAGAAAAAACAGAGTTTGCTCAAACTAATCTTGAACTTAACTGGGTAGAAATTGAAACCAGCTTTGTGCAACAGGCCACAGCACAGCATATGCCTGCAGGATCTTGTGGTCATCAACTGGTCAGATACTATTTACACTGAGTGTTTGCACTGAGATCTTGTTAATAAGAAGTGCAAATACTGATAGATGTTATATTCAAACAAAATGTAAATACAAGTGAAGAGCTATTTGTGCTAAAGGTAAAATATGTAACCAGTCGCTGGCAAAGTTAAAGGGGTGGTTCATTGCGATTTCACTTTTTTAACTTTAGTTAGTGTGCAATGTTGCTGCTTGAGCATAAACTGTATCTGCAAAGTTACAGCGCTGAAAGTTCAATGCAAACAGAGATATTGTCTTTTAAAGTTATGGCAGTTTAATGCCTACAAAAACGACCAGTTTGGACGACAACGAGCTTCTTCCTGGGTTAATGACATCATAAATCCTGCAAGAAACATAAACCCTACCCAAAGGAACATGCAACAAAGTGGGCGAGGCCATGTGAGGCCATGCACTTATCTGTGGCACGTTACGGCTGTGACGCGGCTACCGGAGCTGATCACTGGCCACTCTAGTCAATGCTCGTGTTTACACCAGCCGCGCTGCAGCGCGTTTCAGAAGCGTCCCACAAGCGGCTCGCCGCGCTTTTTCGCTACAGATAGACGTCCATGATGCGCAGTTCAAATACAAAATAAAGTCAAAATGATCACCCTGTGTAAACTCCCGCTCATATTTCACATCACTAGGAGGCCAGAAACTGACGACAAGAGATTCAAAGCTGAAAAACTTTGTTGTCCATAACTGGACTTTTAAGTGTATTAACGTCATCTGTAGGCTACAGCAAAATAAAGTATGGCATAGCAATAAACAATCAAACCAAAACAAAAAAAACATCAGATAGGCAAATCTCGTGGTCTCGTGAATCCAGCCGCTTTGCTTCTGTAAGGATGGATTTTTACTAAGACTGAATTACTGAATTCAAGATTCCTATCCTGTAATAAAACAATAAAATGATCTAATCTGAAGAGAGGATCTGCGAGAAAGAGCACAGGACAACACCTAGTTCAACCTCCTCTCTTCCCCCCCCTGGGGAGTTCCTGACTCCTCACACCCTCTCCTTCCCTTCAGGCCATGCAAGTCTCACAAATCTGCTATCTTAGTTGTTTTAAGTGACATCAATGTAAATACTTCTGGTGCAATTGGTAAGAGGGTTTCACTCCCACAACAATAGAACAGACAAGAATAAAGAAAACAAAACCTGTTCTCCTGGGGTGGGAGATGCCCCAATAAAGATTATTATTAACCATTTGCTTGGATCCCCAAAACCAGGCATGTGACCCTTTGGGGCACGAGAAAAGGTCCAGCAAAAGCTGCATAAATATTTGGGTGCTAAATGTTTATAGCCCTTTTGTTATAACTTGGGGTATTTAAAGGGATTTGGCAAACCACTCAGGGAAGCATCTGCATTCAGAACTTCCCGCACAATTGCTGTGTGTATCTCTCTATTTGGTATGCTGACTTTTAATATTTTGTTGTGAATTGTACTTTGCATTTTATGCTGATCAGTTGTGTGATGTATTCTTTGTAATTCTTTTAATTGATGATTTATCCTGCCTGGCAAAAACAATAAATGTTAATCTTGATTTATCTTGGATTCCTCTAAAATCATTATGACTAGTAGATTATTAGAGTCCTTCACTTCCGTAAATTTGCGTCAAGACAGGTCAAACTAGAGAGCCCCATGAAAGGAGCATGGGAGCACATAATGGGACTTTTTGAGTTTGTCTGTTATTGAATTAGCAAGTTGCAGTATCGTGACTGCTAGAACCCCTCCCACGGGTCAAAAAACTGGCACGGAGCAATAGGAGAAGAGCGAGCGTTTTCAACTTCCATAGGAGTTGGAAGTGTGTGTGAAGTCGAGCAGTAGCTTGTGGAGGAAACCAGCCAGTGCGGTCCTCTGCTGGAGCTGTTTGGAACAGTTCAGGAAGACGGCGAGCAAAATAATACCAACGACGCTGGCACAAAGTGGGAAGCTGAAGGAAAGGCGGAGGGCATGAATGGGTCAGGATGGCAGGATCTTGGTATGAGGATGTTGATGATATGGATAGTGAGGAGTGGATGGCTGCTGGGGCTGAAAAAGAGAGGGGTAGAGGAAGAAGACAGGGAGAAGGGGCTAATGAGAGGACTAATCTAAGTCAAAAAAGGGGGTTGGAGGAGAATAGTGTTGAGGAAAACGAGCGAATGGTGCGGAGGAAGATGGACGATGGAGAATTCAAAGTTACCCTTATGTTTAGGAAAGAAGATGAGCACATACGCTTAAGTCCAATTGCACTTACCCAAGAATTAAAAAAGAAGCTAGGTGAAATAGAAATGGCAAGAATACTTCGAGATGGAAACATTATGTTAAAATATAAAACAGAGGAACAAAGGAGAAAAACATTGCTCATTGGAAACGTATGTAAAAAGAAGGTAGCGGATAGAAAAGTAATAAATGGAAGGAAGGGAACTCAAGGAGTAATATGGGGCATTCCAACTGAAGAAGACCTGGATAACATCAAAAAGAACATCCAAGGAGGAAATGTAAAGAGTTTAAGGAGATTAAATAAAACAATAAATGGAGAAAGAACTGCAAGCTTGTTGGTTTTAATTGAGTTTCAAGATGACAAACTTCCGGACAGGGTCAAAGTAGGATACATGAGTTATCCAGTCAGGGAATATGTTCCACCACCTCTTAGGTGTTACAAATGCCAAAGGTATGGGCACATTGCTGCAGTGTGTAAAGGTAAACAAAGATGCCCTAAATGTGGTGGAGAACATGAAGAATGTGGAGAAAACGTGAAGGCTAAATGTTGCAACTGCGGTGGAGATCATAATGTAGCATTTGGAGGATGTGATGTAAGAAAAAGAGCAGTGGAAGTCCAGAAAGTCAAAAAACAACATAAGCTATGCAGAGGCAGTTAAAAGAATTCAAGGAGAGGGGGAAACAAAGGAGAGGACAGGTAATGAAGGAAATGTCTTGGGAGGACAAAGAAATTTGAGAGACATTTCCGTGAGTATGGAGTTTTTAATTCTATTTATAGCATATGTCATTAATTGTACGGATCAAGTGAGACATAAAACAGAGAAAATTAAAGTAATTGTGAGAGGTGCTGAGAAATTTTTGTCAGTCAAACATGTCTTGGGAACAAATCAATAGAATACTTGAATGAGAAGGAAAATCGTCCAGCCAGAATGGACAAGGTTAATGCTTATTATTCAGTGGAATGCAAGAAGTTTAGTAGCTAATGGACAGGAATTCAAAGGATTTATTAATGAGTTAGAAGCAAAACCAGATATAATTTGCATACAGGAAACTTGGTTAAAACCATCATTAGATTTTATAATTATAGGTTATGATAGTATTCGGAGAGACAGAGAAAATGGTAATGGTGGAGGTTGTGCAATATTTATTAAACAAAATATTCAGTATTGGGTAACAGCTAGAGGGAAAGAACTGGAATTTATTATAATAGAGGTATGGACAGAGGAGGGTAATATTAAAATAGTAAATTATTATAATCCATGCCAGAGATTAACCTTGGGGAATTTGGAGGAATTATTAGTTCACTTAGAGGGTAAGGTTATTTGTTGTGGAGATTTTAATGGTCATAATACATTGTGGGATAATTATAATGATATTAATGGAGAGGTTTTAGAAGAATTTATGGATATGAAAAATTCCATAAAGCATTTAAAAGAAGAAGCAGAGAAACAAAGCATTTAAAAGACTTAAAAGAACACTTCATTTTGGGGACTTAATTAGGTACAGAAAGGCGCAAGCGTGTGTTAGAAGAACAGTGAAAACAGCAAAAAAAGAATATTGGAGGATGTTCTGTAATACAGTGGGTAGAGAAACGGATATTGATAAGGTCTGGGGTATGGTAAGGAAAATGAACAGGATTAGAAGAGAGTATAGGTATCCAACATTAACAATTAATGGGAGTACGGCAAATACAGAGATAGAAAAGGCTGAAATGATTGTGGAAACATTTGTCAAAATTCATAGTTCAGACAATATCAGTGAAGAAGGGAGAAGAGGGCGAGAGGAAACAATATTAAGACAGGGATTTTATTATAGATTTAGATTATGGAAATGTGGATGATGCATTGAATTTACCTTTTACTATAAGTAAATTAAATAGTGCTTTAAGGAACAACAGAGTATCTGCACCAGGTAAAGATCAGGTATGCTATATAATGATGTCTAAATTAAGTGATTCATCTAAAAATATACTTCTGGAATTATATAACAGGGTGTGGGAGAGTGGGAAATTACCTAGCAAATGGAAAGAGGCTATAATAGTACCAATACGTAAAGCAGGGAAGGAAGGAAACAGTCCAAATGATTACAGACCAATAGCTTTGACTTCTCATATTTGTAAGGTTATGGAGAAAATGATTAATAAAAGATTAACATATTACTTGGAAACAAAAGGATGTATTTTAAATTATCAAAGTGGATTTAGGAAAGGAAGAAGTACAATGGATTCTACAGTATGTTTAGAGTATGACATAAGGAAAGCGCAGATTAATAGAGAAAGTGTAGTGGCTATATTTTTAGACATTGAGAAAGCTTATGATATGATGTGGAGAGAAGGTCTGATAATTAAGTTAAGAAAAGCAGGAGTTAATGGAAAAATGTTAAGATGGATTAAAGATTTTCTATTTGGCAGAACTATTCAAGTCAAAGTTGGGCAAAACTTTTCCAGGAGCATGATTGTAGAGAACGGTACACCACAAGGAAGCATAATTAGTCCCTTATTATTTACCATTATGATTAATGATGTATTCTCAAGTATTGAGAAAGGAATAGGATTCTCCCTTTTTGCAGATGATGGGGCAATTTGGAAACGTGGAAGAAATGTAGATTTTATTGTTAGGAAAATGCAAGCTGCTATAACAGAAGTGGAAAAATGGTCATATCAGTGGGGGTTTAGATTTTCTGTTGAAAAAACAAAAACAGTGATTTTTTCAAAACGGAGAGTTAACAGTGGGATAAAATTAAAATTATATGGCCAAGACATAGAAAGAGTTTCTTGTTTTAGGGTTAGGGTTAGGGTTAGGGTTAGGGTTAGGGGTTAGGGTTAGGGTTAGGGTTAGGGTTAGGGTTAGGGTTTTTAGGGGTATGGTTTGATGAGAAACTTACATTTAAAATGCATATTGAGAAAATTATTGATAAATGCAAGAAAATACTGTAGCGACTGAGACAAATCAGACACAATTATTTGCTATAGTTAACCAATAATTGTTTAAAGCACTCTGGAGCCTGTCCCCCATCCCCCAAGAAGTTCTCAGTTTTATTGTGCTAAAGAATGTGGTCGCCACATTGAGAGCAGAGAAGAGACACAGGAAACGTGCATCTTTCCTGCATTATCCCCACAGAACACAGACTTTCCTGCATTAATTTATAGACAGACTGTTCTATAAATGAACATGCACATCCCCAGGAAATGGTATCCATTATTACTGTTGTTGTATTGCACTCATTGTATTCACATGTTTTATGATACATTTAAGGTAACTTCAATTATGCCATGTTTAGTGTCTATGGGTTCGTATCAAGAAGATTTAAATGCTTGTGTATGCTGTATGTCCATACCTGTGCAACACATCAGTATTACAAGAATGTTTAATAGTTCTTCTTCAAAACTCAGTTTATCAGTTGATCTTGCTCGGTCATAAAAGCCCGGACAGGAGGTGTGTTGTCACCTGGAAATACAACATCTTCATTGGCCACATCAACCCTAAGAGGTTGGACTTTGACCAGAGGTTAAAAGCTAGAGCACAACGCCCCTCTTCCTCTCTTTTTTTTTCTCTTCTTTTTCTCGCTTCTGGGACGACAAAAACTACTTTTTGCTCCAGGCCTCATCAGGCCAAGGCCTGTGGGCCTGGAGGGCCTGTAAGCCTAGGCCTGCAACCCAGCCATGTGCTCATCTGTGAGAGTGAGAAAGGACTCTTTCCCCACTAAGAGTTAAACTAACAGCTTAAGTTGTTTCATATTACTTCATCCAATGCAGAAGATACTGGCAACGACTTCGGACAGAATCATCGATTTCTCCTCAGTCTGCAGATCTGATGCTCCTCAGCCTAAAGGCATCTTGCAAGTATCGTACATTTGAACACTAAACAGCGATTTAGTATTAATGTGTAGACCACCTGTCAGCAAAGGTGTTTTATTACTGAGAAATACTGATGATTCTTTTTCCAGACTCTTTGACTCTTTCCGTAGCTCTATTTCCAGTCCCACTTCCGGTTCAACTCTATCATTGCTCATTTTTACCTACGTATGTGTGTGACCATGTATGTTATGTGTTTGTTAGTTTAGTTATGCTTTTTTGAGTTAGTTAATAAAGATTGTGTACAATAGATGTTTGGTTCTGACTCCGTCTGCTAATAAATTGCTTCTAAAATTATTTAGATCTTGACTACATGCACGGAGTAGTACTGTACAAACAGAATGTTTTTCCATAACCTGGAAATGAACATTTCTTAGACTTAATAAACAATTAACACTAAGTGTCCACTGGACGAACAGGTTAATTGATTGTAATATTAATTTTAATGTAGCTACAAGTTAATCTGATTAACATATTCATAATTAATCATAATTAATCATCAAAATGAGTTATGAATAATTATTAATATTTCCCCTTTGAGTTAATTTCGCTATAGTACAGAATGTTATGAGATGTTTGGTGGGTAAGGACTGGGGAGCTGAAAGGTTGACATTGAAAAGTATATATACACCGGATTAATGCGATCAGTGCTTGATTATGGTTGTATAGTTTTTCAATCTGCGGCTACAAGCAAGTTGAAGGAATTGGACAAAATTCAATATAAGGCATTAAGGTTATTAACAGGGGCTATAAGATCCACTCCTACTGCTGCATTGCAGATTGAAACAGGGGAAATGAGAGAGTGCAACTGTCACTGAATTTTTTGGTCAGTATAAAAGGACATATTATAGATCATCCAGCAAAAGACGTGGTATAACCATGTTGGGAAAAAGAAAAGTTTGAAATCAAGAGTTTTGGGTGGGTGATACCTGAAGTGGCGGAAGAAATGGAAATAAATGAGATGGCCATTAGCCCAACTGTTCCATGGTCAGTAATTCCCCAGTGGTTATTACCACATCCCAATGTGGACATGTCACTGCTAGAGAAGAGGGACAAGGTCCAGGGGGATGGTCATAATGCTCGAATGGTGCAGACATATATTCAAACTCATTATTTTAGTTATGTCTTGATTTATTCAGATGCATCTAAAAATATAGAAAACAGAGTAGGCGTCGCATTCACAGTTATAGATTTTAATGTCAAAGTTAACAAGAAAATCTCAGATAATCTATCAGTATACACTGGAGAAATGATTGCAATTTTATTGGCACTACAGTGGGTTGAAGAAAATAGACCATTGAGGACACTTATATGTTCTGACCCAAGTTCATCATTAATGACACTAGAAAGTGGTCAATCTGAGAGTAGATCTGACGTACTGATCGAGATCCTTCAAACATTATACAGGATTCAGATGATGGGTTTAAAAGTATCTTTCTGTTGGGGTTATGGAATTTAAATGGTGGTTGACCTTTGACATGGGTTATGAATATGTCCATTGATTCTCTGCATTTTGAAACATCTATGGTATTGACCTGTGGGGATGGAACAAATGGATGATGGACGATTTTTTAACTTTGACACCATATTTGAAGTCCTGATGGTGATTTATGAACTTTCGGGGTCACGCATGTGTTGAACAGACATCCGCATTCCAGCTCATCTCTAATCTTCCTGTGTAAGCGAAAAAAATAAGATTTTAATGAACAGCCGAATCAAAATAACAAAAGAATAAACATGGTATATTTTATAAAATAGAATACACACACACACACACACACACACACACACACACACACATACCAAAAAGTGAAAAACATTCACATAATATTATAACACGCTGAATAATGACAGTTACTAAATTTAATGAGACTGATTATTATAGTTAAATAAAAATATAAAAACATGGAAAAAGTTTTCCTCCAGCAATGATGTCTGAATGGGTTAACAATTGCTTTTAGTTTGAAATATAAATTTTAAAAATGTGTTCATAGAAGTAAAAGAATATTTATTTTAACAATGTCAATGCAAAAAGGGAATTTGGACATGTTCAGACATGTTCCATGTAAAACATGCATAAGACATGGTTGTTTTTATATATATAAACATTTTGCTTTTATACTGAAATCTAAAAATCTCTCACTGACTCTCTCTCTCACACACACACACACACACACACACACACACACACACATTTCAAAAGAGAAAAACATTCTGTTCTTGAATGAAGATGGTAATAAATAAAAGTATAACAATGTTAATAATAACAAACAGATTACCAAGTTATATACCAGTTATCACTGTAAAGTAGCTTTGACACAATCTGCATTGTAAAAACTGCTATACAAATAAAGGTGACTTGACTAAATTTACTGAAACCAATTATTATAGTTTTAGTTAAATGAAAATATAAAATTTCTTACTTGTTCATGAAATGGTTTACAAACTCTCATTGTCTCCCCAAGTGACTTGCAACAATGCTTATTTCAACTCAATGAAACAACGCCCTTATTTTACTTCTTTGCAATAGTTCCACAGCTGCGATATGCCGGAGGGGGTTAGCATCTTCTCACATGTCTCATCAATAGTATTCTTTATACTATGGGGTAATAAATGGGGTAATATTACAATGTTATGGTCAATCTGAGAAAAACATTCAGTATTTGATTATTAAATGTCTCTGTTTTGTTGTATATGCAATTTGAATCAAAGCGACGATCGCATTTTTACATTTTATATTAATCTGGTGGGATATGTTATACAAAACGATCATTTTAAGCCATTTGTCTTATTGTAATCATGTTTAGTCACAGACGCCGATATGTCATTAAATATGCATTAATTGGAAAATATACCCCACCCAGCACTTCTGGGCTGTGTCATAGCGGCGGCAAAGATACTATAGCATGTCATGCGTATATGCTGTCGCTAGAACACTTTTACCGTCTGGGGTGTCGGGTGGTGTGTTCATGCTATGCGAATGTGTTTACTCAATATAAAACATATGCCGCTTTGTTTTTGTTATAGCCTCAAATGATGAACAGCGAGCATTCGATGCCATCGACCGCTGTAAGTACATACAGTGGGTACGGAAAGTATTCAGACCCCCTTAAATTTTTCACTCTTTGTTATATTGCAGCCATTTGCTAAAATCATTTAAGTTCATTTTTTTTCCTCATTAATGTACACACAGCACCCCATATTGACAGAAAAAAACAGAATTGTTGACATTTTTGCAGATTTATTAAAAAAGAAAAACTGAAATATCACATGGTCCTAAGTATTCAGACCCTTTGCTCAGTCTTTAGTAGAAGCACCTTTTTGATCTAATACAGCCATGAGTCTTTTTGGGAAAGATGCAACAAGTTTTTCACACCTGGATTTGGGGATCCTCTGCCATTCCTCCTTGCAGATCCTCTCCGGTTCTGTCAGGTTGGATGGTAAACGTTGGTGGACAGCCATTTTTAGGTTTCTCCAGAGATGCTCAATTGGGTTTAAGTCAGGGCTCTGGCTGGGCCATTCAAGAACAGTCACAGAGTTGTTGTGAAGCCACTCCTTCGTTATTTTAGCTGTGTGCTTAGGGTCATTGTCTTGTTGGAAGGTAAACCTTCGGCCCAGTCTGAGGTCCTGAGCACTCTGGAGAAGGTTTTCGTCCAGGATATCCCTGTACTTGGCCGCATTCATCTTTCCCTCGATTGCAACCAGTCGTCCTGTCCCTGCAGCTGAAAAACACCCCTACAGTATGATGCTGCCACCACCATGCTTCACTGCTGGGACTGTATTGGACAGGTGATGAGCAGTGCCTGGTTTTCTCCACACATACCGCTTAGAAACAAGGCCAAAAAGTTCTATCTTGGTCACATCAGACCAGAGAATCTTATTTCTCAGCATCTTGGAGTCCTTCAGGTGTTTTTTAGCAAACTCCATGCGGGCTTTCATGTGTCTTGCACTGAGGAGAGGCTTCCGTCGGGCCACTCTGCCATAAAGCCCAGACTGGTGGAGGGCTGCAGTGATGGTTGACTTTCTACAACTTTCTCCCATCTCCCGACTGCATCTCTGGAGCTCAGCCACCGTGATCTTTGGGTTCTTCTTTACCTCTCTCACCAAGGCTCTTCTCCCCCGATAGCTCAGTTTGGCCGGACGGCCAGCTCTAGGAAGGGTTCTGGTTGTCCCGAACGTCTTCCACTTAAGGATTATGAAGGCCACTGTGCTCTTAGGAACCTTAAGTGCAGCAGAATTTTTTTTGTAACCATGGCCAGATCTGTGCCTTGCCACAATTCTGTCTCTGAGCTTTTCAGGCAGTTCCTTTGACCTCATGATTCTCATTTGCTCTAACATGCACTGTGAGCTGTAAGGTCTTATATAGACAGGTGTGTGGCTTTCCTAATCAAGTCCAATCAGTATAATCAAACACAATTGGACTCAAATGAAGGTACAGAACCATCTCAAGGATGATCAGAAGAAACAGACAGCATCTAAATTAAATATATGAGTGTCACAGCAAAGGGTCTGAATACTTAGGACCATGTGATTATTTCAGTTTTTCTTTTTTAATAAATCTGCAAAAATGTCAACAATTCTGTGTTTTTCTGTCAATATGGGGTGCTGTGTGTACATTCATCAGGAAAAAGAATAAACTTAAATGATTTTAGCAAATGGCTGCAATATAACAAAGAGTGAAAAATTTAAGGGGGTCTGAATACTTTCCGAACCCACTGTATTTATGTTATTTATGTTTTATAAATGTATACAAAATTAAATTTACAAATTTATGTTTTATTTTTCAGTAGCAGATACCCCAAATATTGACAAAGACTCAGACGAAGGTGAAAGAATACTATTTTCTACAGATAGATTTTAGCGTGAACAGAAATAACATTTTCTAACTTTTTTATTTTATTTTTAATAGAATTAGCCAACTTGGCTACATTTCCAGGTTTCATAGATCTTACCAGAGACGATTTTGAAGAAGAACCCACCACAAGCGACTCGTCAAGGGTCAGGAGACACAACTTTTTTGTCAAACACTACCGTCGCAGGAACAAATAATATCCACCAGCGAACCGGTAGATCTACTGTCGGAAGCTAGCGGGCAGCCAGGACCGAGCTCAGCAGTCCCTCCAAAAAAGAGGCGTCACGACAACAGATCCAGTCCACAAAGAAATACAAGTACAGCACCCTGTGAAGAAATAAATTGCGGTAAGTTTTAATTCTTCCTTATTACTCTTTAAAATATGCCAAAAATTTTAAATGGAGTGTTTATATAGAATATTCTGCGTTAGTCAAAACGTTGTATGTGCAATTAATGGTCAACCTTTAATTTGAGTTTTGGTTATTATATTTCTATACAGACAGACGTGTTGGGGCTGGTGACGATCGTTCAGCCTGGACGGAATCGCAAGTGAACGCGTGGGACTGTTCGTCTTGGACCAGTGATCGAGACGACGAGTCGACAGTAAGAGGTAGACAAACACCCTATCCTTTTCACAACGTGTCTGAAGGAGAAGAGGAAGGACAAGAAGAAGAGCGAGGGGGTGCTCGTTGAAATCATGAACTCGTTAACAAAATAGAAGCAGTCCTTGCCTCTAATAACAATAGAAGCTACCCTCGTCGCTGGTCGTAACAGAACAGCAGAGGCCACATTGTCTATTCAGAGCAGATTGGACTCATTGGGCGCGTGCATCCAGGAGGATCGTGCCAGATCGGCAGCTGAATTTGCAACTATTCGCAACGGAATGCAAGCGGAATTCGGAGCGGTGCACAATAGAATTGATGAGCTTGGTGTTGGACATCGAGAAATAATAGGTGTTATACAGGCCGAGATCCATAGATTGCAGAGAATTGTTGAAGAAAGTTTTTGCGCGAGTTGAAAGATCAGAGAATGATCAGATGAGAGAGAGACAATTATCGGTGAGTCTGCTCAGTGCTTTGGTCACCGCAGCACACCCGAGCTAGATATATGTATTCCGTTTCACGTATGCATTTCAGTTCAACAGTATTTTTTACGTTTGATCATCCTTGCAATTGTATTGCCTTTATTCTCAACTGTTATGTAATGACTTTCGCATTGTAACTTTAAATGTTTTGTTTTTATGTTTTTATCTTCATAATTTTGTGATATTTCATAATCTGGTTGATACTCTTGAAAAATTAAAATGGATACCGAGAAATGTTTTTCCACAGCCGAGACACATAGCAGTCATCCAGACCAAACTCTCTCAGACGTGTTACAAAGTGTGCTTGAAACGCAAGCTCTGAGTACCCAAAACATGTGCGACAGATTGCAGCATTTGCTAAACATGTATTCAGATCGTGTAGAAACGTCTTTTAATGATGTGCCATCGCATCAGACTTCTAATTTGGTGTGTTTAGGAGCAGCTATTAATCTGTATCCAAATATTAATTTGTCAGAACGATTACAGGAATTATTAAACACTCATCATGTAAACATAATACAAGATGGTGGGGGATTAAATAATAGACGTGGAGCGACATTTAACGCCGACACGACGGAGCGTCGGCAAACAATACAACATCATCCGATAAACCTGTAGGTATGTCAACACTAACACGATCAGGCATTGATACGTTGATTCGGGAGGGTGGTCTGATTAACAACTACCATGTTTTACAGAGACCTCGTTTCAATAGCGTACAATTGCGAAGACTCATGAATCTGAGGGGGATTAACTCTACAGATTTGGCTGCGTACCACATTTTTTTACACAATGCTTTTGACGAAATAGTCTTGCATTCTCGAGATATTGGCAGTGATGCGTGTGTAATCAATTTATCCCTTACAGCACCTACATTAAAATCACCCGTTTGTGCTGTTTTAACAGATGGAAATAATTACAACGTCAACATATTTACTGACCAAATTGAAAAGGTTTTACAGAGCTGCTATAGGTTGATGTCGGACGATTCCATTGAAATCGAGGCTAATGTTGCCATGAATAGACGAGGAGGTCGTCCGCGTCGTAAATTTACAGATTTAGCTCTGGATCAGGTCATCAAACGAAAAAAAAAGTCGCTATTTTGTCCAACAAATGTTTCAAACAATTTATGTTTCTCAACCCGCAATTACCAGAGAATGAGTTAGAAAGAACAGCTGTGTCCATCCATAACAACGCCGGCTTCTCAATTCAAATCAGCCTTAAACAAGGCTTTACACTGCAAGCGTCAGCAGCGCATTTTTTTCAGAGTGCATGTTAACCAACGGATGCATTCACACCGGCAGCAGGAGCAGCAGTGAAGCAGGGGTTTCGGCGCAGAGTCTATGCTGACGCTCAATTAAAGTGAAAGCACACTTTTGATGGTGTGAAAATAAAACACCAAAAGTGTTCAAAATGCACAGAATAAGCATGTCTAATGTGTTTTCACAAAGATGAGTAGAAAATTAAGACCCGAGTTTGCTGACTTTTTCCCGCCGAGTTTGCTGTCTTTTACATCATCTGCCGCGTGCACATGTTTAGAACACAATGCTTACCTCATTCGTGTGCAGCAATGGATGACATGAGGCTTTTATTTACGTTACCAACTTATAAAAACAAATTTATAGCTGTCTTTCTAAAGAAATGCTCACATGTAGCTTCGAGCTGCTGCTGTGACCCTCTACAAACGCTTCCAGCGTGAATACTCGCGCAGTTACGCTCGCGCGCCGCTCAAGCTTGAAGGTGCGTTCACGCGGCCTCGTTACGAGATTCTAGCTTGTAAACAGCGTTCACGTCCTGGTAGAGCTCGTAATTACAGCTTTTAAGCTGGGAGTTTTCTGAAAGCTCCCAGATGTACCACGTGGCCGCTGTAGATTAATTTAGGCGTTGATAGTGGTGCCATGGAAACGCATAATTCCCAGTCCAAGGATGTGTACAGCTCCGAATATAACGTCACGTGTTGTCATATCAAGATTCCGGTAAATACGAGGTGGAGTGAACGCAGCATTAAACGGGCGTTATGGAAGTGAAAGAGTTGTCTGCACCGGACGCGCGCGGCATGACGCGACGCCTCAAAAGATAATAGAACCCATTATAATCAGTGATATTGACTACATGACGTGGCGCGGAAGACAGCTTTCAGAATCTACACGAGTTCAAGGCTGGATTTGTACCAAGGCTATTACTCAAAGATGAAGCAGTTCCCACTTCAAAAGCAGAAGCTGCTGTTCATGGGCCCCTAACTGTAAGTACGTTTTATTGTTTGTACATGTCTTTTAAATGTATTATGTTAAAAATGTTTGGTTGCATCAAGGACGTAAACAAAGACCAACGTGTTGTTGATTCGCTAGCCAGTTAGCTAAATTCTATTGCATACTAAAAATATCCATCAAACACCAACAAACTTCTATGTTCGTAGACAAACAGTTGTTCATGTTATAAATTAAACTATACCTTTACAAAAATGCTACTACTCAGTAATGTATTCAGCTACAGTAAAACTTTATTCAGGATAAAACCGTATATTGAAAGCTAACAAACAGCAGTAACATTTCCAAGTGACAGCATATCTAAACAATTTGACACGAGTACAAAAGGAAATACTTACCATTCATAAACGTCCTTTTAAAACCGTGCTTGCAGAGGTTCTGCTTGACCCTCTTCATCATTACTGCTATCTGTGTCTGATTCGGACTCAATTTGATACGGCATTTTCACCGAAGCACATGTAACTAATGGTAAGAGGCATGACGTTTCCGGACGCTTCAGCAAATCATAATACACTGGGCCAGCTAACAAATCTGAGCTCACTGCGTTTTTCGGAGGGAGTGGTATCATAGAATCAGTAAGTCAAACCAGCCATTCAAATGACAACACAGCGGTGTAGAATAAAGGTAAAATATATGAAACATACAGCGTTTTTTTTTTTTTTTAACAAAGCATTACGACATGTTAAACTGCACCCCATAAACACAATCAAGCCTAGAAAAAAAACCCCACTCAATATAAGTACCCTTTTAATAAAAATAACTTATATTTGACAAAGCTGATGACACTTTCTACTTATTTTACATATACACTGCCAAATAAACATTTGAAAAAGAGCAAATCATGTAAAAAGTAGAAAAAAAAAAACAAAACAAAAAAAAACATTGTCTCTCACCTGTGAATGCAGATGCTGATGGGGATTATCAGAAAGACCATAATGACTCCAGAATATGAGATGATGATGATGTAGAGCGGCATTTGTTTGGGTGATGCTGGTCTGTTTTCTGACAGACACAAAAGAGTCAAACACGCATGATATCAGTCAACCAGTACTCTACTAGATACTGGTCACTGATTATAAGCATACTTATATCTCTTCTGTAATAAATGCACTTGTTTTTGAAGAAAACAAACCCAACAAATAAAATAAAGAAATAACTTGTTATTGTTAATGTCTATCTTATTGCTGCTGGAAAACAGGTGTAGTTTCCTGCATCAGATGCTTGTATTTGATGTATTTTTAATTCTCTTGGAACTGCTGTGTTGATGTGAATCCTGTTTGAGCTGAAGTTTGTCATAGTACTGTTACTGTTCGAGTCATGACTAAAAATAACAGAGTTGTTCATTTTCCATGTTAAATCTTCATCAAATGGGGTTTTGTTGCAGTGAAGTGTAACTGTTTCCCCCACAAACACTGTTTTGTTGATGTGCTGCTGAATCCTTTGCTCTTGATTTGATTTGGAATAATCTGATGACAAGACACAGAAAATCACAGTCACAGCAGTTTCACAATAACTGCATTGGGCTGCTCTTCACAAAAGCATTGTGACCAATGATTCTATCAACTACTTAGGCTTACAATTATTTTGAGAAACGCAGCCCAGGATGATAAAAATGTGAAAACAATTTTACTGTCGTCATGCAGTAGAAAAACATGAACAATTTGCAAAAACTCATGAGACACAACACATTGTTCATATGTTGTTTTTTTTTTTTTTTTTTTTAAACCTGATGAAAAAAAACATTAGGATACAAACATAATTTTTTTTTTTCAAGAACTAAATTGTAGAATATTAAACAATATTCTTATTTATTCATTAAACTATGTTGGGCTTTAAACCCATACCAACATGCAATGAGTACATCGTATTTATTGGTTTTGAGTCATCATAAAACAAGCAAGGAGGGTACATAAATCTTGATATTAAATCAGTACATGTGTAAGTCAGGAGAATAATGATGACACAGAGATCCAGATGAAGAATCCTGATTTGAAAATTTGCCATAACAGGACACTCAGTTTAGGGCTGTGGGTTGTGAAGGAGTATAAAATGTCTTACTGTCCGCTCAATATCTTGAAGGCTTGTAGACGTGCTGTAGAGCACATTTTCCACAGCAGAACTGTCACATCCTGTGTTAACTTGTCTTATTAAACAGATTACGCTTGTTCATGTTGTGCTTTATTTACTAAGTAAAAACATTTTTTTTTTACTAAAAGTACTACGTTTTTTTTATTTTTTACTAAAAAAATTATATTCTTCTTTTCTATGTTATATTTCTGCTATGGCTTGTTCTGGTGTATATTACTTTTTGAAACAGAGTGTTGCTCTGCTTTTTACCTCAAAAAGCTCTGCAGCTTTTATTAAGGCTTTGCTAAATAGACATCTGACATGTCTTTAACTTTGTCAACCAAATTTACAACCTAATCAAGACTGGTCTTAACTTTAAGTCAGTTACATAAAACAGTAGATTGGTCTAATTTGAATCTGAAAAATAAGACTCATTAGCCTACTCCTTGGCAAACTGCTAGTTTATCAGACTAGTTCTTAAGATACAGTCTTAACGAAGAGACTAAGTTTATGCAGCTGGAACTTGTCGGTTGACTGTCAGTTTATGAAGTAACATTATTCAAAATGAACATGCACAATTGTTGCAAAATGGGTAGACCAAATATTTGACCAATACATAACAAAAAATTAAATGTGTCCTCAAACAAATTCTGAAAATAAATTTCACTAAACAATGAATAAGGTTAGATAAACTCTTGTTGTTGTTAGATAAATATCTATGTAGGAATGTAGCCCTATTTCAACTTTTTTCTTTTCTTTTTTTTTTTTTTTTTTAAGAAGTCTTGTGGCTAAAACTTGTAGTATGTAAACTTATAACATTAGCTTGTTTTCTATAGCGCTGCAGTCATGTTTCTCTATAGGAAGTGTAAAGCAGGAAGCATGTTTGTGTGGCCGGAATAACTAACCACACACAGCTGATTGCTCAAAATGTTTCACTTCACATTTACAGTGGGTACGGAAAGTATTCAGACCCCCGTAAATTTTTCACTCTTTGTTATATTGCAGCCATTTGCTAAAATCATTTAAGTTTCCTCATTAATGTACACACAGCACCCCATATTGACAGAAAAACACAGAATTGTTGACATTTTTGCAGATTTATTAAAAAAGAAAAACTGAAATATCACATGGTCCTAAGTATTCAGACCCTTTGCTCAGTATTTAGTAGAAGCACCCTTTTGATCTAATACAGCCATGAGTCTTTTTGGGAAAGATGTAACAGGTTTTTCACTCCTGCATGACTTTCTTAATTATTAACTAACAGATGAAGATAGAAACACTTACTATTCAGCATTGATGTACACAATATAAGTATACAACTCTCCAAACACTGAATTCTCTCAGCAGCGCAGTCCCATGTCACACACTTGCTTCTCCATCTTTATTGAATCTGCGCGCAACAGAGCACTGCCCGTGGTCGTCGTGTGCGCTCAGGGAGCATCTATGCAGATAGCTTAGCAATATAATGGCATAATGACAGACAGTGAAGGAGTCGCTCTGTGATCGTCTGACGAGTAGCTACTGTACACAGTACTGTACAACCTTTGCTGAACGCAGGTGTCAGGTGTGCTGCTGGTGTCGTGCACAGACAGACAGTAGCCTAAAGATAACCAATTTCATGGTCTGCCCAATATTATGAAAAACGCCATTGTATTTGAAGGCTAGATCTAGAAGGAAACCGTAAGATACGCACGTTTTATTTTTAAAATGTCGTACAATAATTTACAATGCAAAAATAAGGCAGCCTGTCTGTTTCAATTAAAAATATATAAACATCCTAAAATATATAAACTATATAAATATATATATATTAAAAATATATAAACATCCTAAAATATAGGCCGTTCATTTTATAGGCAAAATTGCATAAATTTGATTTGTTTAAAAAAAAAAAATTTAAAAAAACGATTTGGCCAGTGGAAAAGGATTTAAATAACTCTTCATTGAAAATATTCTGAACAGTATTTTATATGATTTATTTTTTTCTAAAAGAAGAAAGTAGTATGCGCACATCCCAGCACAACTTAGAGCAGGTGCTCGATCATCAGAATCACTTAAATGTCAACAAACAAAAATAAAAATCGGCACACTGCCACTGCTGCTCTCAAAATGTATTAAAAAGACTTTCTTTTTAATAAATTTTGAGAGCACCAGTGGCAGTGTGCCGATTTTAATTTTTTTCTAAAACAAGACAAGGAGAGTGAGTGAATGAATTATTAGCAATGTAATGTGACGGCATTTATTGTCATATTTTCCTAATGTGTTAAACACGGTATCACGTGGATGGGAATATGCATGGAAATGATATGCAGATGACGTAATGCGCATATATATATATATAATAATATTACCAGGGTCAGAAATTAATTTTTCCAAGATGCATTATTTGAGAGGCTTTTTTTTTTTTTTTTTTTTTTTCAAGAAAAGCCATCTTTACACTTCAAAGGTGGAACATAAGCGACATCTGACATGGCATTTATGTTTAATTACACAGACTGTTTAGAGCAGCACATGTTCAAGTATTTAGCCTACACAAAATTGCATAATGCCATAGCCTATTAAAAAAAAAAAAAAGGAACTCAAAGGGCGAAGCTTCAATTCCATGAGAGAATTAGTATTGCTCTTATGTTAACAATTATTAATAGAAAGTTTTTTGTGAAGGAAAAAGCAAGTTCTTCCATCCGTAACGTTGGGTTATACGTTAGATAGGTCTGTATGGCGCCACAGCATACTCCGACTCAATTCAGTAATCACTCGTTGGAAAAGACGAATTGACTGACTGAGTTTAGTAAACAAAATATAACTCGGTATCATTGCATTAGCCAACAGTGCTCCAGAGCTCAGCAGTTGTTCTAAACATATGTTATTCAAAACTGATGTTATGTTATCATTGTAAACCATTAATTAATCCATTTAAAAACACTAAACTGAACATGAAATTTTAAATTACTTACCGTTTTGCAGCTGAGATCCTTTCTCTCGAATATTAAATGTCGACTGCAGGATTCTCCTCATGATTTAACCGCCAAAACTCTTTTTCAGGCGACTGAATTCCTTAATTCCAGTAGTGGCCCGCCTGTGACAAACGAACTTGGGCCAAAAACAGATAATGAGCTTTCAGTCGTGGCTGGCCCATACAGAAAAATCCGTCTGTCAGCCGTACACTCGACACGGCTCTGGCCCATTATCTTTTCACTGATTCTGTCGATGTTGGCGCATTTAAACCTGAATCGGCCCAAAAGTGCTTGCTATTTGGGGGCCCGCCTATTACGAAACGAACTCGGACCGATAGACCTATTCCGAGTTATATGGACCTGCCGCAAGTACAACTTCAGCCGAGACCGGCCCATAAAGAAAACGCTGTCTGTCAGCCAGATGCGTTGTGTATAGTCGGCAGAGTTATGGCCCATTATCTTTTCATCGATGTCGACAGTGAGCCGACAGTGCCGCTTTTCCGCCGGAAAGTGCTTGCTATCTGGGTAGAGTTACTGTGGTAATCCCCTTGTTTATCTTCATTAATCTCCGTGTATATTTACATGTTATGCCTCTAGTGCAGATATTATTTATATTGGGGATTATATATCGTTTGATGCTTGGAATCTTTGGAGCAGTTATATTCAGTATAATCTGTTACACGTGTATTATTGCCAGTCACGTTTATGTACACGTGACACCCCCTAGCGGCAGTTTGTATGCTTCTGACTGTGTTAACAGTGTGAATTTCATCTGTTACTGTTTAGTTATTGGAATGAATGTATATGGATATTTATTTAATAATGCTGTTAATCATAATTGTTATTTGTTTGTTTCAGAACCACACACACATGTATATAAGTATGTACAGAGTGAAAGACTGTGTGCCCATGCCTACTGCAACAGTTTATTAAACACCCTCAATTCAGTTAATGAATTGGTCTGGTTCCTGTGTTCTGACCAACACCCGGGAGCGATTGCCACACCACATTAGATCCAGCAATAGAACTCAAATACAGTCCTCTTAAGTCTCCCCAACAATTGTGGTCCTTCGATCCGGATCTGTGGCAGTTTCTCTTTAGAAGATGGATGATCCAGCTTCAACCAGACCTAAGCGTCAGACTTATCCACCACACCATTATGATGAGTATGAGATGGGGTATGTGCTTCCACCACGATATTCGTCTGAATCAAGGATCAGTAGGCATGGGCAAGAAGAGGAGTTATATTCTCCTGAGGAGGGAGCAGCCAAGATGACACCCTCCCCTTTGAGTAACTATCAGACACTGAGAGATGCTGGCTATACAGAGGAAGACCCATATGCTGAAATGAGACACTGCAGATACAGACCTAGTCCTGAGAGTCAGATAGCCGATCAGTACCCAGAGAAAACATATGCTGAGAAAAGTAGAGAATTTACTCCACACGTTTGGTCTACAACACGGCGAAATCTCCCTCAAGCCTCCCAAACAGATCCTTTGCATAGCAAAGAAGAGTAGTTGAGTGCCACCTTTGCAGAGATCCGAGAGACCAGATCAGAGTTAAAGTTACTTGCAGAGACAGTCTTCAACAGACCCCTCAACCAGCTATAACACGCTCTCAGTCCAGTACATCTGACCCACTTATACCTGCTCAATCCCCATTATGCCCTCTAGACCATGGATTTGTGCCTCCTCCCTGTGCAGAGCTGGTCAGCGGTGAAGAAATCAGCGAATGCAATGGAGTAGACTGGCCTGACCCCCCCCTAGGCCAGAGCCAGAGAAGCCACAGCCACAGCCTATTAGTGATGCGCCTATCGTTGACCTTCTGGAGAAGATGATGAGTGAGCTTCAACTATTAAAGCAAGCTGCTGTTCATCCAAGTAGACCTCTTACAGCCCCATCAGTGAGCTTTCCCATCAGAGACTTCAGCCCTTCAGGCACCCAGAAAAGCAGGATGCTTTCGGGACGTTCAGGTCAACGACAAAGCCTTCATCCTCAGCCACCTCCCAGAGCCGGTTCAGTTTATACATCAAAGCAGTACGAGAGTTACCTTCAGGGTGAGCATGGAGCAACCTCACAGCCATACCTGCCAAGGAGGGCCCAGCTGAGACCCCCAATCGATCTTCAGTACCATACCGTCCCACACTCTGGACCTCGGTATGTCGGCTCAATGCCAACGATCCCCTATTTCAATCACAGAGACCCCAGCGAGTTTGCTAGATTAAAGATCGCTTTGGAGAATCTACTGCCCCCAGATGGGACTGTGCTGTTTAAATACCAAATCCTAGTGGATCACTTGAGGTTGGAAGAGGCAAGGCTAATAGCAGATTCGTAACTGAACTCCCCCACACAATACCATGGCAGCTCTAAATCAGAAGTTTGGCCAGCCCCGTCAGATGGCATTGAACAAAATAGTGTTGTGTATAGTGGCGAGTCCCAATGTTATGGACTCGCCTGATATTCGATGGGGTGATCAAGCTTCTTTTGAGAGGTTCGCCCTACAGATCCAGGCACTCGTGGGCATGTTTAAATCCCTTGGTCCCCCCGGAGAGATAGAGCTACAGTGTGGATCTCCCGCAGCACGCCTGTTGAGTAAGTCACCGACAGAGATGAGAGCTGAATTCAGGCTCAGTAAATTCCATCATCCAGGAACAACCTATACCCTGACTGATCTCTCTGAGTGGCTGCAATATGAGTCCTGGTGTCAAGAATATGACGGTTCGTCACCAGTGAAGACCACCAAGGAGTGGCTTCGCCAGAAGAAGTGGACCCCCACTGTGTTGCATGGAGCCAAAGTTTCTCGATATCTGTAATTGTACTTTTTACTAGTGAAATGTCACCATAGGCTGCCATTCAAATTCAATTGTTGATATCAAGAATTGTAAATAGTAAATAGTAATAGTAAAAATGTCCATTTTTGATATCTGAAAATGCATTTCTGATATCAATATAATTTCAGATATCTAAAATGGCTTTCTTACTAGTAACAATCACATTCATGATATCAGAAACTAACATTGTCACTAGTGACAATCAAATTTCTGATATGTGAAATTGGAATTTCAACTAGAACGAAATGCATTTTTGATATCTGTAATAGTTTTGTCGCTCTTTTAACATTTAAACACATGAATTGTTGATATAAACAGTTCAGTTCTTGATATCAGAAATGCAATTTCCACTAGTAGAAATGCTGATTGTTGATATCAGGAATTACATTTCTTGATATCAACAATGACGTCATCACTCGCAGAAATACATTTATGGTATCAAAAATGAAATCACAACTAGTAAAAAACATACTTTTTAATATCTGTAACTCAATTCTTACATGTTAAAATTTAATTTTCACTAGTAAAAACTTATTGCAAATATCATGAATTCCTTTCTAGGTATGTGCATAGTAATGACGACTGCTTGTAAATATTCAAATAAGAGCGTGATGTTTTTACGTGCTCAGAACTGCGATGAACTGTGAACAAACTGGCAATGGCAGAGGAGGTTTTGAGGCAGATTGGTCCGTTTAACGCTTAACAACTCAGTTTTCAGACCATATAATGCAAATGCAAAAATGAAAAATTGAAACCAGGCGTTAATTTTTCTTGTTTTTCGGTTAGGCCTGCATCATCAATAGATATTTAACATCCCCCCCCCCCCCCCCTTTTTTTTTTTTTTCAATTTTACTTTTGCTAAATTATGACTTTAGAAACAATCAACAAAAAATCTAACTGATTGTTTATTTTTCCATTTTTTGTCTTGTAATTTGCTGTATCATTAGCACGGGGGTGTGGCCACGGACTACTATCATTTCATTAATGTAACTGCTTTATTTACACTGCATGCACGTTGAGGAGTGATGACCTTTTTCACCCGAAGTGCTATAATTTTTATTATTAATATAATAACTGTGCTAAATATAAGGCAGTCTCAGACTGGCCATCGCGAGCAGCCGTAAAAGTGAAATCCTGGAGGCCTGGCTGATTTGGCACATTGCCCAGCTCGTTTGTATTTACCTACTTATTCAATATACTTTATTTTTTTAATATAGGCCTACACTCTTGGTCAGGGGGATGCATCCCAGTTTATTTTCAGTGGGATAGGCAGCAGACGGAGGACAGCTCGCGAGCAACAACGCTTGCTAAGATCCTTCACGTCAATATAGCATAAAAGATAAAAAGACTACCGTGTGAAAATATACAATAATAAAAATGATAGCACTTCGGGTGAAAAAGGTTATCCTCTACAATCTTTTAAATTACTCCTCAATTTGCAATAAAGCAGTTACATCAATGAAATTATAGTAGTCCGCGGCCACACCCCCATGCTAATGGTACAGCCCACGGTGCAAATTACAAGACAAAATATGGAAAAGTAGAAAATCGGTTCGATTTCATTTATTCAAATGATTGTTTCTAAAGTCATAATTTAGCAAAAGTATCAATCAGTACACGAAAAAAAACCCCGCCTGGTTTAAATGTAAAATTTTTGCATAATTGTATGGTCTGAAAACTGAATTGTGAAGCTTTACACCGACCAATATATCATTTTAGATATCTAAAATGGCTTTCTTACTAGTAACAATCACATTCATGATATCAGAAACTAACATTGTCACTAGTGACAATCAAATTATTGATATCAAAAATGAATTTGAATGGCAGCCTATGGTGACATTTCACTATAGTGAAAATACAATTACATATATCAAGAATTATAGTTTTTACTAGTGGAAATATAATTTTTGATATCAACAATTTAGTTCTTGATATCAACAGTTCAGTTCTTGATATCAGCAGTTCAGTTCTTGATATCAACAATTTAGTTCTTGATATCAACAATTCAGTACTTGATATCAGTTCTTGATATCAACAATTCATATCCTGAGAATGAATAAAAGTCAAAATGGCTTGCCGAAGTGTAGGTAAGGCGCGTTAAAAATAATTTTGACGCAAATTGACCCAAGGTTCGAATTCGCCTTTTGACGAATTCGCTCTACTTCCTTTTCCCATCCATCAGATTGGAAAGGCATTTATTTTCACTAAAAATGAAGAAAATATCTGAAAAGTAGAAATGTAACATGCTTTTAAGTATTTATCGGTTGGGTAGGTGTAGGGAGGCACTTAAATCGTACCCACATTTCGCAATCCGTTCCCACGGGTTTACAAACTGTACTCCTCCAAGAAGAGAACAGGCTCCTGGGTTATCGCAAAGAAAATACTGATATTTTTTACATAGGGCAAATAGAATGAATCTTAGGCCTATTATTTTTTTGTGTAGGCCTACTATCATGTGGAATGCATCAAACTGTCTTAACTGCATGCTTAAAATAATTCTCCTATGCACTTTTTTTTCTTTTCTAACTCAGATTACATTACCAACACATTTATATTATATTTGTGTGTTCAAACTTCTAAAAACTTTGTAAATATGGAGAACAATAAATGAGCAAACATGCTGAGTTTTATGAATTTATGATGCTGGTGGTGAGTGTAAAATCTAATTCTAAACAGCCATTTCACCTGGAAGATTAAGGCTGTGATATTAATGTTGGCCACTAGAGGGGGCCATACGATAAGGAATCTTTTAAGCCTAATCTTTTTTCTATCATTTTTTTTTATATATATACTTTTACATGCCCCAATAAAAATTATTTGTCAAGTTTCCAGACATGATTGCTGTACATATGAAGAGACCATTTTATTAATCTCTTTTTTTAAACATAACATATCCCGTTTCCGTTCTATTCCGTATTGTTTTGCAGGCAAAAGCTCAGTAAACTACAATCACCAAAACAACACTTCATGATAGCAATGTAATGGGACAGTAGAGACACTTTACCAAAACAGAAAAAAAAGTTTACGAATAAAGCATTCATTAGTTATTTTATGATACTACTGTTTAGGTTTTAAGTAAACATTATAGTTATAAAGTAAAACAACAATAACAGGCTGACAACCTGATGGGCAAGATTACATAATTCTTATTAAATCATTGTCTATTCCACTCCGAACCCACTGCAATTGAGAGACATTCCGGATGCATATTTCATTTAAATATATATGCAACTGGACTATCAGACGAGTTATCCAGTGTCATATTTAATGTGACATTAAAATGGCCGACGGGAATAGGAAAGAGGTTCAAAAAGACTTTATCATTCATCTTTTCCAATGTGGCCCTATACTTCAAGTCAATGGACAACATATTACTGTATATAAAAATAACGCAAGTTATTAGCACATTACAGTGTAGCTATCATGCCATATTTACGCACCCATTGGACAGAGAGTGCAAATATTTAGACTCATTGTTAGGCTATCCCATATGAGAAGGTGTCGGTGTACATAATAATACATCAAAATGTACAGTAAAAATGTTCAGTAGTCAATAATGTTTCATTACACTGTGTTTTATAATGCACCGGCCTTTAATCAAAGAGAAACGCCGGCACGAATTTTGGCACGATGACGACACATTCTGTATTAGAGCCATATGTAAATGTCATGGATGGAATGATAAAAAAAATAGTCCATTGATGCATTAGAAAGTGTAATGAAAACGTCTCAGGTTACGAATGTAACCAGGGTTCCCTGAGAACAGGGAACGAGACTCTGCGTTTGTAACGCTTATGGGGAACGTCACGTGACTCGGTGTCCGAAAGCCAACTATCCAATAACTCCAAATCCTATTGGCCGGCGACAGTCTATGACGTCATACAGGCGCGACCCGGAAGTATAAAAGGGGCGCCTGGGGAAGCAGTCATTATCCATCATCTTGAGGGACTGTTCAGCAGGCAGCCCGATGTATGGCAAGGAAACGCAGAGTCTCGTTCCCTGTTCTCAGGGAACCCTGGTTACATTCGTAACCTGAGACGTTCCCTTTCGAAAGGGAACTTCTACTCTGCGTTTGCAACGCTTATGGGGAACGATATACCCACGCCGCCATGCTTGAGGAGAATGCCTGCCAAGAAAATGGCTGAGACAAAGGCTCCAGAGCAGTAGAAACTGCTTGGCAACTCTCCCTTGGGTCACACCAGGCTGTCAGTGACAGCATTCCCTTCGGCCAACAGCCCAAGCTGTATTCCACGAAGGACCTCCTCAGAGGCCCTACAGAAGGTGCTAAGGCGTCTGGAACCAGCTTTTCTAGAAGGAAAAGCGGTCCCTTTAAGGGAATGTGGCCAAGGAACCGAAGGGAACCTCGGCCAGTCACTAGAGGGGAACGAAGTCACCCCCAATGCCACCAGGGAGGCTGACCTAGTCTGTCCTGAGACAAACTTAGTTTGGGCCAACCCTGTCTGAATACAGAGCCTCCTAAAATGCATTCTTCATAGAAGATAGTAAGTAAGAGTTACTGCAAAGAGGCAGAACAAACTCAAACCCACGCGTGGAGACTGGCATCCTGGAGAGCAGAACTCAGCTAAGCGCTATGAACTCTCGTATTGAGGGGAGTATAATCCACTCATCCTAGGATCTACCCAGTGCTTAATTAATGCACTGAGGAGGCCGTGCGCTACAGAACCCTGATCCAGGGGAACACAAACCAGCCTGATGCTGGATCTTAAGGGGAGGCCTGATTAAGGCCTAACCACCATGACCAGCTTAGGGAGCTAAGCACTATTACAAACATAACCCTAGAAGGGAAGTATGAAGCTCACCTAACAGGTAGACCATGCAATGGGCACATACTCATGAAGGCCGCATGACAATCCACCCAACACGATCCAACGAGCAGTGTACTCAGTAAAAACCTTCTTTAAAGCAAGAGGAGTACAGCATACGCCAACACGCATTAAGGAAGGCCTGGAGGGGCCTATAACCTCAACAGACACGTGGCATCAGCTCGTGGCAGTGTTAAGACCCAAAGGACGATAAACAACCAGACAAAAGGAGGTTGGATTTATCACTTAGGCCTCTGGCCAACGGAAGTGTATAAAGATAATTCTTAAAGAGAAATACACCCAAACATACTCCAGTGTGTTAAAACCAGGCGACCCGAAGTAGGCCTGCCTTAGTAAACACGTGGCATCAGCAAGTGGCTACCATAACCATACCACCCAGAGGCCATGTATTAAAAATCTCATGATTAACACATGAAAAGCACTGCCAAACATCGCGAACAGGCCTGTTAGGGCCTATCCGTCAGTGATGGGGCGTGGCCGACAGTGGCATGGTTTCCCAGGCATCCTGCCAACAAGTCGACTAGAAAAAGGAGGCCTAAAGGGGCCTCCATTCCAGTAACAGGTGGCGATCAACCTACTCACAGATTAAAACACAAATTGTGCCAAACGTAAACTAAAAAGGAGGCCTGAAGGGGCCTGCCAATTCAATAACACGTGGCTACAGCTCGTGAATTAAAGAGAACCAAGCTACAGGGAACCAGCTGTAACCCAAAAAAGCTAAGGGAAGCTAACTGCAACCTGCGCTAGGCTACACATTCCAACAGGCAATGTACCCTAAATATACGTTTTGACTAAAGGGAACCAAACAAAGCCAACATGGTCCAAGGGAGGCTAATATAAGCCTACTACCTCAAACAGACACGTGGCATGGCCTGTGGCAGTGTAAACCTGTGAGAATATGTGAGCACAGTACGATCAGTTTAAACAGTATAGTAAAACAACTGCTAACTAGAAGGAGGCCGAATATCATAAGGTCTACAATCCAAGTTATAAGCAGTATAACCGAAACTAGATCACTAAAAAAGGGAGCTAATAGATACCAACTTTCTTCAACAAAGTGGAATATGCAATCCAACAGGTGATGCACCCAGTGACAAAGACCCCAGACTGGAGAGTACAAGTCACCAAATACTCAAAACAGAGGCCTACTTTCACAGCAAAGGGCCTACTGTTATGAGAGCAGGTGCCAACCTGTGGCAGCATAGGCTCACATACAATGTAGGGCAAAAGTCTAGAACCCAAAGTAACACAAACTTTGATTTACATGCTGTTTTTTGAAAAGAAAAACACTTCCCACACAGATCCTCAAATCTGATCTAAGCCCCAAAGGACAGGAGCTAAAAACTAGCAACGTCAATTCAAACTTGATAAAACAAATTATCAAGTGGCTCAGAAGAAAGTTATTTCTTTTAGCATGAAAGTTCTAGAAAGTAGGGCCAAGCACACACCTGCATAACTTATCTACGCAAAGATAAGGGCCTACCACCTGAGGAACAGCATCGGGGAGTCAGAAAACAGTCTACAACCTAGCTGTTAAACTCAAATTGCACCTACACAAGCAAGGGGATAATTGGGCATACAGCCTAACAACTCCCTCGGGAGAAAAACCAGAACTAGGGAACAAATCCTGAAAGGATAGAAAAATATATGGGGTTACTTCATATACCACACATCACCTAGCTCTAGCCTGGCTGCCAAGTTATAGGCCTATTCTCTTTATTATATACAACAGGCACCATAACAAAAAGCCTGATCTCCACTTCTAAATGTCATGATGAGAGAAATAAAGTGAAGCTCACAGCTGAAAAGTCAGGCGGCCGGTTAGGGCCGCCGTAGACACACAAACTGAAGTAATGAGTGCCAACTCAAACTATACTGAAAATAGCCGAGAGGCTTACTCAACATAGAGAGAAACTAAGCAGCAGCCATTTTGTGACCTGCTTAGTCAGTCTCAACACTCCAGTTTTGCCCAAAAAAAACCCCTTATAAATGCTATCTCAATGTTACATTCACTATGACATGTTCAGGAATTACACAGGAACAACACAAAGTCAACATTTAAGAAATTAAATTTGACCTTGTCTTACCTTCCCGTGGCTCGAAGACCCAAGACTGCTCCTTCACAAACATGGGAAGGAAAACATCCATGGTTCTAGAAGCCCGAAGAACCCTTTCACTATCAAGCCAGAAGGTGGGCCATCAGAAAAGAATTCATCATGGGCCCGGCCGTCAGCCTGACTGTTCAAAGGTGTCACCCGAACATACACAGTGATTAAAAAACGCCCTGGGAGGCCAAGGAAGAGGGGCGAAGGCAACAAATAGTATTACCTTCGCCAGGAGAGGGGATCGATCAGCGGCGTTGGTGGCGCTGTTGATCAATCACCTCCCTTAAATCATCCTTCCTCTTTCTTGTGTCTCGCCGCTTCTGCGACTTGCAGGTGGAGGAGGGTTGTGGAGGAGGCGCTCGAGCGGCGACGCTGAACCTCTGGCCCTGCCTCAGAGCCTCGACTCGAGACGGGCCCAGGATCGGACCTGAGCGGAATGCAATTTTTATAAGCTGCTGAGCGCGCCTTCGCCTCCCTGAACTTTCCAACCACCGTCTCAACGGAGCCGCCAAAAAGTTCAGTCGGCAAAACCGGGGCATCGAGAAGAGAGCCCTTCTCTTTCTCCCCGATGTCCGCCATGTTCAGCCACAGATGCCTCTCGGTGGCCACCGGTGGCCCGGAGAGCGAGATCTGTGGTGTGGCGCAGCTCAGCCACCGCATCAGGGGACAAACCCTGCCCCTGATCCAGGTCCTTCAGCAGATCAGCCTGGTACACCTGCAACACTGCCATAGTGTGTAAAGCCGCACCAGCCTGACCCGCAGCAGCATATGCTCTGCCGTTCAGACGAGATGTTTGTTTAAGGGGTCTAGCTTTTAGTGTCGGTGCTCTGCCCATAACGAGATAGTTGGCAAATGTCTCGTCAATGGGCGGCAGCGACACATACCCATGCTGGCCCAATCCCTCCACATCAGCGAAATTCCCTCGCTGATGTGGATGAATTCTGGCCGAGTATGGGTTCTTCCATGCCTTCTCAATCTCAACGTGGAGATCCAGAAGGAATGGAAGGCTCACTAGAGTCACAGGGTTGTGGTCGGAAAGAAAACGTTCGCCCAGTCTGCTGCGAACGGGCTCTTTCCTCATGCGCCCCCACGGCAGCTGCAGTCTGCCAGCAGCGCGTTCCACAACCTCCAGCAACTCAGCATATGCTGGGCCAGGAGGCTTGGAGAAAGAAGTAGAAGCCACTTCTTCCTCCTCCATTGCCAATTCCTAGCCACGGGGGCTATCAGCCAGAAGAACACTCGCTCCCGGATCCGATGATGTCAGAGACAAGACATCATCGTCATCCAGAGGCTCATCCCCGCCAGCTGCCACTGGAGGCTGAGAGACCATAACACCTCTCTCAAACTTGGCAGCGAGCTCCATCTGCGAGCCCCATGAGTGCAGCCGTCGCTCTGCCTCGGCACGAGCAGGGCCGGACCCACCAGGCGCAGATGTTGACGCCTTCTCCCTCGAGAAGAGGGCCAGGCAGCGCCCTCAAGCACCATCCGTGTGTGTTCTTCTCCCAGACAATCCCCAGGCGCCCCTTTTATACTTCCGGGTCGCACCTGTATGACGTCATAGGCTGTCGCCGGCCAATAGGATTTGGAGTTATTGGATAGTTGGCTTTCGGACACAGAGTCACGTGACGTTCCCCATAAGCGTTGCAAACACAGAGTAGAAGTTCCCTTTCGAAAGGGAACAAAAATAAACATGAAAAGAACAACATGAGGTTATTTTTCTTATGTTCATGACAATGGTAAAATAAATGATACATGAATGCCTTGTTCATTTTTTCCGTTAATTCTCCGAAGGACCCGGTGGCCAATAAAAACAAACAGGATGAAATGACTTTTTTTTTTTTAACAATTAACAAAAGAAATAAAATAAAAAATATCATAATACCATAATATCATTTTTATGTTTTATTAACTAAATGAAAAAATAAAGGAGCCATTTCTGTGGACGGATGTTCTTCCTCCATCTTTGGCCTACAGAGATTATGGGAAAACCACATCTCATTGATATTCATTAACTCATTACCATAGCTATTCTTACCTGTAAAAATTGCATTTCTAGATATCAGTAATTGTATTTTCAACTGTCTTTGTTGATATCAATAATTACATTGCTACTAGTAAAAATGTTCATTTTTGATATCTGAAAATGTATTTCTGATATCAATATAATTTCAGATATCTAAAATGGCTTTCTTACTAGTAACAATCTGTCACAGTCTGTTTAGTTTCAGTTTAAGGACTTTCAGTTTGTTTTCATTTGTCACAGGTTCCTTTGTTCAGTTTCCCGCCATCATCTGTTACCGTCATCATTAGTTCATTTGTATCACCTGTGTTCTTTTAATTACCCCTGTTAAGTCTGCTACTTAAGTTCCTCCTGTTCACTCAGTCTTTGTCCGTTCACTGTCCAATTATGTTGTGTTGCACCTGACTGCCTGTCTTCCTGTTGGATTATTCATTAAACCAGTATTTTGGATTGATTCTCTTTGTCTGAGTTTAACTTCCTGCAACCCAGCGTGACAGATGAACGGACCACCCTACTTTGATGAACGGGCAATGTTCATCACTGTGGCCCAGGAGAGCCACAGTGATGAACGGGCAATGTTCATCACTGTGGCCCAGGAGAGCCACGATTTTTTTTCTTATGTGACTAACTTTTGTTTTTTGGCCAGCAACAGCTTTCTGGAGGACGATGCCCTTAACACCCTGTTCTGGATCGGGGCCAACTTCCACAACGTCACCCACCTTCCAGACACCACCGGACTTCATTGGAGGGAAGCCGTATTAAGGTGTCTGGAATGTGTGCAGTCCCAATCCAGAATCCAGCCAGACCCAGAGCCCAGGTCGTCACCACCGCGATCGATGCCTGAGCCCCCCGCAGACTGGAGGCTTCCGCCTGCCGCAACGTTAGAGCCTACGCCCGAGGATGGAAGGGTGGAACTCTACATCGCCCCGGAGCCAAAGCATTGCAGTGAGTCTGACCAAGGGTGTGAGCTGACATCACCGTCCATCACCGTGGGAGTCCTCGTGGAGTTCGTGGGGATGGATGCGAACTTCTACAGGCCACAGTGCAGATACTTCATGGGGCGGCAGGTCAGAGTAGGACCCCTAATGCTGACGACTACCAGACAGCTGAGATTCTTATCCTAAGAGGGGCACAACAGGATAGCTTTGCAGAGGAGTACAGCCTACTGCGAAATGGGAAACCAGTCCCACGAAGTAGCCGTCTACTTACACTGTCTCCAGAGCTGGACAAGACTGAGGAACTCATTAAGGTCGGTGGAAGATTGCGCTGATCTGAAGACTTGGACCCAGCTGCTGTGCATCCCATCATCTTGGATCATCGCCACCCCACCACTAAGCTTCTGATTCAAGACTATGATTCCCGACTTTGCCACCCTGGCCCAGAGAGAGTGTTTGCAGAGATCTGGCGCAAGTTTTGGATCTTACGAGGATGAGCTGTTTTCCGATATAAGCATACTTGTACAGAGTGTTGTCGATGGAAAGCAAGCCCTCAAGTCCCTAAAATGTCAGACCTACCTGTAGCATGCCTACGCCTTTATAAGCCAGCATTCTGCTCTACAGGGATGGACTGCTTCGGGCCCTTTATAGTAAAGGTGGGCAGGCGCAGGTGGGGAATTATCTTCAAGTGCTTTACAACAAGATATGTACATCTTGAGATCCTCACCAATTTGAATACTGACTCCTTCTTGATGGCCTTAAGAAGGTTCATCACCAGACGAGGGACACCAGTGGAGTTGTTCTCTGACCAAGGAACAAACTTCCGTGGAGGAGAAAGAGAGATACAAGAGGCCCTTGCAGAATTGTCCCTAGAACGCCGATTTCAGCTCGCCAAACACAAGATAGAGTTTCATTTTAACCCACCTGGCGCACCCCACTTTGGCGGAGCTTGGGAAAGGGAAATTCGCTCAGTGAAAACTGCACAAGCTGTAACAGAGAAAGTTCTTCACACTGTTCTCCTGGAAGTGGAAGGCATGTTGAATGCTAAGCCATTGGGATATGTGTCCTCCGACCCTAAAGACCTTGACTCGGTGACACCCAACGTTCTCCTGATGGGGAAGCAGGATGGATCCCTGCCTCAAGTGGTCTATCCTAAATCTGAACTCCTGAGCAGGCGCCGCTGGAGACATTCACAAATTCTAGCCGACCAGTTTTGGTCTAGTTTCATTAAGAACGATCTCCCAAATTTGCAGTCCCGCCAGAAATGGTATGCCAACCCTACAGATAGTACCCCAGGATCAGTGGTACTGATGATGGACCCACAACTGCCCAGAGCGTGCTGGCCTGTTGGTCGTGTCACCAAAGTTTACCCCAGTTCTGATGGACACATAAGGACGGTGGATGTAAGGATCAATGATAGAACCTACACTAGACCTGTAGCCAGGCTGATTGTTCTACCAGAGGTTTCTGTTGAAGAGGAGAACTAAGCCTGGGTACTGAACTGAACATCTATTCAGGAACAAATGTGCTACACACATTTGGGGGCAGCTATGAGAATGGCAGTGCAGATGATGCAATAATCGTGTATGCACATCTTTGGCGCATATTGATGCGCTCCAACACTCCTGAGCGCATGCGACGACCACAGGCAGCGCTCTGTTGTGCACAGATTCAATAAAGATGGAGAAGCAAGTGCGTGACATGGGACTGCGCTGCTGAGAGAATTCACAGTGTTTGGAGAGTTTTATACTTATATTGTGTGCGTCAATGCTGTCCGCATCTGTTAGTTAATAATTAAGAAAATCATGTTCCATTTTGATATTAATCGCTAATGTCTGACTAACACAATGCTAGAGTTACTGTGGTAATCCCCTTGTTTATCTTCATTAATCTCTGTGTATATTTACATGTTATGCCTGTAGTGCAGATATTATTTATATTGGGGATTATATATCGTTTGATACTTGGAATATTTTGAGCAGTTATATTCAGTATAATCTGTTACACGTGTATTATTGCCAGTCACGTTTATGTACACATGACACCCCCTAGAGGCAGTTTGTATGCTTCTGACTGTGTTAATAGTGTGAATTTCATCTGTTACTGTTTAGTTATTGGAATGAACGTATATGGATATTTATTTAATAATGCTGTTATTCAGAATTGTTATTTGTTTGTTTCAGAACCACACACACATGTATATAAGTATACACATATTGAAAGACTGTATGCCCATGCCTACTGCAACAGTTTATTAAACACCCTCAGTTCAGTTAATGGTCTGACCGACACCCGGGAGCGATTGCCACACCACATTAGATCCAGCAATAGAACCTAAATACAGTCCTTTTAAGTCTCCCCAACAAGACTAATGTCTTTATTCAAATTTTATCCACAACTATCCACACACCAGCATAACACAATGCAGTATCTGAAAATCTAAACTTAAAATGTACTAGTTTAAGTGTCTGCTGTAGAGGACTACAAATATGGAATGAGTTAGACAATGATATTAAACTGTCTGCCTCACTATCCATATTTAAAAGAAATTTAAAATGTAAGCTGCTGGAAAATTACAGTATATGACTGATTCGCGGCTGAGGTTCTACCTTTATTGTATTTCTCCTTGTACATGTGGCAGGGAAGTATGCAGTGCCTACATGATGTAATGATGAGTAAACTGCATATTTATATTACTGTACCAGACCTACACAAAAATCATGACCCTTTATTTCTTTTATTTCTCTCTTTTTTTTTTTTTTTTTTGTTATTTGTATTTGTTTATATGTTTTGTGATTGTTGTCTTTTATTTACTTAAAGTATCTAAAATCTGCCTAACCATCTGTCTTGCCTGCACTTGGTGATGGACCCCGGTCATAAGCTGCATAGCTTCTTAGGGTGTCCATTTTCCACAGTGTCAGAAATAATATCTGCACTTATGCGTATGTAAATGTTGAATACTATATATAGTTGTGCTTATGTGCATGTGTGTATATGTGTATGTGTAAACATGTATAGATGCAGTGGAAATAAATTTAATTGAATGTGTAATTGATGACAAATTTACATCTGACCTCCTGGTATTACTGAGGATAACAAGGAAGGGAAATCAGAATTAACCACTAAATTCCACTTCACACATCAACCACAAAGGGGAAGTGTTGCATCTCTGTGAGACCATCATGAGTTCACATTTTCAATCTCTGCTGACTTTTGCACAGACTACAATAAACATGAGCGTCTGCATGAAGATATGAGATGATCAAGCAATCATTCTGTTGTTGTTTATTTTCATTATAAAGTCAGCAAGCAAGCAAGCATGTCCGTTCACCTTAAAACAGTAAACAACTTTTTTTCTCCACTATCAACATCTTTTGTTAGATTTATGTTATAATTGTTTTTTTTATTTTTTATTTCTTGCTACAGTCATCTTTGACTTCTTGTACACTTTTACAGAAAAGTATATTAAGGTGCAGTGGCATAACTGTGGGTAAATGTGGGTGGGACAGGAGTGGTGGGGTAATAGAATAATATGTACAATAACAATTGCAGAAAAAATAACATTACAATGTCCAGAAATCAATTCAAACAGTACATAAGTTTAATTAATCGACACAGAAGTCATGTTTAACATTATAGTTTCATCCTTACTATAGTAACTAGATGTAAAGATGAAACTATACAGTTAAACATGACTTCTGTGTTGATAAATTAAACTCATCTACTATCACTTAATACAATATTGTTAGTCCCAAGACTCTTCACACACAATGCCTATATATGCTTTAATAGTCTGGTGGTAGAATTTTTGTTAAGCGTGTCAGAGATTCGGGGTTCTAATCCGCCCTCGTATCGTTTTTTTTTTTTTTTTAAACATTAAAACCAAAGGTGTTCATAAGTGATTCTATATCAAGGGCAGGGACAAGTTTGTGTGCATTTTGTTTTGTGATTTGTGAAAACTCTGACTCTGTTTCTCTTGTACCCCCTTTCCACAAGCACGAACCGGATGCTAGTTCAGAGCTAGTGCTAGTGCCAGTTCGGAGTTGGTTCAACTGACGAGCCTTCTAAGAACCAGTTTGCCTTTCCATGGGCTAGAGAGCCAGCACAGAGCCAGGTTTTACGTCACTGTATACGTCTCAAATTTCACAGCAAAGCTAGCGCTGCAGCGCCAAACACAAACACACCAAGCTTGTTCAAGATGCATCGGCTTCTCGCAGAGCAATCGGCGCATGATATCAAATCACAGCGAGAACGATCCAAAAGTACAAGGAGTCTTATGCTCTACAAATCGGTCCGCGCTGCTCCGATGCATCTCGAACAAGCCTTCCATTAACAATGGCGGACGCTTCACTACTATTGATGCTCATGGCTTTGCGAACCTACATCGGCATCCAAACACGGCTCGCCGTAATTTGTATATAGACAGAAATTACAATAGAGCTGCTATTAGCTTGATTAGCTGCTATTTCACAAATGGTGGTCACAAGTTTCTTATTGGTCACGGTAACCCTGTCCAAACCCCTGACGCAAGCGGTTCTTACTTCTAGCCCAGCAATGTTTTGGTGCTACTTACGAACCACTTTTCCTGGTTCGGAGCTGGTGCTGGGTGTCGAAAGACAAAGAACTGATTTGAAACTAGGCTCTGGCTCCGAACCAGCACTCAGACTGCCTTGGTGGAAAAGGGGTAATGGTCTCTTTCAGATTTGCCTTCTCAGTGACTGGTTCTGCAGCATGAAGAATGTGAAAGGAGGTAACTGGATTACAAGCAATCTCTGGACACAATTGCAGCAAATTCTTTAAAAGTGGGATACTCATGATTTTCAGAAAGAGATTGCATGACTTGATTCCATCTGCTAAGTGCCCAATCGGGTAATTTCAGCACAAGTTTCAGATTTTCTTGGTAATCATGTCAAATCTGGGGGCCTTTGACATGTGACATGGCACCCTGGCATGCATTTAAAAAGTCAGAGAAAGCCTGTAGAGCAATGGCATCCTTTGGGTGAATTTTAGGCCAGCTTGCCAGCTTTTCTCTAAACACCTTTTGTATCACAAATGGTTGGCCATAACGATTGTTTAGTTTGCACCACGCATCGTGATAGGCTTCATCATCTGTTCTGAAGAAAGTTCCTTCTAAGGCTTTTCTAGCAGGACCACTCACATACACTCACAGAACAGGGTCAGCGCATGCTGAGGCGCACAGTGCACAGAAGTCAATAGCTACAGACCTCCAAACTTCATGTAGCCTTCAGATTAGCTCAAGAATAGTGCGTAGAGAGCTTTATGGAATGGGTTTCCATGTCCGAGCAGCTGCATCTAAGCCTTACATCACCAAGTGCAATGCAAAGCGTCGGATGCAGTCGTGTAAAGCACGCCGCCACTGGACTCTAGAGAAGTGGAGACGTGTTCTCTGGAGTGACGAATCACATTTCTCTGTCTGGCAATCCGATGGACAAGTCTGGGTTTGGCGGTTGCTAGGAGAACAGTATTTGCCTGACTGCATTGTGCCAAGTTTGGTGGAGGGGGGATTATGGTGTGGGGTTGTTTTTCAGGGGTTGGGCTTTGCCCCTTAGTTCCAGTAAAAGGAACTCCTAATGCTTCAGCATACCAAGACATTTTGGACAATTTCATGCTCACAACTTTGTGGGAACAGTTTGGGGATGTTCCAACATGACTGCACACCAGTGCACAAAGCAAGGTCCATAAAGACATGGATGAACGAGTTTGGTGTGGAGGAACTTGACTGACCTGCACAGAGTCCTGACCTCAACACGACAGAACACCTCTGGGATGAATTAGAGCGGAGACTGCGAGCCAGGCCTTCTTGCCAACATCAGTGCCTGACCTCACAAATGCGCTTCTAGAAGAATGGTCAAAAATTCCCATAAACACAGTCCTAAAACTTGTGGAAAGCCTTCCCTGAAGAGTTGAAGCTGTTATAGTTGCAAAGGGTGGGCCAACGTCATATTAAACCCTACAGATTAAGAATGGGATGTCATTAAAGTTCATGTGCACGTAAAGGCAGGCGTCCCAAAACTTTTGGCAATATAGTGTATTTCTTGAGATAAAACATCTTATCAGCAGAAGAGATGGTTTTCTTGTCAATAAGTGCCGCAAAGGATTGTTTAAACTCAGTGAAGTTAATGGGGTCACCAGTAAAAACAGGAGGCTCTGGCACTGGCAGCTTGCTCATAGACAAATGTTTGAAAAAGAAGAGGTATATCAGTTGCTGATGCTTTAACTGTTGCCTTTTTGGTTTCATGACGAATCTGATTCTGATCCATTTAAACTGCTACAATCTTTGGACAAAGTCTTTTTTTTTTCTCAACTTCTTGATTGTAGATTTCTAGTTTAGCTTGAGCTGCTTTCAGATTCTTTTGTGCTTGAATTCGCTCTAGTTCCTTGACTCGACATCAAGAGCTTTTTTATGTTGTTCTTCTAGCTGTTTTATTTTTTCTCTTTGATTTGATTCTTCTAGTAGAACATTATATGCAGCTTGCTTGGCTGCTACTTCAGCTGCAGCATCTACACATTTGGCTTCTAAACTTGATATGACAGAGTGGTGACTGGAATTACTAGTTTTCTGACTAACTTGTGAAACCGTTGAACCAAAGAATGAATGGCCATATTGATGGTCTAATAAGGTACAAAGTCACCTTTTTCTCCCTTTCACCATCAAAATCTCCTTCTACACCTGTTATTCTTTTATTAACAAATTTAATAATATCAGATGTAACTACTTCACATGCATCCATTCTTCTCCACATTTCAATAGATGATACATTCTGCCTAAATTCAAGCACATAGCACATATTTTTAGCTGTCTCCAAAGTATCGACCAATATAGCCAACTGGGTCTCTAATGCATCTGATTTAAGATGCTCACATGCACTTCGGGCTTTTGTTTTCCTTTGATTATATAAAGACACAATCTTCTTCTTCTTTTGTAACTCTTGTTGCTGATAGGCTAACATTTTTTCAGTGGGAACATGCTTACGTTTTGAATGGAATGTACTTTTACTTTGAGTTTTTGCATGATGGCTATCAGTTTGCCTATCTGCCTCCTTTGCACCTTCATCTGATTTTAACATTTTCTCTTACATTTGCAGTTCACCAAAATTACGTAACACTATCCACATTTAACATTCAAGTTAATTTGATAATTTGTTCAGCAAATTCACTTTAACCACATGCTGAAACATTAACTATTAAATGTGAAACTGATATATTCAACACACTTTAGCCCATTAATAGGCTAACTGCACACGCAGCAATGTCCATTAACTTTTAAATTAGGTACATCGACAAACAAGAAATGATTTGTCCCTTATTTAATTAACTTCATTTCTTTGTCTTTGATACTCACTGCAATTCAGCAAACATTTTGCAACAGTTCTCTTTCTTTGACTAGTTCATTAAATTGGTCCATCTGCTGCCAGTTGATTTGTAGAGCCATCCGCTAAAACTTTCTTCAGTCGAAAAGAAATTAAGGTTTTTGAGGAAAACATTCCAGGATTTTTCTCCATATAGTGGACTTTAGTGGGGTTCAACGGGTTGAAGGTTCAAATTGCAGTCTCAGTGCAGCTTCAAAGGGCTCTACATAATCCCAGATGAGGAATAAGGGTCTTATTTAGCGAAATGATTGGTCATTTTAATAATAATAATAATAATTATATACTTATATTACTGCCCTCCACAGGTCAAAGTTTGAACTAATTCTTATATACTTGCACTAGCATATTGTATATGATAATTTAGTTCAAACTTTGACCTGTGGAGGGCAGTAATACACTTAGAAGCGTCTACACTGCCGGATTTCTACAAGAAGAAGAAGAGAGCTAGCGCAAGACGAGCATTTGTGGTTAAAAAAAAAAATAAAATATATATATATATATATTTTTTTTTTTTTTTTTTTTTTAGAAAATGACTGATTGTTTTGCTAGATAAGACCCTTATTCCTCATCTGGGATCATGTGGAGCCCTTTGAAGCTGCACTGAAAATGCAATTTGGACCTTCAACCCACTGGTAACTGTTGAAGTCCACTTTATGGAGAATAAACCTGGGCTGCAATTCCCAAAACCATCGTAAGCCTAAGTTGATCGTAGAACCATTGCCACCAATAGAGCTACGATCAACTTAGGCTTACGATGCTTTTGGGAAACACTACCCTGGAATGTTTTCCTCAAAAACCTTAATTTCTTTTCAACTGAAGAAAGAAAGACATAAACATCTTGGATGATATGGGGGTGAGTAAATTATCAGGAAATTTTATTTTGAAAGTGAACTAATCTTTTAAGAAAGGATAGACTCTCCGACTGATGATTTCTACACTTTATTTGAATGTCTGTCACAGATAAGATCTCCGTGACTCTCTAATATATCTCCGTGACTCATTGAGAATCAACATAAGAGCTTATACAAAAAAGAAAACAAAACACCAAAATGAATAAACCTTGAAACAAACATGCAAAACCAAATACAAATAAGTAAACCTATCAATGATTTAAACGTACCTAAACATCATAGAAAATAACAACAAACAAGTAATCTTGATACAAAGAAAACAAATCGAAACAACAAAAACATAACATAACAAGAAGTCTATAATTGTACCTTGTTCTCCATTTAGCTAAATCCTTTTAAACTCCTTGTAAACTGTGAACCTTTGATGCTGCGACCATGTGCGTTTGAATCTCGTTTCGTACTGAAACATTTGGAGCACAATTGCAATATATCCGTTTATGCGAGTAAATGTCCAAATAAAAGACCTCCATTACCTACCACTGTTGTTTTCCAGCTCCTCTGCTCTGACCCTGCTGCTAGCTCTGTGCGTCTCGTCAGTTCCACCTCAGAATTCCCCTCCACCAGCTTGGTGGTCAGTCCATTGGCTCCGCCCCGGCTCTGCACCCCCTCATCTCCACCGTGGTCCGTCAGCCTTAGGACTCCTCCGGGCTCCCTCGTCACTCCAGATCAGCCTCAGTCAGTCATCGCTCTGCCTCCACCATGGAATTCTGGGTCCACCCCTTCAGCTCCACATGGTTTCTTCTTTCAGTTAAATTCAATTCAATTCACATTTATTTGTATAGCGCTTTTCACAATACATATTGTCTAAAAGCAGCTTTACATAGAATGCATGTCAACATCATAATTTAGAGTGATCTGTTATCAGAGTTGACTGTCCAAATTATGTAATAAAGTGTAGAGATGACGAAATTGGTGTTACGTGATCATATATTAAATCATAATTTTTCTGCATCAGAAACAGATAACATGTTCCATAGCTTAACAATATTTCTAAGGTGGAAGAAGGCTGTTTTTGTAACATATGAAATATGATTTTTGAAGGACAAGTTGCTGTCTAATATAACACCAAGGGTTTTAACTGTCGAGGATGGAGTAACCCATCTAAATGCAGATTGTAGTCTAAGAGATTCTGTGTACAAGTTTTTGGTCCAATAAGTATTACCTTAGCCTTATCTGAATTTAATGTAAGAAAATTACTGGTCATCCAGTGTTTTACTTCTTTAACACACTCTGTCAATTTGGATAATTTAGAGATTTCATCTGGTCATGACGAAATATGTAACTGAGTATCATCGGCATAGCAGTGGAAACTAATTCCATGTTTTCTTATAATATTACCAATTACCAATTCTTCTTCCTTTCAGCTTCCCCGTCATCCTCGCTCCCTCTGTTATCGCCCCGGGTTTGAAGAGCCCCCAACTCTGCCTTAGTCCCGCCGATTTGTCAGCTCAGTCCCGTTACTGATTTATCGGCTCCACCATGATGTCTGTCTCCACCGACTCCTCCGCTTCCCTGCCCATCACCAGCTCCACGCCCACCTCCAAAGCCACCTCCCTCCTCAGGTGTATTCATTATGGTGCGAGGACACACGTTCCGGAAGGGGGGAGCTACTGTAACGGTTTCATTCGGTTTCGGTTTGCCTGTGTTCCTGATAATTCGTTAGATAGTTCACACCTTGTTCTGTTTCTCTCTTGATGACCTCTATTGTTTATAAGCCCTGTATTCTTTCAGTACTTATCTGATCTCATTTGAGTGGTTATAGCTATTTATATGCTATTTTTGGATTAAAACTACTCCTTATTGAAGTTCTTTGTTGTGCGCTTTATTTATATACTACAACCCATGACAACATGCTTCAAGTTTTTTTTTTTTTTTTTTCCACCTTTATTTATATAGCGCTTTTTACAATGTAGATTGTGTCAAAGCAGCTTTACAGTGATAACTGGTACATTATTTTGGCTGCACAGCAGCTCTTAAAGAATAGTGTCAATGCAGGCAGATCAAAGCACTGTTGAATATCAAATGTCAATTGTCAAGTGTCCCCAACTAAGCAAGCCAAAGGCGACAGCGGCAAGGAACCCAAACTCCAACAGGTGACATCAGGTGGCAAACAGGTGTTAAAATGGAGAAAAAAAACCTTGGGAGAAACCAGGCTTAGTCGGGGGGCCAGTTCTCCTCTGGCAAACAGTGCTTTGTTACGACTCAGGTTGCTATCATAAGTCAGATAGGATCACAACATTCAAAGTATTTAATTCAGTTCCATCCAGTTGAGGATCGTATTCATCACACCGGTATGGACGGTTGTTGAGGAGATGCGCCACAGGTTGTCATATTGATGAGGCCTTCACAGTGGATGATCTAGTTGACTCAATCTCTGCTGATACTTCAGGGCTGCGTTGTGGTCATGTCAAGGTGCAGATCCTTGGTCTCACCTGGATGCGTCCCGGATCCGGTTGACTACGGTAAACCTCGGGATAAACAGAAAGACTAATATTAGCATAGATGCCATTCTTCAAGTAATACACAGAATAAAAATAAAACAAATAATAACATATTTTTTAATTACAGTTGCCAGTCTGTTTTTCTTCTTCTTCTTTTTTATGACAAAAAAGTTTTATATCTGTAAGGAAGGTGGAGCAGACACAATCCATACGTCACAAGAAAATGCTAGTTATGGTACTCGATAAAGGTCAAAACAGGAGAAGTGTTGTGAAAAAAAATAACAACACCACAATCACAGACATCCCTGTCCAGCTGAGATTAGATTTCTTAGAGGAGCTATGAGTTAGCTGAAAAATTTGGTTTTCTTGCCATATTTTACGGTGTGTCTTTTCATCTCATTAAGAAGTGCAGCTGCTGAAAAGCAGTCCATAAATCATTGCTTATACAATTTGCAGATTGGGAAACCAAATTGCCAAGGTGGCGATATTTTATCTTAGGATGGCATGCAGTGGCTCCTTGTCACCGTGGTATATTACAAAAACACTGGATGAGGGTCTCCATTATGTATAATTACTGACTTTGATCAGACACCTCAAATTTAATGAAAATAATCTGCTGACAGTGAAAATCTACATTGATTTTTCTTTGTTTTCTTTGCACTTCACATTTCATATTTCATCTCAGATGCTTCACTGTTCCTTAAACAGGGATGGGCCTACTTCAACTTTTAATAAAAAACTGCTCTATTAGTTATTACAGTGATGTGGTGGAAGTGTTGCAACTGTGAGACATTAATATATAGGCAAAATATAAATAATTCTCACAATTATTGAAATGGTTTATGATATTTCTGCATCGTTTAGATCATCATGGTTTTATTTTCATGATTTTTATATTTTAAGATAGAAAAGTATGATAGGAAAATGGTAAAACAATAAAATCTATATATTTGAAAAGTAGCAAATATCAATGACAAACACAACGGGGCTTTAATTTAATAATTAAAAAATCTTTAATAGGCCTACAAAGGGTAACATATTTCTGAAGAAAATTAAAATCTCAGCCATAAATGAATGCTCAGCAGCATTCAAAATGTAACTGACAGCGATGGCATTCATATTGATTTTTTTACATAATGATTTGCGACAGATTTTCTTTGTTCTATTTATTTTCGTAGCCACACTGGACGCAGAAGCAGTCTTTATTTATCCATGTTATGTAGTATATATGCATATCACATTAACCTCTCTCTCTCCCTCTCTCCTTTTATATTTGCGCTTACAACTTTTCTATTATTTGACCTAAAACAATATTATGTTGCTTTGCCTACTCGATAGCCGTTTTCTTGCAATTCTAATCATTAATTTTCATGTAATGTGGAAAAGTATAAAATGGTAGGCTCTTCAAAGTAAAGCTCTTGCAGTTTAAATCGGTCACTCACTGAGGAGTGTGTGAATTTGAGTGTGTGCTCTTTATCTGGATCTGCTCCACGGCTTTTCACGGGCCACGTCACGTCACGGAGGGGGAAGAAACAGATTCCTGAGAGCTGCTCGAGTTTCCTGCGATCACATCCTCAGATCCACATCTACAGTGGACCGAGACGCCGCGCTTTCCCTCCTACAACACACTCAATCGGCTTTTCTAACAAAAATGGTGAGAAACCTGAACACTATTTACAACCTTTTACACCGTCTAAACAACTTGTGTTGTATTGCTTTGAACGCTTTCTCTGTTTGTAATGTATTTTCATCCCTTCTCTTTCTTCTCTCCGCCCGCTACGCCCGTTACAGATGTTTCGATGTTTACCCGTGCTTTTCCTCCTGGCTGTAGTCTGCTGTCATGCTGAGGTAAGTTAGCCTGTATGAAGCCCCACATTCGATAAGGAACAGATCTTTTTTGGGGGGGAAATGTGTTTATAGGGAAACCGGATTACAGTGTCTCTGAAATCCAACTTGCACCTAATGAACTAGAAGAAACCTGAGTCCGGTCAACTAACAACTTAGAACAAAAAGCGGTAGGCTAATGATTATTATACTAAAGCGGAACTCAGTAATTTTTTTGCTTATTGAAAAAGTTTTACACAATAATGGAAAGCATGTTTAATGATGTTTGATTACATTCCAGACATCCGTATTCTAGAAAAAAAAGAAGAAAAAAAGGGGGTTTTATTCTGCATGGAGCGGGTCGCAACCTCATGGGCGGCGTCATGTTGACATCACATGATCAGTTGTGCAATTGTCTAATAATATTACTACTGCCAGTGCTGGGATTACTTACAAATTGTAGTTGGTTTCTGATTCTAAATTGCATGATAAAAAAAAAAAAAAAAAAAAAAAATGTAGTTAGTAACGTAATCCATTACATTACACATTTAAGGTAGTAGGCTATAATTGAACTACTTTTTGATTACTTTTAGATTACCTTTGACCTAACTCGTTTATCACATTGTTTTGAATAATACAGTCTTATACCATATTAATATAAAAATGCAAAGAAAAAAATATATATTCCATTCTTTATCAACAACATGAAGTGCATTAAATAGGCTAATACATTACATAAGGGTTTCCCAGACTGGGGTTGGTGAGTTTAATGAAAAGCTATTAAGTAATTAAATAATAATACAAAATAAAATAATTAAAAACAATCAAAACAAAAGACTTAGTGAAAAAAGATTAAACAAATTTTTATAGTCATGTCATATGACTATTATCTGACATCAGAGAACTGTGGATTTTATTATTGATTATTAGTATTAATATTATTATTATTGAATTATCATTTATCAATGAATTATGAATAATTTACTGCCATTGTGAGAATAATGTAATTATGTAGTCAATAAAAAAGTAACTGTAGTTATCAGATTTAGCTCCATGCACATACTTTTTAAAATGTATACCATTCAATGAATACAAATAATATGTAAAGTGCATATATTAATTAAGGGGCTGCTTAAAAAGAATGTTGGACCAGCTGAGATGTCAAGATGCATATGTCACAAAACACACATTTACATCACCTGGTTTGTGTTTGTGTGGTTAATGAACTCTGTGTGTGTTGAGAGCTTGGGTGGCCTTTACATTGGGAATTCAAAAGAGCTGTAAACAGACAGCTGTTAAAACCAATCAGATAACAACATGTTAGGTGGTGTTTGGCCAGTGAGTTTACACTGATTTAACTGCTCAGATGCAGCTGCTGATGGGGGCCATATGTTGTCTTTGTCAGTGTTGTGTTAATTGTATTCTTACGCTCTGTAGTGCAACCTACCAAGTGAGCTGCATTTAAGCCACACAACAAGGAACTCAACACATGCAAATGCAAACATTCTTGCACTATATTTTAATTTTTATGCACTGTGAAAATGACTTAAGCATTTATTTTTCATGATTTTTTACTTTTATGTTTTGAAACAAACAACACACATTTTGGTAAAAGTTGTCCCCAATGCCAATGACACACGCATCAAGAATGTACTTCCTGTGTAAAACATCTGCAGTTTCTCAAACAAGCACAAATATACTGTGTGCTAAAAACAAAGTGGCTTTAGTTTTAAAAATGTATTTCATGAGATTCCCAAGCATTATTTTTTAATTTGAATGGAGACTACATTTGTAGTTAGAGCATGCTATTGTATTACAACATGCACAATAATGTGTGGTAGACCGCACTAGAATTATGTGTAAGTAATTTCATGCTGACAGGCTTGATAAGAAAACACTTAAGCTAAAAGAACAGCAACTCATAATGGGTGTCATGCAACCCGCATGATTCTTCCCTCCGCTATTCACGCAGTTCATGCTGTGGTTTGTCTCTATCTTGTATCTGTCTCAGTGGGGGCTTTGGAGCTGTCAGAGCTTGTGTTCCCTAAAGGCATGATATGCTGCTTACATAGACAAGCTCTTAAAGAGTGTCACCCCAAATTAAAACACACTGAATTTCCTACTCCTACAAATACAGTTTGTGCTGGGAGGATTTTATAGTTGGTGTTCACATTGTTAGTGTAAGTGTATGGATTTTTGTGTGTGTGTGTGTACAGTACTGGAATCTTCATTGTTTTGATTATGTGATCACAATTCAGTACATTTTCATTGACCTTGAATCTTCCCCTTAATTTTCTCCATATGGATTTGTAAAGAAGAGAAACAAACTAGCTCCCATATAAATCATAAATTTAAGCAAAAAAAAGTATATGAAAATTAGACTAAAAATGAAAGACTGTAGGTAATTTTTTTAATATTCAAAAATTAATTACCCATAAAATATTGTGAATGATGTAATTGAATAAAAAGGTTACAGTATAAAGCTTATTAAAGTTTTGATTTTGAGCATAACATTGTATTGTGAAATATGTAGCTATAGATCAATATAAAAATAGTTTGAGAGTGTAGAATTACATCATTCGCAAGGAAGTTGTCGATTTCTGCCAAGTTAAAGGATTAGTTCACTTCAGAATGAAAATTTCCTGATAATTTACTCACCCCCATGTCATCCAAGATGTTTATGTCTTTCTTATTTAGTTGAAAAAAAAAAAAAAGTTTTTCGAGAAAAACATACCAGGATTTTTCTACATATAGTGGACTTCAACAGCTACCGACACGTTGAAGGTCCAAACTGCAGTTTCAATGCAGCTTCAAAGCGCTCTACGTGATCCCAGTTGAGAATTAAGGGACCGAAACAATCGGTCATTTTCTTAAAAAATAAATAAAAATTGATATGCTTATAACCACAAATGCTTGTCTACGTAATCATGTTAAAGAGGTCACGCGTGATGTAGGCGGACGTACCGCGGTAGGTCGAAAAACTCCATCTCATTTTCTCCTCCCACTTCAAAATCATTAGACATCGTTGTTTTACCTTTTTTTATAAAGGGCGTTACTGGATCGGTACTTCCGCCTACATCACATGTCACCTTTCCAACGTGATTATGCAATGCGTGGCGCAAGATGAGGATTTGTGGTTAAAAAGTATATACATTTTTATTTTTATTAGAAAATGACTGATCGTTTTACTAGACAAGACCCTTATTCCTCGGCTGGGATCGTGAGCAGTCTTTCGCAACTCCAGTCCTCGGGACCCACTGCTCTGCACATTTTGTATGTCTCCCATATTTAACACACCTGATTCAGATCATCAGCTTGTTAGGAGAGAGCTTCATGAACTGAACTAAGTGTGTAAAAAGAGATATACAAAATGTGCAGAGCAGTGGGTCCCGAGGACTGGAGTTGAGAACCACTGGTGTAGAACCCTTTGAAGCTGCACTGAAACTGCAATTTGAACCTTCAACCCGTTGAACCCCAGTGAAGTCCACTATATGGAGAAAAATCCTGGAATGTTTTCTTCAAAAACCATAATTTCTTTTCGACTGAAGAGAATGACATGGGGGTGAGTAAATTATCAGGAAATTTTAATTCTGAAGTAAACTAACCCTTTAATTCGTCAGTAATTATGGCGTATTGCATGGTAATAGCAGCTTCTCTGATTGGGTTGTGTAGTTTTTCACTAGGAACTCGATTTTTTTTCTTCTTTTTTTTTTTTCATTAAATAACTTCTAAGTAACAATCTTTTGTGCAGGTTCTAAATGAAAGGTTTGCACATTATGGCCAAACAATTGTCTATATATGAAGGAAATGAATGGGTTTTATGTTCTCAACACTACTTGCACTCTTGTGGAGGTTTTATGATTTGTTGTCGGCAAGAAAATTTAAATCATTAGAAGGATAGTTCACTTCTGTCATCATTTACTCAAACTCATGTTGTTCCAAGTCTGCATGGCTTTGATTCTTAGGTAGAACACAAAATAAGTTATTATGAAGAATGGTGGTAACCAAGCACTTTTGGTTACCATTGACATTCATTGTATGGACAAAACAAAACAAAACAAAACACAATGACACCTGAAAGTCATACAGGTTTAGAATGACATGAAGTTGTGTAAATGATGTCATTTTCTTTTTCTTTTCTTTTTTTTTTTTTTTTTGAGTAAATCATACATACCTATCAACCTGTAAAGGAAAATTCTTGTGTGGGCAAAAAAAAAGAAAGAATCCAAAAAATATCTTTCAGTCTTATCCTCTGTCTTTTTGGTTCTCTGTTGTTTACAGGATACATTAAAGAAAACAGAAGAAAACACTGTTCAGAATATGAAACATTGTCACGCACACACACACAAACACATTATCACAAACTGTGGAGGAGAATGAATTTCAGCTCTTCTCGAGGCTCTTTTTTTAAAAACGGCTAAATGTGATAGCAGAGGCAGGACAATGCAGTTTCCTAAACAGCTCCTAGAGTTTTAAGTTCTTTCTACCTGCGTTTCTCTGCTGCCTTACAGCAGGTGAATTGACTGCGCTTTAAGCCCTGATAAAAATAGAAGTTACCGAGGGAAAAAGAAAATGAGGGAGAAAGAGAGAGTGAGGTAAGGGAAAAGAGAGGTGTAGTGAAAAAGGACACTGTCAGGGTCACAGTGCCCCGTCTGCTGGAGCTATAGTGATCTTCACTGAAGGTAATGATCTGCTGTGATTTTTAACTATATACTGAAATTACTGTTTTGATCTTTCCCAATGTATTGTCTTTGTCTTTTAAATGTATGTGCACTATTGCTATAATTTTGTTCCTAACGCATGTTAGTGGCTGTGCCAGAAAAACCAGCTGCCTCGCTGCCTCACTGCCCGGTCAGTCAATGACATAGTGTCTTTGAATGAAGGCTCCTCATATGGAAACTGGTTTCAGACTTCCAAGGCACCATAGCGTCATGTCTAATGATCTAGAACACATTCACGTGAGCTTAGGAAATAACCAAGGAGGTCTGAAAGACCTGATGAGAAATGACTGTTAGCATTCCCATTCATCTCAATGAAACCCTTTGAAATCTATGTAAATGTGACTTGCCAAAAAAAAAAAAAAAACTTTCTTCAGAATACACAGCTACTTTTGAGAATTACCATCAATGGAGAAACATGATTTTTGCATCTAACAGCAGGGCTAACCGCTGAAGCTAGCCAGTTAAATGACCCATTTTGGCAATAACCGAACAATTTTTAATGACAACAATACTTCTACAGGCTAACAGTGTATATGTTTTTTTTAATTAGTTAACATTTTTATTCTTTAATTATTTCCACCACCCGCCAAAATGCACACAAAGGACACATCTGCTGCCATCAACTAGATGAAGGGATCTAAAAGCTGAAATACACTATACAATTTCACAGATTTTCCCCCTCATTTACAATATGGACAAGTTGAAGCCAGTTGCTGAAAGTCAGGGCAGATACAAGTTAGCAGAGTTTAGGAAATCACAGTGGGCACAGACTCTGATTTTTTATCTTCAGATTCCATCCAGGGGATGTAAAACATGTTGTGTTATTGGACCTAATTATGCCTGGTCATTTTTGGGCTTATTTACACCTGAGTTTTTTCTGATTTATTAAAACTGTTCCATTTACACTTGGTCATATCTGGCTAACAGGAGCCGGTAACATGCTCTCCCATGGTTGTTATTTTGGGAGGAGTAATGCATTTACATTTCATCTGGAATTCATCTCAAACCATCTCCTGAAGTGGTTTGAGTGATCAGATTGAAATCAGTCTCAAATTTAAATGCATTTTGGAGGGCATTTATACCTGGTATTTTCATGATCTGACAGCTATCCGGTCAGAGAAAACATGAAGTGACCAGGTATAAATGGGCCCATTGATAATTTGAGCCGATTTTAGAATATTGTTTTTATTTGTCGTACGTCTCCTAGAGGCACATGATTCTGCATGTGTTTGTGGTGTTTGGAACAACTTGAAAGTGCGTGACCCTCAGTCGTTTAGTGCACAAGGCCCAGTCGGCAAGTGTATGATACCTAGTGTTTTAAAATCTGTTCAGATTTGAAAATTTGTGTGGTGTATTCCAACCTTTATTTGACAGGATTTTACTAAAACATTGGATTTGGACTTGTTGTCTGCATACCTCCATATAATAATACACAGCATTTTTCCTGTCAGCACAGTCGGTATTTATAAGCTTCACTAAAATGCTTTCAGTAATCTCTTGCAATGAGGATCTGGCAGAAGGAATTTTTACTCCCTCAGGGTGTGAGTCTAGTGTCCACAAACAGCTGGTCAATCTTTTATTAAGGGGATATAAACAGACTCGCAGATGTACCAACAAGACACAGGCAAGAGACCCTAAAAATATTTTCCTCTTCTCTAGCCTGCTTCCTAATCTAGTTGTCTAATCAACCTGGAATTGTATATTACGTTGACTCTTTAAAGAATCGTTTTAGTTCCTCTCTTGTAAGTTGCTTTAAGCATCTGCCGCATAAATGTAAATGTAAACTAAATTGAGGGCTAAAATGTCTAAAATGTTCATTTTTTCATGACGAATCTCATATGCTCAGATGCTTAAGTATGATCTGTCTTTGATTTTCTTTTTTCATTGAAATGTTTGAAATTTAGAAAATACTAAATACAAGCTTCTAATCGCAGTCTCTGTATAATACACGGTATGCTCTCTTAACCCAAAAGAATATTGTTCAGATTGTTTTTGAATGTTTAAGCGTGACCATATAAGAATAGGAAATTGTTTGCCTGTTAATTTAACATTTTGTCCCATTTTAATAGTCATTTGCAGGCCCTCGTAGAATGCTCATAGAATGCAATGATTGATTAAAATGTTGGCAGATTTCCACATAATTGGATATCCGATTGTTACTAATAAAAGTATAGCACATAGTTCCATTTACCACATTTTAGCTTACATCCAATCTGCAGATTACCCTTCAAAATCAGCAAATAAAATACAGAAATGTCTGCAGATTCTATTCGGACCTGGTCATGTGTTGGTTTAGACTGACAGAAACAACTAAATGCTAAAAGCAAACTTTAGTGCGGACAAAAAAGCCCTTTTTTTGTTTTTTTGTTTGAAGAACAGGGCTGATGCAAACCTGCTATGGTTGTTGTGTTGCTCAGTGTTGCTTTTGAGCTGTAATATATTTAATGTCTGAAAACCATCTGCTGCATATCAACTTAAAAAAAAAACATTTCATACATATCCCTTCTTTTCTGTTTTTATTTAGTTTTTCTCTCAATGTTTCTTCTCAGTGCCTCATGTTTGATAAGCCTTCACTCTTATCTTGATTCCATTCGTTTTCTTTGTTTTCTCTCATATGTCCTATATCAGTGTTCTGTAGTTTGCATTGTTTACCATCTGTTTTCTCTCAGCCGTTTTCTTTCGTCATTTCCCTCCCCCAAGTCTCTCTATGAAAGCGCAGTGTCACTGGCTTTGTGCTGGTGTTTTATGGCCTTGTTTTGTAGCCATCAGAGCTTGAAAGAGCCTTGTAATGAGAGGGAGGAACAGACAGTGGGAAGGATGAGGTGATGAAGGAAATTACACAAGGGATCAAGAAATTTAGCTCTGCTTATTGTGATACTGGTACACGAGGTGATACAGGGACAAAGAGAGTAAAGGAAGACATAATAAAGAGACATTTAGCCCACTGTATTTTCTTGGTTATATCCAAAATAAACTATTTTTTGTGGTACTTGTTGTTCTACACAAAATTACGGGTTATCAAAACGGGATGTGTAAACGAAATGGTCTCAAGAAAGCTCTGTGTAATTAGGGTCCGGCAGACCATGACACATTTCTTAGGGGTGTTCTTTTGTTCAACAACAGCTAGACAGACAGAGTGCAACAGAATGCAGGTGTTTTTTCTTTTAAAAAATCATAGTTTATACTTAAAAAAACTCCACTAATCGGTTGTTCTGTAGCACTTTATTTTACAGTCCTGTTTCACATGACCATGCTATGTACTTATTGTAGTAATGACACTAACTAGGTACTAACTTTGAACCCACCCCTAAACCTTAACTTAACCTATGTTATTGTGTATTAAAAAAAAAAACAAAACCCATATATATATATATATATATATATATATATATATATATATATTGTTTACTTGTATGCCATGTAATAAGTAACTAACATCAGCAAACTTAACATGCAAATGTGTTGATAAATTATTCAAATTTAATATCTTAGAGAGTACTTCGTCAATATTTTTTTGACTGACAAAAATTTTTCTCTTCATGCTGCTCTATTTATTTCTCCTCATCCTTCACTTATCAATTATCATTTGAAATACAATAACATAACATTTTGTCCGGTAGACACTAACAATAAATACAAACATTTCAGACAATAAATATTTAGTTAATTCATGAAACTCTAGAGGGCACAGGCTAATAGGTCCTTAATGGAATCTGCTAGCAATCACATCGTTTACTACACGACACAAGCTGATTGGTCTCTGCTGCATCTGCAGCCAATGAAATTGTTTCCTCAGCAATTAAATAGTCTGGCTCAGTGTTTGCTGTAAGCAAGTCTTACACCGTGTCTACACCAGATGCAACTTTTTTCGTGTTGCGCCGCAACAGCTAAAAGCTGTCATTGAATGAGACAAACCGACTGTTGCAAAGCACTTGGACTACGTCATAAATAGAACGGGGAATCCGTTTACTGTCGGGAATTTGTTGTGTCGTATCATGCCGCATCCAGTGTAGACAATATCACTGATTATAATGGGTTCTATTATCTTTTGACGCATCGTGTCGCGCCGCTTGTGTCCAGTGTAGACATGGTGTTACACTTCATTAAACCCTCCACTTTCCCCAGCTCCACCTGTCTAGATCTGCTCTGGGTAATTTCATGTATGCTATTTATGCTGCAGCAGTATGTCATGTTTTGTGGATGTATTGACAGTAGCAAGTCTCTGTACTTGTTCTGCAGCTGCATCAGCAATATTCAACTGCAGGAGCAATGTGTATAGCAGATCTACTCCGCAAAGACCAAATACATTAACACTGTCACGTCCATTAACATGCTAAACTATTGAGAGAGTTATACAGTAAAAACAGTTCAACAAAACTAGACTAAAATCTGTGACAACGTAAAATACTGCAGACTTGCATCAGGCGTCTAGTGGGGGACATGAGTGTGGTGTCCTGGGGCCTCACAGGGCCATAAAATGCCTTTGTTTGTACTTTTAATATATTACCATAATACACAGCTAAAGAGATGTTAATGATAACACAGCAATGTGTATCAATCTCTGATTGAGAATACAACATCCATCTACCCGCAGACAGGTCATTCACCATATTGTGCCGCCTTGTACAAAGAACAAGGCCATTGGTAAGAATGTGGGACTGAAAACAAGCACACTTCCTTCTCCAAACACATGTCAACCATTAACCTAGCTCTCCCAGTCCATGACCCTTCAGAGAGATCTGCAGCAGACAAGCCGGGACGGCTGGAACAGAGCCTAGATTCAGATGGTAGGCGGGAGATAGATTGAGAAAAGTAACTTGGGTGAAAGAGAGAAGTTGGCGGGATCTACCAAAAGCAGAAGACTGGCTATAATCCTGAGCGACAGCCAAAATGAGACAAAAGACTAGAGACCAGAGAGGAATAAAATGAATCGATTCACTGAGGTGCAGCGAGAGATGGTACCACTTGAAAGGAAGTTTTAAAGAGAGAGATGGAGGAGAGAAAAAGAAAGAAAGTGTAATTACAGCAGCTGAAATGTAGGAAATAAAAAAGAAAAAGACTGTCCCACGCTGCCCGCAGTGTGCTGGCGCCCATCCACCATCCTATTGCCAAGACGAGATTTGGAAACTGCTGAATGGACACTAAAATTGTGTCACCTCGCCGATAAGATTGTTTTTTGAATTCATTTGTGGGAGCTAATATTTTATTACAGTAGCACTTATTGACTTACTCAAATAATTTTTGCAAATAATTCAGCCTGGGCTACTTAGCAGGCTACAGGCTGTTTTGTTTTGTAGATAATACAATCTTAGATAACCAAGAAGATCCTGTGTTTAATAATAACATTTAACATACATTACCATTTCATTATGCATTCTTTCTAAAGTCTGGTCAGAAATCACAAGATCAGTAGTGATTCTTTTATTCCATGGGGTTGTTAATTTAAGGTACACTGTTAACTTATTAGAAAGTAAACATCTTCTAGATAACACCTTAACTATTTTCCAATCAGCATTAAAAACAAAACGAAAAGGAAAAAAAAAAAAAAAGTTGCCAGTCAGCGCCAGCATTTTTGATCATTTTCACAAAAATGTCATAGCCCCCGGAATATTTTGTTGCATGAATATCTGAACATACATATATATCAAATCTATATATCAAAAGAAAGAAAAGGGTCTCTGCTTTTAAACAAACAAATTTGTACAACCCAAATTCCGGAAAAGTTGGGACGTTTTTTAAATATGAATAAAAAGAAAACTAAAAGATTTTCAAATCACATGAGCCAATATTTTATTCCCAATAGAACATAACAAATGTTTAAAATGAGAAAGTAGCTTGTTTCAAATTTGATGCCTGCTACAGGTCTCAAAATAAGTGGGACGGGGGCATGTTTACCATGGTGTAGCATCACCTCTTTTTTTCAAAACAGTTTGAAGACATCTGGGCATCGAGGTTATGGGTTTCTGGAGTTTTGGTGCTGCAATTTGGTCCCATTCTTGCCTGATATAGGTTTCCAGCTGTTGAAGAGTTCGTGGTTGTCTTTGAAACATTTTTCATTTAATGTTAAAAGCTTTATATAACTTTCAGCATTCATAGGGCCTTCCAAAACATGCAAGCTGCTCATACCGTATGTACTTATTCACCCCCATACCTGGCTTTTGAACTGAACGCTGATAACACGCTGGAAGGTCTCCCTCCTCTTTAGCCCGGAGGACACGGCGTCCGTGATTTCCAACAAGAATGTCACATTTGGACTTGTCTGACCATAGAACATTTTTCCACTTTGAAACAGTCCATTTTAAATTAACCTTGGCCCACAGGACACGATGGTGCTTCTGGACCATGTTCACATATGGCTTCTTTTTTGCATGATAGAGCTTTAGTTGGCATCTGCAGATGGCACGGCGGATTGTGTTTATCAACAGTGGTTTCTGGAAGTATTCCTGGGCCCACTTAGTAATGTCATTGACACAATCATGCCGATGAGTGATGCAGTGTCGTCTGTGGCCTGAAGACCACAGGCATCCAATAAAGGTCTTCGGCCTTGTCCCTTACACACAGAGATTTCTCCAGTTTCTCTAAATCTTTTGATGATGTTATGCACTGTAGATGATGAGAATTGCAAAGCCTTTGCAATTTGATGTTGAAGAACATTGTTTTTAAAATATTCCACAATCTTTTTACGCACTCTTTCACAGCTCTGCCCATCTTTACTTCTGAGAGACTCTGCCTCTCTAAGACATCCCTTTTATAGCTAATCATGTTATAGACCTGATAATTAGTTGCTAGATGTTCTCCCAGCTGAATCTTTTCAAAATGTCTTGCTTTTTCAACCATTTGTTGCCCCCGTGCCAACTTTTTTGAGACATGTAGCAGGCATCAAATTTGAAATGAGCTTATTTTGTGCATAAAAGTGTAAAATTTCTCTGTTTAAACATTTGTTATGTTATCTATGTTCTATTGTGAATAAAATATTGGCTCAAATTTAAAAAACGTCCCAACTTTTAATAATAACACTTGAATGTGGGTACGTTTCATAAAAAAGTAACATTTTGAACAAAAATCTGAGAAAATCGTGCTTTTGTCAAAGACTATGTCCGGACTGGATTCAGAACGATGATCAAAACATAGATGGAGAAGACTGAGTCCATCAACTTCACAGTCCTAAACCTCCTTTTTTTTTTTACTATAAGCATTGAAATTTCACCATTAAAGTTTTGACCAAATTGCTATACAATGTCATTTTTCGCTGCCTGCAAGCACTGGTATTTAGTTCCTTCAGCAAATTCAAACCTAGTTTTAGCCAGGTTAGTCTAGCCTTTTAGCCAAGTCTAGCTAGTCTTTGTAGACAATTGAAAAGGGGAAAAAGAATCTTATCTTTCTTGAGTCCTGTGTACACCCCCTCCCAATGCACATTTGCAGTTCATCTTGTCTCTGTCCCACTGCTACAGAAGAATCTGCGTGGCTCATTGGAACTTTTAAGAGCTCTCTCACATTCACACACTCTGTTCCTTTGTGCCTGTGACATTGAGAGCACACTCCTGAGGCCTCATGCAGCACCGCCTTTAACTCAGAGCTCCATAGAACGTGGAATGTGATGCATTAGAATAGAATGACATCACTGGCATTCCATCCCAATAAAGGAGAAAAATGAGCAAGAATGCACAGATGGGACTCTCTTTTTGTCTGATGGATATGTTGGGAGACCATAAACATCATGAGCTAGATTTAATGTAACAGACGTTTTAACAACTAAAATTTATAACAAAAAGCATGCAGTGTGTTTGAGAGCAGTTTTAGTGAACTGGAATTTCATCTGCATATTTGTGACAGCTCCTCTGACCCATATAACTGAGATGTTTGAAACAGGACAGACTCCATGGAGAGACCCATGAGAGAATTTAGCAGAGAGGAATTCCTCTCTGTCCTCCCTGCTCTCTCTTTAGAAGGCATTTCTATTGACTGGAAGTAACTAATGTGTTTGTGGGAAATTCAAACTGAGTTCAGCAAGAATATCAATAGAAAAGAAATGTGGAGAGAAAAATAAAAGACAAATGAGTGAGGGAAGAGAAAAGCTTAAGAAATGACATCATACCATTGCATACTTGAGAGAGAACTTGTGCTCATTAGCTCTGACATCATCTTTTAAACATCAAACATTAACTACACACCCAGAATGCTCAAGGTTTCAGGGCAAATCAAACTGATTTTTACATTTAAATTTCCATTTAAAAGGGAAAAAATAAAAAACATGACATGCGGACATAAAAAATATATATCGTGGCCATGAATAAAGAATTCATTCTCCACTGAATGTATATGTTGCTGCGTCTGTCTTAGCAACCACTCTTAGCATTTTCATGTTCCGTTTGAGTGTCCGCTGCGATCTTGTCCTTTTAACTTTTAATGGGTTTTCCCGAGCCCTGCTGACACTGACAGCGCTAGTCAAAGCATTTGTCATTTGCGTCTTGTTCTGTGTTTACAACAAGTTTCAATATAAAAGTCTTTGCGACTGAGTTACTCGCTCATAAAGACAATCTTTGCCGCCATCTAATGCCGTAATAAATGTAACTTCTGTTGCTGTTCATGGTCAGGGACTTTTTTTTCTAGCAGAAAGAAAGCCTTTTAACGATTTTAAATGAAAGTTGCATTGATACATATTTTTTGGCTTAAATATTTGTATTGTGTGGTAACCGTTTTATAAAAGCAATAACCCCTGTGAAGTTGTGGTTTACAGTGGTTTTATAACAGCTAAGGGGGTTTTAGGCACTCCACTCTGCGTCGGCTTCTTGGGGCTTATTGCTTTAATATACTATAGATACTAACCACAACATGGCCATGATTTGCTATTGAGGGAACAAGTTATTTTGCACACAATTTACTTAAAACGAGGGGGTGAATTAGTAAAACGTGCACAAAATATAATAGTATGTTCTCTCAATAGTAAATCATGGCCACGTTGTAGTAATTAGTATAGATTAGTGTATAGATTAGTAAAATTAAAAGATTAGTAAAACTAAAAGTAAAATTCATATAGATTAGTTAAACATGCCGACATATTAGTAAGTCGAATTGTCGAAGTAACGAATTGTTTGTTTGTGGCCACAATATGGATATTTTTTCCTGCATGTCATGTGCGGACTCTGTATTTTGACTTGCTTCTTTGGAAAATAGTGATCCACTGGGCAGTGTTTCATTTCGAAGGCTGCATCCTCCGGAGGTGTCATTTGTCTGCCGCATACGTCATAAAGGATGTCTTATTTCAGAACAGTAACAATTATAAAATTTAGTGAATTGTAAATTGTTGTAATTTCTTAATAACTTTGGAATGTAGTTGTCAGTTTACTGAAATGAAGCAGCCTCAATAACGTATGCGGCCAACAAATTTGATGTCCGAAGGACAGAGCCTTCGAAATGAGACGCAGCATTAGAATTGTGTAATGGCGCTAGGTCAGCAGTACAGCAGTCACCGTCTTAACAAGGCCATTGATTTCAAATTTATACGCCATGTTGTTTAGAGCCGTGTTACACACAATGCTTTTACCTTTATTCATTATACAGTAGTTTTTGAATATCAGATGCTAATTGTATCTAAAAAGTTTGTTGGGAATGTAGAAACTCTGTGGCGTGTCTGACAAACACCAGTCTTTTTACTGTCATCAAGTTCAGTATGTTTAAAAGTCTTAGTTAACTGTAAAGATAATTTAATATCCAAACCAAATAATTCAAATAAATAATACAATTATCTTACTTTACGCATCTTATGAAAAACAAAATGGTTGGATTTCCATTCAAACACCCACACCTCATCAATTCAAAAGAAACAAAGGAAGTGAGATTTACTTATAGACCTTGACCGGAGGTGTGTGGGTAATGTAGTGCACTAGATTTGGTAGTGTAGTTTGCTTGGAATTGTGGGAGATGTAGTACAAAGAAAAAATAAGGAAAAAATGAAAACAAAACATAAAAAAGGTTTGGGTTCACAACATTGGATTCAGTTGTATTTGTATGTGTGCCTTATAGACATTGTTGCCTACCACTTGCAAAGCAAATTCCTGCATCCTAGTGTAAGACACTGTAATGGAAAGCAGGGTAAGCTGTGTCACACTGTAAGCTGTGCTAGCTCTTAAATATAAGAAACTTTTGCACTATTTTTGTCACAAGATCATAGCCCATCGTATTCAGTTGTCTGTGACTGAAAAGAGAACCTGAGAGAAATGGAAAGGATATATGTTAAAGTGCCCCTATTATACTATTTTAAAGGTTCCTAATTTAGTTTTGGAGGTCTCATACAACAGCTTTTATCAAAGGTCAAAAAACATTTGAAAACATATTATTTTCTCATAATATACATTGCACATCACCACATTTTGCAATGATTCTCTAACGACTCATTGGATGAATCACTCTCTAAACCCCTCCTTTCCGAGAGCCTGCTATGCTCTGATTGGTCAAATGGCCCAGTCTGTTGCGATTGGTCTACCGCTTATAGCACCTGTCGGAAACAAACCGCCAATTGCCAGAACTGAACTTCAGCTCCGGAGTCTTCCTAAAGCTCAGCGATTGTAAATACCGTAATGATGGCGTTGATTTTACCATATCAATCTGAGCACAAGTCCGATGATGCAACATTGGAAGAACTAGTTATTCAACTCGTCACAAGGACGACTTGAGCAGGACGTTTCTCAGTGATACGCTACTCAGTTTGATGTTCATCATGAGATATTGCAACTGCAATTCCTCACCATTAGCATTAACAAGTGTGTGTCCATCAACAAACCGATGTGTATATATTTCTATTTTATTGCGGTGCACACGTGGGAACTGTATTATTAACTGTATCAATAACAGCGCATATTAGCCGAGCACTAATGTGAATGACTGATGTAACATTAACATCTTTAATGGATAAGCGTCAAGTTGTTCGCAGGCAGCCAATGTAGAACATAGGCTGCCATTATGCAAATGTGTTACCCAATGATGTGTAGCGGTCATGGAAGTGGGATTCGAAGGCTGTTCAGAGTCAATTCTTTCTTTTGAGCGACAATAACTTTATTAATCATGCACACTTTATTTATCGGCTTCACTTCAACTTTATTTATCGGCTTCACAACTTTCACAGACAGCTACATTACACATTGCATGAAAGGTAATATTTGAAAAAGCATTATAGGGGAACTTTATAACTATGTTTTGCAAAAGGAAAAGTAAAATTTGTATGAGACGAATAAAATGGGTTCCCTTTCAAGGGAACTCGAGCTGCGTCGGAACGCTGTGGGAACGCCTCTGCGTGAGTGTGTCTTGAAGCATGTATGAAATCCAGTGGTGTGATGGAACGTCATAGGCGGGTGACGTCACTGACCAGGAAACTATAAAGCCTACCCGAAAACACATTCATTCAGCTTCTGTGCCTTCAGCAAGCGCTATATGTGAAATCGTGTGTCCTATTTATTGTTGTCTGTCTCAGAACACAAGCATTATTATGGCGAGCGAACAACAGTTCAAGAAGTGTGTTCATCCCTGCCTTTGTTACATCACGGGTGGGGATACACATGAAATGTGTGTTGTTTGTTTGGGAGTGCAGCATGGGAGGGAGCTGCTTGTAAGCATTGTGATCTTCTCCCTCTGAGAATGCTGCGCTCCTGCCGAGCCCTCTTCGAGGAGAGCGGCTCGGCTCGTGTTCCTCGCGGCTTGGGTCCCGCTTCTGCCGAGGCAGAGTGGCGCCTGCGGTCGTGGGGTTCACAGATGGATCTGGCAGAGGGGCTCTGCCCTATCTCAGCCCTCACCTGCCAGATCTAGTGTCTCAGTTCGAGGTCAGGAAGCACGCACTGCGGTTTCTTCCGCCCCGGTTGAGGCTGCTGCATTAATAGCATCCTGTTCTGAGTAATTGGATGTGGTTAGTGTAGCAACAGGAGATACTGAAGACTTGTCACTTCAGTCTCCTGCTAGTGAGGAGCTTATGGAGGTATTAACTCGTGCTGTGGCCAAGTTAAACATCGATTGGCTGGCAGAGAAACAAGGGCTGCAAACAAAAATCAAGCTGGATGAACGTTTCCTCCCATTTAGACCAGCTTAACCTCCACATCGTGGCTTACCGTTTTTTCCCGACCTCCACACTGAGGTGTCGAGGTCGTGGAAGAGACCGGTCTCATACCGTATTTATACACCTCAGACATCTACATATAGCAATGTGTTAGTTATGAGAAAATATGGTTGTGGGGCGATGCCAAAGGTGGAAGAGACGCTCACTAGCCATCTCTCCCCTCAAGCTGCATCGTCCCTTAAAGCCCCGACACTGGTATGCATGCAAGATGGACATAGTATGCAGGCATGCCGTCGCCTAACCCGCGAATGAGTACGTTTTGCCCACCAGCGCCGATGTAGCTTTAAGTGGCTTGGTGGGCAAAACGTACTTGGCCGCGGGTCAGGCGGCGGCATGCCTGCATACTATGTCCATCTTGCAGGCATACCAAGCCGACCTGCTAAGAGACCTGGGGGAAAGTGAAGAAGTGGGGGCTGAAATGATTCAGGTGTTGCGTCAGTCAGCTGACTTAGCTCTCCGGGCCACTAAGGAGATGGCCAAATCCATCGGCCGGTCTATGGCAGCCCTGGTGGCCACGGAGAGGCATTTATGGTTGAATCTCACAGATATAAAAGACAGAAATAAGACCTTCCTTCTTGATGCTTCGCTTCGAGGAGTTGGGAGGCCATTCACATTTTCTAGATATGAACCCCCTTTTTGGCTAGTTTTGGCTAAGAAAATGTGTACATATTTTTTTTTTTTTTTTTTTTAAGTAAATATTCAAATTTTACCCCTCCCCCATTCAACCCCTACTCACGTATTCCCCAATGATTCAGCATTCCCTTAATGTGGGACCACTTTTTAAACCATAACCCTGTTAGATCTTGTAATTTCAGGTAAAAGCAGACATAATGAAATATAATTAGAAATATTAGTTTTTCCTCTTTTGGCTAGACAACATGAGCACAAATTGGCCAGAATAATCATATTTTTGTGATACACTCTGTCCCCTCTCTTTCTTATTATCATATAAGTGTATACTTGTGCACAGAAATGCACTCGAGTGCTTTGAATTCTTGCTAAGCCGTGGCTTTGCAGGATTGCTAAAGTTAGATGCTGCTTGACATGCCTTTCATCTAACATAATCAGCTTACAGTGATGCTAGAAGGAGGCCTTGAGTGTGGTTTGTACTCTCTCATGTTCTTTAGGTCAGTTGCTATCTTTTTTCCCTGCATCCTCTCATCCCTGCTCATTTCCAGTCCACAGTCTTCCAGCATGTCCCTCTCTATGTGTGAGCAGCACCAGGACTATATGCGCGGGTTTAGTGTGTCTGTGTGGGGGCAGGTCAGGAAGTGAAAGCTTGGCTTTGTCTAGAGAAGGATTTCTACACTTGAATTCTTATGAGGAAAAATCTCTGTTCAAATTCCCAGCCTACCATGTGCAACCATTTATCTAGCATATAGAGCAAAGGTAAAGTATGTTATGTGGACATGCAGGCACAATTGGTTTAAAACATTATCTGCCAGTTGAGGATAATGACACATTAGCAATCATGAGTGGGATTAGTCATCGTGGAGGCATATTCCCACAGCAGTTATGTGGTTGATTCACCATGCAAACTACTAAAACAAGCATTGTGTGCCTGTAAAAGGTACTAGGTTTTTCCAATCCATGTTTGGGTCAAATATGGACAAACCCAACTAAATTAATTAAAATTTTAAACCCAATGGTTGGGTTTGTCCATATATGACCAAAACATGCAACTACCCAGCAATTTTAGAGTGTATTTTTTAGTGTGTGCATGCCTAATTCAGGAGCTGATGTATGATCCTCTCAGGTTGTTTGCGTTGTAAGATCAATGTGCTTTATGCAAATATATGTCATCTAGCGTCTTGGGGACAGAGTTAATGATGTTTATAAAGTGAGCCTTCAGCTAGAAATTTTAATTATCCTCTCTGACTCTTGGGGTTGTCAAATACATATGGGTCAATAGCATGCCACTGTTTTTGATTAAGTTGTTCAAAAATACATTAAAAAGACTAATTTATACAGACTGACTTGAATACAACTCTTTTATGATGAGTTTTTCATTTCTGAATTAAAATTCAATTTTTGTGGGGCTGAAATGTCTGGAATGTGTAAACACATTCTGGAGATTGTAATTGTAAAGAAAAACATGAAAACTATAAAGTAATTTCTCAAGTAATTTCTTTAAAAAGTCATGTGGCATAACCAACATGCAGAAAGCCATTTTTTATAAAACAGCTAGGAAATTAGATCACAGAGAAGACCCCAGTAGACCCTACAAACTGTGTCAAGGTCAGTAATTGAGATATTTTTTTATGACTTGGCAAGGTTAGTTCAGGTTTTCAGGTGTCAAATGGAATAACCTCCAAAACATCATGATATTTTTCCAGACATTTGTTCCTTGTTCACATTACTTAAAAAAAAAACTCATGTAATTACATTAACTTAATTTGTCCAAGTTGTTTCTACTAAAAATGAGTATTGTCAGCTTAATAAGTGTTTGTTCAGTCAACCTAACATTGCTGAGTGAAATTCACAAATTAATGTTGACATAAGTTCTTTTTTTAGTGTATTTTGTAGAGCAAATAAGGTAAATTAAGTCAATAAATGTGTTCACCTTATGTAATAATATTTTATATATTTAACATAACATTAAGTAAACTGCACATAAATATTATGTAACAGTGACAAATTCAAATGATTTGTATTTACTGAAATAAATTTTGTCAGCTTTACTTGTCAGCAGCCATATCACCCTGTAGCCCAAGACTGGTTGCCCACTGAAGCTAAGCAGGACTGAGCCTGGTTAGTACCTGGATGGGAGACCTCCTGGGAAAACTAGGTTGCTGCTGGAAGAGATGTTAGTGAGGCCAGCAGGGGGTGCTCACCCTGTGGTCTGTGTGGGTCCTAACACCCCAATATAGTGATGGGGACACTATACTGTCAAAAAACACTGTCCTTTGGATGAGATTATAAACTGAGATCCTGACTCTCTGTGGTCGTTAAAAATCCCAGGATGTCCTTCGAAAAGAGTAGGGGTATAACCCCGACATCCTGGCCAAATTTGCCCATTGGCCTCTGTCCATCATGGCCTCCTAATCATCCCCATACACTGATTAGCTTCCTCACTCTGTCTCCTCTCCACCAATAAGCTGGTGTGTGGTGGGCGTTCTGGAGCAATATGGCTGCCGTCGCATCATCCAGGTGGATGCTGCACATTGGTGGTGGTTGAGGAGATTCCCCCTTCCGTATGTAAAGCTTTTTGAGTGCCCAGAAAAGTGCTATATAAATGTAAGAAATTATTATTATTATTATTATTACTTGAATTTCTTTTGTTCATACAACTAAATTGTTATTTGTACAAATTGCTCAATATAGTTGCATGGAACCACTTGATACTGCTTTTTTAAGTAAATCCAACAATTCATTTTTTGAGTATAGATAGATAGATTTAATATGCAGCAAAGTCTTAACTTTAAAATTCTGTCCATTTTATTTACAAAATTCAAATAATATGTTGTTTTGGCTTTCTTTAATGTGGCATGACAGATAACTATAGCCGCCTCAGTTCAAGCAGCAGCACGGATCAAGTGCACATGAACAGATAATTTCATCTCCTTTTTACTACTGGTTACAGCACAAAATAACATGGATGAATACCAGAAGGTATTTTGAAAGATAAATTACAACTTAAGGAAATGAATCCTTTCTAATGCAAGAAAGCTATTCAATGTCCATAAACTCATTAGATAGCTAAAAAATATAACTCTAGAGAAGAGCATTTTATTAAAAATATGCACTGTATTACATATTAATTAGACTTTTACTTAGTGATGTCTTCATTATTTAATGTATGTTTGAATAAATCTGTCATGAAAACAATTTATTACAGTTAAAATGTTTGTATAAATGTTTATATTTCACCAACAAAGTTATATAAAATATAAAAACTGCATTTTCTGCAATTTAGATTTATATGTCTATAGTGTAAGGAGAAGAAAAATATTAAAAGGTACACCACTCTTGTGATTTCTATGTTTTTACGATCATTAGAATGATTTTCCACCAGTTTTCATCTGTACATCCTCTGCTTCACACATTTACAGTTACGCCCAGCAGCATTTTGAACAGCTGAAGTCAGCGTGTTGCTGTTTCCTCACAGGGTGACATTTATGCTTGAGTTATGGAGATGTAGATGCTCCTGGAGGGAGATCAGTGGAGGTTTTCACTGGCTGGTGACATTCACTCTGGCAGTATTGACTCAGAAATAATGTTAAAAAACAAACAAACAGGCTCCTTTGGGGTTTCCTCCCCATATCGACAGGGGTTTGGGTTGCATCCATCTGTGAGTCTAATCAAGTCCACCCAGCTGCTGACTTTATTATAAGAAAACAGCTCTTTTCTAATCAGTACAACCTATCGGTATACACAGAAAACAATGAACCCCTTAGCTAAACGAGCCAGGGCAATGAGTGCTACACAATAGACTCTGGAAATAGTTTCCTGGGGTTTTTTCTTGGTTCAATATCTTGAATTTTCCATGTTGCTGGCATCAAATCTTTGAAAGACATTTAGAGTTTTATTTGAAGTGCTTAGTGGCAAATAAGCATTCCTTTAATGGATATTCATGAACTGTAGTCAGTTTTCTGATCCATTTCTGTCAAATAATCTGCCATTTTACTTCTGGATTGACAGAAATTCTGATTACAAAGTCTTACACACCGTTCATGAAGCAGCTATAATGCCGTTATTTGAATTTCAATGAGTTTTTTTTCCCCATTACAGTTTATTGTTGTGGTGTCACAGATTTTATATTCTTTCTCCAGCACATTAAAACAAAATAAAATGTGATTGGCTGCTTCATGATGACTAAAAGTCTAGCTACACACGATTCACAGTGGTTTTTCACAGAGACGCCTTTTGCCAGGTTCAGACCATGTCTGTTACGATAGTCACTGTGTCAGATTATTCGATTTTGACTTCTAAATTCTTGTCGTGTTGTGGACAATAAACATCAGACCACACGTTGCTTCCCAGCCACTCATCGCTAGCCGTCTTTAACAGTGTACCTGATGTCATCGAGAAGGCAGAACTAGTGACTGACTTTATAAGAGAGTAAACAAACAATGGTTGTACTAGCCTAATGCTAATTCCAGTGCCCCAGTTGTTGAAGTGCCTGAAGTAGTTAGGAGTATTGTTGCCATTGCTCCATGTGTCTTAATTCCACCTAGCAGCACCAATACAATTGTATTTCTCTCGTTTCGCCATGTTTAAAAGCTGTGTTCAGAAGAGCTTCTGCTCCTATTGGTCGACAACGGCCGTTGTAGTTTATTAATCACCACCTACATCTAATGGATCGTGCCAAAATCTGGCTGATATTGTGTAGTCTGAATCATGTAGAAGTGTCATTTTGGGTTGCCCAAAGAACCTTTTGATGAACAGATCTTAAAAGAGCTAAATATATATAAAGGTTCTTCATGGATCCATCGATGACAATAAAGAACCTTTATTTTTAAGAGTATACATAAGAAGATCTGTATTTTTCGTTCCACAAACAAGACTCTTTATGTCTTCTCTTGTATTCAGAGTAATCATCTTCCTGCACTCTTATTCTTTCGTGTCAAGTACAGCCATCATTTTTTACTAGCGGTGTCTGCTGTTGCTCGTTGTTTTCAGATTGTTCTGTTCTCCCCCTTCAGTACTCCAACACAAACTCCCTTCCTCGGTCTTTCTGTTTACATTCAGTTCTCCAGTCTCTTACTGAGCTAACTACCTATGTAACATTAAAGACAACTCACCCAAAAATATAAATCTGTCATCATTCACTCATGCTCATGTCACTCCACACTGACAGCTGAGGTTTCTTTTCACCGTGGAACACAAAAGGAGAAATTCTGAAGAATATTACAGTGCCCATAGTCTGTCAAGCTCTAAAAATTTGCAAGGAACACCATAAAGGTATCGTAAAATTGGTTCATCCAACTTGGGTACTGTATTTTTCTGGTAAAAAGAAACCGCCAACCTCATGCCTTTTGTGTTGTTTCAAACAACTTTGCTTTTAAAAGCAAGGACAGTGAAGGCATCATTGGAAACCTGCAGACTAAATGTGCATCTCAGAGAATGTTATTGTTCATTGATGCAGTCTTCTGTTGAAATTCACTCAATTTGAGCACCTATTTTCGATGCAGTCGGGACAGCATATATTTTCTGGTTCCAGTTAATTCATCTATAAACATCAGTCATGTTTGCTGTTGCAGCCGTATGATTAGTATGCAGCTTTTTCAGTAATTAAAAATTCAACTTGCAAGTACATTTTCACGACTGAAATGACTCACACATGGTGCGCTGCCTTAATGTTTGTGCTCTTACATCAATTTTATTCATTTAGCAAAGCACCACAGGCGACAGTTTATATTATGGACATTGAAATGTAGAATATAATGTTAGATTTACAAGTTAAATATTATGATACTAAAATTATTGCAGTATTTGGTACCATATATCTGTCTATTTAGCTGTCACTGACAACCTAGTGGTTCAGTAATTGGTAAGTAAATAACGTTACAGCTTGCTAATTACTCAGATGCATTAAGTAAGAGCTGGAGGCAAACAATAATGTGGAAGAATCACATAAACCTAAACACATACCAGAAATAGATGCAATTCAAATGTTACTTATGATATGAAGAAATTATGCTCACATTGTAAAACCATTGTACTGTATTGTTCTTTTTCTGTAAGTTAAATTCTGCTCAACAATGCAACATTTCTACAGCAAAAATACAGTAAGAACAGTAATATTGTGAAATATTATTAGAAATTTAAATAACTGTTTTCTATTTTAATATATTTTAAAATGCAATTTATTCCTGTGATGGCAAAAAAAAAAAAAACATTCCTCCAGTCTTCAGTGTCACATGATCCTTCAGAAATCATTCTAATATGCTGATTTGCTGCTCAAGAAACATCTCTTATTATTATCAATGTTGAAAACAAAAACAGTTGTGCTGTTTAATATGTTTTCTCGAAACCGTGATATGTTTTTTAGGATTCTTTGAATAGAATGTACTTTTACAGAAAAGTATTACTAAAATTGTTTATGTATATAAAAAAAAAATATGAGTAGCCTTGTATTTTATGGTGGAAAACAGTAAAAAGTCTTCCCAGATGTCTCTGTGTTATGCATCACTATTTTAATGTACAACCCGAATTACGGAAGAGTTAGGACATTTTTTTAAATTTGAATAAAATGAAAACTAAAAGACTTTCAAATCACATAAGCCAATATTTTATTCACAATAGAACATAGATTTTATGACAAATGTTTAAACGGATACATTTTAAAAATTGTATGCACAAAATAAGCTCATTTCAAATTTGATGCCTGCTACAGGTCTCAAAATAGTTGGGACGGGGGCATGTTTACCATGGTGTAGCATCTCCTCTTCTTTTCAAAACAATTTGAAGACATCTGGGCATCGAGGTTATAAGATTCTGGAGTTTTGGTATTGAAATTTGGTCCCATTCTTGCCTGATATAGGTTTCCAGCTGCTAAAGAGTTTGTGGTTGTCTTTGACGTATTTTTCGTTTACTGTTGCTCTAAAACCTTTATATATCTTTCAGCATTCATAGTGCCTTCCAAGCTGCCCATACCATATTCATTTATTTACCCCCATACCCTGGCTTTTGAACTGAACGCTGATAACACCCTCCTCTTTAGCCCGGAGGACACGGTGTCCATGATTTCCAACAAGAATGTCAAATTTGGACTCGTCTGACCGTAGAACACTTTTCCACTTTGAAACAGTCCATTTTAAATGTGCCTTGGCCCACAGGACACGATGGTGCTTCTGGACCATGTTCACATATGGCTTCCTTTTTGCATGATAGAGCTTTAGTTGGCATCTGCAGATGGCACGGCGGATTGTGTTTATCAACAGTGGTTTCTGGAAGTATTCCTGGGCCCATTTAGTAATGTCATTGACACAATCATGGGCCCGAAGACCACGGGCATCCAATAAAGGTCTTCAGCCTTGTCCCTTATGCACAGAGATTTCTCCAGTTTCTCTGAATCTTTTGATGATGTTATGCACTGTAGATGATGAGATTTGCAAAGCTTTTGCAATTTGACGTTGAGGAAAGTTGTTTTTAAAGTATTCCACAATCTTTTTACGCTCTCTTTCACAGCTGCCCATCTTTACTTCTGAGAGACTCTGCCTCTCTAAGACATCCCTTTTATAGTTATGTTACAGACCTGATATCAATTAATTAATTAGTTGCTAGATGTTCTCCCAGCTGAATCTTTTCAAAATTTCTTGCTTTTTCAGCCATTTGTTGCCCCCGTGCCAACTTTTTTGATACCTGTAGCAGGCATCAAATTTGAAATGATCTAATTTTATGCAAAACACTGTAAAAATTTCTCAGTTTAAACATTTGTTATGTTATCTATGCTCTATTGTGAATAAAATATTGGCTCATGTGATTTGAAAGTCTTTTAGTTTTCATTTTATTCAAATTTAAAAAACATCCCAACTTTTCCAGGAATTCTGGTTGTAAAAAGTTATGTCTATAGTTAGTCTATAGTTATATTATATTCATCAGTTATGTAAAGGGGGGTTTATGCTACATTTTATAATCCTTTATTAATGTTTCTTGCATTATTTTATTGTCATATGTGTTATGTATGTCATTTATGGTGTTTTATTTTTGTGTAGTTGGCACTGTTCAGTTATTTTGGGACTATTATGTCAGTTAATGAAATATACAGTTTTTATTAATATTTATTGTATAATGTTTTATATAAATGTTTATTGAAAAAGATTTTCACACTGCATGTGTGGGTACAGTGTAAAGGGAAGTGTGATGTTTAGTCATTTTTGTCGAGAGACGAGCAGGTAATGATTCTCTCTGCAGTGATGATGATCTTCATTATAAAGCCATATAGTTACACTCTCTTTAAATCGGTTTGTGGAGTGAGAGAGTCCTTAAATGTGCTTTTTCTGTTGGAGGAGGGGATAGAGATTCAGCATGGAGAACAGACTCTATAATGGGAAAAATATCAAGGGGAGAAATAAAGAGCTGCCTATTTTCCTCCTTCCATCCTGAAGTCAGTCTACCTGCAGCCCTGATTTCAGTCTTCCCTCAATCTATCAATCACTGTTCTCTGTATGTGCCTATTAATTCTTCTCCTGGAACTAATATTCCTCCTTCTCCTGTTGTCACTCTCTCACTCTATTCATTCTGCAATTTCTTTTTTCTCTGCTGAGAGTCTGGCATTTGCCCTCTATATACTTGTAGTCAGCACTGCACAATGCTCTGTTCTTGGAAGTCTAATTTATGAAATTCAATAGGCACAAGGAGTGATAAAGAAAGAGAAGAAAACAGGTAGAGAATGAATAAAAGCAAAGAATAAAGTAAATTAAAGTGTGAAACCATGTGAGACTCTTTCAGTGAGACAGGACATGATTCTGCTTTTATTGTAAGAGAAAATGGGCGACTGTTATCTTCAGTTGCGGTGTAACATGTTATCTTGACTATTATGAAAGAGGCATTTTAGTGTTCCTCCACAAGGTCCAGGAACAAATCAGAACAGATGAAGGAGATGTGACAAACATATCTCAGTGGACTAGGCAAGGACAGAAAGAAAATCTTTTTAGCGTCCTTGGTTATGGAATCATCTTTCCTGTTCATTGTCCGTTTCATAAAATCATTCAGTCATGAACCAACCAAACCAATACAAATTTGAGTAAATGAAAATTCAACTGTTATCTAAATACATGTTATTGATCTTATCCTGAATGATTCATTTGTGCTTCATGTTTTTTAAAGAGGACCCATTATGCTTTTTTACAATTTTAACTTTCTTATAGCTATATAATGTTGCTGTTTGAGCATTCAAATTGTCTGCAAAGTTACAAAGGGAGTTATTCTCTATACCAATAAGCAAGTTTCCCCTGAAACCCCTGAACCCCCTGAAAAGCATACACAGAAAAAAAAAAAAGTAGTTCATTGAAACTTACGGTTATGGTAAGGGCCGTGACATTTCCAAAACAGGCTCGGAGAGATTGACCAATCCCAAAACACTGGTCCAGTCGACCAATCAGAGCACATTGTGCTTTGCAAAGTTGTGTGGTTGGAACGACAGCTATCAACCTGTAATTGGGTTTCTTGTTTGTATGACATGTGGACATGTGGATAAATCCTTATCTTGAGTAAAATAAGCAAGCTGACATTCAGTACAATCTATATCTTTCATTTCGAATATATACACAGATGTCATTTACGTCTTTTAGTTTGTTGAGAGATTTAAAGCACCATTTAGTACATAAGAACAAGCCTATGATTGAATCTGGAAATAAACCAAAATAACTGAGAAAAAAGAGAATTAGTCCTTAGATGCCATGTCCATAATTTATAGCAAAAAAATCTAGCATTAATTCGAATTCATTAAAAGAAGTTATTACTCCACCACCTGCGTGACATCATCAACCAACGTGGTTGAACGACAAATTTGCGACAGTACAGTTTCGGCAAACAATCGTGATTAGTTGATTTCTTTAACAATGCATCGTACTATGGTAGGTAAAGGGTTAGTTCACCCAAAAATGAAATTTCTTTCATTGAGTACTCACCCTCATGTCGTTCCAAACCCGTAAGACCTTCGTTGAATTTCATAACACAAATTAAGATATTTTGATAAAATCCGAGAGTTTTTTTTTTATCCTCAATAGAAAGCAACAAATTACCACATTCAAGGTCCAGAAAAGTAGTAAAAACATTGGTAAAATAGTCAACGTGACTACAGTGGTTCAACCTTAATGTTATGAAGGGACGAGAATACTAAACAAAAAACAAAAATAACGACTTTATTCAACAAATTTGTCTCTCCCCGTCATTCTCCTACGCTATTACGTCCAGCGCTTCCATATTCACGGATTTAATCAAAAATGAACGAATTTTACGGTACCTTTATGGTGTTCTTGCAAATTTTTAGAGCTTGACAGACTATGGGCACTGTAATATTCTTCAGAATTTCTCCTTTTGTGTTCCACGGTGAAAAGAAACCTCAGCTGTCAGTGTGGAGTGACATGAGCGTGAGTGAATGATGACAGATTTATATTTTTGGGTGAGTTGTCTTTAATGTTACATAGGTAGTTAGCTCAGCTAGCCCACAAGAACTCACAGCTATAGCCACGATTCCTGTTTCCAAGGTAACAGTGCCTTCTTGATTGGTGGATCTTGCTTCAGGAATTTGGGTAGTGTAGTACTTCATCAGGAATATTAAAAATGAAGTCGAAATCACACTGAGTTGCTGCTTCTACAGAGGCATATACAATCGCTTCACAACCTCAAAGCTCAGGAAGTCTTTGGTTTATACAAAAAAAAAAATCTCTTTGGAATTTTTCAGTTGGATTTCTACTTCTAGAACCGCACTAACTTATAATTCAAAAACCTTTTTTGGAGTTTAAATGATTTAGCTTGTGTAGGACAGTTTTTTTTTTATTCTTTATTATTCTTTCAAGAATTTTTGGACAGATATGATGAAGTATGTTCGTATGAGAAGTACTGTATTTTTTATATATGTGGACATTATAAGGGTGAAGTGTGAAGCTGACTTTTCCTCTCAGGCAGTGTCATTTAATTGGAGCTCTCTTCTCTCCCAAGATACTGGGTTTTTCTATCCTTAACACTTTCCTGCTTGTTCCACTTTTCTATTATCTTGTGACTGTCTTCTCCACACATTCCTTACTCATAGATGCATTGGAACACGAGTGAGGATATACACTACCATTAACTATGTTTCCATCCACCTAGTTTTATGCACTTTTATTCTACAAGGACACATTAAATTGATCATATTTCTAACTACTAGTTCTGGTAAATAATTTATTACAAGTAAAGTTTTTTTTTAAAGAAATTAATGTTTATTCAGCAAGGTCAATTTATTGAAAGTGACAGTGAAAAAAAAATCACAGTTTCTATACAAATATTACACAGCACAACTGTTTTCAACATTGATAATAATAAGAAATGTTTCTTGAGAATGATTTCTGAAGGATCATGTGACACTGAAGACTGGATTAATGATGCTGAAAATTCAGCTTCACCATCACAGGAATAAATTACATTTGAACATATATTAAAATACAAAACATTTATTTAAATCATAATAATTTTTACTGTATTTATAGATCAAATAAATGCTGCCTTGGTAAGCAGAAATCTTACTGACCCCAAACTTTTGTATCTATACTGAATTCCTGGGCTTATAAATGATAGTCAACAGCTTGTTGTTGCCTAAATCAGTCATTTTTAATAGTAATTATTGCAGTAACTGAGATTTTAGTCTTACTGTCTCAGCAGTTTTCAAAATCTTACTCTCATAACAAACAGCTATCGTCCGGTTCAGAGAGATTTCAGCTGTTTTCTGCCGCTCATGTAGACGCCCAACATTAAGGGGCATTCACATACAGTCATTCATGAGAGTTTGTGATTTCCGGTGACATTAGCAGCACAGACGGTTGACAATGAGGAATAGTTGAGCAGATATATGCAAAGCAGCACCTATTAATACTGTAACGTATGAGCAGGCATGAGACAGAGTGAGAATCCAAATGCAAGCACAAACGTTTAATAACAAAAACAAACAGGTAATCCAGAGACAGCAGGCGAGAGCAACGGCGAGAACACACACACAGGAGCAACGACCAACAAACAGCAAGAGGTTTAAATAGACATGATAACAATGGGCTGATGAGGGACAGGTGTTGGTGATTTGATGTCATGGTAACTAATGAGGGTAACTATAACGACACACAAGGTACAAGGCAATACAGGAACCAAACACAGGAAGTGAAGATTGAAACAAAGAGAACTAAGGTTACACTTCAACATAAGTCCTACAAAACACAAGACAGCACAGGGATCGTGACAAATACAGTTACCAATACAACCACCGCCTCATACAGTTGTATATACTGCAGTCGAGTGGGAACTGACTGCACAGAGACACATGCACATGCTTTGAGTTGCTTTGATCAACTAAGTTGCCTCTTCCTTGCTTGAGGCGTAAACCCACATTACTTTTTTTCACTATGTTAAACTTAAATTGTACCACTGAAAACATTTGGTTAACAGCCACTGACCAACCTCTGAGTTGAGACTGTTTAGTGGTCAGACTCATGTAATATTATTTTAGCATTTGCGTAGCTTGTGTGTGTTGCATTTGAGCCACATACACTCCTACATACTCTATATACAGTAGATGAAATGTCTCTACCAGTGTTAAAACCAAACCCACACCATTAATTCAGAAGGGCACAGAGAGTAATTAGTGTCATTATAAGTATCGAGGAGATTGATTTCATATTATTTTAATTTAGCCGCTGACATGCTAAATGTGAACATTTGCATTGTAGCTCTCACTACAGCATAATGTCCTCTTCCGACATTGTCGTTTTTCATATAGGACTGTATTAGTGCATGAGTTGGCTATGGCGAATGGAAATCAGTTGAAAGGAAGGTCACATTTCAATGTGGTAATGATTCAAGAGTCAGACAAAACCCCACATTCCTCGACTCTTCTGCACCAGGAATGTTTGCTTTCTGTCTTCCCTGTATATCCCTCTCCTTGGCAATCACAGCGGCCTCTCGGCCTGCCAGAACAGCCCTCTGGGTAAACAACAGCTACACTGTTCAGATGTGCTTAGAGGGAAAGACTCTTTTCCCACTGAACTAGTGATCTGTAACCATTTTAACCACAACTCTGACACTTGAGGCTGATAGCATTTACACTGCAAAAAACTCTGTTTAGTCAGTATTTTTGTCATTCAATTTAAAATAACTGTTTTATATTTTAAATAAGCTAATTTGCTGCTCACAAAACATTGCTATTATCAATGTCGAAAACCGTTGTGCTGCTAAAGTGCCCCATTATGCTTTTTCGAATATTGCCTTTCATGCAGTGTGCAGTATAGCTGTTTGTGAATGTAAAATGTCTGCAAAGTTTTAAAGATCAAAGTGCACAGCAAATAAATTTCTCCTAAAATGCAATCTCCTAAATAAATGTCTCCTAAAAGAAAGAATCAATTCTGAACTGCCTGAAACGTGTCGTCAGTAATCCCAGTCTCACTTCCTGTTACTTACCTACTGTATGTAACAACGTAACAAATTTGGGTAACACTTTGTTTTACAGTGTCCTTGTTACGCATGTTACATGTAGTTACTTTAGTAATTACTATAAATTGTGCATAATTACATGCAAATAACACTAAACCAAATCCTAAGCCTAAACCGGTAACACTTTATTTTACAGTGTCATTGCTGCACATGTTACATGTAGTTACTGTAGTAATAACTAGACCAAACCCTCATCCTAAACCTATAGTAAATACATGCAGTTAATTATTATTACTCAGTACTTAAATTATACCATAATACCGACACCTTAAAATAAAGTGTAACCCCATAACCCTAACCCTATAGTAAGTACATGTTGTTGATTCTTATTACTCAGTACTTAAATATATAATTACATTGTAACAAGGACACCTTAAAATAAAGTGTAACCCCTAACCCTAACCCTATAGTAAGTACATGTTGTTGATTCTTATTACTCAGTACTTAAATGTATAATTACTTTGTAACAAGGACACCTTAAAATAAAGTGTAACCCCTTAACCCTAACCCAATAGTAAGTACATGTTGTTGATTCTTATTACTCAGTACTTAAATATATAATTACATTGTAACAAGGACACCTTAAAATAAAGTGTAACCCAAATTTGCATTATGCCAGCCTATGGTGTTCATTGGCTGCCTGCGAGCAACGTCTACTTTGATCCTCAAACACTGTAGTTGTAGCTGAGGCCTGGAAGTGTTTGGTTTGTGTTGTCGACATGTTGAGAAGATGCTGTTTTCCACTTTCATGCACTTCAAAAACTTGCGCTGGAATTGATACGAACCGACGCCATCGTTACTGTTTGTATCACTGTGTTTACAAGTGCTGAGGAAGCCTCTGAAGCTAAAATTCAGATATGTTAATGCGGGTTTCATTTCCGACTCATGCTGTAAGCGATAGACCAATCACACCAGACTAGGCCATCTGACCAATCAGAGCAGAGTAGGCTCTCGGAAAGGAGGGGTTTAGAAAGACTGAATTTTCGAACAAATATGAGAAATGAGGTAATGTGCAATGTATATTATGAGAAAATGGAAGTGTTTTTTTGACTTTGGCTATTGTAGGAGACCTCCAAAACAAAATAATACGGGCACTTTAATGGAAACTGAATTTTTGCAGCATTCTTGATTTTAAGTAGAAATCTTTAATAACATTATAAATGTTATTACCATTACTTTTGATTTATTTAATGCATCCTTGCTAAATAAAAGTATTAATTTCTTTTAAAAAAAAAAATAATTAAAAACATTATCTTATTATCTTACACTATTTCTCTTAGGTAAATTTATCTGAGATATTTTTACTGTAAAAAAAAAAAAAAAACAAGCAAATATTTATGTATTTATTTATTTTGCAGTGTATACGCATTTAATAGGCTCAGATGATTAATTATTTTAAATCATTTAAAAACATGAATACTATCAATAAAGGAAACGGCTTTCAGAGAGAGAGAGAGAGAAAGAGAGAGAGAGATCATAAGATGGACTGTTTGAGACAGTCTGACAGCATCATGTCTGCAATGAAATTTTGGAGGTCATAGTTCAGCTGCAGGCATCTTGTATCCCATCTCTCATTTACTGTCTCCTACAATAAATTAAATAGCTCTCCTTAAGCCCTTCTGCCTGGTTGTCATGGAAACATATCTGCTTTTTGATTTGATTTAGCTAAAGTAAGCTACAACGTTCATTCGTTTAAATGTCAGCGTAGCTTCCCTGTGGAGAAGGAGATTCATTTATACATGATGCTTGGTGTTTTTCTCTTTCCTTTAATGTACCTCTGTTACCGCTGGTCCGCAGTAGTATGTTCCTCAGTTGTTGGGACAAAACTCTCTCAAATGAACATCCCATAAACTTTTAATATGGCAGCGTTGTGTGTCCTCTGATGACCTCAAACGGAGCAGATCGTGAATAGAAAGGATCTGTTTTAGAACAGCACTGACAAAATTCCTCTAAAACTGTTGACAAGAATGCAGGCCTCGGGATAGAAAATCTCCCTCTGGAAAGTTTGCTTACATTGTATGACTCACGCATGAGCTAGAAGGGGGGAAGGGTTTGTCCGTCTGTGTGTGTGTGTGTGTGTGTGTGTGTGCTTGTAAGTGTGTATTAGAGTAAGTCCAGGGTGGAACCAGCAATCATGGTTCATGGGAAAGGAAAGAACAGGCATGATTCCAGATGTGACGACACCCTTCTTGAACACACATACACACAGACTGCATTTGATTATGGTTGGACGCAAGGGAGGTTTTTGGAGAGCAGGAGGGGTATTTCTGGAAACTCCTAAATCGTTACTCCAGGCACAACTTGGCAGCACGTGATTGGCTAGCTCTCTATTCACATGACTTTGCTGTGATGTGAAGTCTGGGGTCCTGTAAAGCAGGGGGGATATTAGAGGAACACAAAGAAAAAAAGGAAGAGGGAATTGGTCTGAATTTTCAGACGTGAGGCAGATTCACTGACCTCACACATAAATCAGACATTTCAGAGATTTGGCTAGAGAGTAGGACAAAAGAGCGTAAAGACAAAAAGATCGATGTAAAAACCCAGCGCTGTCTAATCTATATGACTTCAGACTTCTGTTTTTAAACATGGACTTGAACATTTTCATGCAGGACTCGTTCTTTCATTTTGTTGCGTTTTCAAGATAGTGCTAAGTTAAACATTTTTAGAAAAATGCTGAAACCCAAGCTCGTTTCGTTCTCAGTCTAGCTAGTTTTAAACGAAAGAACACGTCCTGTGTGAACGGCCCGTTAATTGTGCTGTAATATCAGTGATAGCAGTGCTCCATCTGCTGGTAGAAGAGAGTAAATCACTTTTGATAGAACTTGAGTTCTTTGTATTTAGTAATATTTTATGGATAATGATGATTTAACCTTAAAATGCATACACTGCCACTCAAAAGTTTGGGGCCAGTAAGATTTGTAATGCATTTATTTGAAACACTATTAATATTGATATTATTGTTATAAATGTTGAAAATATTTCAACATTTTGAAATGTTGAATTACAGTTGCTTAATATTTTTGTGGAAACTATACATTTTTCAGGGATTCTTTCATAAATAGTAATGTCAAAAGAACAGCATCTATTTGAAAGAGAAATAATCCCCTCCATCCGTTCATCTGTTGGCATGATAAATATCATGCTTTAAAAATTATATGAAATTATTACAAATATAAATTTAATGTTCACATTTATATTTAATAGGAAGTTTAGAGGATTTTTTTTTTTATAGGTAGGCTATGGTTATTTTTATGACTTAATACAGTCACCGTAGAGCATATACACTTATATACTATTTAAAATGAATTTAGAGGTATATAAAAATTTTATAAATGTTATAAAAAAAAAAAACAAGAGTAGACTGAAGCATGAATCAATTGGTAGGCAATACAGACCGATCGATTTATGTGTATTATTAGTATTTTTTTAATGCATTTGCACCTTGTGGGACACACATGAGATGCTACTGTTCCAAATCTGTAGTTGTCCTAGTTTTCAAGGAGAACTGCTAGTTGTCAGGGAAACTGGTGGCTCTCCTGAGTGTTTAGAGTGGAGAGAGTCCGGTCATTTTTAAAGATAGTTATCAATCTTCTGTCCCCAGACACAGTGTGTGTGTGTGTGTGTGTGTTTGTCTATGTTTGTGTTAAAAGTGAATTTGTGGTCTTGTAGCTAGCGCTAGTTTGTTTCGAGAGGCTTTTAGTTTAGTGGTTGCCCTGGTTTCACGAGCTATTAGAGATGTCAAACCACAAAACATCCTTTACAAACAGTATTTTGTGAGAAAGGAACATTATGCATGCTAAATATAAGTTTGTAGATGATTAAATGTCAGTTGAATAATTAGGATTCTGACATTTAAAAAAAAAAATAACGTACTAACCTACTACCGTTTTAGGCGCCATCTGGTGGTGAGAGTCTGTATGTGCGCAAACTTGTAGTACACTATGGGTTCAAGTGTACTACAAGTGGTAACTAAATGCATTTTTAGTAGAGAGATAGCATGTTAAAAGCACATTTTCGTTAGTCATGGTGTCTCAAAATAGCACAGTTGAGTACACTTGGATGTTCTTGAGATTATCTTAAGAAGTACTAAAGTACAAAATTAGTGTGCAAAAATAGAGCACTTTAAGAAAAGTATTAAAGTGTACAGTATTTTTTTTTACACCTGAGACTTACTTGGGACTAAATTAGTCTCACTTTTTAATGTATTAAAGTATACTTTTTAGTTTACAACATTGTTTTTTTAGTTGTACTGCAGGTGAACGTATACTGAAACTTTACTAGTTGTAGCACAATACTTGTAGCACATTTTTTACTTTATGAAAGTACACTTTTAAGTATACTCTTGGTAAACTACTAGTTTTGCAGTTTTATACTGCAAGTATTCTTGTATATTTTATTTTTGAACTAAAAGAAGAAAGCACACTTGAATAAACTTTCTTTTTTTTTTCTTTGTAAGGGCAGTACCTAATTAGTGTTCTGCAGCTGTGTGTCTGTTTTATTTATGTTGTTTATTTCTGTGTTTGTCAGCAGGAGGCTCAGAGCAAATCAAAGGTGTGTGCGAATGTGTTCTGTGGCGCTGGAAGAGAGTGTGCCGTGAATGAGAAAGGAGAGCCCAGCTGTCTGTGCATTGAGGTGAGGCTTCTTTTCAAAGTAATTCATGAAATGAATTATATTCATTTTTTGACCAATGGATTTCCTTGACTTTTATATTTCTTTAGATGACTGGATGAGGATTTTTAAACATTTTATAGAGACTGCAGAAAAGCAATTTCTAGCTGATGAAATATTTATATCTGAGCAAAACTAGAAAAATAAAAGCATTTTGATGAATTATTTTGAAGTTCTGTGATTTTTCCAGGTTTTTAAAATTCCCTATTTTCTGTTTTTCCATGACTTTGGGAACACTAAATATCCATTGCTTTGTAGGTTTGTCAAACACATAAATAAGTGTACTTCATGACAAAATATTCAAACATAATGATTTAAAATGTGCTTTTTCTCATTTGACATTATTACAAAGTCTTTAAGTACACTTAAGTGGCCTTTTATTTAATTAATATTGTATTACTTGCAAGTACAGTTTTTGAAAAATAACCTATAAAGATTTGAAGTACACCACAAGTGCACATTCAATACAATACATAAGGGATGAACTTTATTCACTTCCCTGAAGTTTTTCACTAGGATTATTCTTAGACTTTAAGTCAAAATTGTTCTGAACAATGTCCTGAAAAAAGCGTCAAACACTTTTATACAATAACAGCAGTGTGTGTGAGATGGGGGTCAGGCATAATGTAAATACCATCTACAGCAAAAATATTGCATATACAAACAAGACATCACAGCTTCAACACACAACACAGCTTCAAACCAGAGCTGTGAGAGGAAAATTAGATTACAGCCACATTGCCACGCCACATTTAGACGCCATCTTTTACTTATTTCATAAATTTTTCTTGCTTGCGAGGCAGTTGTGATAGTTTAAATTGTTGTGTTTTTAAACAGTATGTTGTGTTCTCCTGCAGCAATGCAAACCTCATAAGCGCTCAGTGTGTGGCAGTAATGGAAAAACGTACCGTAATCACTGCGAACTGCACCGTGACGCCTGTCTGACTGGACTCAAGATCCAAGTGGCCCATGACGGACACTGCAAAGGTGTGTGGAGACTAACATGCTGGAAAACAGTAATGAACTGCAGACACAAGAGGCTGATGTGATTTTGCAAGGATTTAACAGTAAATTCTAAGCTAAGATTAGTTATTGGTCATTATCAACACTATATACTTTATGTCGTAAATATAATATATATAATATAATTTTGGCATAATTTTAGTTAAAAACATGTTACTTTGAACATTACAAAACATGTAAATAAAAGTGACAAAAACAACATCTGTGAAAAAGAAAACACAGCAAATAGTCCAACAAAATGCTGCTGCTCGCTGTGCATGCTGGGAATTTAAGCACCATCATGGCACTATAGAATTCACAATTTAATCTGTAATTATGCATATATATTATATACAGAGCTCTCTAAAGGTCTGGAAACACTTTTGGTTTCAAAGCGAGTTTGTAGACAATATCCACATAAATTGTTATAATTTATCGGTGTAAATGCATTAAAGTAATTATCAATTATAATTGAAGACCAGCAATAATTATTTTCTTTTTTTATTTTATTGTAATGTCCACATATATACTATACTGATTAAAAGTTTGGGCTTTTAAGAAGTCTCTTATGCTCACCAAGGCTGCGTTTATTTGATTAAAAATACAGTAATATTTTGAAATATTGTTACAATTTGAAATAATTGTTTTCTTTTTGAATATATTTTAATATTTTTATGTGATCAAAGCTGAATTTTCAGCATCATTACTCCAGTCTTTAGTGTCACATGGTCCTTTAGAAATCATTCTAATATGCTGATTTGCTGCTCAAGAAACATTTCTTATTATTATTATCAATGTTGAAAACAGTTGTGCAGCTTAATATGTTTGTGGAAACCTTTTTTTTTTTTCTTCAGTTCAAAAGAACAACATTTATTTGAAATCTTTTGTAACATTATAAATATCTTTACTTTCACTTTTGATCAAATTATTGCATCCTTGCTGAATAAACTTATAGTATTCATTTCATAAAAATGTGCTTGTAATAAATTAATAACCAGAACTAGTAGCTAGAAATATACAGTTAACAGTTTAAACAGTCTGTTTATCTGCTCAGTTTATTAGGGGAAAAATCGGTAACACTTTAGTTTAGTGTCCAATTCTCACTATTAGGTAGTTGCTTATGTCTCGCATAGCCAGACCTTCAGACTGACAGCAGAAGGTCTGGACTCTATCGCAGCTTTCATTGGCCAAGGACCGCCCAAGAGGACGCTTGACTGACATGTAACGCAACCAGTCACAGTTCGTTTAGTTCCACATCATGTTTAGCAACGTGAAAATGTAAATAATCTAATAAATTATTCATTAAAGAACCTTGTGCAAGTTTACTGAAACAATGGAGCCGCGAACTTCACATACTTTTGAAAAGCTAGCGTTAAGTGTATCCTGGTAAGCACTCATTGTCACAGTTGTAAACACGACTGCCTTCTCCTTCTATGAGGGGGTTTGGCGTCACCGGCATTTGTTTCCAGGTGGACCGCTAAAGAATGCGACAAACACGTCTCCCAGACATCCCGTATAATTCAACCAACCAATTACCTTATTAACTATTAATAAGCAGTAATTAGGGGTTTATTGTGGCAAAAGTTATAGTTAATTGTTTGTTATTTGTGAGGATTGGACTAAAGTGTGACCAAAAAAATCTCATTAGGAATTGTTGAGGATGTCAGAACCATGTTTATCCAGGAAAGGCATCATGGGAATTCTTGGATCAGAATGGACAGTTGTGTTTTAATATAGACAAAAGCAGTTTTTCCCAGTTTTACAGTTCAGGGATTAGTTTTAGGTTATAGTAAGAATAGCGGATAAGCTTCATCACACATTTCTGCTGGATAACAGGATAAAAAAGAGAAGTGAAGGTAATGTATTGATATAAGATCCTTTGGGAGCAGTTTATCTGACTGGAATAGGACGTTCGCTCTTGTTCTTACTGCTGTACTCATCAATGGACCAGCTTCTGTAACATTGACCTCTTAGACTTATTACCATCTCAGCAAAGAGTGTTGGATCATTGAACATTGAACATATGGTCAAATGCAGGTCTCAGTCTGATATCTGATATATTCCGATATATTCTGACCACTTATATTGTTACATTACGACATGTGATGAGGTGACGTTGTAACCTCTAATCTATATTTGATGCAAGGAGCTGCTCAGCTGATAACCAAGGGAAGATTCAGTCATAATTGCATGCAGATTGTTCACCTGTGAGACATTACTCCACTCAAGTTTATCTCTGTCTCCTCCAGAAAAGAAGAAGGAGAAGGCTGCAGCCAGCCCAGGTGAGTTGTATTATGACCGCAGGCTCAGAGCCAAAGAAAAAGAAGAGCTCTCTGATGACTCCAGTTATCTCCCTGCTGCACAGATTACCATTAATTACCAACATAATATGAGCTCAGAGATATTGAGAGCAGACTTAACCTCACTGACACGTGGAATTATGTGCACTCAACATAACTATTTAGATGTAGAGAATGCATTTAATCTCTTGGGATCCAGTTTTTGCCATTTTGTTTATGGCTTTAAATTATTTGGACCATGAGTTTATTGTTTGTGCTCTATTGAGGACATTAGTTATTAAGAAAATAAAGATGCTATCGGCAAGAGTGATGGTTTTTCAATCACCACACAACTTCAGCTAATTTCAGCTTAAACATGCCTTTGTAACATTGAAAAAATAATGAAATAACTGTTTATAAAAGGACTTTATCTATTGTATTTTTTTGTGTGAAAGCTACTATACATGTGAAGTAGCAGTGCCTACATTTCATAGGTGTTTAGAATAAACATGTTCTTTCACATTTTACCTCAGAAAATTTAATTTGCATTTAGATGTTTAATTTATTAGCCACACATTGGTTATCAAACAGATAGTACGGAATAATTGATTTATATAATATTTTGGTAATATTTTTACAATAAAGTTCTCATTAATGCATTAACTAACTTTAAAGGGTTAGTTCACCCAAAAATGAAAATAATGTCATTTATTACTCATCCTCATGTCGTTCTACACCCATAAGACCTTCATCTTCGGAACACAAATTAAGATCATTTTGATTAAATTTTATGGCTCAGTGAGGCCTGAATTCAAAGCAATGACATTTCCTCTCTCAAGATCTATAAAGATACTAAAAACATATTTAAAACAGTTTATGTGAGTTCAGTGGTTCTACCTTTATATTATAAAGCGACGAGGAAAAAAAAAAAAAGGCTTTTCAACAATATAGTGATGAGCTGATTTCAAAACACTTCTTCGGAGCTTTACGATTCGAATCAGTGATTCGGATCTCGTATCAAACGGCTAAACTGCTGAAATCACGTGACTTTGGCGCTCCGAGTCACTGATTCGATTCGTAAAGCTCTAAAGCAGTGTTTTGAAATCGGCCCATCACTATATTGCTGAAAAGTCGTTATTTTTATTTATTTTTTTTTTGGCGAACAAAACGTATTCTCGTCGCTTTATAATATTAAGAACCACTGAACTCACATTAACTGTTTTAAATATGTTTTAAGTACCTTTATAGATCTTGAGAGAGGAAATGTCATTGCTTTGAATTCAGGCCTCACTGAGCCATTAGATTTAATCAAAATGTCTTAATTTGTGTTCCGAAGATGAACAAAGGTCTTACTGGTGTAGAACGACATGAGGGTGAGTAATAAATGACATTATTTTCATTTTTGGGTGAACTAACCCTTTAACTAACAATGTATAATACATTTGTTACAGTATTAATCTTTGTTATATCATTAGTTAATACAAATACTGCTGTTAATTGTTAGTTCATGTTAGTTAAATATTATTAAATAATATTAACATACAACTTTTAAATTTTAATAATTAGTACATTTAGTATATCAAATTAACATGAACTAAGGGTGTGTTTACACAACAACGATGTACTAAAAATGGAAAGGTTTTTCCTTTGTGTTTTTGAAAAGTTTCACGCACAGACAACAACACTATCAAAACGATCCCCGTTCACATGGATCCATAAAAATGACTAAATACGCTGTGTTGTGCATGCCGGGCCAGTAGTTGGCGATGTCACTTTGTAAAGAGACACTACACTACTTGAACTTTGAAACCCGTTTTCAAAAGTTTGCATTTCCAGGCCCCCAAAACACATAAAAAGTTTTCCGATTTTAGTTGAAAATGGTGTAATTTAAACACCCCCTTAGATTAATAAGTGCTTTGGAAGTATATTCTATTTTTAGTTCATGTTAACTAATGTAGTTAATTAGCAGATTATGTCCTGGCAGAAAGTCACTAGTACCTTTTCTGTTTTTTTACAGATTTTTTTTCTCTCACAGTATGCGGTTTCTCATTCCATAAAATTGGTTTATTTCAAATATCAGACGTTTATCAAATCAGACATTGTAATTACACATTTTTAAAACCAAGGAGAGGAAGTTGTTGGCCAAACTATCAAACATTTTTAAGAAACCCATGATGTCCTCTTTAAGATGCACCAGTGGATTTCATTAATAAAATGTTCTCTGCCGAGGACAAAACTGATTTGCTGGATCCCAGGAGGATAAATCTGCATTGATTAAACCTGAAACACCAATTTGCAAATGAGATATGTGTTGGATAATTTCTCTGTTCTTCTTTCTAACTTTCTGTCTGATGGTCTGTGTGTGTGATCTCTGAAGTTGTGTGTTACGTTGCTGATCGTAACGAGCTGCGCAGACGTGTGATCGACTGGCTGCAGACAGAGGTTGTTCCAGATGGCTGGTTCACTAAGGGCTCCAACTTCACTGATATCCTCCTAAAGTACTTCAAGGTGTGTGCAGTCATTTGAAATAATAAACAAGAATGTATATAGTTTTGTACTTGACAAGACACTACAGGCAAAAACATGGTTTTTCATGCACGGGTCAGAGATACCCGTTCATACTATAAGAAAACATCCAAAATATGTTATATATTTTATATTATTTCATTGCACTTTATCTATTTGCGTCTGTAGATTCCAGTTGTAATACATATCTTAAAAGGCTGTTTCCTCAAAATGAGTAAGAAATCTCGTATTTAATTAGATAATGCCTCACTTGCTTATTTAAACATAATATTTTAGAAAACCTGTAATACAAAAAAATGTTTGAAATTCTTTATGCAATCAATCAATTGTAAGTATGATGGTATCTTTTTTTTTTTAACCCTATTTTTGTCCTCTTTATTCACCTAGGCCACAGGGTGTCTTGTCTTACCATTTCAAAAATGTCCTTAAAGGATTAGTTCACTTTCAAATGAAAATTACCCCAAAGCCATCCTAGGTGTACATGACTTTCTTCTTTCTGATGAACACAATCGGAATTATATTAATAAATGTCCTGATGCATCCAAGCTTTATAATGGCAGTGAACGAGACCAACAAGTATGAAGCTCAAGAAAGTGCTTCCATTCAAAGCACAAACCTTCTCCACACGGCTCCAGGGGGTTAATAAAGGCCTTCTGAAGCGAAGTGATGCGTTTGTGTAAAAAAAAAAAGTAAAAAAGTAAAATGATCTAGCTTCTGCCAGACCGCCTTCCGTATTCAACTTACGAAGAAAGTGTAATGCCTCTCGCAGTTCGAAGCGCTTATGCTACGTCCTACGCCTTCCGTATTCAACTTACGGAAAAAACTTAAATGACACGACAGAGTACGTTTTGCTTTGGATGGAAGCATTTTCTTCAGCTTCATACTCGTTGATCCCGTTCACTGCCATTATAAATTTGCTTTATAGCTTGAATGTGTCAGGTTGTTTCTTAATATACCTCCGATTGTGTTCATCAGAAAGAAGAAAGTCATATACACCTATGATATCTTGAGGGTAAGTAAAACTCTGGGTAATTTTCATTTTAAAGTGAACTATTCCTTTAAGATAACTTTTTGTATAGGAATTGTATAGGCCCAACAATATGCAGAATTATTAACATCATAACATAAGCAGAATAGGTTAAGTAACGTTTTTTGTTTCCAAATGTCTGCAAATTTACAAACAAATGTTTAACGTCTCTTTCACATTTATATCAGTTTGAAGTGTATTCATGAAAGGAATGACATTTATTCTGATCCTTCAGCATCAGGGCTTTTTGTATATTACCCTCCAGCAGGGAATGTCTGCGCCCTCTTGCTGCTCTTCAAAGCGCCTTCAGGGTGCTCAACATCATTTTTCTGACAGAAGGCGTGTAAAATACACCTAAAATGACTTCTGTTTGCATAGCAGCATTTTGATGGATTAGCTTACCTTTGCACTCGCAGAGCTGCAATGCAGAGATGGCTGATGAACAAGCCTCTACAGCTGTCAGCACAATCCATACATCTGACTGACCGCTATCACCAGACCAATAATCCATTTGCTGCTTAGATCAGTTAAAAATCTTTCTCTAAAGATAGGAGTCCACCCAAAAATGAATTTCTGTTCATTTTTACTCACTCATTCCTGTGGAACACAAAAGAAAATATTTTTTTTGTCTCCATACAATGGAAGTCAATGGGGTCAAAAGCTGATTTGGACCCCATTGACCTTCACTAAAGGAGCTGAAACACTCTACAAAATATATTATATTGTGTTATCAGGTTTGGAATGACATTAGGGTGAATAAATGATGAAAGAAGTTTAAATTTCAAGTCAATTATCCTTTCTAATGGTGGAGAACAAAGCCTGGAAGTTTGACTCAATCATGAACATGTCCTTTACCTCTTGTTTATTGGTCAACATGAAAAAATCACTTGAACCAGGCATAGTACAGTCTTTTGACAAACTGCTGAGATAAGATTAAACAGAGAGCATGATGTGTAAAAGTTTCAAAGTAGCTTATGTTGGTGTATGTGTCTGTATAAACTGAAGAATTTCCTAAGGCTGTTTAAGTCTGTGTAGTTTTCGCATCTATGGACCCTTTTTACAGACTGCAATGACGCGTTTCCACAGTTTTTAAAATTGTAAATCTTGCAATGTATTTTGAATTTTCATTTTTAAAAAGTTTAATGTGCATTTATAACGCAATACTTTGTGTTATATTACCTTGGCATTAAATTTCAGAGTTGATGAGTTCCTAGAGTGTTTCTTAATCAGTGGCAGAGAGAAACCAGATTTGACATCTTTCTCTCTTCTGACCACCGTAATCATTGTAATTTTTTTCCCTCTTTTGTAAAGTCATAGAAACACCATCATGGATTTGTTCTTTTGCTATTGGAGCAAATGTGATCGCAAAAATGATATTTGTGGTAGTTTCCTTTCACCACAATATGTTTACACAGCTGATCCTGAGAAGCCCGGAAATGTGAAAAGGGTCCATATATAGTAGCGCACGTCTGCCTTCTTCTCTCATCTAGACACAAATTTGCAGTCGACTCTGTAGATAGCTGACATATCAGTCATCAGACTATCTGCTCAGAGCAAACTTCACTGCAGCACCTGCACAGAGACCAGATAACCTCAGCGGTCAGAGTCTGGCCTGCTGTATCTCACAATCCTATTTCAGGAAGAGTTCATTTCCTGGTCCTCTCTTCAAATAACATACAGTCGATAACTGGCTGAGACTGATGTGTAGGGAAGCTGGCAAAAAATTCAGTAAACAAGTTTTATCTATAAATTAACAATTGTCCCTTTCCACAAATAGTGTGCTTATTGTTGTTGTTCAATTTTTAAAGCATTAGAAATCATATCCAATCCCACTCCTGGACGGCCAACGTCCTGCAGAGTTTAGCTCCAACCTGCTGCAATACACCTGCCTAGTTTCCTGGTAATCCTGAAGACCTTGATTAGCAGGTTTGGGTGTGTTTAATTAGGGATTGGAGGATTGGACACCCCTGCAGAAGAACAAATTCCATGTTGTGAGGACTATTAAGAATATTATATAACTTGGTATGAAAAATAGCAAAATGTAAACACATATAATGTCTGTTTCCTCCACTTATTGGCCTGTCTAATTCTAGTTGTCATGACCTTCTCTACTGTATCCAACAATAAAAACATATTGTCAAACAGTATTGAATCAACATTTAATTAATTGTAGTAAAAATTAATTGTAATTATTTTAGTTTGTAAATTAAAATGTAAAAGTTAATTAAATTAAGCATAGTTGAATTATATATTGTAACTTTTTTGTCTGATCTTAACACTAGAGGCCCTATTTTAACGATCTAAGCGCATGGTGCACTTAGGGTGTGTCCGAATCCTCTTTTGCTAGTTTAACGACATGTTCCAGTCGGCGAGCCAGGAACATGGTCCAAAAGGGTTGTACCTAGTCCCTTAATGAGTCATGGGTGTAACGTGCAAGAAACCAGTCAGAGTCTCATCTTCCATTCCCTTTAAAAGCCAGCTTGCACCATGGCGGATTCGCTATTTACATGCCGGAATTTACAAGTGGAAAGTCTCAACGCTTCTCCAGAGAGGAAAAATGTTTGTGTGCTGCTGCGCGTTTCTTTGTGTGTAACAAGCAAAGCGTTGTGCACCTGCCTATAGGCGCATATTACTAACATGCCCTTTAAATAACAGAAAATATACTGCGCCATCGACGGTGCCGTGAGACTTGTGCAGTGTGAAACAATGAGGTATTAGAAAGGTACGACTAGATGCTTCGCAACTGATAGCCGATTGCACCTCATATCATCATGCTTTGGACAGTAGCGGAAACACTGTGTGTCGTATATAAACAGTTGTTTCAGCATTTGAGGTGACAATGTCAAATGGCGACAGTGAATGTGGCAATTGGATTGAAGAAGAAATCGCTTCATTCTTACCTTTATAGTCCAAAAAGTCCATTCAGTATAAGCTTGCTAGTTCAGTCAGCAATACAAGGATGTGCAATGCTAGAGTCTCGTACTGTGTTCATCCAATCAATGACACTGACACCACAAATAATAACGTTAACCCAGGGTTTAGGAATGTACAGTGTGAAATGTCAATTTATGAATACCCAGATTAATTGTTAACCCTGGGTAAATTATGATTGAAACATGAAGCATACAAACCCAGGTTTTAGAATGACTCGGGTTAACTATTTCTAGTGTGAAAAGCCCTACTGAGTTCATTAAATTGATTTTCAGTATGCTCTTATGCTTCTTGTAGAATTATGATAACGGAGACTCTCAGCTGGATTCTGCAGAGCTGCTCAAATTTATTCAGCACAACGAGACCGCCGTTCAGATGAATTCTTACGTTGAAGAGGAGAACAACCGTCTGCTCAGGTTAAAACACACACAGTCACACTCACTCACAGAATATATATTAATATGTACATTACCCATCAAAATTTGTATATTTTTATTCAGCAAGGTAGTGTACATTAAATTGTCCAAAACTGACAGTAAAGACATTAATAATGTTAGAAAATTTCAAATAAATGCTGTTCTTTGGAGCTTTCTATTTATCAAAGAATTCTGAATAAAGTATCATAGTTTCCACAAAAATATTAAGCAACAACTGTTTTTAACACAGCATATTACAATGATTTCTGAAGAATCATGTGACACTGAACGGTACAAACTGTCTAGTGTGACATATGTTGGTATTCAGGGATATAACCAAATTTGCAAGAATGGGGGCACCAAATAGTTTAAAAGTCTGTCATTGACAATTAGTAATCAACATGGAGGGAGGGGAAGTTTTCATACATTACACACATTGATTACACACATTTCAATGATCAGCTGAAAATGCAAAACAAAAGTTTGAGTTTGGATGTATTCTATATGCAAAATATACGTAAAAAGTTCTCCTGATCTTTAACTTTCTTTCTGTGGAAGCTGGTAAAAAAAAAAAAAAAATTCACAGCTGTCAATGGAATGCAAAAGAGCAGCCAGGATATTGTATCCTTTTGTCTAAATGAGGACAGAATTTATTTTTTTGAGTGAAAAATCCCTAAGCACTAGCCTACACTACAGTTATAATCACCATAATTATCTCTTTCACACAGGACTTCTTCCTGTTTCTCTGACAGTAAAGGTTATGGGAGTTTATTGAGTCCATCTGTTGGTCAGAATGACCTAGAGTGGAAACTCTGCAAACACTGATAAAAAATATTTCACTGTCCTACTGGTTAGCTGGATAGTGCATTGAAAACACAAATAAGACTTGTATTTTTAATTCCAAAAATGCCCTCTTGATCACATCTGAATAAAATGTTTTGTCCCAAAAGGAATGTACAAATGATTCCACATATATCTTGCAGGAGCCTTTGTGTGGACGCTCTTATTGAGCTCTCAGATGAGAATGCCGACTGGAAACTGAGCTTTGATGAGTTCCTCAACTGCCTGAAACCAGGTTTCAACCCTCCTGAGAGGAGTAAGTCTCTTTCTCTCTTGCTTCTTTCTGCACCAGCATAAAGATTCAGAGTTCATTTTCACAGTTTTCTCAGAATTGTAGTTGTGTGAGGCAGAGAGGGGTTTTTCCGCTCTTCCACAGAATGTTCCTCAGGCAGAACTAGGTGAAAGTTCAGTGGGAGGGACTGCCATCATATGAAGCAGCTTTTACACATTCAAACTTATTGTTAACTAAAACTAAAGCTATAAAAATGTTTCTGTTGATTGAAATAAAGCTGAAAAAACTAAAAACTAAATGTTAGATGGAAAAATTAAATGAAAATTAGATGTCTTAGCAACTGAAATCAATATATTTAAATTAAAGTACAAAAATTAAGGCTAAATAGAAATATAGAAAAACAAAAACTAATAAAAATGACAAAAGCACATAAAATTACTAAAATTTGAAAATTAAAACAAAAACTGAAAATACAAAAAATAAAAGCTAATTCAAAATATGAATAAATACTATAATAGTATATACATATTCATAAAATACTGCTCAGAACATGAACCTCTGGATTCATCACAGGATACATAACAGCATTTAATGTATTCAATTGTTTATTATTGTTTATGGTATCTTTCAGAATCAAAAGCAGATGTCCTGGCTTCAGCTTGCAATGATTGTTCAGAACTGCACAATTCAGTCATATTCATTTACCCTAGTTTCCCATGGATGGTTGTATCACCATAGTCATTCCACTGTAATTTCCTGTTTTGTATTTGGGAATCTGGGACGCAGACATATTTGGTTGGAGGCACTTTTGTGTAATGCATGCCTTTCACACAAAATGGCTGGCTATGTTCAGAGAGATTTCACTGAAGTTAGTTTATAAAGAATAAAATGTTAAGCAAGGTAATCAATGTCTAATTTTTGGGAGCCTTCTGGATTAGAAAATTATTGCATATTTTTGGAGCAAATATTTTGTTTCTCCTTGCATGTGGTAACATGGGTATGGTTTGTGTATTATTACAGAATGTGCTCTGGAGGATGAGACCTATGAGGATGGCGCTGAGACACAGGTGGAGTGCAACCGCTGCGTCTGCGCATGTGGAAACTGGGTCTGCACCGCCATGACTTGTGATGGTGAGTTTAAAATCACCAAATTCATGATATTATCATATTTTGATAGATTAGTGGGGAGTGGGGGTAAACTGTGCCAAATTGCACTGTGTAGTTAAAGGATTACTTCACTTTCAAATGAGAATTAGCCCAAGCTTTACTCACCCACAAGCCATAGGTGTATATGACTTTCTTCTTTCTGATGAACACAGTCGGAGATATATTAATAAATATCCTGACGCATCCAAGCCTTATAATGGCAGTGAGCGGGATCAATGAGTATGAGTTCAAGAAAGTGATCCATTCCACATCCATCCATCATAAACATACTCCACACGGCTCCGGGGGGTTAATAAAGTCTTTCTGAAGCGAAGCAATGCACTTGTGTAAGTAAAATATCCATATTTAACAAGTTATAAAGTAATTCAGATCCGTATTCAGAATACGAAAAAAACGGAACTGGCATTGCATCATTTAAGCTTTTTCCATAAGTTTAACTTTTTGAACTGCAAGAGTTTTACACTTTCTTTATAAGTAGAATATGGAAGGCGGTCTGGCGGAAGCTAGATATTTTACTTTTTTTTTTTTTTTTACACAAACGCATCGCTTCACTTCAGAAGGCCTTTATTACCCCTCCGGTGCAGAGTACATGTTTATGATGGATGTGGATGGAGGCACTTTCTTCAGCTCATACTCGTTGATTCTGCTCACTGCCATTATAAAGCTCGGATGCTTCAGGATATTTATTAAAATATCTCCAATTGTGTTCATCAGAAAGAAGAAAGTCATATACACCTAGGATGGCTTGAGGGGGAGTAAAGCTTGGGGTAATTTTCATTTGAAAGTGAACTAATCCTTTTAAGGCGAAAAGTAATATACCAAATTATATTTCAGGATGTTATATTGACAATATAGAACCACAGAAATATGACTTGCCTAAAAAGTGGTGAAGTGACACAAGAGAATTTCTGAAAACTGTATTTGATCACATTACAAGAAGGTTTCTTAGGTTAAGGGACTGATTCATCTTGCCCCACTTTTCCCCAAATGAGAGGTACTGATTTTATAATGAATTTTCATTGTATAATGAAATGATAATAAAACTGAATGGCTCCATAGAGAAAAGCCCAGTTATCGACACTAATGGGGATGAGGAGATGACTGAAGAGGAGTGGACCCGCCGTGTGGCTGAACTTAACAAGCATCAGGTCAGCTGACTGACTTCATTCACAACAAATTAATGTCATTCATTTATTGCAAATCAATTTTAAACTGCTTCCTATCTATCCTTGACTGTCCCATCTAATAAAGAAAATGCCATAATAGCCATTCTTTTTAACTTTCTATTAATCAATTAATCCTGGTTTCCTGTTATCACGGCTTTCACAAAAAATATTAAGCAGCATAACTGTTTTCCACATTGACAATAATAATAAGAAATTCAGCTTTGCCATCACAGGGATAAACATTTTAAAATATATTCAAATAGAAAACATCTATTTTAAATTGTAATAATATTTCACAATATTACTGTTTTTACTTTATTTTGGAGCAAGTAAATGCAGCCTTGGTGAACATAAGAGACTTCTTTCAAAAACATACAGAAAATTGTTTTGAGATCCGAGACAGTGAGCCGGTGTCTGAAGCACACAACCACAAACCCCTACCACTCATACTTTCTGGTCCATTATGACTCAGATGTAGCTGATTAGGTAGAGTACAGCTCAACAGACTAGAGGGCTGTTACGGCCGTTCATCTCAGAGGGACAACCTAGTCAAAGGAGCATCCCCTACTACCAAGCGAGATAGGCCTCAGGAGAGTCCTCTCAATTGCCTGCTCTACCAAGAAGCATGGCAAAGTTTGTCAGGGAGACGCAACGAGCGGGCATTAGGGTTAAAAACCCTGTCTCTCCTAGCCCTCCATGGCTGATCATCAAGGGACGTGACTGCCCATCCTCTTCTGAGGACCAAAAAACCTTGCCACTGAACCCTTAGTGAAAGCGGCAAAACTTTCCATCTGGTCCTGTTGCTGTCCCCAGCTGGAGAGGGGGATGTAGGACCACAGCGAGGTATGTACCGCGGGGATGTAAGGATCTCGACCACAGCGAGGTATGTACCGCTCAAATGCCGCAGACTTAACCTTCAGCTCCTTGAACTTTTGGACCACTGTCTCAACAAGCGGGTGTGCCGAAGGCAACACCGGGGCATCAAGAAAAAAAGCTTTGTCTTTTTTCTTGAGTCCCGAAGCTATAAATACCTTTCTGTTGTTACTAAAGCAGTGATGGAGTGGCCCACAGCGCGAGCAGCAGCCTAGATGTCATCAGGTACAAGATAGCTCACAAGCTATACCAGGGGCATCCCCGCATAGCTGTCTTCAGCAAGACCTTTGACATTAGCTTAACTGTTTGCCACAGGAGTGTTAACGTGTTGGGAATGGTTTATCCCACATTCTTGTGAACTCATCATGAAGATCGAGGATAAATGGAAAGCTCAGTGGAGCGAGACTCTTATGACCCATGAGGAAACGCTCATCTTAACCTGGACCGGTTTCCACAGACCAATCCAAATTCAGCTTGGCCATGGCGCGGGCCATTACATCAACCAGCTTCTCATATGTAGGGGTGAGGGAGGAGGCAGGCTCACTCAACTCTTCTGCATCAACTCCTGTCATGTCTAATTCTTCAAAACTAGATCAGCCCAATAGCATGCTCTCTGCCAGATTGGAAGAAAATGCAGACCGTGCTTCAAGATCTGGCATGAGAGCTGCAGAACTAGCAGACAGACAAACGGCTTTCCTGAAGACAAAGAAAGTTGATGGCATCCTTTCTGGACACCTTATATATCCTGCCGGTGTGCCTGTGACATCACCTGACTGTAGTAGCCAATCAAAATTGGCAGGTAACACACATGCTTCAGACTCCGGCTCACAAGGGCATTCCCCATAGCGTGTATCTTTCTTGATGCAGCATAGAGTTCCACTTTGAAATGGAACTTACCGACTCCAAACTTTTGAATGGTAGTATAATTTAATCTAATTAAAAATCAACTATTTGGGAGCAACATGCTAACATCAACTCTGTTGAACTCGACTACAGTAACTAGTAAGCCAAGTGTCTTACCAAGTTCAAAATCTGTCACTAATGTGCTTCCATTTTAGATATGATGCCTTACAAGACAGCTCCTTAAAGGGGGGGGGGGGGGTGTAATGCTATTGCATGCATTCTGATTTGTACTGTTAAAGAGTTGCATTCTCATGCTAAACATGGCCAAAGTTCAAAACACGAGTTGGACGTATGACGGAGTATTTCTGTGCCAAATATACTATTTCCGGTTGTGGACATGTTTTGCCAAATTTTTTAGAGTATGGCCTTTATCACATAATAAGGGCGGAATTCCTTGTATAGGCGCTTCTCCCTGATAAGCGTGCACACACACCACCCAGAGAAAGAGCAAGAGCACGCCCATTAACGCCATTCGTTCCGGATATGGAAGCTGAGAGATTTTTCTGTGTCCCAATTCAGGAGCTGCACCCTTCAAAGGCTGCATACATCGTTGAGGCAGTCTCATTTAAGAAAAATAACCATTAGATTGCAATGTAAGAAAGAAATTACAGTATTTTACACCTCACAATGAATATCAGTCAGTTTTATTAAGGTTACTTTTCTTAAAAATGACATCCTTGTTTTTGGTTGTGAGGGAAAGATTACCTTTCTCAACTTCCCAAAGAACCCAGCGTTAAGGGAACAGTGGATGAAGTTTGTTTTTCCGGGGCAACAGCGGAGTAGTGCACGTATGTTTTTTTTTGTTTCCGGAATTTCAGTGATGAATGCTTTGTAAACAAGTCCCAGTTCGGCCTTGGATTTGCAGAATGTGGGTGGGGAGAAAAAAAAACTGCATCATATGTCCGTGTTTTGTTGGCAATCGGCGCGCAAGTTCATAAAATGTAAACAACACAAATATGAAGGATGCACTACTACTCTATAGGTACTGAAGATTAACATGAGATTGGCAGAAACTGTGTGTGATACCCCCCCTTTAAATAGGAAGCACTCAGCAAATGTGTTTTTACTTAGTGTTTATCACTTCACATAATACACTACAGGCACACAGACACTGAATCCCTCAGTAAAAGCAGGAGCTTGCTGATTTAAGGAGCATTTTATAGACTTACACTACCTCATACACTAACTCTTAAAACAAGAAAAGTGAAGTTGAATGTCACATACAGTAGTAAGTGGAGTTTTGTTGTGTGGACATCACTGACTTAATAATCTTAAGATCTAGCTACTTCAAGTCAAGGCAGGTTGAGCTCGAGGGAGGAGTTAGTTTGTCATTTGACTAAAGCCCGGGATACACTGCACGATTTTTGGCTGTCCCAGATGAAAGATTGCCCGATTTCTGTGATTATGGCTCTTAATCGGTGGTCCTATGTCGTACAGTGAGAGAGGTTCAAAGACGGCTGTTAGCTGCAGGTGGTGACCTTCCTCATAAGCTGTTACATGTCATTTTAGTAACTGCTTTTTGATTTTCAGGGTTAAATACAAGCTGTCACTGTTAGTTTGTTAGCCTGAGGCAGAACCTACAAATGGACTGACTTGTAACTTTTTACCTCCATCAGGAGACTGTGGAGAAGATGAAGATCAGCACAAAGGAGGTCTAAAACAGGACAGAAAGAGACAAGAGGAGGGAGAAGAATTCCTCTCCTACTGATCACAATCAGGATTCCTGAAATGACGTACTGTTATTGGAAAAATCACAGCATTTTCAATGAATAGGTTATTACTTTTATTGCTATACGTACTGCATCTATTCTCTGGTTAATGTGTTTTACATTACGGTTGTATTTTTCTACATATTTCATTAGCTTCTCATTATTTTGTATGTTCATTTGTATGTCTTCAAGTGCTGTAAATTGTTTGATTGTGTCACTCCAAACGTTGCCGAAGAGGCCTCAGCACTTTGTTATGGGGGCCCTTGTTTTATTCACTATTGTTTGATTTTATGTATTCTTTATACCATTTATTTGTTTGTCTGTCTACAGTTATATGTGGAAATGTTTGTGTTTTTTTATTTTTTTTTTTATTGAGACAATGGCAAAAGAAGAAGAACGAAGAATAAGAAAGGGTTCGAGAGTGATGTTGAGAGAGTAAAACAACACGGGTTCATCCATCAAACTGTGACTTCAGAGCTTCAAAACTAGAGATATCCCTCAGTCAGATGGTAGATAGTCATGCTAAAACAACTACACACTAGTGAGAGCTTGCTTGACAGATAAAAATGTGACTTGAATGAAGCTCTCTCTCTCTTTCACTCTCATCATGAAGGCAGTCATAGTCTTGAGACCTTTCGTAAAGGTGCTAATGTTAGTATTCCTCTGTTTGCTGCTTTGCTCTCATGCTTTTGACGGTAGATACGCTCATAAAAAAAAAAACACTAGAAGCAGATTGTGGCTCAGTAAAGCAGAGCAAACAATATCTTTGAATTTTAATATCATTATGGGGCAACAAACCCACTGTGTTATTACTTGACAAACATGCCTTTTCTGCCATGAGCGATTACATCGAAAGTCCTTAGATTAAAGTAGATCACTTCCATAGATTAGAAGAACACTGCTGCACAAATGCATTGAGCTTGTATTTATGTTAGTTGCTAGAGGCAGTTCATGCTGAAACTCTCACACTGTACTCAGTCTCACTCTGATGCTGGGTTTGAATCGATAAAAATTATCTAACAAGCCAGGTTTATAAGAAATAAAGGAGTTTAATTAAGTAGTTGAGCTCACCAAGGTGGGACTGAGTACAGAAGGAGTGACCTGAAACCAAAGCCTGATGTTTAGGATGTTTTAAATTGTTGTACGAAAACCTCCAGGTATACCACTACTCTGGACCCAGCAACTACTTTATACCTGTTACGTAAAATAACTGTCAGAATAAGGATTAGAGTCGCTATTGCCTCTGTAGTGCAGTTGCATTCCTACCGAATTGGGAGAATTTGTGTGTGTGTGTGTGTGTGTGTGTGTGTGTGTGTGTGTGTGTGTGTGTGTGTGTGTGTGTGCAAAATGCATGTGTGTTTGTGTGTGTGGGCTTGTTTAATTTCCAGTAATTCCACTAACAGTACGGATCCTTTGTGGTAATTAGTGCCTTATATATATACAAACAGCGTGCCATGGGTTAAGTGGCTTCTTCTGTAGGTATAAACCACCTAATATAGGACACAGTGCACATGAATTTTCCAGTATTATGGTAGACACATAGCAATTGCCTTTTATATGTCTGTATGATTGTTTTATTCAATGGGGCAGAATTAAAACATTTTATTGTAAAAAAAAAAAAAAAAAACTCGTTTTATTAATGTTTACTTCTCTGATTATAATTTGATATGTGTGCTAATAATAATATAAAAATAAAAAGTATGACCGTTTGATATCTTAAGTCTCAAATATTCTTACGGTATATTGTGTGGATTTTTGATGGCAGAATTTTCATTTTTGGGTGAATTAACCCTTTAAGTGCACACTGTAAACCCAAATAAGTTGGCAAAACTAAAAAAAATTAACAATTTTACATTAAACAATTTTTAAGTTAAAAGTTTCAGTCTAAGCAGAACTGGCAGATTTTCATTTTGTACTCATACATTTTAATTGTACTTTAAATGTTTGAGTACACTAAATCATACATTTAACTTAAAATTTTCGTCACATCATTAGTTAACTACATTAGTTAACATGAACTAATAATGAACTGCACTTATACAGCATTTATTAATCTTTGCTAATGTTAATTTCAACATTTACTAATACATTTTTTAAATCTTGTTAACATTAGGTAATGCACTGTGACATGAACAAACAATGAAAATGCTAATTTGCTAACATGTTAACATTATCATGGTATAGCACTTGCTGAATGAGTGCAGCAATATAAAGCATTTAACATACTTGCTCTCAAACCAAGCCACATGCACCACTTGTCACTTGTCACCGGAACATGGTAACTCTCTAAAAACCCACATTAACAGAAACTCTTCTAAATTAGCATAACAAAACATTAATCACTAATTAATCTCCCACTTAACATTAATCTTGCAACAAAAACAAACAAACAAAAAAATTATATAACATGTAATTTTAGCATTTACACTCCCTTTTAAGTGCCATGGGCAAAGCATGCTGGGAAATAGAAATCCTAGCCCAGTTTTACTGAAACTAAAAAAAAGTTTATCTAAATTAAAAGAAATAAGTTCATAAAACTCAAAACAATGAAACAGTTCAGTTTACTTAAAATATATCAGTTCTGTGAACTTGAAAGAAAAAGAAAGTTCTAAATACTCATAAAAGTTCATTTGACTGAACTAATTTGTTTAATTTAACTTTGTCCTACAAACCAATTCATTATTTTGAGCATTAGGGTTTACAGTGTCATTTTTTCATCTAATTTTTATATTTTATGTTATTTCAGCTTTATTTCAATTAACAAAACGTTTTAGTTTTTAATAGTTTTACCTGACAATTACAACACTAGTACTTTCTGGGGGTAACCAATTACAAAACAGCACTTGTTTGCCAAATGCATTATGCACCCTGTACACAGACACAGCTGTAGAATAATTAATAATTATAAACAGCCATGAGTTATGAAAATTCTAGCCCTGGATAAGCGGCAGGAAAATGGATGATAGATTGATGGTCAAGAGAAACGCACTGACTGCTTGTATAAGGAAATCTTAGCAACAGCTGTGGTTATATAACCAGCAAGGGACCCTGAAAATGAAAGAAAACACGTTTCCAATTCACACTGAATTTTAAAGAGAAGAGACTGTAGGCCTGTATGTAGTTCTGGAAGAGAACTTAGTTTGTTCGAGTTGTTTGCAGTAAGCGTGTTGTAAGGGAACTTTAAATTACAGTTTTTCTCTAGCTAGTTCTAGTAAAGGGTTAATAATACAGTCGGGCGGAGCCACACGACAGTAGAGCCCCGAAACATGAATGTTAAAGAATGAACGCTTGATAAAGCGTCTTTGATAACTGTAATGTGTGAATGCTGCCATTAGGCCGGATAATTTAGGTTACATATGGATGTTCGGGGCGCCTGGAGTTGGAAGTAAACTCGGTCGAAGTATTGGAAAACAGAACCAGAAGAAGGGGAATTCTTTTTCGTTGTCGGCTAATAAAATGGAGGGTTTTGAAGGAGCCAGCAGCGCCGAGAGTGTTTTAGATCTGTCCCGAATGAATCTGAACAATCAGAGTTTGGACACGGTTAGCGACAAACGACGGAAAGACACGAAGCAGCTGTACCTGTGTTACAACCGAATGACGGTTCTGCCCGAATCAGTCTGTTTATTCTCTAACCTGGAGTTTCTCGATATAAGTAACAACACCCTGTCGGTCATCTGTGAGGACATTACCCGACTGACCAAACTCAAAACCCTCATAGCCAAGAATAATCGTTTAAATGAGTTTTCCCTACCAAAACAGTTTGGGTCTCTGCAGCTGGAAGTGTTGAATTTTAGCGGAAACAGGTTTGAGGAGGTGCCGAGCCAGTGTCTACAGCTGCTCCGGCTACAGTCACTGTCACTGGGAGGAAACAGACTGAAGAGCATCCCAGCAGAAATAGAGAGTCTGACCAGGTAATACAGAAACACCTGACTGTCTCAAAACAAAGTGAGCACTAGGGTTTGAGGCAGCTACTCGTTGAAGGATTGCCATACTACTCTTCACACTTATAATATGTCTAACGTTACTCGGTGTAAATAAATTGACCTCACCAACCTCATGATTTTGGCTAAAATTAATTAACACACTTAATTCCCGTGATCTTATATGTGCTAATATGTTAAATGAAATTTCAAACTCATTTTTAAATATGGAAATGATATAATTATATTAATTTAAAATAATTTCACTACCTTTAGCGGATGCATTTTTGCCATGTCCCTGAGTGCTAACCCGTAATGACGTCACACTCCAGTAAGTTACATCATTTTAGGTGGCAGTTATTTTAATTACAGAGAAGGATACATGAAATTAAAATAATAATAATAATAATAATAACATGCACGTATAAATCATTTACAATAAATACTGCAATATTCTATATATTAAAAAAAACTTTTGTCAATTTTGATTTCATGGTGACTTTAAGGACTACAACAGTTAGAGGTGGTGTAGATCTGAAATAATCAAATAAACAGAAAAAAAAAGAGCATGTAATTCAATCAAATTCAAAAATACTTTTTTAATACAATTAAAAGGCACAGCAGCTGATTACACAACAGCAAGGATTTTAAGAGGTAGAGGTACATGAAGCCGGATATGAGTCAGTTGAGTAAGTTACCCAACTCATCCAAAAGTATGACTGTAATTTATCTTTTGAAATAATATGACTTGCAATCAGTTATCACGTTAACACAGATAATTTATTGACCATACCCTCATACCAGAATAAGACTCATCTTTCATGGACTCTTAATCTTCTATTTTGGATGTCTGTCCCATACTATGCTTTCTATGCTGGACCAAAGAAGTTCAAGAAAACAATACAGCAGAACAGTGTGAAATAGGCCTGTCACAATGACACGACATACGCTGTGCTCCATCTTTTATTAAATAACTAGGAATTTAACATGCTATGCTTTACTACTGTTGCAAAGTAAATCATTATGTCCTGGCTGATGCAACTTTAGAAGTGTAAACCAAAAGACTGTCAGGCTGCCCTTTTTCCTGTTTATAGCTTGTGCTCTGAACAAAGTGCAGTGTGTACAAAAAAAGAGGTCATGTTCACAATTATCTTGCCCCGTTCTCTTTATATGTCAGCTTCTTTAGAGTGTTCCCGAGCTCTTTTACAGTAATTCTGTCACAGTGCCAACTGAACTCAACAATTGTGTGTCATGAACAATCGGGTCCCCCCACACAAATAGGTTCGCACTAGGACCCAGGCGATATTTGTGTGTAAGTGTAGCTTGTATGCTGTCATTTCTCTGTTACAGTGCTTTAGCACTACTGTAGCCTGCTGTATTGTACAACAGGTGATCGTATTCTGGGTATATAAAAGGTTTATTGTTTCACACTGTATTATTTGCATTTTCTTACCAAATGATCAGAGGTAATGAGAGATTTAATACGTTAGCTGGCTAACAGTATGCTAAGCTAGTATGCTGAGAAGTTGAAAAAATGAGAAATATTTAATTTCACAATTACATGTAACAGAATTTAGAGACCCCCTGTGGTGAAAATCGAGTTTTTGATGTTGTTTATATATGTTTTTAATATGCTTAAACCATGTGCAAATTCATAAGTCAACACCATTGCAGAGTATTTTCTCCTTAAAACTGCAGTGATCTAAAGACGGTCTCAAAAACTGCGTCACAAACTACCTTACCTGCGGGCGGGCGGGCTTTAGCTTATCATTACTATGCTCTGAAGCAGTCTCAAGAGAAGACAGGTTATCCCGGTATATTTTTCTGTTGATATGAAAAATTGGGTGCATTTAGCAATATAGCAGGTGAATTATGAATATGATGTATATTACAATGTTATGATGAACTATATGCCTTTCTCCACTAATGTTGTCCAGATCATTACTAAGGATACTGATTGTTAGAAGGCAGCTGTCTGACTCTGAGATGGCGAACATGGTTTGTGTAACATTAGCAACACATTATTAGCTGTTTGATAATGCGGTCAAGCAAAAGGCTAAATATTAATTACCGTTATGTGTCCGTTGTTGTAGAGAGCGATACATAAAACACATTACCATTCTTATACATCGACTTGTATACGAGCCTGTATAATTCACTATTCGAATTCTTCTTCTGGATCAGTTTCTAGTTCAGATATGCATGGCTGAATTAAACCAGTATTTCCATGTACCATTGTGCAGCGTTTACTACAGTAAAACCGGGCTAATTTGCATATTCATTGATCCGCTTATTCTAAATGAAGCAAGGGTGTAGTGTTACATACAATATATTTTAAAGCATTAATAATTTTTTATTAAGGCAAAAAAAAAAAAATGTCATTTTGATGATCAAAGATGAGTTTTAAGGGATAAAATAATGCATACAGGGGGACTTTAAAAGGTATTTATAGTCATATTTACATAGTTAAGGCATATATTGACATAATTCAAATTTGTAGGTTTTCTAATCAGGCACTGAATAGAATACAAATTAAATTACCCTTTAGCCAATGAAATCACTAGGCAGACCCATTATGTGTGGCAGGGTTCATTTGTTCAATAAAAAGTCTATTTATTTATTTATTTTTCACACAAAAGTCAGTGTTTTCAACTGATCCACTGAGAAGCCACTGTTACCAAGAACCACAGTAATTGTGAATATATACATTACATATTATTACAAATATTATTATTATTATTATTAATATTATTACAATTTAAAATAACTGTTTTCTGTTTGAATATATTTTATAAAGTAATTTATTCCTGTGATGAGAGAGCTGAATTTTCAGCATCATTACTCCAGTCTTCAGTGTCACATGATCCTTCAGAAATCATTCTAATATGCTGATCTTCTGCTCAAGAAACATTTATGATTATTATCAATGTTGAAGACAGTCTATCTATCTATCTATCTATCTCATACAACCACCCAGAACACCCTAGCAACCGCATAGCAACACCCTAGCAACCAACCTGAGTACCCTAACAACCGCATAGTAACACCTTAGCAACCACCCCGAGTACCCTAGCAATCGGATAGCTACACCTTAGCCACCACCCGAGTACCCTAGTAACCGCATAGCAACACCTTAGCCGCCACCACGAGTACCCTAGCAACCGCATAGCAACACCCTAGCAACCAACCGAAAACCCTAGCAACTGCATAGCAACACCCTAGCAATAACCCAGAGTACCCTAGCAACAGCATAGCAACAACCCAGAGTACCTTAGTATCTATCTATCTATTTATTTCTTATCTATCTATCTATCTATCTATCCATTTCTTATCTATCTATCTATTTCTTATCTATATTTGTATCTTTTAAAACTACAAAAGTAAAACTTAAACGATTTCAAACTGAAAAGCTTCAAACTTTTAAAACTTCTTTAAACTTTCTGGCTAGGCTTTTTCAAGCCAACTTAAAGTTTGTCTACAAACTTTTTTTTTATCTAGTTTTAAATTGTAATAATATTTCACAATATTACTGTTTTTACTGTATTTTTAATTAAATAAATGCAGCCTGGTGAGCAGACAAAACTTCTTTTAAAAACATTAAAAACCTTATAGTCAATATTTTAGATTGTATAATTTCTGTATAAAATATCATTCAAAAATGATGATTAGTTTATTCCAACATAAAATAACAATGCAATTTGTAATATTGTGATTCATATTGGTCCTGGCTAGTTTGGCTAGTCAGAAGTGTTTACTTAAGTATTTTCCCTATAGAGAAAGTGAATGGGAAAGTAGGACAAAGTAGGCTTTCACTACTGCACTCTTTACAAGCAGATGCATTTCTCTGCCTAATGTTTGTTTACCGAATAATTGCTTCCTTATGCTGTTAAGTTCATTCTGAACCTTATCAGTGTTCTCTTAATAATTAGTCAAGTCGCGTGCATATTAATAAACACCTTTTACAATGTCAAAGAAATGCAGCACCTAGAACGTTACTCATGGTCAACCAGCTCAGTAGTTGATGATTGCGGTACGTTATTAAAAGAAACCCCTGGTGTTAAGACTTGTATGGCCTAATATAATGTAAATGATGTCTCTCACTGAAATATGTAGTAGAAAACCCATGAAAGATTTACGTTATTTAAAAAAACCATAACATATTTGGACAATGGGCAGCACCATTTTGTTTGCGTTCCATGTCGATGACCTCAAATGGTTGCACTATGTCAGCTACTTACATTACTCTATGGCTATTTTTACCGCAACACAACTCGGAATATAATATACGATGCCACATTGTGCAGCTTTTGGTTGTAATTTTCAGTCGATGAGAAGCGATGTAAGTCTTTACTGCTTTACTAGTGATAAAAAGAGGAGAAAAGAATGGGAAGTTGTGAAGAATGTGGATGAATAAAACTTCCTAAAGAACCGCGTCTTTGTGCCCGTTTACACTTGGTCACTTCATGCGTTTTCTCTGATTGGATAGCTATCCGATTGTGAAAACACCAGGTCCGAAACGCATTCGAGACGGATATAAATCCGATCACTCAAACCACTTCAGAAGGTGGTCTGGGACGCATTTTGAAATAAGCTGATGATCAATAAAATGCAGTAACACATACAAGTCTTAATATCCGCGGGGTTCCTTTTAAAACATGATCAGCCTTTTCAATTTGAGCCAGAGTGCAAAATTAGTGAGGATGAAAACATTGAATGCAATGCATTGAGTGCAATGTCTCTGTGGCTATTCGAACTACTGTTGTATGGTGTGTAAAAATCGTCACCTGAATGTATACAAACAGTTAAACATGCTGAGAAGATGCTGCTGTTTTATGCGATCACAGATATCTCGTGCATCACGACACGCACAAGCTTTGAGGCAGTCTGTCTCAATCGAGATATATAGGCTTACCTTCATCAGTCTCCACAACAGGCGCGGCATTTGGTTAAAGCATACACTTCTATCCATCGGCAACTGTAAGCTCTTTCGGCTGTGGTCTACTAAAGGCACCAGGGTTGAAGTGAAGAGAACAAAGATGCGGATCTTTAGGAAGTTTTATTCGTCCACATTCTTCACAACTTCCCATTCTCTTCTCCTCTTTTTATCACTAGTAAAGCAGTAAAGACTTACATCGCTTCTCATCGACTGAAAATTACAACCAAAAGCTGCACAATGTGGCATCGTATATTATATTCCGAGTTGTGTTGCGGTAAAAATAGCCGTAGAGTAATGTACAGTGGGTACGGAAAGTATTCAGACCCCCTTAAATTTTTCACTCTTTGTTATATTGCAGCCATTTGCTAAAATCATTTAAGTTTATTCTTTTTCCTGATGAATGTACACACAGCACCCCATATTGACAGAAAAACACAGAATTGTTGACATTTTTGCAGATTTATTAAAAAAGAAAAACTGAAATATCACATGGTCCTAAGTATTCAGACCCTTTGCTGTGACACTCATATATTTAACTCAGGTGCTGTCCATTTCTTCTGATCATCCTTGAGATGGTTCTATACCTTCATTTGAGTCCAGCTGTGTTTGATTATACTGATTGGACTTGATTAGGAAAGCCACACACCTGTCTATATAAGACCTTACAGCTCACAGTGCATGTCAGAGCAAATGTGAATCATGAGGTCAAAGGAACTGCCTGAAGAGCTCAGAAACAGAATTGTGGCAAGGCACAGATCTGGCCAAGGTTACAAAAAAATTTCTGCTGCACTTAAGGTTCCTAAGAGCACAGTGGCCTCCATAATCCTTAAATGGAAGACGTTTGGGACAACCAGGACCCTTCCTAGAGCTGGCCGTCCGGCCAAACTGAGCTATCAGGGGAGAAGAGCCTTGGTGAGAGAGGTAAAGAAGAACCCAAAGATCACTGTGGCTGAGCTCCAGAGATGCAGTCGGGAGATGGGAGAAAGTTGTAGAAAGTCAACCATCACTGCAGCCCTCCACCAGTCTGGGCTCTATGGCAGAGTGGCCTGACGGAAGCCTCTCCTCAGTGCAAGACACATGAAAGCCTGCATGGAGTTTGCTAAAAAACACCTGAAGGACTCCAAGATGGTGAGAAATAAGATTCTCTGGTCTGATGAGACCAAGATAGAACTTTTTGGCCTTAATTCTAAGCGGTATGTGTGGAGAAAACCAGGCACCGCTCATCACCTGTCCAATACAGTCCCAACAGTGAAGCATGGTGGTGGCAGCATCATGCTGTAGGGGTGTTTTTCAGCTGCAGGGACAGGACGACTGGTTGCAATCGAGGGAAAGATGAATGCGGCCAAGTACAGGGATATCCTGGATGAAAACCTTCTCCAGAGTGCTCAGGACCTCAGACTGGGCTGAAGGTTTACCTTCCAACAAGACAATGACCCTAAGCACACAGCTAAAATAACGAAGGAGTGGCTTCACAACAACTCCGTGACTGTTCTTGAATGGCCCAGCCAGAGCCCTGACTTAAACCCAATTGAGCATCTCTGGAGAGACCTAAAAATGGCTGTCCACCAACGTTTACCATCCAACCTGACAGAACTGGAGAGGATCTGCAAGGAGGAATGGCAGAGGATCCCCAAATCCAGGTGTGAAAAACTTGTTGCATCTTTCCCAAAAAGACTCATGGCTGTATTAGATCAAAAGGGTGCTTCTACTAAATACTGAGCAAAGGGTCTGAATACTTAGGACCATGTGATATTTCAGTTTTTCTTTTTTAATAAATCTGCAAAAATGTCAACAATTCTGTGTTTTTCTGTCAATATGGAGTGCTGTGTGCACATTAATGAGGAAAAAAAAAAAAGAACTTAAATGATTTTAGCAAATGGCTGCAATATAACAAAGAGTGAAAAATTTAAGGGGGTCTGAATACTTTCCGTACCCACTGTAAGTAGCTGACCGAGTGCAACCATTTGAGGTCATCGACATGGAACACAAACAAAATGGTGCTGCCCATTGTCCAAATATGTTATGGATTTTTTAAATAACATAAGTCTTTTATGGGTTTTCTACTACATATTTCAGTAAGAGACATAATTTATGTTATATTAAGCCATACAAGTCTTAACACCAGGGGTTCCCTTTAAACTGATTGTGGCAGTGACTGATATGGCAAACAATAGGCCTAGACAAACATCATACAGTCTACCTGTAGTTTGCAGATGTTTATTAAAATGATTTCTGAAGGATCATGTGACACTGAAGACTGGAGTAATGATGCTGAAAAATCATTTTTGCCATCACAGGAATAAATTACATTTGAAAATAAATTAAAATAAGAAACAGTTATTTTAAATCGTAATAATATTTAACAATATTGTAGTTTTACTGCACTTTTGATCAAATAAATGCAGCCTTGGTGAGCTTTTGCACTTATACAATTATAATCTGCTTATATTGAAATCCAGTTGTCATGTCATGACAGTGAAGTGCTTCTCAGCTCACCACAGAATAGTATCTCATTTGGGCTTTGGTTCACAGTGAGAGTGAATAGGAAGCTCTCAGGGGTAGAGCTGCAGGCCACAGGATCAGTTTGCCATGTGGCCTCAGTAGAGCTGTGCTGGAGCCGTGAGTCTGTTGAGGCCGACTTGGCTGTGAGCCATCCCATCATAAAGAGATGTGCCCTGTTGTCCCACATTACACACAGAGTTGGTCCTTTTCGAGAGATCTGGGCCTCTTTTCCCTTTGCCATCTCTGCCTGCTGTGGTAATTGTAGAGACTAAGCCGAGATGGGTTGGCGAAGGGAATGAAGAAATGAATGCCTCTCTTCAGGGAGTACAACAAATGGAGAAAGTGCCAAGTAGGGTAAAATGGTAGAAGTTCTCACTCGCTCCTTGTTTCTCATTGTCTCATTCTTTGTCCCCAGTAGAGGAAGAATTCCTTTTCTCCAGGGGGTTTGAAAAATTCTTCAATAACTGATTCTAAAGGCCCTGATATACTCACAGCAAAGTTCTTTTTTGTTCTTCGCTTGGGGGTAAAAAGAAGTTTGAAATACCTGAGCAAGGTATACTGTTAATGAACATCCCAACGCCATCCACACTGCTGAGAGTGCATTTAGATGAATATATAAATGTGCTGTGCGCTTTCATTTCATTAACACATAACAAAAATGACAGCATTGAGAAAACAAAGTTGAAAAAGCATCTGATCATAGCAATGTGGATATGTTTGCATGAGCTCTGCAATTCAGCACTCCAGGCACATAACATCACATTTATTTATATCGCACTTAATACAATAGATTGCTTAAAAGCAAGAAGCTTTAGGGCTTGTTCACAGAATGAGAAAAACGCTTTGAAAAACACGAGATGCGGGCAGTGAAATAGGGAAAAAGGTTTCGAGACGCGTTTTTAGAATGCTGTGTCATTCGCGAGACGCTGCAAAAGACGCAAGACGTGAATGCAACGGTAATACACATATGTCTAGCGTGTCTTTACTTAGAAAAAACAATGGAAAAGTAGCGCATTGAAATGGAAAAATGCATTTTGTGTGAACGGCCCCTTACAGTAAAAACAGTGCCAGTGTCACTTTCAATTGGAATTACAACTTCAGTTTCTATTATACAGCAGCTCTCCAGTGTGTTTGTGTTTTTACTTATGGACATCTGACCTCGACAAACTGAACAGAAGAAATGAACCGGAGACTTCCACCTCAAAGAAGGCAGAGCTTCAGAACACAATACAACCTATTACATAAATTGCCACGACCAATGGTAGTTCGAAGGTGCCACCTACTGTCAGAAAGTGGGGTTACATTTTCATTTAGCCTGTCTGCCATTTTCGTTCAGACCAATGCAAAAATTGGACTAAATTTGTGAACACAGCACATTTTAAAAACCGTGATCATTTTGTTCACTATAATAGTTATATTAAATGTTATACTCTAGAACTATATTTTCACCTGATTTTGTTCTAAATTAAATCACACCAGCTTGTTTTTCAATTTTGCTTGAAGTATATTGGGGCCTTGAACTAAATGAACTGGCTCTGAGATGAATCACAACATTACAAACTTTAATTCAAGGCAAAATAGACCAAGCTACACGACTATGTACCAAATAGGGATATTTTGAAGAATGTCGGTAACCAAACAGTTGATGGGCCCCATTGACTTCCATAGTACAGGAGGAAACAAATATTATGGAAGTCAATGGGGCCCATCAACTGTTTGGTTACCGACATTTTTCAAAATATCTTATTTTGTGAAAGAAATTCATACAGGTTTAGAACAACTTGAGGGTGAGTAAATGATGACAGAATTCTTATTTTTGGGTGAACTATGCCTTTAAACTAGTCATGCCATGAAGCACTGGATGTGTGTGTGCAGGACACAAGTGTTTGTGATGCAACAAAAGGGATGTTTGCTGAATATCTTCGTTATCATGAAACATTGATCTGTATAACATTGATCTTAGAACAGCTGTGGTAATTGTAGAGACTAAGCCGAGGGTGATTTCCTCATAACCAAACTTTGCATGTTTACTGTGATCTGTCTTCTTTTTCTCGCACGTCTGCATTTGGAAGACTTCCTGTTGATTTTTAATATACTTTAATGCAGGGAGTTGGGCCCCACTAGAGGGCATCAGAAAACTTCCAGGGGACCAAACTTCCAAGTTTTCAAATTATTTAAATTTAGTTATATTAATATAATATTAATTAAAATGCTAAAGAAACACTATTATTATTATTATTATTTTCATTACAACAGAAATACCAGAGGTGCATAAATAGTTTAAATAGAAGAGCATTCAAATTTGTCTTAGACAAAAGAGAGACCTTGGAGTCAAAAAAGTTGCAAAGCACTGCTTTAATGTGCATTCTCTTGATTTCCTAGTATTGATGAAATAAAGAAAAATGGATTTATGCTATTCAACTCGATGAAAACACATTTTATGCTTCCAGGTGTTTTCATTTGATTTTTTTTTTTTTTAGGGTTCTAGAGTGTCTGTTTCACCTGCATCACTTTTTCCCATGCCAGATTCCAATAACATACTGCCATGTATAACTAAGTTCTTAGTCATTTTGTCACCGTTTTAAAATCTATTTTTGCTTTACAACCCTTCTTTCTCTCTCTAGCTTAGAGCTGTTGTATCTGGGTGGTAACCAGATCTCCTCCATCCCTGCTGAACTAGCTAACTTGCCCTGCCTCACTTACCTAGTTCTGTGTGATAATCGCATCCAGAGCGTCCCACCTACACTCAACAGGTAAGTCTTAGATGTGCAGTGCAAATGCTTGCTAACAAAGTGTGCAGATTTTTTTATTTATTTATTTATTTATTTTTTATTAATATATCATAAGGAAAACATAATTATTTGGATAGGACAAAATCATTATTACCATTATTATTCTAATGGTATATTGTACCACCATTATATAGTAGTATATTACATATGATACACGAACGGGCCACTTTATTGGGTACACCTTGCCTTCAGAACAGCCTTAATTCTTCATGGCATAGATTCAACAAGGCACTGGAAACATTCCTCAGAGATTTTGGTCCATATTGACATGACAGCATCATGCCATTGTTGCAGATTTCTAGATTTCATCAGCTGCACATCCATGATGCAAATCTCCCATTCCACCACATCTCAAAGGTGCTTTATTGAGATCTGGTGACTGGAGGCCATTTGAGTCTAGTGAACTCATTGTCATGTTCAAGAAACCAGTTTGAGGTGATTTGAGCTTTGTGACATGGCGTGTTATCCTGCTGGAAATGGCTATCGGAAGATGGATACACTGTGGTCATAAAGGGATGGACATAGTCAGCAACAATACTCAGAGAGGCTGTGGCGTTTAAATGATGCTCAGTTGGTACTAGGGGCCCAAAGTAAGGAGAAATATCCCCCACACCATTACACCACCAGCAGCAGCCTAAACCATTGATATAATGCAGGATGAATCAATGCTTTCATGTTGTTTATGCCAAATTCTGATCCTACCATCTGAATGTTACAGCAGAAATCAAGACTCATCAGACCAGTATCGTTTTTTTCCAATATTATATTGATGCTCTTCTGCAGACCTCGGCAGTAACGAGTAGTTATTTGAGTTACTGTTGCCTTTCTTTTAGCTCAAACCAATCTGTCCATTCTCCTCTGACCTCTAGCATCAACAAGGCATTTTTGCCACTCACTGGATATTTTCTCTTTTTCTGAGCATTTCCTGTGAACCTTAGAGATAGTTGTGTGTGAAAATCCCAGTAGATCAGCAGTTTCTGAAATACTCAGACCAGCCCGTCTGGCAAAAACAACCATGCCATGTTTAAAGTCACTTAAATCACCCTTCATCCCCATTCTGATGCTCAATTTGAACTTCAGCAGATCGTGTTGACCATGTCTACATGCCTGTATGCATTGAGTTGCTGCCATGTGATTGGCTGATTAGATATTTTTGTTAACGAGCAGTTGAACAGGTTTACCTAAAAAGTGGCCGGTGAGTGTATTTTACAGTAGTATACTTGTAGTAGTAATAAAATATATATTAAAAATGTTTTGTCTGTCCTGCTTTTCCCTTCACTCTCACAGGCTCCATTCCCTGTGCTCTCTTAGTCTGCATAATAACTTGTTGACATATCTTCCGAGAGAGATCCTGAGCCTGGTACAACTTCAGGAGCTCAGTCTCCGTGGCAATCCCTTGGTTGTACGCTTCGTCAAGGACATGACTTATGACCCCCCGTCACTACTGGAGCTGGCTGGCCGCACCATCAAAAGCAAGAATCTTCTGTACTCGCATAAAGACCTCCCAAGCCATCTAGTCAACTACCTAGACATGGCCAGCAAGTGCCCCAACCCCAAGTGTGCAGGTGGGAGAAGAAAAATGATATAAAGACAAGTTAGATATAGATATAAGTTAAAAGTGTCTAGAGAGTTCAAAATCAATGAAAGTCATATAGAAGAATATGCTCTCATTCTGTCATCATTTACTGACTCTCATGTTGTTATAAACCTGTATGACTTTTGTTCATCTTCAGAACACAAATGAAGACATTTTAATATTCTTTCATCATTTTTGTCCCTCCATTGAAGTCCATACAACCAAAATATATATTGTTTTATTTTGTTTTTTTGATTCTTTGACAGAATCTGTTCTAGGAATGTATGCAAATTAGAGCATATTTAATTAACCCTTTCACACATAGAGGTCACTACAGTGAATAGCTATTCAAAAAGCCATATCTTGCATATGCATGGGTTTTGATTGCACAGTTGCACATCAACCACTACATTGGACACTAGTGCATCATCCTATACATTGCCACTAAGTGGCAAGCCGTTGTATGTGCAATTGTTTTTTCTCCAAACCAAGATGGCCAACGGCCAGTCAAAAATACCAAGTTGCTCTGGAATATCCATCCAATCTTCTATCCTAGGAGACTCTCTTGCAGGTTAAAAAAAAAATAAAAAATTGTAACATCTAAGGAGTCATATCATTTGCTAAATGATATTAATTTTAGATTGGGAGGAAATTCTGATTAATCATCTGTCCACTAAATTGTACATCATGCATCACTAGCTACAATTCATACTATTACTGTGACTGTTGTTCTTGAAAAATAAATGTTTGGTTGTAAATAAATGCATTTGTGCTATTAGAATGTAATTTGCAGTTCAAAAAAGTAATCTGATTACATAATACATGTTACTTGTAATGCCTTACTTTACTTATAACATCAAAAAAGTTATCTGATTACGTAATGCATGAGTAAAGCAAGGCATTACAAGTGTGTTACATAATGCACGTTACTTGTAATGCCTTTCTTTACCCGTAACATCAAAAAGGTAATCTTATTGCGTAATACATGTCACTTGTAATGCCTTACTTTACTCGTAGCATCAAAAAGTAATCTGATTACATAATGCATGTTACTTGTAATGCCATTCGTGCATGTCACTTGTAATGCCTTTACTCATAACATCAAAAAAGTAATCTAATTACGTAATGCATGTTACTTGTAATGCTTTCTTTACTCATAACATCAAAAGAGTGATCTGATTACATAATACATGTTACTTGTAATGTCTTACTTTACTCATAACATCAAAAAAAGTAATCTGATTACGTAATGCACGTTACTTGTAATGCTTTACTCGTTACATCAAAAAAGGTAATCTGATTACGTAATGCACTTTACTTGTAATGCTTTACTCGTTACATCAAAAAAGGTAATCTGATTACGTAATGCACGTTACTTGTAATGCTTTACTCGTTACATCAAAATAGTAATCTGATTACGTAATGCACTTTATGTGTAATGCTTTACTCGTTACATCAAAAAAGTAATCTGATTACGTAATGCACGTTACTTGTAATGCTTTACTCGTTACATCAAAATAGTAATCTGATTACGTAATGCACTTTATGTGTAATGCTTTACTCGTTACATCAAAAAAGTAATCTGATTACGTAATGCATTTTACTTGTAATGCTTTACTCGTTACATCAAAAAAGGTAATCTGATTACGTAATGCACGTTACTTGTAATGCGTTACCCCCAACTCTGCTCATTTCAGATGAGATTGAAAACATCCGATTGCTAGTTTTTTTTCACAGTCTGAAAACATCAATAGATCAATGTAAATTTCAGTCTGAGGTTTTCTTAGAGAGAAGAGCTACAGTAGAAATGTGTCCATTTTGAACATAAATCAGAATGATCAACTAATAAGGGTAAATTGACGTACTCTGGTAGAATGGAGGGAGCATGAGCGCTTTCTACATAATCTGAGGTAGGTTCCACAGAGTTGTACCTCCACCAGATCTTGGATGGAATCACGTCCTCCTGTTCTGATATAAAAGACATGCAATGTTCAACTTGTATGAAGTTCTCTGTCTGCTAGTCGAACAGGAACAAACTTAATTGCTTTTGCAATAATTGAAAGGGTTAAATAATGGATCATTTTCATATTTAATCATAGCATTTCAGAAAACTTTTTGTCGTAATGTACTGTGATTAATCAAATGGGGAAAGTATGATGAAATCTGTTTCACCTGTGGTGTCATGCCTCAAAAGTATCTTCATTTGTGAATGAAACTAGGTTTGGAAGGACATGAGGGTTATTGATGACAGAACTATCCCTTTAAATCATATTGGATCTTTTTAGACAATGTAAAATTGTTTTCTAACCACAGTACATCTCACCACCTCATTCCCAGGCGTCTACTTCGATTCGTGCGTTCGTCACATCAAGTTTGTGGATTTCTGCGGGAAGTATCGCCTGCCCTTGATGCACTACCTGTGCTCCCCAGAATGCACCTCTCCCTGCAGCTCCAACCCTCAGAGCGACGCTGACTCGGACGATGACAACAGCGTGCCCGCCGATCGCCTTCAAAGAGTTCTGCTGGGATAACCTCGCTCACCCCGCACACATCTCTTCTCTCTGGCTTACAGTGTTATCGGCAAGAACATTGAACTTTACAGCCAGCTGGACTGAAAACCTCTCAGCTGAAGCCAAATCTTGTTGCCAATTGATTGAGCAAGTGGAATCCTGCAGCATTCTGGGAAAGATATCTGCTGATAGTTTCTCTTACAAAGGCCTTGCAAAGGCAAAATCAAAAACACTGGCGGTTCAGAATAGTTGTTTTATAAATTGTTATATTAACTACGTTGCTTTGGTCATCAATCTGTTTAGCTCTTGCACTTTTTTAATACGTATAAGATGCAGTTTAGGTACACTCATATCTTTTGCTTGACAAAACAGTAGTTTGCTTTGTCACTCACAGGAGAGCAATAACTCAACTTTTACACATTACGCACAAAAATTTACTGTGAATAAGAAAAAATAAGCATTGAGAATATTTTCTTTTTGGGGTTTGTGAGGGGTTTAGAAGTATTTCATTGTTTTCTTCATGTTTGTAATTGTAGCTTATCACAGGGGCCTGCAGACCTCACTGTCAAACAGTGCTACACATCGTCACAAACATATGCTTATATGTCTGCAAAACCTATTGTTTAAGCTTTCATGTTTGTATTGAATACCCTGCGGTTGCATTCAAAAACTGGGGCAATGCTTGAAATCTTGAGATAAACAGTGACAAAGGTCACCACTCACCAGTCACTTTGTTTTGAAGGTTAATTCTTCATGTAGACCAGTTTTGCATCAGTAGGAAATATATGACATTGTTACAGAGCCAATGGACAAAATTGTGAAGCGTTTCTGGCATTTCTTTTTAAACAGAACTTTAACACTTTCTGTTTTTACACTTACTTTTCTTTAGTTTCTTCAAATGTGTCTTACACGCTTAGGCCTAACCAATATTGCCTATGCAAATGCCTAATGCAATCATTATTTCACAGAGTTTTAAAATTCATATCTAAGGCTTTTATATTAAATGATCATTTATGATATTTTCTATATATCATTGACAAGATAGAATGTATTTTATTTAAGATGATGAAGGTCGATTTGGATTTCATTCACTCCTCTAATGGTTTATAAACATGTATTTGCATTTCTTATGTAGAGTACTATAATAAAAAAAAGTATTAATTTGTGTATCGGTCACTTTTTAAAAAATTAATATTACATGTTATTCTGGCGGGAAAAAAAAAATGCCAGAGCTTTAGAAACATTTCTATAGTCCTATTAAGTACAAATCTCTGATGTGCTTTTGAAAATTATACACAAACTGTTATATACCACAATATATCTAAGTATTACAAGCTCAAATAAGACTTTCTGTGATTAGAACTAGCTTTGTAAAGCAATACATTAACTGGAGAAGTGGCAAATGTCATATAAAGCAAGGGAAATTGTTGGTCTACAGCAGTGGTTCTCAACTCTGGTCAGGGACCCACAGTACTGCACATTTTGCAGCGTTGCATAAATTTTCGTTAACACTTTACAATAAGGTTCATTAGTTAACATTAGTTAACTACATTAGTTAACATGAACTGCACTTATACAGCATTTATTAATCTTTGTTAATGTTAATTTCAACATTTACTAATATTACATTATTACTAATAATACATTATTAAAATCTTGTTAACATTAGGTAATGCACTGTGAACTAACATGAACTAACGTTAACGAAGCTTAGTAAATACAGTAACAAATGTATTGCTCATAGTTAGTTGATGTTAGTTAATACATTAATGTTTAACTAATGAACCTTACTGTAAAGTGTTATCAAATTATACAGTCATCATACTTAAAACTGGTAGTACTACCCAGCTAAACTTTTCATTGGGATCATAGAAAAAATGTTAAAATGTAAAAAAAAAAAATCAGTTCCCTTTCAGTTGGATCACATTCGACGTACGTCAGTAGTGACTGACGAATTGGGATATCGCTAGAGAGCCCTATCAGCTTCAAGTAACTAAAAACAAGCCAATGGAATTGGCGTGCAATATTTGCATAATGCGCACCGCCTCCGCCAGGTGGTATAAATAGGAAGCAGATGCAATCGCACTCTGTCTTTCGCTTTGGAGCCAACCTTTTGGTGTTCTCCAGCTATCAGACTGAGAGTTAAACTCTACAAGCCTTTGAGTGTGTAATCAGCGTCTTGTGTTGGTGTGACAGCACTACAGCGAGGTCGCGAGCTTTACAAGGAGCCCAAGCTATATAAGCTCTTAACTGCTGTTTTGACAGCAAAGTGTTTCCCGGTTGCTGTTGTGATTTGGGCCGGTTCCTCTGTTGTGTTCGGGGAACGGTGTACCTGAACACATCATGACTTCCCTGTGTGCTTCGGCACAAGAAAGAGCTGAATTTTTCCCCTCTAAAAGAGTTTCACAGATGAACCCTGCGTCTTTTTCAAGATGTCATTTCGTCTGTGCGTTACTGGGTGCGGTCGTTCACTGGTCCCCGCTGACGGTCACAATCGCTGCATCACGTGTCTGGGCATTCAGCACGCTGAAGCTGCTTTTGTGGATAATTCATGTACTCATTGTGGGAACATGACTATCACAGTGCTGAGATCGAGACTCTTGTTCCTTGGTTCTCAGGGAGCGGGGTTCCCCTCCCCTATGCCCCGTGCTGCCGTTTTGTCTGGCTCCGGCCAGGGTGACGGCGCATCAGCGTGTACGCAGGGTGATCTAAGGATCACAGTCAGGGCTTACCCGCCGAGCGCCGCTCCGCGGGCCCCTGCCCCCTCTACAACACTGCAGCCTGTGGTGCTGCCATTGGATCGTGCTGGTCCCTCTACGGAGCAACCATACGTTTCCTTCGGCGCGCCTGCGGACGATCAAATGTCGATCATGGCATCGGAAGGTGAGCAAGAGTCCTCAGGAGATGAAGACTCGGCTGCGTTACCTCCCTCTGGGTCAGTAGCGTTGCCCGACCCCGATCCTGAATTGACGGCTATGCTTTCCCGGGCTGCTGAGAAGGTCGGGCTCGTCTGGAGTCCTCCACTGTGTCCTGGCCCATTTTGGCTTGATGATTGGTACCTCGGCGCAGCCCGCACTGGTCCCCAGCGCCCCGCCCCGATGCCTTTCTTCCCGGAGGTGCATGAGGAGGTGACTAAGTCTTGACGGACGCCGTATAGCATTCGTTCTAGACCTGGTCCCTCTTCCGCCTTAGGGGATACACGTGGATTCCCCCAGTCAAGTGGTCTGTTGCGATGCAGCTGTGTCCAACGGCCGCTGGCTGGCGTGGTGAGCCGCGTCTCCCATCCCGGGCCTGTAAATTCTCCTCAGGTTTGACAGAGAAAGCTTACAGAGCCTGTGGACAAGCTGCCTTCACCCTGCACGCCATTTGCAGGTTTACCTTTCTACCGAAAGGTAGAGTTTACCCATTGTCCATCCCATACACTTAAGCAGCACTCCAACAGGAATTTATTCATCCATCAACATCCCCTGCCGCTTCAAGCTTCTTTTTTTGTGGCCAAGAAAGACTGAGGCTTGCGGCCGTGTATCGACTATCACATTCTCAACTCACAAACAGTAAAATTCTGTTATCCCCATCCTCTGGTCCCCGCAGGCCTGGAACAGCTGCAAGGAGCTCACATTTTCTTGAAACTGGATTTGAGAAGTGCCTATAACCTTATCCGTATCCGAGAAGGTGCATTGCACTGTTGACTCTGCTGTACCTGCATTCTGCAATAAACTTGTTAAGTTGTTACTTACTCACCTGCCTCCGTCTGTATCTGACACATGCATTGATAAGTTGTGGGAAATAATTCTTAATTCATTGCCAAGATACCTAATACATCATTCTCCAATCTCTTTAATTTGTTTAAATTGTGATGGTGATCATGTGGTCCTGTTGCTCCTGGCTAACATTTTGTAAATGTTCGTGAAGCCTGCACTTTTCTGAACATATTCAGTGTGATTACCTGTTGCTTCTGTAACCTCTTCTGTGGAAAAAAAAAAAAAACCTTTGGTGCTTTCAAGGTATCATTGAAATTTAAATTTGTTTTAGTTGGCAAGATTGATTCCCCTCAGAATCCATTAGCAAGACACTTGTCAGTTCAGACAGTCAGAGAGAAATTCAGCATTTGGCCAGTGAACATACAGGACTGAGTTCCTGCATTTGCATATGAAAGCCATCTCATCACTGGTACTGAATACAGAGGGACTTTCTTTTCACCTTCCAAATTCAAAGTTTTTACTCTATATGGGACACTCTTTCTTTGAAAGAGAAAGACCTGGTAACAAACTGATGCCACTCTTTTTTCTCCACTTTATTCTGTCTTGCTTTCACTCTCTGTGAGGATTGTCTGATCCTTGATGGGTTTTGAGGGACAGATGTGTTATTTGTCCTGCAGTTTGTTTGACCACTTCTTAAACACTTGTTAGGAACTCAAAGCCCCATGGCACCCTACTGACAGCACACTGAAAGTGTCTCTCCTCACTTCAGTGCACCTCAATGCAGTATTGTGAATGCTGAGATGTCGCTTTCTCCATAGATTGCACATTTGCTTAATGCAGAAACTTGTTAAACGGTTCTTTTCACATTTTTTATCTCTTTATCCATATTTAATTACCCATACATTTATTCAGTAGCTGCTCTGATAGATTCTATTCAGTAATACAGTTCATTCAGTAAACAATTCATCAGACTGATTCAAAACCCCCATTTAAAATTGACTTTTTATCTCAGTTCTGACTTTCTTTTTCACAATTTTAAGTTTATATCTCACAATTTTGAGTTGACATCTCACAATTCTGACTTTCTCAGAATTTCAGAATTATTTTGCAGTTCTGACTTTTTCAGAATTGCAAGTTTGTAATTCTGACTTTATCTCTCACAATTTTGAGTTTATATCTCACAATTCTGACTTTTTTCCCTGAATTCCTAGTTTATCTCTTTTAAAGGTGCAGTAAGCAATTTCTGAGAAACACTGTTGATATTTGAAATCAACACAAACAAACACACCCTTCCCTTCATTGCTCTGCCCCTAAAATGTACGAATGAACACGCAATGCAAGTGAATGTCTCTTTATCATAGCAAAATAATGCTTCACGAAAAATAGAGCACAGATGATGAGCGAACGACAAGAAAGAACAAAACATGAATACAGTACACAATATATACATAGCAATATGTATATATTGTATATATATTATATATTGTATATTGAGTATATACAAGTAAGAGTTGGTTGTTAGGCTCCAGCAGCACACCAATAGCTGTTTCCATCCAAAGTTGCGAATTTAACTTATGCACAAAATTAGAATATCGCTTAAAAAAATTGCGAATAAAGCAGCGTTTCTATGCTATGTGTTCAAGAGAACAAAATCATCACTTCCTGGGAAATTGGCACAAAATATCTGTAAGGGAAGCCACTGTGGCTCTTTTTTTCCTACATCCTAAATGTTGTGCATCTCAAAGCGTGCAGATAAAATGCAAGATATGCTGTCATGTTATCTTGCGTTCTGATGCCTAGTGTCGGAATGCAGTCGCTTCTGGGAGGGAATAAAACCAAATCATTTTGATGACAGACTTTGGTTCAGGCATTTCAGAATGATTTCAGAAAGACACTGTGCAATAAAATTGGTCCACTGATTAGTCATTATCCAATTGCATCCACTGTTGCCTTGTGAGACAAAGAGTTTTTTGTTGCACATCCATTGATTTATTCAGTAAATGTGTTTCCATCATATTCGCATGTCTTCTTTTGGGATAAAAAAATGATCCACCCCAGTTGAGCACCCCATGTTTTTTTATTCACATTTAAAAAAAATTATGGGCATCTTGGCGTTTCCATCTAGCATTTTTATGCAATATCCCAAAATGTGCTAATAGCTAATGCCACTCAAAACTGTCCCGTTACTCAAGCTAACACCACAACAACATCATATCTTGGTTCTGTGGAACATAGCAAAACCAATGTTACTCACGTATGGAGCAGAAACACCACAACCTCTGCATCAGTTTTCAGGCCTTCCCGCTTCGGTCTCTCCAGAACTGGAAAGCTTTTATAATAATAAAGCGGGTCCTAAAGCTCTGGCCTGATAGTAAGCCTTCTTTTTCCAGTGATATTCCTCTGACCTTTTCTTTTTTTGTAATTTCTCTCAGTCATCTCTCTTTCTACAGTTTTTCTTCAAATAACCTCTTACTCACTCTCTCTCCTCCCCCATAATGAGTGGACACACCCCCTACTGCTGATTGGCTTCAAGTGTGTTGTGGTGCTCAGGCCGATCCACTTTCAACAGCGTTTCTCAGAAATCGCTTACTGCACCCTTAAGGGGCGCCTAATTTTGTGGACAGAAGGATCTCTCTGAAGTTCATCTTTTAAAATTTGTGCCTCTAAACCTTGTTTTTTTCTGCCCTCAAATTTCTCATTTTAAATGCAAAAATGCATTCTGTGGTGTGAATGGTCACCTTTTTTCCTTTTTTGGACAATTTTAGGCTGAACTGTCCCTTTAAAGCATGACACTCTGTAATCAATTTAATTGACTGTTTACAAAATTGATCTGAGTATTCTCTGAGGGCACTAATCAAAGGTTTGATTAAAGGTCAAAGGTGTAAAAAAAAACCCAACAACAACAAATAACATAAATAAAGAAACGTTCACTGAGTTTCATAATACATATGCAACTAATCTGAACACTCCATATATGTGTGCAGCTACCTGACCACAGGAATGTGCAAGTAGACAGCTGTGTGGGCGTCTGAGGTCTTCACATCAGGAGGGATATTGCATCTTTCTAAGGAAATATAAATTAAACCTCGACTCTATAATCAAAAAATCCAGTTCTTTCCTCATACCAATTCTCAAACAATTTCCTCAAACAATTCTTGTGAAACTAAATGTGAGAGGCTAATTAAAGAAAAACAAAAACATATAGACATATCTGTGTGAAGTTAATTAATTAATGACTAGGGAAAAGCTAGTAGATGTACTTAGCGTGTAGGTAAGTGTGTGTGTGTGTATCTGTATAGCTGCAATTACTTGCAACCTGAGACACATGAAAGACGGCAGGATGAAATTGAAGCATTCACATTTAAATGGATGTAAGTTGAGAGCTGTGAACAAAGTTTAGAGTTGTATGATGTCCTGCACTCACTTTACAGAGAATATCCTGTTGTCGAGTACATATGACAGAACCTTTTTCTGGAATAACAGTCTTTATACATGTCTGGAATATGACCCACATTCACACAGCAGCATATGAGCATCAGTAACCTGTCATTTTGGGCAGGACTACCTGCCACAGGAGGTGAGTAATAACCGTGCCATGACTAGAGTGGGTGGATGGAATGAGGATCTGTGTTCTTAGGATTATTCTGTGGTTCTTTCCATTACAATATGGACCTTTTATGACTTACCAAGGTGAGTGTTGTTGTCAGTGTACAGTCACCAGTGATTTCTGTCTATACAAGTTATATCTTGAAATCAAGTTCGGCCATAAAGATAGTGCTGTTTAATAACTTTTGGTCAAGTCAAGAAGAATCATTATTCTCTAATATTAAATGTAACCTTCACCGTAGAGATATCAATCATAGACTGTAATTAGGTTATGGTGGATCACTTTGTAGTTTTATGGCTTTGCACATTTCTCCAGAAAAACAACAACAATGCACTGTCGAGTGTTAGATTTAGGTTCCTACAATTTTGACCAATGAATTTTCATGACTTTTCCATGATCTTTCCTGTAGATTTTGATTTATACATATAGTGCGTTTATAATACAATTCTGAATTAATTTCTCGCAATTCCAAGTCTATATCTCACAATTTTGAGTTAAAGGTACACTATGTAACTTCTGGGCTCTAGCGATCAAAAAACATGCATTGCATTTTGTGGAAGAACATGTTTTGGCTGTGCTTCGGCTCTGCGTGACTGTGCGGATAAATATTATACTGCTCATAAAACATTCACTACTAGGCCCTTTTAAATAAATTCCAGCACAGTGCTTCAACAATCATAATAAAATGACCCTTCACAATAGATAATGCTTTACAAAAAACTCTGAAAGAGCTACATATACCAATTTATCTTTTCAATAAAATACCTTACTCACCTTTTGAGTAATAAAAATGCCATCTCCTAATTTCTTAGTTCTCTCCATCTCCAAAAGGCCAAGTCAGTGTTGAATCTTGTTTTATTACGAGCTCTGCCGTGTTCTCTTTTTGCCAGCAGACTCTCCTCTGTTCTGTGTTTTTAAAAACTGGTGATTCTCCGGAGGTTCAAGACTAAACTGCTTCATCATCACACACACACACTATACATCAACACACACACACACTATACACAAATCAAAGTAGCCGGAGCAGTTTTTCTCTATTAACGGATATGACGAGACATGAAAAAGGGTTTTTTTTTTTTTCTGTAATTAAATTCAAAAGGTAAAACTTAAATATATTCTAGATTTATTAGACATAAAGTAAAATATTTCCAGACTTTTTTGTTTTCATTTTGATGATTACAGCTTGCTGCTCATCAAAATCAAAAAATCAGTATCTCAAATTATTAGAATATTTAATTTCAAGTTCTAATAAATTACCATTCTCAGTGTATAAATACTGGGTTTAGGTCAGTAATCCCAACAGCAGTCATGGGTACACACAGTCATGACAGTTGTCCAGAAGACGATCATCAAGACCCTCTACAATGAGGGTAAGCCACAGAGGGTCACTGCTGAAAGAGCTGGCTGTTCGCAGAGTGCTGTGCCAAAGCATATTCATGGAAAGTTGACTGGAAGGAAAAAGTGTGGTAGGAAAAGGTGTACAAGTAAAAGGAATGACCGCAGGCTTGAGAAGATTGTCAGGCGAAGCCGATTTAAGAACTTAGGAGAGCTTTAAAAGGAGTGGACTGAAGCTGGAGTCAGCGCATCAAGAGCCACCGCACACAGACTTCTTCAGGAAATGGGCTACAACTGTTACATTCCACGTACCAAGCCACTTCTGAACCAAAGACAATGTCAGAAACGATAGAACTGGTCTGTTGCTCAGTGGTCCAAAGTCCTCTTTTCAGATGAAAGTAAATGTTTCATTTCATTTGGAAATCAAGGTCCCAGAGTCTGAAGGAAGAGTGGAGAGGCACAGAAACCATGTTGCTTGAAGTCCAGTGTGAAGTTTCCACAGGCAGTGATGATTTGGGCTGCCATGTCTTCTGCTGGTGTTGGTCCACTGGGTTTTCTGAAGTCCAGAGTCAATGCAGCCATCTACCAGGAAATTTTAGAGAACTTCATGCTTCCTTCTGCTGACAAGCTTTATAGAGATGCTGATTTCATTTTCCAGCAGGATTTGGCACCTGCCCACACTGCCAAAGGTACTAAAAGCTGGTTCAATGACCATGGTGTTACTGTGCTAGATTGGCCAGCAAACTCACCTGACCTGAACCCCATAGAGAATCTATGGGGTATTGTCAAGAGGAAGATAAGAGACACCAGACCCAACAATGCAGATGACCTGAAGGCCACTATCAAAACAACCTGGGCTTCCATTACACCTTAGCAGTGCCACAGACTGATTGCCTCCATGCCACAACTCATTGATGCAGTAATTCATGCAAAAAGAGGCCAAACCAAGTATTGAGTGCATAGAAATAAACATACTTTTCAGAAGCCTGACATTTCTGTTTAAAATATCCTTTTTTTTAATTGATCTTATGAAGTATTCTAATATTTTGAGATAGTGAATTGGTGGGTTTTTGTTAAATGTGAGCCAAAATCATCACAATTAAAAGAACTAAAGACTTAAAGTACTTCAGTCTGTGTGCATTGAATTTATTTAATACCACAATTTTAGTTCCACAATTTGAGTTGAATTACTGAAATAAATGAACTTTTCCACAACTTTCTAATTTATTGAGATGCACCTGTATGTACACAATTTCCTGTAAAAACCATCACAACAGGTCTAAAATAAAAACACATAATAGGCTTACCATAGTGAATCAGGTTAAGACAGAAACATTTTTTTATTAACATTTTTATTAATTTTGAACAAAAAAACTTACATAGTGTACCTTTAACATCTTGAAATTCAGACTTTTTTTTCCGAGTTGAATTTTATATCATGCAATTTAGACTTTCTCAAAATGACGAGTTCAGAACACAATTCTGACTTTTTCTCCCAATTTCGAGATTTCAGCTCAATTTTGAGTTAACATCTCACAATGCAGACTGTTTCCTCCGAATTGTGAGTTTATATCTCGCAATTCTGACTTTTTTCTCAAAATGTAATACATTTATTTCTCACTATTTTGAGGATATATCTCAGTTTTTACTTTTTTCTCTCAGAATTGTGTTTATAACACACTAATTCTGACTTTATTTCTCACAATTTCGAGCATATAATTTTAAGTTAAACCCAAAAATTTTAAGTCCACCCAAAAATAAAAAAATTCCCCCATGATTTACTCACCCTCAAGCCATCCTAGGTGTATATGACTTAGGTGTATATACAGAGTTATATTAAATAATGTCCTGACTCTTCCAAGCTTTATAATGGCAGTGAATAGAGGATGAGATTTTAAAAACCAAAAAAGTGCAACCATCCATCATAAAAGATAACAACACAGCTCTAGGAGGTTAATAAAGGCCTTCTGAAGCGAAGTGATGAGTTTGTATAAGAAAAAATATCCATATTTAAATCTTTAAAAACTAAAATAACTAGCTTCCGGCAGACGGCCATACGCACATCAACTTTCGCCAAAAGAGTAACCCCTGATGTGATGTAGGAGTATCGTAAGCTTAGACGTCTCTCGCTGTTCAAACAAATAGGGCTGTGCAACAAACTCAAGCTCCTCTTCTCTTATATCAAAATCCTCCAACATTTCTCTTTAAAAATTCTCATTTTAGACTTATAATTCGTGACCGGTGTTTTTTGTGTTTTTTTGCTCTATCCTCTGCACTTCCGTGTTCATCGTTACGTCATGCATCGGGTCAGAGTTCACTCTTTCGCCGTAAATCGATGCGTACGGCCGTCTGTTGGAAGCTAGTTATTTTAGTTTTTAAACAATTTTACACAATTTACTGCCATTATAAAGCTTGGAAGAGGCAGGGCATTATTTATTATAACTCCGATTGTATTCGTCTGAAAGAAGACACCTAGGATTGAGTAAATCATGGGGTAATTTTCATTTTTGGATGAACTAATCCTTTAACATTTTATGGCTTTACACATTTCTCTAGAAAAAACAAAAGAGTCATGACTTTTCCATTATCTTAGCCATTATTTTTAAATTTCTGCACAAAGACTGAAAATAATTTTGGTTTAGACCGATTACTAATGAATCATTCAGAACGCTTTGTAGCTTGACCAATTCACTGAGGAAAAAAGTCAATTTTCCATAGTCATTCTCAAAACACTCTAGAAAGTAATAATAGATTCTGGCCTGTATGCAGCTTTGGTGTCTGTTTTGAAGCACAAGCTTTTGCTAAATTTGTGCACCCATCGTTTCCCATATGCCATTGTCATAGGGCATATTGGTTTTATACGGTCTCCTCTTTCCCTACTAGTAGACAGCCATCTACTGTTGCTTCGTGTGGATGAAAAATTTAGCAGGTCTTTGCAACATGACCCTGGAAGCACCGCATCTGCCCTGAGGTTACCCAGGTTCAGACTCACAGAACTTGATCTTCATTCAGGGGAGGGAACTTAACAGCCCTATAAAAAAATTAAAAAAAAAAAAAAAAAATCTCTAAACCATTAAATATCTTATGCCAACCTGCACAAATTCTGCCCCAATATTTGCACAATTTAAACACTTTTTTTTTTCAGTCTACCCATTTGTCTTATAGCTGTATTGTAAATGAGGCTTAATGTTTTTAAATAAGAGCTACAATTTAAATATTGCGTCTAATTTAATAAAAATGTCATATTTTTAACCTTATTTCTGACGTCAGTGTATGAATTTGTCTGAGCCCGACAGCGACATCTGCTGCTGAAAATCACAACTGACGCTGGCCACGTAAAAGTTCTACATTTGCTAAAATAAAAAATATATGCTATTTAAAATAATAATAATAATAATTAAAAAAACGACAGATAGACAATTTGCGTTACACATGAAATTTGCGATTATTGCAAGACAGCAACAGTGGGTCACAATGCTAAAAACAATATTGTCGTAGGCCTACATACAATTTGACTAAAGAAACAATAAGCAAGCCCAAAGTCTGTTTGTCGTTCATTTCCAAGGAATAGCTATAACCGCATGCCTAGACTCACAGTAAGAACCCGTGAAGTTTTAATAACCCCCTATGGTTCGCGCCTCGCAGCGAGTTTCTATCCTCTGCGTTATTATTTGCTCGCTTGGAGCGAGATGGCGTCATCGACTCACCGAACCCCCAAATCAGTCTGCTATCTTAACACGCATGCGCTCACTACTGCGTAATGGAGCAGGTGTGATAAACACGAGTGTATTTCTTTCCATTGTAGTGTATGATATATTTTTTTGTGTGTTGTTTTGATAATGACTCCCATGCAGTACAGAATCCACCCTATCCCACACTCCACCCTGTCCCAGGAGACCTCTTAGTTAAGTCAACACACGTTATGAGAAGATAAACAATTAATTACTACCATACAGTGGTTAACTTTTTTGCATTGGGCATAACGTGGTGAGTATAATAAACAAAAATGTCATATTCAAACATTAAAATGTCTTTTAAATAATTTTAAAAAGTAAAAAAAAAAAAAAGAAGAAGAAGAAGAAAAGAAAAAAGAAATGGGAACATTGGTATTATAAGTGATTATAGAATGTACACAAAAAAGTCAATCATAAAATGACTTAATCGAACTCATTAGGTTACCTATCCACTTTGCAGTCCAAATGAACCTCTCTCTGTCTCTCCCTCCCTTTCTCAGCCACCTCCTCTTTCTCTCTCTGACTCAGTCCGCTCAACTCACTTCAGTGTTTCAGGAGTTTATACATTGTTTGCTGTTCATCATATATGGCACAGACAATCAAAACTCAAAAACTACAGACTAAACCTTTGGATCACCCGTTATTACTTTTGCTGCTGTAATGTGATGTCGCTTGTTAATTGGGACGTTTTGTATCGGATCTCTCAAGGATCATGTGGGGACATCAGGACATGGATCACAGGTTTGCTAAATCTATTTTCATAAGGCAATTTCATGTTGCAGATTCTGTACGTAAAACAGTAGCTACCTAAAATAAACTGGAAAGTGCTGCCATATTCTACACAAAAATGTGGTAAAATATTGTAGAATACATGCAACAACAGCAACAAATATTAAATATAATAATAATAGCAATAATAAATGCTTAAATGTATTGATTTCAATGTTAATTTTATTATTTTAAATAATTATATAGTTAGCTAGGTATTTTTTTAAGTTCCACGTCCTAAAGAAATAGGCTACAAAGTTATCTGAGTACATTTAATTATGCTTCTAAAACGAAACGCAGTTCATTCCATTTTTTTTTTTTTTTTCTTCTGAGATGTGCCGTGACTTTCATTTGGCGGCTTATTGGCGTCTTCTCAGTGGGCGTTGAGTCGGCGGGGGTAAACCAATAATAACTGGCATTCATACTTGATCAGCTTAGATTAAATTGCTAAACGGATTAAAACAGAGTGAGGGGGATTGATTGTTCATATATGATCCCCAAACACACTAGCTGCGCTTTTCTGTAGATGGCTCAATGACGTGACGGGTCTTCCCCCCACCCCCCAAAGGCCTTAATAATTATAAAAAACAAAGATATGAAATCCAAAATATGTAAGGTTGTACAACTAGATCTCTTTTATTGAATCCAAAAGGTTTTAATTATATTTTGCTACATATAAAGGTATTTTAAAGATTTTGTATCAAAAGTATCAAAAGTCATTCGGTTTAACCGTCCAAAGGCCAATACAGCCATTTTATTTGTGATTAAAATATCTTAAAATGTAATAAAAAAAAAAAATAAATATATATATATATATATATATATATATATATATATATTTTTTTTTTTTTTTTTTTTTTTTTTTTTTTTTTTTTTTAATTCTGGCATGATTTTATAACATCATATATCAACATAGTGCAAAACGGTATTAAAATTATGTGTAGAACTCATTGCTTTGTTATAAGAAAGATGTCAGGAAAAATGAATTTCACTGATGTCATTTGGAGTAACAAATATAAAGGGACCATTTTGGATCAAGTTATGCGGTCAATATCATGGGACAGGATGTGACATCATTCAGACACCTGCAAAGGACCACATGGCCATGAAGTAAAGTAACTAACTCTCTGTTAACTGTTTGAAAAATTCATGTTTTCACTTGCTCATACGCATTCCCAAAACATCAGGTCATTCGGTACAACCGCTATAAAACATGGAAAATGTTGTAAAATTTAAAAAAACTTGTACTAAATATAAAATGATTGATTGTCCTTTTGCTAGCTAGCTAACTAGCTAGATATCAGCCTGTTAGCACTGTTTGAAAATATTGTCATTCGGTATAACCAAAATTTGGTAAAACTGAAATTTTGGTTAAACCGAATTACTTTTTTGGTAAAAATGTTGTCCATCTTGTAAAAAATGACAAAAGCAGTGTTAATTGACTGTAAAAACCACATAATCTCATTGTTAACACTTAATAAAACTTTATTATTTCCCCATTAGGTTTTTTTTTCAATCTTTTAAAAAACTTATTCATCAATGACCCAGTTATCGATGTCTCATTCACTTCTCTGAAATCTGCACATGGGGCAAAAATCCTAGACCTGCTGTGATGAATAAATAAATGCTTAGAAAACTCTTTTAAAGAGAATATTCAATACAAAACAGCTAAATGCAGTGTTTACTCGTTCATGAGAGATAAGTCTAATGAGAAGGGAAGACACCCCTCTAGATGAGTGTTTTGTCTGAGGTGTTTGTAGTGTGTTTTGAAGCAGACCTCACATGAACTTCATGTGCTAGTTGTCCTGTGAGATGCTCTCAACTGTCCAGTCATGGGCTAGTTAGTTGGACAGGCCTGCTCTGTCTTTACACCATCTCCCCATTCCACAGTAAAGAGTGAAAAATGGTCGGAAATGCCTCTCTGCGCCGGTCGTGCCTGCAGGAAACTGTAAACTACAGATCTATATTGGGACAGATGACAATACAACTTTAGGAAGGAACTACAGGAATTTCCAAACCACCCTGAAAAGAGATGTGTCATGAATCTGATACCATAATGCATGCATGTTTAAACATGTTTAACTTAAAATGTTAAAAAATATGTATTAAATGTGAACGCTAGATTTTGTCTGGCTGGTGCCTTTCCAGAAGGAATTAAAGTGTTATAAAGTCACCTGACTTTATAATGCATTGCCGTTCTAAAGTCACTGACACATAAAACAAAGTTTTAGCTTAAAAGGTTTCATTTTAGTAACATTAAAATGCCTGAACTAATGCTGGCTTTGATAATCCTAATCACCTAAAGACAGAAACTAAAGTGCCAGGAAACTGCACTGTAAAAATGTTTTGTCAGACGGCCTAAAAAAACGTGGTGCACTTGGTAACATTTATTTTTTCAAGACACAAATATGTATTTAACATAACTTGTTATCACTACATCAATATGAAAAGATTACGTTACACAAATAACAATCATTTTAATGGTCAGATCAGATAAAACTGCAGTTTCAGCTTAATGCCCAAACAAAATCTACATGTATAATGTATCGAATGCTGCTGATTGAAAAAAAAAAAAAAAAGTTAAATGTTTTAATCATATGTATAGCTCTCAACAAACAAATTAATTAATTTATCTATTTGTACATCAGATTTCTTAATTAATTTTGCAGAAATCAAGAAGCCAGAGATGTTTGTATTAAAGCACATGTTTATTTGCAACCATTATGACAAAAAAATAAGTGTAAAATCCGTTAATACTGGATAAGATTTATTAGTTACAGGGTCTCATTGGAGCCATAAATTAATCTGAGCTTATTAAATCTTATTAATAAATGATAATTTAATACGCATGTAATTTTTTTTTTTTTTACTTCTGTACCTCTAAAATGAGGAAATACACACTAATATTAAAAATTAATTTCCAATTATTTCTAATTCAGTATTCAATGTCCATGTCTATGATTGTCATTATTAAATTTTAAAATATTCATGATTGCTGTGACACTGTCTATTTAACAGTATGTCTTAAAGCTTGATACTATATAACTTGGCTCCAAAGTTTAGGCTGCATATCTGTTCTGCAGTCTCAGACATGATAAACTTTATGTGATATTACAGGTATGACAAGACAAGTATGACAAATAAAATTTATGATATTGACATCATAGACTGGGGTTGTTAGAATTTTTTTTGTTGTATAAATCAGTTCACACAACCTGTGTACTAAACAGCCGCTAGTTTGAGGCTCTGTCTGTGACTCATCTTGACTCATCAGCTCAAGTCTGCAAAATCACAACTAGCATTTGTAAAAATTCTTTTCTCCTGGACTCAAGACCAAGTTTCACTCTCACATATCTCTCAAGACCAGTCTAGGCCTGCATCATATGTCAAATTACATATGTAGTTGCTTGACAGAGGCTTTCTTAGTTTCAATAAACAAAAAACTTAAAGTGCCCCTATTTTGCTTTTTTTGGCTATTACCTTTAATGTAGTGTCAATTTAGTAGATTTAGCTGTGAATTTAAAAGGCCTGCGAGTTATTGTCTCCTAAAAGAACAAACCAATTCTGAACTGCCTGAAACGAGTTGTCAGTAATTCCATTTTTTCCCTTGCGCAACCAGCCTAGGTTTGTAACACATTTGCTTAATGCCAGCCTATGGTCTTCATTGGCTGTCCGTGAACAACGTCTACTTGTCTTTGATCCAAACTCAAACACTGTAGTTGTAGCTGAGGCCTGGAAGAGTTTGGTTCATGTTGTCAACATGTCAAGAAGATGCTGTCTTCTGTGCTGTGAAAGCAAATCCACTTTGCATGCACTTTTCAAGGGGTGAGGATTTGGGATTGTATTGATATGGAAAAACCGTCACCATCGTTACTGTTTGTATTTTTTAAATTCGAATAAAATGAAAACTAAAAGACTTTCAAATCACATGAGCCAATATTTTATTCACAACAGAACATAGATAACATAACAAATGTTTAAACTGAGAAATTTTTACAGTTTTATGCACAAAATGAGCTCATTTCAAACTTGAAAAGCTACAGGTCTCAAAATAGTTGGAACGGGGGCATGTTTACCATGGTGTAGCATCTCCTCTTCTTTTCAAAACAGTTTGAAGACGTCTGGGCATCAAGGTTATGGGTTTCTGGAGTTTTGGTGTTGGAATTTGGTCCCATTCTTGCCTGATATAGGTTTCCAGCTGCTGAAGAGTTCGTAGTCATCTTTGACATATTTTTCGTTTAATGATGCACCAAATGTTCTCTATAGGTGAAAGATCTGGACTGCAGGCAAGCCAATTCAGCACCTGGACTCTTCTATGACAAAGCCATGCTGTTGTAATAGCTGCAGTATGTGGTTTTGCATTGTCCTGCTGAAATACACAAGGCCTTCCCTGAAATAGTCGTCATCTGGAGGGGAGCATATGTTGCTCTAAAACCTTTATATACCTTTCAGCATTCATAGTGCCTTCCAAAACACGCAAGCTGCCCATACCATATGCACTTATGCACCCCATACCATCAGAGATCCTGGCTTTTGAACTAAACGCTGATAACACGCTGGAAGGTCTCCCTCCTCTTTAGCCCAGAGGACACGGCGTCCGTGATTTCCAACAAGAATGTCACATTTGGACTCGTCTGACCATAAAACACTTTTCCACTTTGAAACAGTCCATTTTAAATTAGCCTTGGCCCACAGGACACGATGGCGCTTCTGGACCATGTTCACATATGGCTTCTTTTTTGCATGATAGAGCTTTAGTTGGCATCTGCAGATGGCACGGCGGATTGTGTTTACCGACAGTGGTTTCTGGAAGTATTCCTGGGCCCATTTAGTAATGTCATTGACACAATCATGCTGATGAGTGATGCAGTGTCATCTGAGGGCCCGAAGCCACTCTTTCACAGCTGCCCATCTCTGGCAGACTCAGAGGCTGTTTTTTGAATGGATGTCAATGGATGAGTGGCTTCACTATGCTGATTAAACAGCTTTTGTGGGGAAATAGCTAATCATTTAATTAATTGACAGCCTATTTGCTAATCTTCAGCATGTTTTACACTAAACAGTACTTTCGTTAGGAACTATATGTAGATTTTATCTTGATAAAAATGTATTTTTTTAAGAGAAGGCAGACTAGGGAATGTTGCGACTAATGTCACTGCCATTACACGGTAGGCTGAGAGGTGATCACGTGATTAAGTTAGCCGTTACTGGCAGACTCTGCCTCTCTAAGACATCCTTTTTATAGCTAATTGTGTTACAGACCTGATATCAATTAACTTAATTAGTTGCTAGATGTTCTCCCAGCTGAATCTTTTCAAAATGTCTTGCTATTTCAGTCATTTGTTGCCCCTGTACCAACTTTTTTAAAACCTGTTGCAGGCATCAAATTTGAAATGAGCTCATTTAGTGGATAAAAGTGTCATATTTCTCCGTTTAAACATTTATGTTATCTGTGTTCTATTGTGAATAAAATATTGGCTCATGTGATTTGAAAGTCTTTTAGTTTTTATTTTATTCAAATTTAAAAAATGTCGAATTCAGGTTGTAATTTGCTTTTCAACTCTTCCACTTTTGGACTTTTCACTGTCCAAAGTGATAATTTCATCATAATTGTGTTTTAGTGTTGGTTACATGAACCTGCATATTATTCATTTGCCTGTTGCTATATGAATCTGATGAGTGTTGGTTGACCTTGGATCTTCTTAAATGAATAATTTTGAATTTACCTTTCAAGGTTTTCATACTTGACAAACAAATTTTCTGGGTCCCACTGTGTTGCAGATGAGCGTTTGTATATGTGGCTGCTGTCTGTTTCCAGAGTCGTTTGTTTGTTAGTAACCGCGTGTTTGTGAGAGGCGCTTTATTAATGTCTGTGCCTCGGGCACTTGGAGCCATGCAAACTCCTGAAGACAGTCTCAATCACATCCACACTATCATAGCAGATGCTGGCACTCTCTGATAGACTCATAGAGCTCATGACATGCAGTCATAAGGATCCACTGCTTTAACTTCACTCTAACGCTTAGTCAGACTTCAAACATTCAGACACAAATATACTGATTCATAAACAAATGAGATAATATGATACTGCTATTTATTAGTAATATGACATTACTAATAAAAATATGACAACGAAAGCTAGTTGATTTGGATAAACGGGTAGCTGATGCATAGACCATGAACACTTTTTATCTACATCAGTATTTTAAATGAAATTTTATATGAATATATAAGTCAAAGTGTATATCTTACTATAATTGTTAATAGTAAAATAGTAAAAACAGCAATATTGTGAAAACTGTTTTTTTATCTGAACGTATTTTTAAATGTCATTTATTCCTGTGATGGCAAAGCTGAATTTTCAGCATCATTACTCCAGTCTTTAGTGTCACATGATCCTTCAGAAATCATTATAATATTCTGATTTTTATTTTATTTTTGTGGAAACCGTGATAACATTTTTTTCAGGATTTTTTTGATGAATAAAAAGTTCAAAAGAACAGCATTTATTTACTTTCTTTCTTTCTTAAAAAAGTTGACTAACCCCAAATTGTCCGTTTGTCTCATAGAGGTTGAATAATTATTAGAAAGAATTAGCAAATATGTGTCAACTTCCCAAAAGTATTTCATGCCAATTACCCACATGCCCTGCTCATAAACACATACCTTCAGTAAGACAGCGGACACACCCATATTTAAAATTTAAAAAGGCAGACTTGAAAAATTCACCATAAACAGAGTACCACAATTACAAGAACAAGTGAGGACAGCATTGAAAATCATTTGAAATGATATAATACAGGCTATTCTACTCATGTTTACATGCCTCAAACAGACTGGCACATTGGAAGTGTTGCTACAGACATTCAGACTTTGTGAAGATCACAGCACAGGTAATGTGGTCTGCCCTTTCAGGCTCATACATGCGGTTATTTTGCAGATGTGACGCACAGCACTGCATTGTGAGTGGTAATCGGTGCATCCATGTGGGATTTAGTGTCTTGCTTGCAGCTCTTTAAACTGTGTATTGTGAAGGCAAGCCTGAGCTTTCCCCTCCTTTTTTCATTAGGGATTGAGGAGCAACATGATTACAGTTTTTAAACATCAAGGGTATAATTATGTAATGAAGAGGAGAATGAGCCTGTACTTTTTAAGTTCTAATGTTCAACGTCACATGGGAGGTAGCTGTGATCTCAGTGAGGTCTGGTGTCACTTTCTTCGGTTTACTGATGCTTTATGTTCTTTTGGGGTCTGAGAGATCCAAAGGCCATTTGATATATCAACATTCTCAGAACTGATACTAAGCAAAACTTGATAACATGCCATAAAGGTGGAGTAAGCGATTTCTGAAAAAAAAAAAAAAAACTGTTGAAAGTGGACTGGACCAAGCACCACAGCACACTTGTATTTACACTCATGATGGGGGAGAAGAGAGAGTGAGCAAGAGGGACATTATTTGAAGAAAGACTGTAGAAAGAGAGATGGCTGAGAGACATTACAAAGAGAACAGGTCAGAGGAATATTACTGGAAAAAGAAGGGTTATGATCAGACAAGAGCTTTAGGACCCACGTTAATATTAGAAAAGCTTTCCAGCACTGGAGAGACCTAAGAGGAAAGGCCTGAAAACGGATGCAGAGGTTGTGTTGTTTTTGCTCTCTATGTGAGTATTAACATTGGTTTTAATACAAAGTTCTGTCATGAAACTCTAGATGGCACAGACTGATAGGTTCTTAACTCAGTCTGCTGCAATCACATAATTCTCAATAGGGCACAGCTGATTGGTTCCTGCTGTATCAGAAGCCAAAGAGCTTGTATGCTCAACCTTCAAATACTTGGCCAGCATTTGCCTTAGGTGATGATACACATTTGAACAATGTTGCTGAGCAGTGTTGCAAAGCGATGTTGCTTGGGCACTTTCCCACTGAGAATGGGCAACAAATTTCTCTCTGTTTCTATCTAATTCATGTACGCTATATTGTACATAGGGCTGGGCGATATGGAAAAAAATAAAATCTTGATTTTTTCAGAACGATTGACCAATTCACGATTTCGATTTTTTTTATTTTTATGTTTAACTAGTCAACTTAAAAATTTAACTACAATATGATTCAAGTAACATTCTCTTTATTGACAATCTGGTTAAAAGAAGTTGCACCACAACTGAAGTGAACAACATGGTGTAAATGTAAAACAAATGACTTATTTGTTAAATGTCTTTGCAGAAAATATGCATGAAATATGAAGGCAAATGTTGTACAAACTTATCTTAAATCCTGTAAATAATATAAAATTTTAAAAAAAGCAAAGTATTTCTTAGCCAAAAAGTAATAGCAATAAATAACACCAGTAATAGATTGTTATTAACAGCAAATGCTTTGTAAAAACAGAAAATAACAGCACCTTTCAGCCTGTCACCATCATGCAAACAGGGGCGCAGGAGACGTTTTCAAAGTGGGCGGGACCAAATTTTAAGCAAAAACCCAGAGAGTAAGATCAGATTTCCAGATGTCGGACCACCACTTCAGGCTCACTATCAGACCACCATCATATATTAAACCTGCCTGATCATTAACCTCCTAAGCAATGGGACCATTTTGGGGATTTCCGCCTGGATTTGGTGTACCCAAATTGAAAAGCTTCCCATACCTATATACAGTGGTCTAATTACAAAATTTAGGTGTCATTTGAAAAGAAACCCTTTGAAGTTACATAAAACACTCCTAAAAGTAATAAAAAAAAAATTATAGTATATATTGTATATAGTATACCTAAATAAAAAAAGTCTCTCCATACCCATTTACAGTGGGATACAGTGGGTACAGAAAGTATTCAGACCCTCTTAAATTTTTCACTCATTGTTATATTGCAGCCATTTGCTAAAATCATTTAAGTTCTTTTTTTTTTCCTCATTAATGTACACACAGCACCCCGTATTGACAGAAAAAAAGAATTGTTGACATTTTTGCAGATTTATTAAAAAAGAAAAACTGAAATATCACATGGTCCTAAGTATTCAGACACTTTGCTGTGACACTCATATATTTAACTCAGGTGCTGTCCATTTCTTCTGATCATCCTTGAGATGGTTCTATACCTTCATTTGAGTCCAGCTGTGTTTGATTATACTGATTGGACTTGATTAGGAAAGCCACACACCTGTCTATATAAGACCTTACAGCTCACAGTGCATGTCAGAGCAAATGAGAATCATGAGGTCAAAGGAACTGCCTGAAGAGCTCAGAGACAGAATTGTGGCAAGGCACAGATCTGGCCAAGGTTACAAAAAAGTTTCAGCTGCACTTAAGGTTCCTAAGAGCACAGTGGCCTCCTTAAATGGAAGACGCTTGGGATAACCAGAACCCTTCCTAGAGCTGGCCGTCCGTCCAAACTGAGCTATCGGGGGAGAAGAGCCTTGGTGAGAGAGGTAAAGAAGAACCCAAAGATCACTGTGGCTGAGCTCCAGAGATGCAGTCGGGAGATGGGAGAAAGTTGTAGAAAGTCAACCATCACTGCAGCCCTCCACCAGTCTGGGCTCTATGGCAGAGTGGCCTGACGGAAGCCTCTCCTCAGTGCAAGACACATGAAAGCCTACATGGAGTTTGCTAAAAAACACCTGAAGGACTCCAAGATGGTGAGAAATAAGATTCTCTGATCTGATGAGACCAAGATAGAACTTTTTGGCCTTAATTCTAAGCCGTATGTGTGGAGAAAACCAGGCACTGCTCATCACCTGTCCAATACAGTCCCAACAGTGAAGCATGGTGGTGGCAGCATCATGCTGTGGGGGTGTTTTTCAGCTGCAGGGACAGGACGACTGGTTGCAATCGAGGGAAAGATAAATGCGGCCAAGTACAGGGATATCCTGGACGAAAACCTTCTCCAGAGTGCTCAGGACCTCAGACTGGGCCGAAGGTTTACCTTCCAACAAGACAATGACCCTAAGCACACAGCTAAAATAACGAAGGAGTGGCTTCACAACAACTCCGTGACTGTTCTTGAATGGCCCAGCCAGAGCCCTGACTTAAACCCAATTGAGCATCTCTGGAGAGACCTAAAAATGGCTGTCCACCAACGTTTACCATCCAACCTGACAGAACTGGAGAGGATCTGCAAGGAGGAATGGCAGAGGATCCCCAAATCCAGCTGTGAAAAACTTGTTGCATCTTTTCTCAAAAAGACTCATGGCTGTATTAGATCAAAAGGGTGCTTCTACTAAATACTGAGCAAAGGGTCTGAATACTTAGGACCATGTGATATTTCAGTTTTTCTTTTTTTAATAAATCTGCAAAAATGTCAACAATTCTGTGTTTTTCTGTGAATATGGGGTGCTGTGTGTACATTAATGAGGAAAAAAATGAACTTAAATGATTTTAGCAAATGGCTGCAATATAACAAAGAGTGAAAAATTTAAGGGGGTCTGAATACTTTCCGTACCCACTGTAAATCCAATATCACAGTGTTATTTTACAGAAAACCCTTTGTAAATACATAAAACTCTGCTGAAAGTGATATATATTATAGTATATTTTGTCTGTGCTATAATAAACAAACAAACAAAAACAGGCGTTTTATGATTTTGATTAGTTTTATTCTTTCAGGAGACACAAGACTCTGTTACAATCTAGATCATCCTCCAGATTTGTATAATTCCTTATATGTGCATCATTTTTTATCACCTGTGTTGAGCTTCACCTCAGCATCACCCGTCTGCCTCCTGAGATGTGATGCCAGAGAAACTGAAACAAAGAAATTACTGTTTATACACAGTTTCTGCACTGTAATAATACCCATTTCACAGTATCAAAATGTACATTTACTGAATTTTTTTGGGGTCAAATAATAGTTTATCATATTGGTTGCTGTGCTTTCACATTTTAAAATAATAATAATAATTCTATCAAAAATGAGTATAAGCATTGTAAATGCAGTAATACAGTTTATACACACCAAACGCAGAGTCCTCTCCTCTCGTGCGTCCTCCCCTTTGCGAGTCAATAATCACTTTAGTTTCGCTTTCAGAGATCTCTTTTATCGATGCTTTTCCATTGCTAGATGTGATTATCGGAATCAAAACGGTCCATAAACTATAAATCCTCACAAATACTTCAGTCAAGCCAGTTCGTGCATCAACCGGAACTGAATGTGAGAGATCAGCCAAAGCCACTGGAAGGCAAGCCAAAAAAGCGTAACGGCTAATGCTAACGCTCCGCCTCTGGCGGTACACAGGGAAGGAGACCAGAGGCTGTTTTTTGAATGGATGTCAATGGATGAGAGGCTTCACTATGCTGATTAAACAGCTTTTGTGGGGAAATAGCTAATCATTTAATTAATCGACAGCCTATTTGCTAATCTTCAGCATGTTTTACACTAAACAGTACTTTCGTTAGGAACTATATGTAGATTTTATCTTGATAAAAATGTATTTTTTCAAGAGAAGGCAGACTAGGGAATGTTGCGACTAATGTCACTGCCATTACACGATAGGCTGAGAGGTGATCACGTGATTAAGTTAGCCGTTACGCTTTCTCCAATGGTGAGAGATACAGACCCTCTCATCTCCCTATAATAGTCAATCTCTGGATCAGCCTGGATCAGCGCATTTCCTGTTCTGTACATCAGTGACAAAACAGTTGATTATTTACGAACTATAACTCACAGAAACGTGAAAATTGGCTCATTTGAAAGAAAATATCCTAAGCTAGTTTGTAGCTTTATATACTGTTTTAGTTTGATACTTACTTAAGCAGCCTTATCAAAGGTGCGGGGGTCAATTTCTGTCTTTTTAAAAATGCGGGGGTCCCCCCTGTCAACGGCGCGCCTGCATGCAAACATGAAATATCAAACATACAGTAGTAGTTCTTTACACAATCCCATTGTGTTATTTTTCCTGTTGTTTTTATGTTTGGCGGTTGCACTCGTGTCTTACATATTTTGCTGTGTCTCACCCATAAAATGGCATGCTAAAAACGCAGCGGTCAAGTTAAAATAAGTTCAACTCATGTTTAATAACTTTTCTTTTTTTCTAAATCCACTGCCCGCATCTCATTTTTTTTTTCAACTCAATAACGCATTTCTGAGTAAACAGCCACTTGATGTGCTCTAAGTTCATAGATCCGCACACCAGAGTGGTTAATCAGGCACGCCATTATGTGGTCGGATCATCTTCTTCTCTTAACGGTTCTCATTGCTGTATTGTCAACATGTCTAACTGTAACATCTGCTAACATTTTTATTCAAAATCGTTATTTCTCGATTTAAAAATAATTAAATCATAATATTATATCATTATCATAATAGGCTGTGTATTAACTTATTGGGAGAAAACCAGTAGGTCTATTTAAATCAGATATTGAGCACCCCCATATCGTCTTATAGCACCTCTGTGAAGATTCGACTCTGAGATTGGTAGTCGAATCAGGCTCCTCCTATCGAAGCATCGAATCGTCGACTATTCAGGGTCACCCCTAGACAGAGCTATGTTTCAGAGAATTAAGATACGCTGTTGTTGTAATGTTAGTTTTGATTGTCATTGTTTGTCTGGAGCTGGTGTGCTGCTGGTCTTGCTTGTGTATACTTTTGTGTACTGTATGTTCATTTTTTTTTTTTTTTTGTTCTTCCTTCTCACTCGTTCGCTATCTTTGCATTATTTTTCTGCATGTTCATTATTTTGGGGGTGGAGCAATGAAGGGAGGGGTGTTTGTAATTGATTTCAGATATCAACAGTGTTTCTCAGAAAATCGCTTACTGCACCTTTAAACGTCCTCTAAATGTTTAATATCAGAGACCTCTGATATTAAAATGTGATTAAACATAAGGAATGCCATTAGATCTTAGTTTTGTACACACTGTAGTAGTGCTTACCAACTGTTTTGATTGGATTTCTTTTACTGTATTTCTCTACATTGTGTTCTGTCAGTGTCTAAATAATAACAAAAATATCTATCTATCCTTCCACTTTCTGTCACAGGGACAAATGTTACTATAGTAGATAACCGTCACATTTCTGAAAAATATATACCTGATTTGTGATTCAGTCAGTAAAGCTTCAATAATATCTGTCAAGTTACAGTTTTTTAGGTTGTAGAACAAATTAAAAGAATCTGAAGGAAAACTGAAGGGATTATTATTATTATTATTATTATTACAACACATAAATCAACTGGATCTCTGGAAATGTAGTCAGTTTCATCATAAGATGAGGGTTGTATCTGCACTGTGCCTTACATCTTCATCCGAAGAAGCCAATGACAAAAAAAAAAGAAAAAAGAAATTAATTATCACATCATTTTGTATCGTGTTTTAGTCCTATAAAGACAGGCTGAACTGGGAATAACTATTATATTTCAGTCTATTGACACTGTAAGTAACAGCGCCATCTTGTGTTCAGTCTTCTACAATGCACTTAAAAACAGCTCTCATTCACTACCAGTCAAAAGTTTGGAAACGGTAAGTTTTTAATGTTTTTAAAAGAAGTTTCGTCTGCTCACCAAGGCTGCATTTATTTTATTAAAAATACAGTAAAAACAGTAATATTGTGAAATATTATTACAATTTAAAATAACTTTTAATATATTTTATAAAGTAATTTATTTCTGTGATGCAAAGCTGAATCTTCAGAAATCATTCTAATATGCTGATCTTCTGCTCAAGAAACATTTATTGTGTACAATTGTACAAAATATTTGTGTATGATTTTTTTTTTCAGGATTCTTTGATGAATAGAAAGTTCAAATGAACAGCATTTATTTGAAATATAATCTTTTGTAACATTATAAATGTCTTTACTGTCACTTTTGATCAGTTTAATGCGTCCTTGCTGAATAAAAGTATTAATTTCTTTAATTTCTTTTCAAAAAAATAAAAATAAAAATTCTTACTGACCCCAAACTTTTGAATGGTAGTGTATAATGTTAAAAAAGCTTCGTATTTCAGATAAATGCTGTTCTTTTGAACTTTCTATTCATCAATGAATCCTGAAAAAAAAAAAAAAAAAAAACTGTTTTCGACTTTGATAATAATCATAAATGTTTCTTGAGCATCAAATCAGCATATTAAGATGATTTCTGAAGGATCATGTGACACTAAAGACTGGAGTAATGATGCTGAAAATTCAGCTTAGCCTTGGTGAGCAGACGAAACTTCTTTTAAAAACATTAAAAATCTTACCGTTTCCAAACTTTTGACTGGTAGTGTAGGTAGGCAGTTTTATACATTTTACATCTCAACTGCAATGCTGTGTAATCATTGTGTCTGATACCTATGACTAGACAACACTGAACATTTAATATTTTTTATTTCAAACATAAATGTTTAATATATCTTATATTGTAGCTTAGTCAAGCTTTCCCCTATATTACATTATAATATATTATAATATAATATAGACTGGTTACCCGAAGGTTGCATGTTCGATTCTCACTACCAGCAGGAAATGACTAAGGTACCCTTGAGCAAGGCACCTAACCTTCAGTAGCTTCCTGGGCAACAGCAAAATGGCTGCCTACTGCTCCCAGTGTGTGTGTTGACTACTCACTACTCTTAATGTGTGTGCACTAACTTGGATGGGTTAAATGCAGAGGACAAATTCTGAGTATGGGTTGCCATACTTGGCCTTCACATGTCACTTTCACTTTTTTTCACTTTCATATTAGTAATGACAATAAGTTAAATGCCACTGCCATTAACTGGCAAGATCTATGATATATTGTTTTTATATATGTGAAATGTTGTTTCATTTCTGTCCTTCAGGATGTGTGTATGAGTTGAGCTAGAGCTCAGGCCAGTGATGGAGGCAGGACTGAACTGCAGCTCTCACTGTGAGTCCGGCATCTGCTTCATCTACCCAGGAGTGAACAGCCAGCAGGGCTGGGATGTCCTGCAGAGACTCTGTGCGCTCTCAGCGGTACATACACACACTCACCCCAGTCCACCACTGCACACTCTGAGACAATTACATTCACATTTACAAACAGTCTGAGTGAGACCACTAGTGAAAACGCTTATATTTTGTATTTTCCTAATATAAACTTAAGACTGTAGAAGCATCATGTACACTATAGAATAGTCTATAGTGTTTAAGTAAAGATGTTCCTAATATTACAAAAGATTTATATTTCAAATAAATGCTGCTCTTTTGAGCTTTCTATAATAAAGAATCCTGAAAGAATCCACGGTTTTTACAAAAATATTAAGCAGCTCAACTGTTTTCGACATTGATAATAATAAGAAATGTTTCTTGAGCAGAAGATCAGCATATTAGAATGATTTCTGAAGGATCATGTGACACTGAAGACTGGAGTAATGATGCTGAAAATTCAGCTTGGTATCACAGGAATAAATGACACTTAAAACATATGTATTTATTCAAATAAAAAAGTTATTTTAAATTGTAATAATATTTCACATTATTATTGTCTTTACTGTATTTTTGTTCAAATAAATGCAGCCTTGGTGAGCATAAGACTTCTTTCAAAAACATAAAAGAAAAAATTTACTGAGCCCAAACTTTTGAATGGTATCATGTATATTAAGTATATTTTATGGTTTTTCTGTGTATAGAGGGGTGTGGGTGTACAGAGTCAATCTCTGTCTCCTGCTCTTCGGGCTGTGGTCTGGACGCTGCTCTCTTGTGGGATTCTGCTGACTCTTTTCTTCCTCATTTTCACTCTGCGCTTCAAAAACAACAGGTAGGAAATAGCTGGATCTCTTCTTGTACTCATAGCTCTTAAACATGACTTATGACTCATTTATTGCTTTACAGGTTGTCTACCAACATGAATTTTAATTCTGTACCTCTGACACAGGATAGTGAAGATGTCCAGTCCCAATCTGAATGTGTTGACTCTCTGTGGCAGTGTACTCACATACAGCAGCGGCTTCTTATTCGCCGTGGAGGAGAGAGAACTACTGTCAGGAGCAGGATCAAGAGCTGTCTTACAGGTATACGCACACACACACGCACGCACGCACGCACACATGGTTATTTAGTTTTTGAAAGTCAACTCCATCAGATTACCTAAGACCCCCTTCTCTTTGTACCTTCCTTTACTTTAGTATGTTTAAAGCAGTCCTATAAATCACACAGCTGGCTTATTGCTCTAGATTGCGAAAGGGCTGTTTACATTTTAAAACTCCATAAACCTCCTTTAATGCACCAAACACGTTTAACAGAATCCTTGTTGACTTTAAGCTGTAAGGCTTCTCAAATCCTACATCTGTGATTGATTGCATATCCATTGTTTATGCTGGAAATGGCTCTGGTTTTAGAAAGTGTAAAGTGTGTGTGTGTGTTTGTGTTGCTGTTTTAGATGGATTAGCAGTGGTTTAAAAAAAGATACACTAGGGTTCAAAAGTTTAGGGTCAGTAAGATGACGATTTCTGAAGGATCATGTGAAATTGAAGACTGGAGTAATGATGCTGAAAATTCAGCTTTGCCATCTCAGGAATTAATTACATTTTAAAATATATAAAAATTGAAAACTGATATTTTAAATTGTAATAACATTTCAGTGTTACTGTTTTTACTGTATTTTGTTCAAATAAGTGCAGCCTTGGTGAGCATAAGAGACTTCTTTAAATTTTACACATTCCAAACTTTTGAATGGTAGCGTATTTGCCACAAGAGGTTAAGGGTTACAGTGATTTTACCATGAGTAAGAGGTGCAAAGTAGAGTGTGAAATGAAGGCAACAGCAATAGGTCACCATCAGTATGAAACAAGCCTGCTTTAAGAATGAGTGTAGTCACAGATGCACATTTATCACAATTTGAATGTGGCTTAGAAATACCTGTATTATAAGTAAGGAACAACAACAATGTAGAATACATGACAGACAACCAAGTGTTTGAGTTTCCAAGGCATAAAAATTAATTTGCAAGATCAATGAATGAACCCTGCTGAAAAACCCAGCATTAATTCCATTACTGGTTTATGCTGGTTAGTGCCGATATGGTCTAGCTGGTGGACCAGCATAGTCAGTATGTAACTACAATGTTGTACTTATCTTCTGTTGTATCAAGTTCATAATTGAAATTTGCTGGTTATGTACAAATACAAAAGAATAATGTGAATGAATTTGTCATGTCACTACGATCAGAACAGAATTAAAGGTGGGTCTTGTGTTAAATGTGTGTATTTTTTTCCTCTACCATATCAGGCGCGGATGTGGACACTGTGTATTGGCAGCTCTCTGGTGTTTGGCCCCATTCTTGGGAAAACATGGCGGCTCTACAGAGTGTTCACTCAGCGTGTGCCCGACAAGAGAGTGGTGAGTTGTCTGTGTATAATTAGGCTATGAATTATTGTTTGATGTTACTGGCTTCATAATAGTGTTCTGTTTCAGATTATTAGAGACATCCAGTTGATGGGTTTGGTTGCGCTACTGGTCCTAGTGGATGTTGTTGTTCTGTCAACATGGGGTCTGACGGATCCGATCAAGTGCTCTCGATCTGTTAGTGCTATGGTGAAGGTATACTCACCCTGATTTTTCTGTTGAATAGCTTTTTTCACACAGCTATTTTCTAAACAATGACAATTCAAATGGACCATGTCTGTCATGCTTCAAAAACTAAAAAAAAAATCGCCATCAAAGCACTATAGACATAGAAGTGCTATATTTCAAGCCTTGCGAAAACAATATAATAATTTTGTGTGAGGTAAAGACCCAAATTTACTCAGAAACTTTACTTTAAACTTTACTAAAAATTTACTCATTGCATTCTTAAAGCAGTGAAGTCATATTTTATTTTTGAAAAGCCCCACCATTATTCCTAAATAGAGGTATATAAAGATAAATTAAAAAGAGAACTGATGCAAGCTCAAATCATTTATGATATGAAAAGTATTGTGTCTTATTTCTTCATGTCAGGTAATAGACCTGGACGCATCCTACTCTCTGACCCAGCTAGACTCCTGTTCTTCTCTCTACTCAGACCTGTGGGTAATCCTGCTCTCCGTGCTTAAGGTAAAATTAAGTTTCCCTTTCAAAGGGAACTCGCGCTGCGTCATTGATTCTTTGGGAACGCCTCTGTGTGAATGCGTCTGAAGCATGTGTATGAAATCAGTTCAATAACATGATGGAACGTCACAGGCGGGGTGACGTCAGGACCAGTAGGCTTAAAGGAAATCTCCCTGTATGAACTGTCTGTCTTATTTAGTGTTGTTTGTCCAAGTCACGAAGACAATATCCAATATCCATTGCCAAGACAATAATGGCAAGCAAACAAGCATTTAAATCATGTGTTACACGATACACATGATTTATGCGTGGTTTGTTTGGGAGCGGAGCATGCATGGTCAGTTCTCATAAGGGCCGACTGCATGCATTGTCAGAGAATACCGCTTTGCATGCTCCACACCCGGCCTTGGAATAAATTCTTTTTTTTAGTTCTCAATTAAAATATATGCAAAATATATGCTGAAATAGTATGGGTATGGGGTGATGCCGAAGGTGACCAAAAACCCTACTGGCTGGTTAGAACAACTTTAGTGCTGTGGGTAAGGCGTTTATGGCAGCAGGATGACCTGCTAAGAGACCTGGAAGATCTCCCTCACCGGACTCTATGGGGCTACTGGGCGGGAGCAGCCTCAGCTGTCTACAAGCTCCTTGTACAGCGTACAGTGTCGCTTCCCATGCTCCCTCTCAGAAAGTTTGGGGCCTGGGACGGCATTCTTAGCCGAAGCCTCTGAAACAGAAGCCGGATCTGAGAACTGTCGTTCTTGCGAAGAAGTCTTCAGCCAAAGAGAAGGCCAGATGTGCTGGACTTCAGAGGGCAGGCCCCTTCGGGGCCCCTTCCTTGGTGTCCTCAGGAGGCCGTTCTGCCAACCCCACCACCCTCTGTGCTTCAGGGCGCAGTGGTTTCCAGTGAGTTCATGTGCCATTGTCCGCCTGGGAATGTTGCGGCATTAAGAGGCTCGCTCCCTCCAAGGAGGGCTTCAGAGGAACCAGCTTGGTTGTTCCCATCCACTTCAGGGCGCTGAGTTGGCTACTCAGACTACACTAGAGGCCAGTCTTGAGAGACTTAGCAGACTTTCTGCCAGCATAGAAACTTTTGTTTAATGTGTCTCAAATGTTCCTCCACCCGAGAGAGAATCCGGGTTCTACTGCCAGTACTTCATAATTCCGAAGAAGGATGGGGGTTGCGTCCGACATTAGTTTTGCAACTAATCGTTCTGTCAAAATATCTCAAGTTCAAGATGCTGACATAAAACAGATTGTGTCTCAAATCAGGTCTAAGGACTAGTTTGTCACAATAGATCCCAAGGATGCATGCTTCCATGTATCCGTCTTTTTACAACACAGGAAGTTCCTGAGGTTTGCTTTTGGGGGCAAAGCATACGAATACTGGGTTCTTCCTTTCAGTTTAGCTTTATCACCCCACACTTTTACGAAATGTGTGGATGCAGCTATGGCTCTGTTGAGACTTCAGCACATTCGCTTACTAAATTATATTGACAATTGGCTGCTACTAGCTCAATCGGAGGAATGGCGGTCACTCATTGTAAAACAGTTTTAGAGACTGTTGGGTCTGATGGCAGCTGCATCCAACGTGATACCGTTTGTCCTGCTGTACATGAGACCCTGCAGTGGTGGCTCAAAACCAAGGGGTTCCCCTGTGGGGCAACCCGTTCTGCATAATCAAGGTTATGCACAGATGCCTTCATACCTGAGATATGCAAAAAAAAAGACTTGGTTCTTATCCCAAGATCCTGTGTTGGGGGCTCCTTGTCGTCGCATAACGCTTACGACAGATGCATCCCTCATGGGCTGGGGAGTGATCATAGAAGGTCGCTCAGCTCAGGGTCTGTGGAGGGGCCATTATCACTTGTGGCACATAAATTGCCTGAAAATTATGGTTGCCTTTCAAGCATTGAAGCATTTCCTCCCAGACCTGAGGGGACATCATGTGTTTGTTCAGACAGACAACACATCAGTGATCTTTTACATAAAACCATCAGTGAGTGTTTTCCGCAGGGTTATCCCCTTCCACACTGAAGGTGTACGTGGTGGCCATAGCTTCCAACCATGTCCCTTTGGGTGGTGTATCTCTAGGGAGAAACCCGTTAGTGACACGTTACCTCTGTGGTATTTGAGGCAAGGAGAAGGATTAGAAAGTCTTAAAAAATGGCTATCTCTATAGGATGTGCTATGCGGCAGGCTTGTCCTCTTCACTTACATTTGTAGTACTTTACAATTTGGACCTGGGCTATACACTAGGTTCACAGGTGTTTTCATCTTAGTGTGCTCTCAAAAGTGTCATTCTCAAATTCTCAAAAGGTTCCCTCGAAAGGGAACGTCTCGGGTTACGACTGTAACCTTTGTTCCCTGAGAAGGGAACAAGATGCTGCGTTGCCCTGCCATACTTTCTGCATCCCTGTGATAAACTTGCTTCGGCTGATTAAATCTAATGCCGCTCATTCCAGATGCCCTTTTAAGCCTACTGGTCCTGACGTCACCCCACCTGTGAGGTTCCGTCATGCCATTGGACTGATTTCATACATGTGCTTCTGACGCAGTCATGCTGAGGCATTCCCAAAGCATCACTGACACAGCGACTCGTTCTCTTCTCAGAGAACAAGGGTTACAGTTGTAACCCGAGACATTTGCCATCACAGGAATAAGTTACACTACATGAAATATAAAATCAAAAACATTGTTGTAATAAATATTGTAATCATTTCACAATATTACTGTTTTTACTATATTGTATTTTGATCAAATAAATGCAGAAACTTAAAAAAAATAAACTGTATTTTACAAAATGTAGAATTATTGCTTATGTTTTATACAAGAAAATGAAGCCTTTTGTAGGACTATAAAGATTTTTTTCAATTTGACCAGTAAGGGTGGGAATCTTTTGGGATTTCACGATTCTATTCATATCGATTCATATCGGTCACGATTCAATTCAAAATCTATTAAAAAATTATATTTTCTAAATTTGTGAATCGATTTAATTCTGCGGAAGATAATACAGCATACAGTCAAATGCATAGCCTTTCAAAGTATACTCAAGTTGATAGCGTGTGTGAGTGCAGGAAGCCAACACATCTAGAAAGATTCATCTTTGTCTAGTCTCTGCGCTAAAGTAAAACTGAAGCATACTTTGGGCTTAAAGGTGCAGTAAGTGATTTCTAAAAAACGCTGTTGATATTTGAAATCACCAACACAAACATGCCCCTACCCAAAAGGATCACAATCTTGATAATAGCTCCGCCCCCAAATCCATGAACACGCTATGCAACACAGGCACCTCCCTCCTCATTACTGCTGATTGGCTACAAGTGTGTTTTGGACCGATCCACTTGCAGCAGTGTTTCTCAGACATCGCTTACTGCACTTTTAACAGGAAGCAACCCTGAATGTGACATTATTTTAATGACAATTAAGCACCCCCACCTCTCATTACTGTAAAGCAATATATATATTTTATTTTTTACAGGGCAGCCTCCTCTTGTACGGCACGTATCTTGCCGGCCTGACCAGCAGTGTCAGCTTACCTCCAGTAAACCAGTCTATGACCATCATGGGTGCTGTCTGCCTGGTTACCCTGTCGACCACTGTGGCCGTGCCTGTCTCTCTTTACCTGTATGCCTGGCCCAATGTGGTCTACAGTGTAGTGTCTGGAGCCATCTTCATCTGTACAATGGCCATAAACTGTCTGCTGTTTGTCCCTCAAGTACGTCCTGGTCAATTCACTGCCAATGTGCCAATGATTTGAATTCAAACTCTGAGTCTGTCTTTGACCAGATTTAAATTTTTGGATCTGAAAAGGCTTAAGCTGAGGTACAACCAATCAATATATCTACCACAGGAGGTGAAAAGTAATGAGTCAGCGTTCAACATCAAATGTGTTTATGCAATGTGTCCTGTACATTTGGAGAGGACACTGCTAATGTCAGCTTTTCATGACGTTGACGATTTTGGATAATGTTAAACCACTTCATTGAGCATAGATTAGAATCAAAGAGATCCATGTATTATAAGTGTGTGTGTGTGTGTGGTTAAAGGATTAGTTCACTTTCAAATAAAATTTTCCTGATAATTTACTCACCCCCATGTCCAAGATGTTCATGTCTTTCTTTTTTCAGTCGAAAATAAAGTAAGGTTTTTGATGAAAACATTCCAGGATTATTCTCCTTATAATGGACTTCAATGGCCTCCAAACGGTTGAAGGTCAAAATTATAGTTTCAGTGCAGCTTCAAAGGACTTTAAACGATACCAGACGAGGAATAAGGGTCTTATCTAGCGAAACGATCGGTCATTTTCTAAAAAGAATGTAAATGTATATGCTTTATAAAAACAAATGATCACCTTCCAAGTGTTTCCACCAAAACCATGCTTTCGTATTCTTTAAAAAGCTTACGCTGTATGTCCTACACCTTCCATATTCTACTTACGTAAAAAATGTAACTGGTTGCTGTGTTCGTTCCGTAAGTAGAATAGGGAAGGCATAGGACATACAGCGTAAGCTTTTTGAAGAATACGAAAGTACGGTTTTGGCGGAAGCACTTGGAAGGCGATTTGTTTATATAAAGCATTTGTTTATAAATTTTTTTCCGAAAATGACCGATCGTTTCATTATAAAAGACCCTTATTCCTCATATGATATCGTTTAAAGCCCTTTGAAGCTGCACTGATACTATAATTTTGACCTTCAACTGTTTGGAGGCCACTGAAGTCCATTATAAGGAGAATAATCCTGGAATGTTTTCATCAAAAACCTTAATTTCTTTTCGACTGAAGAAAGAAAGACATGAAAATCTTGGATGATATGGGGGTGAGTAAATTATCAGGAACATTTTATTTGAAAGTGAACTAATCCTTTAACACAAAAAGACTGGTTTGGTTAATGAATCACACAGGCCTGATAATGCCTCAACTTAGTTATTGCATAATAACTAAATCATTTAATAACTGAACATCAACACAAAACACTCAGTAAATGTATATAATTTAATACCCCTGCAGTATTTGTATCTATCTATTTAATTCTTTTTCTTCTTCCCTTTAGCTAACTCAATGGAGACAGTTTGAAGAGGAGACAAACTCTCATCCCAGTCAAATGGCCAAATACTTCAGTAGTCCTAGCAAATCCACACACTCCATGTACAGCGAGGATGAGATCTATTATCTACTTGGAGAAAATGACTCCATGAAAAGACTCATCAATGAGGTACCAATAGTTATTGCATTTACATTGTGATTTTGTCAAGCCAACATTAAAACTGAGTTCATTTGATTACACTGAGTAAAGCAATGAAACAGTGTCCACACAGTGATTCCTGGTTAGGTTAAGTGTCTGATGATGAATTCCAGTGCTGGGTGTGCTCAGTGTGTTTTGCGTCACTACCCCACGAGTGATGCTGGATCCTTTGTTTTACATTTCCTCAAGGCACTGCATTATGATCTCACATCCTGTAAAATTGGCATCTATCCCATACACCTACTTAGTGAAGTGAGCCATTGTAGATAATGACCGTGATTAGGGTGATGAGGATTTAACCCATTTTCCCCATGTTTCCTCCATATTTGCAGAAGAATGCTGTTATTGATAGCCTACAGGAACAAGTGAACAATGCCAAGGACAAGTTGCTCAAACTGATGACTGCTAACCACCCCTTGGATGAAGGAGAAATGGACTCCTCCAACACTAACCTCAACTCCACCTCCACCCAAACCACAGTGCTATCTCCTGATTCTCCAACCCTTCTTCTAAAGAAATACTCAGAAGTTGCTCCCACAGGAGCTCTCTCTCCACCTCCCTATGTACCTCCTCCACCACTTTCCACTCACACTACCTCAAAGCAAATGTCCCCTGAAGGTTCAGTAGCTACAAACATTCCTTCTTCTCCACCACACCTGACGCCTCCACCTCCAAAAGTTGAGGCCAATCAGGTTGTGAGTCTGAATATAAATGAAGAAGATGCAATTCCAGACGTGAACAATGTTAGAAACTCAGGTCTTGAAAGAGAAAATTTGGAGAAGTCACTAGATGTGCCTTCGGATCAGGACAATATAGCACAGGGTTCCCCTCCTTTGGGTTCGGCTCAGTGTAGTTCACCTCAGGTTGAATCTCCAGAGCCATCGCCCTCCATGGAGATTCCAGCCATGTCATCAGCGGGGCGACTAGGTTTTGTAACCAATGAGCAGCTGGTGGAGATCTTGCAGGACCTGAGTGTGGATGCCTTAAGCAGTTCTGTCAAATCGCCTGATCGGGCGCGGAGTCCCACCATAAATACAGATGATCTGAATGTGGCTCTTTCTCCTCGATCTCCTTTACATTTCCTTTTCCCCACCATCTCACCCTATCTCATGCGTAAACGCAGACCTCCATTTTACTCCTCACGAAGTGGACCTCCCCCTTACTATTTTCCAGGCTCTGTACCTCCAGGGCGCAGTAGGGCATCAGCACTACCAGACGATAAAAAGTTGAGGGATGATGACTCTAAAGTTAGTCCCACCAGCAATCCTCAAAGACATGACTTTTGGCATGAGGGAAAGAGGAGAAAGAGGGGCGAGAAAGCAAAGACTTGGCGGGGCTCTGGACAGGACAGTTGGGAATGTTCTTCTCACAAATGTTCCATTACTCCTTTCACAGGACAGGTTCCTCAGCCTGCCTCTGCTGGGCTGATAGAGGGGGTCAAACACTCAGAGGAGCCCTATGACTACTCAGACTCAGACTCCAGCAGCTCAGAGGACTACTGTTACTACCAGCGGCCCTACTGTGGGGCCTGTCATCACCCCTACTACTCAACAGACAGCCTCACCTCAGGGACCTCTGACAGTGAGGATGAGGACTTCTACCGCTCTGCACATCCTGTCGTGAACTTTAAAGTCGACCTTAAACCAACCTTTGTCTGAACAGACTGCACATCTATTATTTATATATGGGTCAGTGATAATGATGCTCTTTTTGTTTTGTCTAAATCTGATTAAGTTATTCAGATATACACTAGGCTACCTAGTTTTGAATAATTTCAATGTTAATGTTTTTGAAAGAAGTCTCTTATTCTCACCAAGGCTTTTCTTAAAAATTATTCAAACATTTGGCCAATGTACAATTCAAATGCACTTCATGCAGACTTGAATACACCTTTTTTCTATATTGTATAATGTCATAATGGCTGAATTCTAGAAAAAAAATTTCATTAAAGGTTAGTTGAAAATTCTGTCATTAATTACTCACCCTCATGTTGTTCTACACCCATTTTACGATCTCTTTATGAATTTTTTGAAACGTCAAAGTGGTAGTCACGTAGCTGTCTATGCAGGGATAGAAAACTCTCAGATTTCATCAAAAAGATCTTCCGAAGATGAAAGAAAGTCTTACGGGTTTGGAACAACATGAGGGCGAGTAATTAATGACAGAATTTTCATTTTTGGGTGAACTAACCCTTTAAGTGGTTGATTAAGTATAATTAAGTGGTATAATTTATTATTATTTTGTAACTAAATCATAAAAACAGGGAATGATTTGAAGTGATTGAAATTTGCAAGATATTGCAATACATATACAAATGTAAAATGTTTGACAACAGTTTTTTTAACCCTAATCATTAATTTCATTCTTAAACAACCATGTAGGAACATGTATCATGGCCATATTTTAGGATGACAAAGCCTAGAATAATCAGGCTCAAATTGTGAACGAATGGTTGGAAGAATCATCTTCACACATATATTGGCACCTCTGAGTCCAGACCTTAAAGTACCCCTATTATGGCATTTGAAAGTTTTGTTTTGGGAGTCCCCAATTACAGGTTTACAGGGATGCAAGGTCAAAAAACACTTGCATTGTCTTATAATATGCATTTATTTTTTTTATCTTATTTGCTCAACGACTCCCAAACGATTCGCTCAACGATTCATTTTTCCAAACCCTGGTTTGCGTGACGCTAATCTGCGGTGATTGGTCAGATGACTTCTACTGGTATAAGTACAGTATAGTGCTTGCATTACTTACATTGTATTATAATAATGATGGTGCTCCGCTCTGTTCTGTTCTGAAAATAAAGACTATGTTGTTTTGAGTTTATGTTAGCGAACCTAGCCCAAAGCTCGGTGGTAAACACCCAAACAGTCATGGTATGCATTAGCCCAACGCAGAAATGTATTGATAAAGCCCTGCAGTTGTACACCAACGTATTGCTCTATTCTTTATCATAACTCCAAGTAAAACAACAAACATTTGACACATTTCTAGACAATTGCAAGCGAACACATGTTGCTGTTAGCTGGTTAGCCGGAAACCTACAAGCTGCTCGAAGCGTACACAACACAAACAACTAAATATGTATTGTTCATGCTACAAAGAACATAACAGCAACAATTACGAATCATACTTACAGGTTGTAATTCGGAGGAGGAAGAAGCTGGTCCAAATAAACTGGGTACTGACCCATCCTTCAATAACAACCGGCTTACGAATCCCTCGTTGAACGCATTTAGGTTGGAGAAGCAGTAGTCAGTAAAACGATGGGAACACAGCACAAGTTTTGGGCTATACTGCTGTGGTATCATTGTAAAGATGAACTTTAACCACTGATTCTTCACATATTGGCAGTGTTTGAGGGGCGCACGCAATAAGTGGGCGGGCAATATGCTAATATTTCGTTTTGACGTCACAATGAAATGGGTTGGGATTCGTTTTACAAACGAATCATTTAATTGACTCAAAGTCGACTCTAACTTTTGAGAGACAATAACTTTATATATAGTGCACTTTCAGATTTAAAGCTTTGCAGGATGTTTTCATTCACTTAGAGCTATGTTACACACTACATGAAAGGTAATTTTCAAAAATCCATAATAGGGGTACTTTAAATTCATTGAAAGTCAATACAAGATCTTGACCAAATATTGATGCACCTCTTATTTCCATCAAGAGGTGCAGCAATTTTTGGTCAAGATCTTGCAAGATGCAAGAGTCGAGCACTCTGTAAAGTCTCCTCCAGCACATCCCAAAGACTTTCAATGAATTTAAGGTCTGGACTCAGAGGTGCCAATTCATGTGCGAAAATGATTCTTCATGCTCCCTCCCAACCATTCTTTCACAATTTGAGCCTGATGAATCTTGGCTGTCATCTTGGAATATGGCCATGATATGTCCATACAAACCATGATACATCTTTCTACATGGTTGTTTAAGTAATGAAAAGCTACACACTCCATCATTGAGAGTTAAAAGAACTGCTGCCAGACATATAACATGCTAGAAACATAATAATCACTGCAGTAATGATCCAGTCATAGACTCTATAGGCAAGTCTTTGCCTATTTAAATCCAAACAGCGACCTTTTTTTTTTTTTTAACAGCCGGGCAGTGTGTTTGAAAACTGTTTAAAGATGTGTACACATATTTTATTGATTTTATTTGACTTTTTAGGCATTTTTACACTCATTAAAGCTGTATTACAAGTGTGTGTGTGTGTGTGTGTGTGTGGGCATAACTAAATGGAAATGAGCCATTTTTGTGTGAGCCAAGAGTCAATTCCTGTGTCTGTTTTTAAAAAAATATTTGTTTACACTTATTTCTTCAAGAAGGCTATTATTTTCATATCCATACACCTTTTATACATTTCAGTAATTCAAATTTAATTAAAAATTTGAGGTAATGAATATTTTTACAATATTATTTACATTCATTTGAATTTAGAAACGCTGCAAAACCTAAAAGAGAAATTAGATAAGAAGGAATATGCAAATATTGTCAAAACAAAACCCAATCAGCTGTCAAAAGTTAGCTTGTAGTGTGTTTTGTATTGCATGGACTGTTTGAACTCTTATGTGATGTAGTGCCTTGGTCATTTTAGGTTACAGTTCTGTGATATTCAATATCAATTAAATCTTTCCAATTGATACATCTTTTTCATGCAATATTAAAACTCTTTATTTTATGCTACATAAAACATTCCATAGTCATTGCTTTGAAGATACATTTTGTGAATAGTAATCTCTTTCATTTAGAATGCTTTACAACATACTTGGTATTTATTTCTGAGTAGTCTTTTGATGTGGTCCATTTTGTTTGATAGAGGATAATATGTTTACCAAGGCTGTTATATATGTGTTTATCTTCTTATTTATCTCATTTAAACTTTAAGGAGCAGGAAATGTGACTGAAGAACCTGAGCTGCATCTTATGTTATTTGTTTAAACAGTGTTTTTCGAAACCGAATTATTTTGCATATATTGCATTTGTGTAAATATTTAAGTGTGTGTAAATGTGTCTATGTCCCTCCTGTAAACATGCTTTCTCTATGAACCTAAATTTACTGAATCACTCTTAGTAAGCATTGAACATCTACAAACAAATACAAGAACATGATCGCATACTAAAAAACTGAATGTAACCGATAAGTTCTGTGCTTATATTATGTGAATAAATGTGTGTACTACTGTATATACATCTGTGCATGTGTGCAAACACACATACACAATTGCCCCAGGAAGTATTTGCATTAAGGCAAAAAGGAAACTGCAACTTGAATTACTTGCATCACTTGTTCTATTGCAGATATAGGGCTATTTGTGAAACAACATTGTAAAATGTGCTCAAAGCAACATGATCACATCACAGAAAAGAGTGGCAGCAGAAAAACAAGCACAGACATTGTGAAATATTCTGCATAGCACAGGATGTACAGTACACTGGTTACAAATGGACTTTCGATCTAAACCACAATAATGTTGATGGTGGGGTGAAAGGGAGAATCTGCCCATCTACAAAATGTAAATAGGCAATCATGTTGTATGTTATGTAAGCCCACTGCAGGAATGTGCAAACATTTTTAGCTGAAACATGCCTATATTTTGTAGACCATCCCTGCATTTGGATATATATACTTATCTGCTACAGTAGGCAGGAATGTCCAACAACTTTACTAATGCATAAGCTCGCATTTAAAGGTTGTCTGATTCAGGAAGTTAAAAAAAAAAAAAAAATTGGGGCAGAGAACTTATTCAACAACACCCTCATTACATTGCTTTCACAATTGATAGTACGTCAAAAGTCAAGGAATACACCAGTGAAAGGACAACACCAACATGGCAAGTTAGTTGTTCATCAGATGTAATGTGTACTATGAAATATGACTATATGCTTACAGTTGCAAGAAAAAGTATTTGGACCACTTGCAGAATCTGTGAAAATGTTAATAATTTTAACAAAATAAGGGAGATAATACAAAATGCATGTTATTTTTTTACTGTCCTGAGTAAGATATTTTAAATAAAAAGATGTTTACATATAATCCACAAGATAAAAAAAAAATCTGAATTTATTAAAATAACCCCATTCATAAGTATGTGAACCACTGATTCTTAATACTGTGTGTGCTTACCTGGATGATCTACGACTGTTTTTTTGTTTTGTTTTTGTGATGGTTGTTCTTGAGTCCCTTGTTTGTTCTGAGCAGTTAAACTGAGCTCTGTTCTTCAGAAAAAATCTCCATGTCCTGCCATGTTTTCCAGCATTTTTTGCATATTTGAACCCTTTACAGCAGTGACTGAATGATTTTGAGATCTGTCTTTTCACACTGAGGACAACTGAGGGACTCAAACACAACTATTAGAAAAGGTTCAAACATTCACTGATGCTCCAGAAAAAAAAAAACATGTTGTATTAATAGATGGGGGGTGAAAACATTTGGAATTTGAAGATCAAGGTAAATTGTATTTAATTTGTCTTCCGGGAAACATGAAAGTATCTTCTGTTGCTTCAGAAGGGCAGTAAAAAAAAAAAACGATATTCAAGCGAAATAAGAAAAATTTGGACCTCTTCATCCTGTTAAAAAGTTTTCACCCCCTGACTCTTAATGCATCGTGTTTTCCTTCTGGAGCATCAGTGAATGTTTGAACCTTTTCTAATAGTTGTGTTTGAGTCCCTCATTTGTCCTCAGTGTGAAAAGACGGATCTCAAAATCATTCAGTCACTGCTATAAAGGGTTCAAATATGCAAAAGATGGTGGAAAACTGAAGAATTTTTTTTTGGGACCTGGAGATTTTTTCTGAAGAACAGAGCACAGTTTAACTGCTCAGAATAAACAAGGGACTCATGAACAACCATCACACAACATAAAAACAGTTGTAGATCATCCAGGTAACCACACACAGTATTAAGAACCAATGGTTCACAAACTTTTGAACGGGGTCATTTTAATAAATTAAGCTGTTTTTTTTTGTTGTTGTTTTTTTTGTCTTATGGATTATATGTAAACATCTTTTATGTAAAATATCTTACTCAGGACAGTACTAAATAAAAAATAACATGCATTTTGTATGATCTCTCTTATTTTGTTAAAATTTTGCACATTTTCACAGATTCTGCAAGTGGTCCACATACTTTTTCTTGCAACTGTATATGCCTTCATATGTGTGATACTTCCAGGACAAATTCATAGTGACACATATTAACAGTAATGGTTCATCAGTTTGGTCAGTTTCATAATCTGGCTTCCATAGTTGCGTAATAACTGATCACATGTAATCTACATGGACAAAATTGTTGGTACACTTGATAAATATGATCAAAGATGACTGTAAAAATAAATCTGCATTGTTTATCCTTTTGATCTTTAATTCATAAAATTTGCAAGAATCGAACCTTTCAGTGAAGAAAAAGAATTTAAAAGTGTGGGGAAAAACACATTATGAAATAAATGTTTTTCTCCAAAACACGTTGGCCACAATTATTGGCACCCCTAGAATTTTTTGAGTAAAATATCTCTGAAGTATATTCCCATTCATATTTGCATTTTTTTTTTTTAGCACATCAGGGTGATCATGAACATGATATTGTCCAGCCATGACTTCCTGTTCCACAGGAATATAAACACGAGGAAACACAAAGGCCAAATTCTCTTAATCATTCATCACAATGAGTAAAACCAAAGAATATAGTTCTGATGTGCAGCAAAAGATTGTTGAGCTTCACAAAATAGAAAGTGGCTGAAAGTAAATAGCTAAAGCATTGAAAATCCCCATTTCCACCATCAGGGCAATAATTAAGAAGTTCCAATCAACTAAAGATGTTACAAATCTGCCTGGAAGAGGACGTGTGTCTAAATCGTCCTAATGCGAGGTGAGGAGGAGAGTTTGAGTGGACAAAGACTCTTCTAGGATCACAGCTGGAGAATTGCAGAGATTAGTCTTGAGTCTCAGAAAGCCTAAAAAAAACCTACATCCCCACAAGTTGTTCGGGAGGATTTCAAGAAAAGTCCTCTGTTCTCATCAAGAAACAATCTCCAGCATATTCAGTTGTCAGACACAACTGGAACTTCAAACGGGACCGGCTTCTATGGTCAGATGAAACTAAAAAAAAAGAGCTTTTTGGCAGCAAACCCACCAGATGGGTTTGGTGCACACATGGATAAAAAGTACCCCATGCCCACAGTTAAATATACTGCTGGATATTTTATGTTGTGGGCCTGTTCTGCTGAAGGTCCTGGACATCTTGTTCAGATACATGGTATCATGGATCGTATCAAATACTAACAGATAAAAAAATCAAAACCTGACTGCTTCTGCTAGAAATCCAATAATGGGCCGTGGTTGGATCTTCCATCAGGACAATGATCCAAAGCAGATAACAAAACCAACACAAAAATGTGTCACTGAGCACAAAATGAAGCTTCTGCCATGGCCACCCCAGTCCCCTGACCTGAACCCTAAAGAAAATGAGTGGAGTGAACTGAAGAAAAGAAGCACCAACATGGAGCTGGGAATCTGAAGGATCTGTAGAGATTCTGCATGAAGGAATGGTCTCTGATCTCTTGTCAGATGTTCTCCAAACTCATTAGGCATTATAGGTGAAGACTCAGAGCTGTTATCTTGGCAAAAGCAGGTTGCAAAAAGTATTAAATAAAAGGGTGCCAATAATTGTGTCCAATTTCATAATGTGTTTTTCCCCACACTTTTAATTCTTTTTCTTCAATGAAAGGTTACATTTTTGCTAATTTTATGAATTAAAGATCAAAAGATTTATTTTTACAGTCATGTTTCATCATATTTATTAAGGGTACCAACAATTTTGTCCACGTCTGTATGTAATCAGATTCCAAAAAATAAGTACTTGTAATTAGATTATATTATGTTTTAAAAATCCTCATAATCAGACTACAGTTTACAATGACATGATTACATGTTAGTAAATTATTCATAATTCATTGACTCTCTGTACTTTTTAAAAAAAATTATTATTATTATTTTAAATGTTCCTTAAAAAAACCTACTGCTATACGTTCAGAAGGTCTTCCAGGTTTTTGGAATTGCATACATAGACCAACCACTAGTCATGTGACTATCACTGAAAACTGAGCAAAACACAGCATTTGATCAGTGGATTTACATAAATCGTTTCACTTTTAAGAAGTGTTTTCTCAATGTTACATATCTAATCAACTCCTGACAAACACACTTCTTCCTTTTTTTTATTTGAATGATCAATCTGTGATTCGTTTAACTGTGTATTACTGTCTCTGGAAGACTTTTGTCTTTCAAAAACATTCAAATGTATACATTTATGTAATTTCATATTTACATGCAATGTAGGAATTCCCCAACTTTTTTGTCAGCTGAATCTCTTTTACCTAATGTATTTACTTGACGTAAGCACTTCTATTTTAAAGGATTAGTTCACTTTTCAAATGAAAATTAGCCCAAGCTTTACTCACCCTCAAGCCATCCTAGGTGTATATGACTTTCTTCTTTCTGATGAACACAATCAGAGATATTTTAATAAATATCCTGACGCATCCAAGCTTTATAATGGCAGTGAACATGGGTCTCAAGTATGAGCTGAAAAAAAAAGTGTCTCCATCCACATCCATCCATCATAAACATACTTTACACAGGTCCTGGGGGTTAATAAAGCCCTTCTGAAGCGATGCGTTTGTGTAAAAAAAAAAAAATCCATATTTAACAAGTTATGAAGTAAAATATCTAGCTTCCGCCAGACCGCCTTCCGTATTCAACATACAAAGAAAGTGAAAACTGGCGTCGCGTCAGTAACACTTTTTCCAGAAGTTGAATAGGGAAGGCGTAATATAGCGTAAACTTTTTGAACTGCAAGAGTTTTGCAGTTTCTGGATTCTCATTAAGCTTTTAAAACTGCCCCACATCTGTCATCAACCTATACTGTCAGACACAGTGTTCCACGTTTACAAAGTGTTCTGTCAACATGAAAACTGAACTCCTTGCAAGTAAAAGCCAGACATTCTTGCAAATGACATAGCAGTTTTGTTTTAACTAGAGTTAAAAGGTCAATAATTCTGCTGTCTTAGCACTACAGCATCACCTCTCTTTCAGCACTGTATTAGATGCACATTCACTGCCAGTGTCTAACCAGTGTCTTGCTGACCTAAGAATATATTTGACATAACTTGGATGCAAATCATTTGTTTGCTTTGGAGGATTGTAAAATATTGTTGTAAAAGATATTATGGTCATCCCTCCTTTGAAATACATCTATCATGTTCCCATCATATGCTGGCTATGTCTTAATATATTGGATGAAATGTTAAACCGGAAATTATTTATATGATTTTTTTTTTTTTATTACAATATCACAATTAATTGACCATAAACGTAGATTTTAACCCTTTGATGCATGTTGACCACTACAGATGCATAACTCTATTAGAATGAATCATTTAAAATGATTCATTGCATATTATTACACTGTAAAAAAATATTTTTATGATTTTTTTATCACATTTTTTTCTTTTGTCAAATCAACTTTATTATAATTAATGTAGTTCAGATAATATTTTGAGTTTCTGTTGTTTAAACTAATCGCCTTCATTATATTAACTCAAAATTTAAATTTCAATGAACTCCAGGTAACCACCGATCAACCAGGTAACTTACTTTTTTTTAAGTTAAACCAACAATTCTTTTTTTACAGTGTAGATGGAATCAAGATGTTCTTGTTTTGAAGTTTAAAAAAAAACTCCAAAACATTAAGATCAGTCTTGTTATTGTTAATTAAAACAAAAACTATTCAAGATAATTGTTGTTAATTAAAATAAAGCTATAATAAAATAAAATGTAGATATTCATTTAAAAATTTTAAATAAAAATGATAAATGTTGCCTTGGAAACTTATTGAAATAAAATAAGTTTAAGATGAATTAAAATTACTAAAAACTTAAACTAAAAGTAAAATGAAAACTGAAAATATAAAATAAATATTATAAGACTATAAATGATATTAAAATAACAATAATATATATATATATATATATATATATATATATATATGGTTAATTTTTACTAGTTTTGTCTGAGTGTATGTTGTCATTTTATGTTTATAATTGTTTTCCTGTCCTCAAATTGGCAGTTTATAAGACAAATGGTGTTTCTTCAGTTTCCCCCCTTTCTTTAATCTAAATCTTTCAAATAAAATATGCTTTTCTGAGAATATTTTTAAATTCATAATCAGTTTGTTTTTTTCCCTTAATATCACTTTGCATTCTGTTTTTTTTTTTGTAACATCAATTTAATTTTAAAAAAATCATGTTTTGTGGTTTAATTTTGGTTTGTTTGAATTCACAACATTCCACTGTGTTTGAAAAAAAAAAAAAAATCCATAAAAATTCAAAAGTTTAAAAATATCAAAATGACCTTTAGGTTGACACCCTCATATAATGTAGCATTCAATTCCTTACTGAGCAGTAGCTAATGTCTCTTTAATTACACCCTATTCATTTTCCTGTGTAAATAAACAAGTTATCATTTTTTAAAGTTTAAGTGGTTGACCTTGACCAGAGCATCAATTCTAGTCTACTACTACAGGCTACCCTTTTAATAAAACACTTTCTTAGATTAGAACACATGTATATTAGTTTTTAGAGCTCAAAAAGCACTAGACCCATTATATTACCCTGACACTCTAATTACATAATTGTAATCAAAAATTGGTGGAAAACATATGAGTGATTTGTAAATTAAAATGTACCAATGGCAAAGCGTCAGGCAACAGAATAGATCACTGGAGCTTAGCTGTCTAGCAACAGTGCAGCTTGGTTACTTTTGCATCTTTGATGCTTCTTCAGGATTGGGCTGTTTCCTTCCCTCAGTTACGCTTATTGGATGATTTTATAATCAGTCTTTCCACGCGCCCGCCCACTTTTCGACTTCCGCGCGTCATCCATGGCTTCAGAACACTGACAGATTGGCAAATTACGCCATGTGTTCTGCGGACACATGCATTCGATTGGCGGAGATGCTCGCCGTCGCTCCGCCCATCTACAAAGAAAAGCGTTGGATTGGCTGTCTCCGACCTCCCCAGGCCTTCTTGCGCGTTCACATTTTCCGATTCTCGACGGCGCACTGTGGCGTAACCCCGTTTGTGCTCCTGTTCAACTGCATTACCAGTATTGCGCACATAACGTAGTTTACGTTCATCGGTCGGAGTGACAAAGAGAACGAGCACAGACCGACGGAGAAGAAATAAAAAAGGAAATTTCTGAATTACCGTGGGGATTCTGCTCACCGTTTCCTCTAGGAACCGCACTTTTGGCTCGTTTCTTTAACTACCCGTGTGTATATTGGATTTCTTATTTCGTCATCCGTGTGCATGGAGTTAAGTGGGTCGGAACGGCCGAGGATATCAGTCTTGAAATTGGGCAATTGGAAAATTCTCATTCGTATCGTTGGTTAGAGCAAGGAAGCCGCCATGGCTGGTGCTACTGGATCGTTGAGTCTCCACCTCAGTATATGAAAAATACTGCATGGTGATGAAAAACCACTCCAATTTCCCAGCGGTTTGAGGGTATATTAGATACGGACTATGTTCTTTGTGTAAATCTCTGTTCCAGTCAGAGAGAGTAAGAGACAAGGATCGGTGGGGTTCGAGGGAAACTGGGAAAAGGCCAATTTCATGAGCACCTTCATTCATGATCGAATTTATCTGAGGTTTCATCACTGAAGATAATAGTAACAGTCGAAGAAAAACGACCCCGTGGAAAATGTTCTGAAAGCGAGACGGTTGAGAGCTCACTGAAGAAAACGACAGCCAAGGAACCCCGACGGTCGATTTTTTTTATTATTATTTAAGTGGGAGATAAACTGGTTCCCGTGGGTCGAAACGGATTCGTTAAAGACAAACAAGCGTATATTACTCTGAGAGACGCGTGGGATTTCGGATTGGAAAATGTCCGGTCGGCCTAGAACCACCTCCTTCGCAGAAAGCTGCAAGCCAGTGCCGCAGCCGTCGGCATTCGGCAGCATGAAAGTCAGCAGTAAGTATCATTTTCGGACGCCGGGAAATTTAGTGCTTTGTCGAGGGTACTCGTGCTGTTGACCTTACCTGCTCGCTTTAATAACCGAGAATGGCACATCTGTGCACATCGACCGAGGCAGGCACATGAGATATGAGATTTGAGTGCCTTCAAGTGTCACCTTTGGGTGAAATATGACGTGCCCCATTTTAAATCGGTCAGCGTGCTTTAGTTCACAGCTGAACATGTACCAGGACCCTGCCATGGGTTAGATGGGTATGACTGGCACTGATTCAGTGCAGGTTGATGGCTAGTGAACTTTTTCTGTGCGTTTTCTTATAAAGAAGGTCTTGACATTGCAGGAGACTGAATCAGTGCTGAATCAGCCTGGAGATGAACACATCAATATGTAATCTCAATCTGCCATGGGTTGTAGTTAGTCCTCTGACAGTAGCTGCAATACAACTTATTCCTTAAAAAATTTACTAGCATTTGTTTTATAATACTAGTACTTATTTATAATTATATATTTAATTATATCCATTATAAACACTGGATTATATTTTTGTTACTAAAACTTCTACATTTTGTTTCTAGTACTTATTTTTTAATCTTATAATGTCTAGTATCTTTTTCCATTTCATTAATATCTGTTTAATTAGATATTTACTAAATACTAGTACTTATGCCTTTGTGTTCTTTGTAACAAATTGCAAATTTTGTCATTGAATCTGTGGTTCCGTAGGCCTATTAAATATTCGTCTCCGACTATTATGTATTCCAGTTGTTGCTGGCACCCAGCTTTATTTGTGTGTTATACTTGTATCTGTTTGAGACTAGTAACTATACCAGATGTTACTAGTAACGTTTCTTATCTAGGTTTTTTTTCCCCTTATGTGATGACTAGTCAGAATTGCTGCTTTATAGTCCAATTTTAATCTTACTAATATGTTACCAGTAACCTTGAAGTATAAGTCTTATAAATAAATACTAATGTCTGTTCAAATTAGTATTATGAAAGCTAGAAAAGATACTAGATTCTAGATTTAAATAGTTAAAAGGTAAATGGGTACTAGTGCTTAACATAAAAAAATAAATAAAAAAAATAACAAAAAAAATAAATAAAAAAAATAAAGCAGTGAGTGAGTAATGTACGGTTTATAATGGTTGTGGATGGCTGCCCAGATTTTGAAAAAATAGAAAAAAAAAAAAAAAAAAAAAAAGCATCCATCCATAAAAAAAAAAATGAATTCATAATAAAGGCCTTCTGAAGTGAATCGATGCGTTTGTGTAAGACAAATATTCTTATTTAAAACTTTATAAAGCATATAAAGTTTTAAATTAGGATATTTTTCTTACACAAATGCTTCACTTCAGAAGGCCTATATTAACCCCCTGGAGTCGTATTGATTTTTTATTTTATTATTATTTTTATTTTTTTTTTGTCTTCAAAATCTGGGCAGCCATTCACAACCATTACAAACCTTGGGGGACTAAGAATATTTTTTAAATATATCTCTGATTGTATTCGTCTAAAAAGTCATATACACCATGGATGGGGCTTGAGGGAGAGTAATTCATGGAATAATTTAGGCACAAAAAGCTGTGAAAAAGAACTAATTCAGATGCTGTGACAGTGTGCGAGTACTGACTTGATTTCACTTCATGCGACTTATTGCATGTCAGTGTTCATGATGGAAAAACTGGCAAGGCTTAAAAACCCATACCAATGATAAACTTTCATAATGGCACAACACTGCAACGTCATGTGAACATAACCACGACAAAGGCGATAATTGTTACCTGTCGGACGCAAATAGCTGAAATGTGAAACTCAGATCTTCATAAAATTCAGTGGTAAAGATTTGTAATAGTGACAAGTAGCAAACAAAGAAGAACAGAAGAATGCGTACCAGTTACTAATTGAATATATACTAGCTATATAATAATTATATATAGTATAGTATATAGTAGATATATACTATAATTGGAATAAGCAGTCGTGTCTAATGAATCGTTACTAATGAAAAAAGAAAAGTTACTAGTCATTGTTGAATTACTTTGTAGTAATTAAATAAGTCCTGGTAACATAAAAATAGATGCTAGCTAGTTTAAAAGAATAAGTGTTGAAATAGCTTGCCATACTTATCTTGTTCTATGACCCTTACCTAATAAAATAAAAATCTTGTGGCCCTTTAGAATGGTTCACACCTTTCACCCTGTTAGCTACACCATATCAATCTTTGAAAGGCCATAGACACAAATTTATAACAAAAAAATAACTTGACTCATGTGTCACATCATGTGTGTGTTAATCATAATGAGTATTTATTTAGATATTTAGCTGTGCAGACCCAGCTCACTCCTGCTCACCTTTAACAAATTCTTAGTTCCATTACCTTCCTTGCTTGAACTTATTTATTTATTTATTTATATTTATTTTTATCTTTAAAATAACAGTACAGAAGAATCAGTAATTACGTGAAATGCCTTAAAAGTGTCAAGATTGACAGCATTGGAAATATCTTTTTGAATCTGGTTTGAATTAAGTAATGGTTTATCCTACCACCTGAAACTACACTCTTGACCCAAAAATATTCACAAGCAGGATTCATCAGTAACCTATAAATAGCTAATTTTAGTTTACCTCAACAGCCGTTGCAACCTTAATATGATGGATGCTGTTGTTATGGTGCTACAGCTGTGCCATCTGTTTTCAGACAGATGTCTTTTTGTCCCCTTTTATCATATTAATAGAGATAGGAATGTGCCCATTCAGACTTATTCTCTCAGACTTCATAGCTATATGTTCAGCCTTACTTTTTGTTCATTCACAGTGTAACAATAGTGAGTTATTTTGGGATATAATGTAGTATTGTTCACTTAAAGTCAACATGAAGTCAAAATCAACCCTATTCACTTTCTAAATTCATAAAAACTCCTGATATTATTTTGACAAGATTTATTTGATAAATATTATTCCATATTCCATTTGTCTTGCCAATCTTTTATCAAAATCGAATTATGTGCTATACCAGTAAAACGTCTTTACCTCTCAGATGACGTCCCTCTTTTTAACCCCTCCCCTTAAACCACTTGGCTTTATTCTAGTATGTTTTCCTGATTCAGTCAATTCCCGATGGATAAAATCAAGTTCTGTTCAGTATTTTTGTAAGAAAATCCTGTTTCACTTGGAAAAAAAGATTATCCAAAACATTTTGTGAACAGAATTTACACTGAATTTAAAGTGCCCCTATTATACTATTTAAAAGGTTCCTAATTTTGTTTTGGAGGCATCCTATAGACCTAATGTGCCAGAGAAACAAGTGCGCCGCCATCTTTATAATATTGTCTTTGAACCTAGTCCTGTACATTTTTATGGCATCGCGGTCAAAGAATAACTAGCTGGTGAAGTGGATTTACTTGTTGTAGAATCAGTGAAAGTTATCATGAGAATTTTAATGTTTAAAGCAGATATAATAACAAATGTCAGTAGACCGGGATGATTTTAAAACGAGCAGTTCATTCATAAGTACATAAGATCGCTGTTAAAATACAAACCGGAAGACAAAAGACAACAAGCGCAGTGCTGAAAAGGGGCGGGGCTACATAAGGTCTATAATAGGTTTACATGCATCCAAGGTCAAAAAAACGCCAAGTTTCTCATAATATACATTGCAGATTACCTCGTTTCTCAAAGAGTCATTCGAAGGTTTGTTTGAAGATTCAGTCTCTCCAAACCCTCGTTTCCGAGAGCCTACTGTGCTCTGATTGGTCAGATGGCCCATTCAGTTGTGATTGTTATATTATATATTGGAAACAAAATGCCTATTACCAGATCTGAATTTCAGCTCCGGAGGATTCCTTAGTGTTCGTAAACACAGTGATATGAACTGTAACAATAGCGTCAGTTTTCCATATCAATTCCAGCGTAGGTGGATTCCTTCTTTTAGGAGACAACAACTTTATTTGTCATACACTTTGATCTTTAAAACTTTGCAGACCTTTTATATTCACAAACCACTATGTTACACACTGCATGAAAGTCAATATTGGGGAAAAAAACAAAAAAAAAAAACATAATAGGGGCACTTTAAGGGATGAGATCAAAGAATAGATTACCTTATAAAGTTCAAGGAACAAATCTAGCCAGACTTTCAGCACATCATTTATTTTTGTCTTCGTCATCTTCATTTTTCATTCTCATTCTGTGCTACATATGTATTTCATCTTCAAGAAGATCTTCAAGATCTTCATTCACCCAGTTGATCAGATTTGTGCTTCTCAATAACCTTTTATTTTTTAAATTTTTTTATTTGCTGTCCAGCAGCAAAACGCTCTCTCTTTCTCTCTCTGTGGATTCAGTAAGTCGGGTGTCACCTTTCACCCCACTCCATTATCATCTGCCTCTGTCAGCTTCTGTGGATGTGTGGAAGCTTTCCTGCACCCTCAGCACAACACCTTGTGTCTTTGCATGTGTGTACATCCATACCTTTTTTTGCAATCACAAATAGCATTCAACAGTAACTGATGATTCAAGAAATACTATCAATATCAAACATTCTGATCCATGTCTGTTAGCTTTATACAAATTAGGTTGATCAAGGTTTTTTTTTTTATTTCTCTGCTCATAACAGCTTTTGAAAGTATTGGCAAAAATTAACTGTTGAGTTTTTTTTGTCTTTTTCTGTGGGTGGCGATTTGCATGGTTTTTAGCAGGATGTTAAAAGAAAAGGAAGGCACACATGAAGCTCAAACATTATTGAAATAGATGTTTTAATATATATTATAAAAGGAGATGATATACATTTACAGTTAAAAGTTCTATGTTATGGTTCTGATTTTTGAGAATGACCCTCCTATTATCACCTGCAAAAGATTAGCAAATGAAAAGGCTGTTGGTTATTTTTTAAAAATGAACAAGCCTTTTGATATGCCTATTTATGTGCTTCCTGTTTCAAAGGAAATTGGTTGGCACTGTAAAGAAAATTGCGCATGTCAAAAGTTATAAAGAATTATAACTTCAACTTTGCTTATTGGCTTCATTCTTACATTGTAGCAAACAGTTATCTCTTATGGGCGCAAAAATGCATACAGTACCTTGAAAGTTTGGTTGCGTGATTGATGTAAAATTAGGTTTTGACAGTGTGTGACATATAAACAGGAAATTACATTGTACATTGTTGAGCTCATGCCACAATGTATGGAGCACTTGTGCTGCATCTAATGTTAGTTCTTTGTGCCTCAGAGGGAGTAAACCAGTGAAATGCTCTATTTTTGGTTGATTGACAGTGTGCTCCAGGAAGTTTACTGCAGTTCCCTTTGATGGCATGCCATTCATTCAGAGAAGCCACAAAAGTTCTCACAGCTTGTATGATTAATTTAGCCTTTATCTCACACATCACAGGATACCTTGTCTTTCACTCTCATGAAACCATCAACAGGAAGTAATTGTACCTTACAGTCATAGCTCCACAAACTATGATGTGGGGAAGCTTTACACTGTCCAAATGTCAAAAAACAAATGGTTACGCAAAGCTGAGCAAGTGGTCTAAAGAACAAGGTAGAGTTCACTTCAGTATCTTAATTAAAAGTTACATTTATCTCTTTTTGAGATTGAGTCAAGTCTTTGTCTTAAACACCTACATATGGAAAAATTGCCTTAATTCTGATTAAGGATGTGGCCGATACTGAGTTACAGATAATTATTTTCATGTTATGTAACAAACTTAAATCAATTCTACAAGTGAATTTAGAAATAACAATGTGTGACTGTTATTTCAAAGGGGTTCTTAGGCACAGTGAAACTGAGTTTATGTCTCAGTTGACTTTAACTGGGTGGTCTGAAATGGAATTGACCCTATCTTGCAAATTACTCCATGTAACAAAAAGAAAACTGGAGTCTATAGAAATTCCTTTCAGCTGTTCCTTGTACACTAACTATTTTGGTCGAGGTATTCATCTTTGTTGCATTTTTCTTTCTTCTAAATTACTGCACTGAGATTTATTCTCACAGTTGAACTAATTCCAGAAAGTATAACTTGCTGATCAGTCTTTGAAGGATTTTTTTTAACATTGAGTGAGTTCCCTCTTGGTAAATTCTGTTGAGCGTATCAGGAGAGCGACTCAAAAATACCAGACACCCACAGGACCATTTTACAGACTGCTCAAAGGCAAAGAGGGAAAATGTTGAGGGTAAATGCTACATTACAGATATGCAGTATCACACTTTTTTTTTTTCTTCTTCTTTGTTTTAAATACAGTAATCTGTTCATCTGGTCTCTCTCTTTTTTTCTTTTTTTTTTGTTCCTTCTGTTAAAGGGTTAGTTTACCCAAAAATGAAATTTCTGTCATTAATTACTCAACCATATGTTGTTCCAAACCCGGAAGACCTTTGTTCATCTTCGGAACACAAATTAAGATATTTTTGATGAAATCCAAAAGAGGTTTTTTTTTTATTTTTTATTTTTATCCCCCATAGAAAGCAACATAATTCAAGGTCCAGAAAAGTAGTAAAGACATCGTTAAAATAGTCAATGTGGTTCAACCTCAATGTTATAAAGTGATTTTGTGCGCAAAAACAAAACCGTATTGGCCGACATCAGCATCACGCATGTGTCGTGGTGCTCACGTGAACAGCGTCGGCCAAGACTGAGTCGGCGTTCTGGTGTAAACCTGGAAGCGCTGCACTGTTTATACAATGTAAACAGCATAGGAGAATGACAAGGAAAAGAAGAAATTGTTGAAAAAAAGTCGTTATTTTATTACTCATGCTGTTACTAGTTTGATAATTCCTATTTAGGTTAGTGACTTGACGTAAAATCTTAGCAGGTGCTGTTGCAGAGCCACGTTCTTTTGTTTTCTTGTTGGGTCTTATCTGAGGAAAGTCTATTGATGTGTGACGTTGTCACCTTTATGTAACATATTAGAGTGGATTCCATTCCAAAAGGCAGACGCCACATGCCAGCAATGATGTCGTTGTACATCTGCTGTCAGTCTCAACAGACGTGCTCCGACAGGTTTTAAACAGGGTTTCTGTTTGAACAGATATACTGAAACCAAATGATTCACTCATTGACAATAAATTATGGTCGTAGTTTGGAAAAGGAAACCCATGAGTCAGATATTACCTAGGGAGAGGAGAAGGGTGTGTTCTTCAAAAAGATGGATGTGGCAGTAGGCTGTGATGATGACATGGTAGGATATATTTCAAGGTAGGTTCAGACCAGATATCTCAAGAGTTATATGCCTTTCAGCACACACACAAAATACTTTGCATGCACTGTGTGGCAGAATGACTTCTTCATATTTGAATTTCCATTGAGGCCACCTCTTCGGTCTTTCAGTCAAAACTTATATGTTGTGCTCTTGCACATGAAGAGATTTGCTCACGGCTTGTCTCGTTTACAAGCGTGCACACGTGTGTGACTTGGCAGTTGATCTGAGGAGACTGTATTAGTGGTCGGCCGTAGCAGCTGGTTCTGAAGTGGGACGTGTGATTCTTCAGACCGCCTCCCCAACCCCCTCTTCTCAGTTTGTTTTCCGGAAAAGGCAGCTGTCCAGGGACAATGAGATCCTTGTTTAGCATTTAAAAGCCAGCACACCGACCATATTCTTGTGTAAATGGACACAACATTAATTTTTACAGCATAAAGCAGAGCGTTTGGTGATTGTGTTTTGGGTGTCTTTTTATCTTGCAAGTGATTGATGGTTGTGTTCACAAAAATGTATAGCTCTTTGAGAATACTGTAAAACTAGTAAAGTCCTCAGCAGACATATGGCCTTAGTTGGCGTTGTTCATCCTTCACAGTTAGTGTTGGCTGCTATAGCTAAATATAGATATATTTAATTTTTTTTTTCAGACAACCCATGGTCTACCCATGCAGCCAGTGTAGTGAAGTTGATTCTACAATGTTCAATGTAAAAACTAAAAAAAAAAATGAACAAAAAGAAAGAATATTTAAGTCCTTTTCATTTATATGCACCCATAAAACAAAGTACATAACTACAATTTTACTAAAACATTGAAATAAATGGAGACATCCATGATAAAACAAATTAATCATTGGCCCTGTTTACACCTGGTATTAAGATGTGTTTTGGTCGATCAGATCACAAGTGGACGATGCCAAATACAGGTGTAAATGGGGTGTAAAATATTTTGAGATTGTCCACTTTCGACCACTTCCAGAGAGGAGGTCACAAACGCATTTGACCGGATTGCTTTCATAATGAAAACCGCTAATGTGGTCGTCTGGTTGAATGTGTTCGAAGTAACAACCTCAAAAGACTGCCACCTGGTTTAATGCATAAACATTATGAAAAGCGTGCTAGCCAGACTGGATTTAAACTTTGCCGACTGAAGACCCAAGTTTGGTTTGAAGACGAAAAATGTACCAAGCACAATGTTCTCTCACCATTCCTAATTTCTAACACACTCGCAGCTTTCGCCGTGGTCTTGCGGCTGTCAGAGCAGAAATGAAAACTGATGCTCTCCGTATGTTTTTCTGTTGTCTCCAGGAGCGTTCATATGTAAAATGCGCAAGCTTGTTTTGTCCATTAGATCGAAAGATCTAGAAAAACACCTGCCCATAGACCCTCCTCTCGAAGAAATCAGGACAGAAGTGGTTGAAAGTGGACAAAAGAGACGGATTAAAATACCAGGTGTAAACAGGAATGTGTCTGCCTCATCTACTTGTGATCCGATCAACCAAAACACTATATATATATATATATATATTAGTTAATATTCAAAATATCTGTACAGTTAGTATAGCTATAATTTTAGCTTTACTCCACAAAGTTTAAGCCACCTGCTAAGGATCAGAACCTTTCAGGCAAAATCTTCGTCCAGGGGCCCCTCACCGCTTTCCTATACCATGAGTACAGAGCAAGTTGGGGGATGGGAGCTAAGAAGAAAAAGGGGAAGAAGGAGCCATAAGCAGCTCCAGGGTGTGGCTCACTAAGCTGTATGTATACAGTATGTACTCTATATTGATTATTCTCTACACCCGTTCTCTTTCCACATATTTTGTTCTTTTTTATTTATGAACAATGTTTAAAAATGCCATTCAAGCTTGAAATGGTAGCTTTTATTATATAACATTTTTTTTTTTATGAGATAAAAGGTAGTGCAAGTGATAAAATAGCAAGATATGAATGCCAATTATTTAGGTCATGTGATGCAACAGTACTGTGTGTACTTTTACAAGAGACATGTTAACATGTTGATGACCAGATAGCCCTTATTTCTGATAAGACAATAAAGATGACATGTCTTAAGTTCAAAAAACAACTCTAGTGTGCAGATGTTACATAATATCACCTCACAGGTCAAGTGCATTTACTGAAAGACCTTTTAGCAAGAGATATGACTGACAGATATACAATAATTAGGTAACTAGATGTATAATTTATTGCTTTTGAACATTTTAATAGCAACAGAATTCCAAACGTCGTATTCGGTTCTTACCCAACTGAGTGGGTTTAGCACAACCTGTTTTAATGTTTGTTGAACACATTGATTTCTGCTTGAACTGTAGATAAGTAGAAATAAAACTGTGATATAATCCCAGTTTAACACTTACAGTATACACTAGCCACCAGACCATTTTTTTCTTTGTAATGGTACGAAACATGGTAAAGGTTTTGGGGTAACACTTTACTGTAAGGTTTCATTAGTTAACATGAACTAAGAAATATTAATTCTACAGCATGTATTAATCTTAGTTCGTGTTAATTTCAACATTTACTAATACATTATTAAAATCAAATGTTGTATTTGTTAACATTAGTTAATGCACTGTGAACTAACATTAACAAACAATGAACAGCTGGATTTTTATTAACTAACATTAACAAAGACTAATACATACTGTAACGTATTGCTTATTGTTAATTCATGTTAGTTAAAACATTAACTAATGTTAAGCAATGAGACCTTATTGTAAAATGTTTTGGCACTCGCACACATACACACAAATCATGGACATGATTCAAAAAGGTTAAATGGTCCTGCAAAAAAAGTAACACTTGTGCTCCTCGTGGTCAAAAAAGTCTGCGTTGGGAATGAATGGGAAACAAATTTCATCTAGTGGAGACATTTTGTACTGCGCCTAAACAAAATCTTACTGAAAGCTCATTTTTTTTGAGATATCAACCTCAAATTTGGAACACAACTTGTTTAGATGTATGTCTTTGATAGATTAAAACAGAAAATATTTAATTTAATTCGTAATATTTCACAATATTTCAGTTATTACTGTATTTTTATCAAATAAATGCAACCTTGGTGAGCATAAAGACTTCTTTCAAAAAAAAAAAAATTATATATATATATATATATATAGATATATATATATAATTTCTTACCTATCCCAAATAGAAGTGTTCATCTCCATTTTTGTTTTTCATAAAAAAGAAAATAATATAGGATTGGAATGACATGATTATCAGTAGAAAAAAGCAGTTTTGGAACAGATTTGCCATCTACAATAAGAGTATAGTATGTGTTTGATCCCAACTGAGCTATATCATCAGAGATGACACTAAAATGTATGCCACGCATGAATGGCTGGTGATGGAACCGAATTGGAAGAGAGTTGAATGCACTGAGAGCATGTTACTATGCCAGTGACCTGTCACTGAATTTTCTGGTAAGATAAAGTCTTTGTGCAATCCAGGTTTTTAGTAATGTTGACTGTCATGTAGACACAAAGACGAAACCGCTCCTACACTGCTGCCTGGAGATAAAAAGGGACGTCAGGAAATGATCAGACTTTGATCATAGATTTCTGGCTAAAGAGAAGTGAGATGTGTTTTTTTTTTTCGTCATTGATGTTCTTATCATTGATGTTTTAGTCTTATCACAGAATGTGTTTCCCAAATGTCAATAAAGTGTGAGTGCTTCAGGGGTTCCATGGAGGAATGAAATCATAGAGCAACATCTGTTGCATTTAGAAACCTAATTATTACATAGATTGGCCTGTCCAAAGTCAATAACTTTCTGTGAAATGCAGTTTTACATGCCTCAGTATAGTGAAGCAGGTTATTATATTATGTTTCGCTAGCTTTGCTTCTGTATTTTGGCTTTTTTTTTCTTTCTTTTTTTTGTAACAGTTTTTGAATCTGTGGGGTTTCCTGAAAAGTGGCACTTCAGTGATGTCTACTTGATCTCAGTATCTACACGGGAAGCGTTCGGATGTAATGTCTGTTGTCCTTTTAGCCTTTGTTATCTCTGTACACACCATAACTCTTCACGTTTGGCATGAGGTCATAGGGAACATCCTCATGTTTAGCTGAACTATCTTTTCTCATTGGTGTAATTGTGTTAAGTGTGTGAAGATCCATGTTAGAATGGAGGGTAGGACGTTTTGTCTCACTGAGATGGTCCAGTTGATAAAATCTGCATTTTCAGCACAGATTTTGTGCAGCAACCTAAATTATGGGCCAGTACATTCCACACATTTTCTCTCTCTCACTTCCCCCACCCACAATTCCCTGAATGGCTTGAAAACCTTGGTACCCATTCTGAGATCTTTGCAATTTCCTTTGTAGAATAAAAAAAAAAAAAAAACTGTGTAGGAGGTTGAATATGATTTTCTCTTATGAAACGCTGGACAAGCATAAAAAGATGAATGGAAAAACAAGGAATACATGGTTCACTTACATTTAAGAATTGTACTTGTGTAATTCTTAAATATATTTTCAATACATGATGTTCTGAAAAATCACATTGTACACAAACCTATGACAACTTTTATCCTGGGTTTGGTGAGTTTAAAGTGAAAGTTTACCAAACATCAAGTCATCATCTACTTTAGCTTAAGTCTCTCCAAAACCAAATTTTGCTTGTTTATCTTTATTTTTTTTTTTCCAAATGTCACACAAAAGACATTATTCAAATTGAAATTTGAGTCAAAAACACAAAGGTAATATTTGAAGGAGCCTGGTCTCATTAGAAAAATGTACCTGTGGGAACGGTTTCGCGAGTAGCAAAATACTTGGCAATACGTACATATCACTGCAGTTTCAATGTGAAATGTCCACTGAGTGGCGCTAAAAGCATGTTCATTTTTTTTTGTTGCCGGAACAGATAAACACGTTCTGATTTGAAATTTGAATAGTCAAATATAAAATAACTCTGCATAGTCATAACTGTATAAATTAAATATAGTTTAATCCTTATTAAAGATTTTCTTTTGTTGTTTGATTATCATTTATAATACAGACCGCCATAGTAGACAGTGGCATGTTTTAAAGACCTAATGGACGGAGACAATATGCTGTTACACATGCTGTTCACATTCACATAACCAATGCGAATATTCGCCAAGACGGGCATTTTGACATTACTGTGTGTATTTGAACGTTTATGTGTAATAAACCGCAAAAATCTGACACTCGCGAGAGGCGACTATGTGTGCACGCTTTGGTTGAGAGCGCACTGACTGAAGACCGTCTCTCAGAGAGCGCGCACAGTTTTTTTCTCCCTAGGACATTTTACATTTTACCGTAATGTTCTTGCCTACCTGTGTCAAAAAAGTGAAGTAATTGGAATATTTCCATTCTGCAAAACAACCACTCGCTTCTGTCGACATCTTCAGACGGCGACAACACAGCCAACTGGTGCGAAGTTGAAATTGTAATTAAATGACCTAAAAATTAATAGTAATCCCTTACTTTTCTTTTTCAGTGGATTAGTAATTTAATCACAGTAACGCGTTACACCCAACACTGCACCTAACCTACCCGTGTTAGCAAAAGCAAATGTGATCGTGCCGTTTTACCTTGTTTTGATCTCTCATCTTCGAGCTTTTTTTACCGTGACTCGTTTTTCCCCGGATTCGTACCCGAGGCTTCCTCGTCCACAACTGCGTATCAGCTGAGCTACCGAGCAAGCTTATGTCAGAAAAGCGAAACATATGGAGCCGGTTAAGCGATGCAAAGTCCAAAATATATTTGTTTACAAATCGTGCACTTTGGTAAAATGTGTTTTGAAGTCATAAGATAATATTGAGCAAGGAGATGTGAAAACAGCTCTTTATTAATCCATAATCTATCTGACCCTGTAATAGTAACTGTGTATGAAAAGCGCTTGCTGTTTTACTGCCTCTAGTGTTCATTTCTGTTGGAAACTGCAGTGATATGTACACATTTGTACGTATTTTTGCGACTCGCTAAAACACTTCCACAGGTACGTCTTTCCATGAGACCAAGTTGATTTGATGCTAAAGTTTTATTTGTCACATAATCTTAACAACTATAAAGGCCAAAGTATACAAGTGTACTATTCTACAAAGTACAGTACAGTTTTGATGTGAACGTTTAGGATACACGTACACGTACAACCTGAGTGTACGCAGTTAGAAAAATTGGGTATACTTTTGGCTTAACAACAAATTTTCTATGACATCAACATACAAGGCATGACATAGTGATGCTTACATTACAATGAAATTTATGCAGAATTACTATTGAAATGTTGGCCCATCTTCACATTTAAAGTGCCTATATATCAATGGCTGCCTGCATTGGCTCATTACATTACTCCAGTTACATTCTATATTTCGCAACATTAAGCATGGCAGATGCCATTGTCCATTGCCAATAGCACTCTAATTTTAATCACTTCATCATTTCACCATGTTAACTGAGATCTTCAGTTTTTGTGCCAGATAAATACTGATCTAATTGTAAAAATAAATGATATCATCTGAATCATCTGATAGTTATGTATTTCTAAAGATAGGCTTTCGCATGTTTACGTAGTTTCAATGTAGTTAGCTACTTTTTGTTTGTAGCATGTATTGAAGCTGACTGACTACTTGTTCAAAAACGTAGCTTGGCTCTACACTCTAAAAAATAGGGTTTTTTTTATTTATTTTTTAATAAATAAATGGTTCTATGGTTCCATGAAGAACCTTTAACATTCATGGAATCTTTCTATTGCACAAAAGGTTCTTTATAGTGGGAAAGTTTCTTTAGAATAGTAAAAAGTTTTTCTCACTAAGAAAAATTGTGCTTTTAAGAACTGCTCAACTAAAGGTTCTTTGGGAAATCTGAAATGGTTGTTCTACGGCATCACTTCGCAAAAAAAAAAAAAAAAAAACCCTTTTGAAACCTTTTGAAAAAAATGTTAAGAGCTACTTTATGAGTCACTTTTAGTTTCATAAAAAACAGTTAATGAATTAGCTTCTCCAACCCTTCCTGATGGTAAGGACATTTTATGATTTTTACCTGCAGTACAGGTCTTGATTTAGACTTCTTATGCACGAGGAATAGCAGTGTGTTACTTTATCTGTGTCTTATTAAAGGGCAGAGTCTGCGTTCCACTTACCTGATCATTTCCATTCTGACATGTTTCTCTCTTATCTGCTCAGGGCTGATTTATACACGCACACACACATAAACACTTCGGCCGGGATAAAAAGGTGATTGCTACTGTTTAGTTTATCATGCCTTGAAGCAATGTTTACTTATGCTTGACAGAAATTCAATTGCCAATCAAAGCTGCACTTTTCATGTGGAAAGTCTTCCATATTTTTCACTACTTTACACACATACACACACTCACTCTCTCGGATAAATAAACAAGTGACACTGTGTAATGACAATAATATTTAATAATATTAACTACTTTTGCATGGCAAAGAAGGTATAACAATAGCTTTAAAGATTTAGGTAACTTTTCAGCATCAAGTAATTTGTCTGTTCATGCTGAAAGAAAAAATGATGTGTGACAGCATAATACCAGCCAACTGAGTAGCATGTTCATGTAGCTCAAATAGTAGAGCATGTTACTGGCAATGCCGAGGTCATGTGTTTGATTTCTAGGGAACACAAGAACTAGTAAAACGTGAACTTTGTGCAACAAGTTTAGAATTTAGAACGTTCAGCGACGTCACATAACTGCCTGATTCAAACTGTGCTTTCGTGGTTTTGGCTGCGAGACGGACGCGCTCAGCTCTTGTCATATATCACAGCTATGTAGTGTTTTCAGCTACATAATGTTTTTTAAGGTTTCAGACTTTTAAATATGCATAAGCACAAGTAAAACAATACATTTAGAGTTTATAAAATACACACTGATGTCAGACATCAGTGGAAGCAGCAATAACAATTCATTCAAATATAATTTGCCGACGTTTATTCATATCAGACACACATAATGGGCCTAAGTAACTATAAAGTTTACTCTATTATTCTTCCAGTTTACCAGCCACTTACTTGGATATATTTCGGGAGAAACGGATGAATTGAGACAAAACACACTCACTCTGGGGGTTCAGTTAAAATATTTTAAACTCATGCTTGAAAGGGTTAATAGAATTTCAGATTGTGATTACAATTACGGATGACACAATTACGTAATTGTTCAAAGTCCACTTACATTACTCTGTTTTTTTTTTTCTTTTTTTTTTTCTACAGATTATCTTAAAGGGTTAGTTTATCCAAAAATGAAAATTCTGTCATTTATTACTCACCCTCATGTCGTTCCACACCCGTAAGACCTTCATTCATCTTCAGAACACAAATTAAGATATTTATGAAAAAATCTATGATTAATCTATCTATGATTTATGATGGCTCATTGACAGCAAGATAATTAACACTTTCAGATGCCCAAAGAGCTACTAAAGACATATTTAAAACAGTTCATGTGACAAGTGGTTCAACCTTAATGTTACGAAATGACGAGAATACTTTTTGTGTGCCAAGAAACCCCAAAATAGCGACTTTATTCAACAATATCTAGTGATGGGTGATTTCAAAACACTGCTTCATGAAGCTTCAGAGCTTTACAAATCTTTTGTTTCGAATCAGTGGTTTGGAGCGTGTATCAAACTGCCAAAGTCACGTGATTTAAGTAAACTTCTGTTGAATAAAGTCTTTATTTTGTTTTTTTGGCGCACAAAAATATTCTCATCGCTTCATAACAATAAGGTTGAACCACTGTAGTCACATGAACTGTTTTAAATATGTCTTTAGTAGCTTTCTGGGCATCTGAAAGTGTTCATTATCTTACTGTCAATGCAGGCTTCTCTGAGCCTCGGATGTGGAATGACATGAGGCTGAGTAATTAATGACAGAATTTTTGGGTAAGTAACTTTTTTCCCATTGTTTTATTATAACATTGTAATACCATGCATATTTTCACTTTTTTTATTTAAAGAAGAAACCAAACCAGTGTATAGTTGACATTTGAGGCTTAATGTTATAGAAAAACAATAAAAGTTTGCTTTGGAATAACAGTGTGAGTGAGTAATTGATGACAGATTTTTCATTTTTGGGTGAACTGGGTGTAGTGTTTCTGGTTAACACTAGAAATGTAATGCTTAGTGCTTGATGTTCAGAGCAAACCCTGATCAGAATGAGAATATATACACGCCAATACTGCCTTAAAAACCGCAATGATATTTCTCCCCGTTGGCTCTGTTGTAGGTTCTGCTGTTTTGTTCTTTATGGTAATTTTGGCTTGTGGAGGTAGTGGAGTGTCTACTGGATCTCTTCCCTGAACCGCTGCAGTTTCCTGTCTCATTCTTATGTGCTTTTATCTTGTGTCACGTGTTGATATGTGACCACTGGATGACCCTGGTAGCTAAGACAGCCAGTTTGAATTGTATAGTGTGTGTGCGTGGGTTTTATGTGAGTGAGCAAGAAAGAGATGTATTGGAATTCAAGTATCTGAACGGACAGGGTGGCCAGAGGTTTGATTACTGTGTGTGCGGTACATACAGATAGTTGTCACGCACTGTCTGGAGCATGGGAGTTGCGAGTGGGTACAGATCAAAGTTTTACGTGCATTTCTGTGTGTGTTTGTGCTGTGTCCCGCTGGTTCTCTGTGTGTCATTGCCCTGCAGCTAGTCACCGGCTCACTGTTAAACATCAACCAAAAATCTCACATCAGACCAGAGCCATGAAGGGCCCTTCACACATACAGTGCTCTGTAGCGACAAAGCAATCGGAAGTCATTGATTTTCAATGGTGGTTGCGGACTTTCTGCGATATGAGTGGAATGGTGTCCTATGATTATGAGCAAGTTGAAAAAAGTGTAACTTTATGCAACTGGGTAGAGATTTACCTGTAGTTCAAGTAGTACAGCAACGCCATCGTTATGGGATCGATTCCCAGTTAATGCATGCACTAATAAAATGTACCTTAAGTCTAATGTAAGTCACTTTTGATAAAAGTGTCTGCCAAATGAAGTGATGCTTTGACTGTGATGACACGTTTCCACAGTTATTAGCATCATAAATTTATTTTTATTTTTTGAAGAGAAAAAAAAAAAAGTACAGTTATTTTACACTTTGTGTTATATTACCTTGACATTCAATTTCAGATAACTAGTCACCGCTGCTGTGTGGGTGTTTTTTAAATACAGTGTCTGACGAACGTAATCAATCTCTCTATTTTTTCTCGCTTTTAGAAAGTCATAAAAATGCTATCATGGATTTTTTTTTTTTTTTTTTGCTATTGGGAGTGCAAAAATTATATAACCCCGGAAAAATGAATTGGTGTGAATGGCTATGTTTGAATATACTTACTACCCTACTATATAGTAGATGACAAACAGTATGTGAAATGAGTAGAATTCACAGTATGCCTAAAGGCAATGGCTATTTGCAAGTGAAAATAACATTTTCTTAGTGATAGATGCTATTTACAAAAGCAAATAGCTGTAGATGCTATTTACACTAGGTTAAAATAGCGATAGATTATATTTAAACCACTTAAAAGTATGTTATTTGCAATAAGAGTAAATAGTAATTAGATGCTATCTATACTTTATTTTGGCAGATACTGTTTGTACCTCAGTATTTTTGTACATTAACAGGATGCAATAATATCATAGTGTAAATCATTATATTTATTAAAATTATTAAATGGATGATGCCTGTTTGGGAGAATAAAAACCCTCCCAACACCTTCCCCTGATCCTACCCAATAAACATTTTTAATATTATTAAACACTCGTTCGCAGTTTATTTCCACTTTTAGAACATTATTTTAATTTTTCTTGAAAATAAATGCAAGCTCGGCAAAAGGCGGATTCGAACCTGCGTCGATCACGTTAAAAGCCAGTCTGTGAGCCTTGCTCGCTACTGTTGTGCATCTGATGACGTTGAATTTAGCGCGTTTTTTTAAAAACTTGAGTGGCCCAAACAGACATTGATGGGCTGAGCTAGTGTAAATAGCATTTGCCAACAAGGGACACTGTTTGCACTTAGTGTAAATAGACACTCCGATTCTGTAAACAGTAGGTGAAAAGTTCCTTAATGACCTTGTATTTTTGAAGCGCGCAAATGACACTTTACCATCCCATGAGGATTTAAGAATGGAAGTGAAGCACCACAACTGACACTGTAGGTCACATGACAAATGTAGCACCTTTTGAATATGCTCATACTATAAAGAACATTCATACACCACAACTGGCAAATCAGTGGTGATCTGAAAACACTATAAGAATACAAAGAAAGAACAAACAAATGAGAGTTACTAAAATACAACAAAAACACATAACATATCATTTTGGTTACTTGTGCAAGCCTAACTAGGAACCCTTACAAGCGAACAACCAGAATAGCTTGCAAATCTAGCGGTGTGAATGGGACTGAGAGAAAAAATTCACCCTGAGAATGAGATTTAGGTCATCTGGCAAACAGGTGGAGAACTTGCACACATAAGTGTGCTCAACAAACAGACCCTGTTATAGACCCTGCCTACAGCGTTTCACAGACACAAACACACACATGATCATGAATTCACCTACATGCCATACTCAGACACTGTCTTCCACTTTCTGGCTGATCAGAGTTTATTTATAGAGCGGGATTAAACATTAGCTGCAGCAGAGTGATGCAGACATGTCAGTGCCCTCAGTGAGATGCTGGGCTCCGATTGGCTTGTGGTAGTGAGGTCATGGGTGATGACAAAGGGCGCCAGACTACTGCTGAATTCACAGAAAACGTCAATTGAAAGAGTTATGTAAGGAATAATGTAGCTGCTCAATGTCTAAAATAAACTGACACAGGGTGATCAGGACCCTGATGTTAAGCATAGGGGACTTGAGTCATCCTAAAGGGGTCTATTTTGTTATTTACTTCATTCAAAATATGATTTCTTGTTTTTCTTCTTTTCATTTGCAGTGAAATGCTATGCATTATATTAGACGCTAGTATGGGAAATGTGTTTGTATGTGATGGATAGATATAGCAGCTATACATTTAGGACAGTTCTCAGACAAAAACATAAAATACCATAAAAATACACAAAGTATATGTATATGCATGTGTATGCAATAAATACAGAAAAAACATTAATGCGACAATTTAGACACAAGCAGATTATTAATGAGTGTGTCACTAAAACGTTGCCACATATCTGCTGAATTAGATGCAGTGTATGAGTGAAAGAAAGTGATTTCTACCTGCGCTAAAGCATGTCAGGTTTTTGAAGGTGTCCTGACTGACCCTCCTTTTCTCTGTAATTGGGGTTAAAGACTCGACTGCCTGAGGGGCGTTAAAACCACAGGTTTAACCTCAACACACTGCATCCTTTTCTTGTTTCGCACTAATGGAATAATATAAAATCTAAATAAATAAATAAAAAAAGACCTGATCAAGTCAACTTCATTTTCTTTGAAATTACACACAAACACTCATTTTAAAACCGCAATAAGAATATAGAAATTTTTCTCCTGCAGTTTTGAATGAGAACTAGAGCTGTCTCAGGAACCATAAAGAAAGGAAACATGACTTGATTTCAAAGTGGAAATGAACATTGCAGAGCACCTGTCCCACATTGATGATGAGCAAGTTTGTCCCATTCTTGTTCACTTTAAAAAGTCAACATGTTCTCAGTCACTCATCATTTACATCCTCTCAAGTCGTTCCAAACCTATATGACATACATAATATAATAAAAGTAATTAAAGAATATATTTTGAATAAAGTTGGTAACAGTTTTGGTGACCTTGACATTCATTATATGGACAAAAAGCAAAAGGACATTTCTCAATTTCGCTTACTTTTGAAGGTCCCCTAGACATTCTGTTGAATCTAAGTAATGTTGCACCTACGTCAACTAACTCTCATTAGAGTATTAGTAGAGTACTAATAGACCGTCTGCTTAATATCTGCTAGCACTTAATTTTGATGATCCCCAACAAACATTATACTGACTGTAAGTAACTTTGCAAGTACATGTTAACTTTCAACATGTCAGCATTTGACTAACCCAAACCCTAACACCTAAACGGTTTACTAATACTCTAATGAGAGTTAGTTCACATAGGTGCAACGTTACGATATAAGGAGTATATCAAAATAAAGTAACCAAAATATCTTTTTATAGAATTTTAATTTTTGGGTTATCTTTCCCTTTAATGTATACTGTGCGGAAGGTGTGTATTATAAATGTTTAACATGCTGCTCATCCAATCATAATTTAGAGTCAGAAGTGCTTATGGATCCAAAATGTATATTTTAGTCAGAGTATTTATTGCGCTCCGTCTGTTTGACACGCATGTGAAACTGAAAGATCCGCACCAAACATTTTTGATACAAATACATGTACCGTTATACCCCTAGTTACCATGCTTGAATAGCACACGTTTACACGTGCACAGTTTGGATGTGTGACTTTGACTCCCACCTGTGATATCTGCGATAAACAAAACAATACCTCACATTTAAAACATTTTTTTAACCATCAGATGTTTGTGTGTTCACTCTGAAGCCATTGCAGCAGAGTTGCCCAGGAAGTGACCTGTAGGAGAAAAAAACAAGAACCGCAAATCTGTGGCCACAGTTTTGCAATTCGTCCCCTCAGTTTATAAACTGTACTCGCAGATTTTTAAATTATTTCCTCGGTTTAACAAATCATGCCCACCGATTAATAAACTATACCTACGAATTTCCAATCCATGCACTCGTACCTTCGTTTTTTCAAAATGCATACACACAAATTCATAATCCCATGCCCATACAATCCGTTTCCACAGATTTGCAAACTGTACTTATGGATGTAAGCTTACAATGTAAGGCTGAACACCGTTACTGACAATCATCATTTTGGCTGCGTGAGATTCTTCAGCTTTGTTGTTGTTGAGCAATCAAAGCTGAAGCTGTTAAAGCTCCGCCCTCTTCATCAGCTCATTTGCATTTAAAGAGACACACAAAAACGGCATGTTTTTGCTCACACCCAAATAGGGCAAATTTGACAAGCTATAATAAATGATCTGTGGGGTATTTTGAGCTGAAACTTCACAGACACATTCTCGGAACACCAGACACTTATGTTATATCTTGTGAAAAGGGGCGTAATAGGTCCCCTTTAAGAATCTGTGAGTACAGTTTATAAACTGAGGGGACGAATTGCAAAACTGTGGCCACGGATTTTGTTTTTTTTTCTCCTACAGGTGACTTTCCGGACTCTAAATTGTGTGCTGGATATAGTGATCAAATAGACTGCTTGATAAAATATTTGAACACAGGGAGAAGTGCATGAACACATGAAAGTGCAATATGATTCTCTCTGTGAGCTTAGGTCAAGACACGGGTCACGGCTCAAAGAGCAACAGCAGGAATATATCAGCTGCAATTCTTCTTACACATTAAACTCTTGCCCTTGACTACTGTGGGTTTGTAGTCTAGTATGTGTGCACATGTGAATTAATTTCTGGGTGTGTGTCCATGTTCACTCTCGATAGGGCCCTCCTTTGATTGTGTGTCCTTTAGTTTCACTTCACTAGCGCTCTGAACATCACATACCTCTGAGGTAACATCTAAACATGCCTCACCACAGCCAGGAGCGATAAAGAGTTTACGTCAATGGAAAACAGGAGAGGAGAAGTGGCTGGACGGATCACTTTACAGTCACTGATTGTTTAACCCATCAGTTGCACCACGAAAAGGGGAATATGAAGAGATATTAATGTATTTCATCAAATATAAATGAAAGAGTTGTTTTCATGTGAATGTGTACAATTAATACATGGTTTGTAGCATGTAGTCATTTATTGTGTCAATAACATTTTAAAGTGTTATTTTAAATTAATCCCATTATTACATTATTGCATAAAATGAAACATAATAATAATAAATAATTTTTTTTTATTTGCAACTTTCTGTTGGGTTTAATTGACCAACTAAGCAAAAGCTAGTCTATATTTTCACTCATGTTTTATGATTTAAGTAGAAAAGACATCCAGTTAGTAAAATACATGTATACATTCACATAGATTTTGGCAATACATACACTACCAGTAAAAAGTTTGGAATAAATACGTTTTTTAAATTTTTTCTTAGGTCTCTTCTGCTCACCAAAGCTGCGTTTATTTGCGTTGAATATTGTAAAATATTATTACAGTTTAAAAGAACTGTTTTCTATGGAAGCTTGTTTCTGCTACTGAATAAAAAAAAAGCTAATTGTGACTTTTTATCTCACAATTCTGACTTTTTTCTAAGAATTACATGATATGAACTCGCAATTACGAGTTATAAGGTCAGAATTGCATAATATAAAGTCGCAATTGCAAGTTATAAAGTCAGAGTTGCGTGATGTAAAGTCTCAGTTGTGTTATAATGTCAGAATTGCATAATATAAAGTCACAATTGCAAGTTATAAAGTCAGAATTGCATGATATAAAGTCTCAGTTGTGAGTTACAATGTCAGAATTGCAAGATATAAGTTTATATCTCGCAATTCTGACTTTTTTCTCACAATTGCGAGTTATAATGTCAGAATTGTGAGATCTTTTATAATTGTCTTACATTTATTTATTCCATTGTGGAATTAAGCTTCCATAGTTTTCTATTTAATAGAATCTATATTTTAAAATGTAATTTATTTCTGTGATCAAAGCTGTTTTTTTAGCTTCATTACTTCAGTCTTCAGTGTCAGTATGATTATTCTTAGTTCTTTGTGAAATCTGGCTGCTTTTTTCTGGTTCCATTACAGGAATCTTAGATGATCTGCATGATAACCCTTGGCTTTAAATGTCCATTTAACAGGAGTAACAAGTATTGGCATGTCAAAGGGCTGACCGAATTGGGCGTTGTTATGCATAGTGAACCTAGTTTCCTCTGTATTCAAAGAGAGGTATGGTTATTCGAAGTGGTTTCTTGTCCTGGATAAAGGAAAACCCCATGAACTAGTTTGATGACATTGTAATGAAGATCGTCATACTTCCAGATCTTAAATTCTATGTTAGACATTCCAGCAGATCTTAATTCTCGCTTGCGCTGGCATTCGCTCAGTTGCCTTTTTATGGTGTTATTTTTGGAGTGTGAATGTCACCCTTGACACACTCTCCGCATGCATGTGTGTATCCGTGCAGATGAGTGGGTGAGTCTTTAGCAAGTGGGCCACAACATCTCTCAGGCTCAGAGACGTCTCAGTTGCCATGGAGATGGAGGGAAAGGGTCTAGGTATCGGCACTGATTTTCTGGTTCGATTCTGAATACAAGCTATCTTCTATATTGATTCATTTGGGAATATTTTAGAGTTAAGTTCAGTTCATGTGAACGTGATAACAATTGCATGATCCACACAGTCCAGGTGAATTTTCATATTCAGACATTTTTAAATAATTTTGGCCATTACGGGTTATCAGCTATGCACAGAAAGAATTTCCTTTATACCACTTGAATAAATAACAAAAAAGGCAGCCTAAAAATGTCAAATCTGACACTTTTCATCAAAAGAACTGTCAATGAATATCCAGTTTCATTTGGATTAGCAAAACGTTAAGGAAGCAAAACGATTTGCAAAGATGGTTCAAGTTGACTTCTGCAAGTGTGTATTTAATTTAAGGTTATGATTCACACATTAAAACTGGATGGTCCCATCAGAGGTGCGGTACGGAGGGTAGTTCGTTGCCCTTGATATATGAAGATCTGTTGAGTTTGTAATGATCTGGGTTAAATTCGAGCCTGTCCTGGTCCTGTTCTGCTTCTTTCTCCCTCAATTTTCCTGTTGCTTTTCCACTGTCCCTTAGATCGGGGTCACTAAAGAAATTAGTACTTTTATTCATCAAGGATACATTAGATTGCTTAGGCCTAGAACAGGGGTGTCCAATCCTGCCGCTGGAGGGCCACTGTCCTGCATAGTTTAGCGCCAATCCCAGTTAAACACACCTGAACCAGCTAATCAAGGTCTTGCTAGGTATACTAGAAACTTCCAGGCAGGTGACCTGAGGCAAGTTGGAGCTAAACTCTGCAGGACAACGGCCCTCAAGGACTGAGTTTGGACACCCCTGGCCTAGAATTTACAGTGAAGACATAATATAATGTTACAAAAGATGTATAATGTTACAAAAGATTTCTATTGCAAATAAATGCTGTTCTTTTTGACTTTCTATCCATCAAACAATCCTGAAAAAAATGTATTGTGGTTTCCACAAAAAAAAATATTACGCAGCACAACTGTTTTCAAAATTGATAATACTAAGAAATGTTTCTTGAGCAGCAAATCAGCATATTAGAATGATTTCTAAAGGATCATGTGACACTGAAGACTGGAGTAATGATGCTGAAAATTCAGCTTTGCCGTCTTTGTTTAAATAGAAAACCGTTATTTTAAATTGTAATAACATTTCACAATATTACAGTTTTTACTGTATTTTTGATCAAATAAATGCAGCCTTGGTGAACATAAGAGACTTATTACAAACCCCAAACTTTTGGACATAGTTTATTATTAATTGTTTTCAGTGAACACGATGCATGTATTTCCATTGAGAAAAGCTGACATTCACCAAATTTAGATCTTTGAGCTTTGTGCAGAGGCCGGCAGTCAGGATCCACTGACTCAGCAACATCTGCCGATTTGAGAGGCATGATTCAAATAATGATTAATGAGAATCTACTGAAAAAAGACATTGATTTAAAAAAATTGATTTTGGGGTTTTAAAACTCGATATTGGAATGCTCAAATGAAGATCACAGTTAATCGGCAAATCAATATTTCTGCCCAATCCTAGCGGCAAATCAATACGGTTGGCATTGACTGTCAGAGTATCAGGTGGTGATGAGGGAGGAAGAAGAGCTGCACTCTAGACCAGTTTCTGATTCTGTTATAAAACTCACTGCTACAACACAATCTGCCACTAACTGCAGATCAGGGATTCATTGGATCTCTCGAGGCCTGATTTGAGGCTTGTCAGAGATTTTGTATTGTGGGGCTTCTGTGGGTATGGGGGGGATTGAAAAGGCACAAAACAGTCTATGTAGTTAACCTTTAACAATGTTAACAGAGACTTTGAACTCTAGTCTGGAACTCAAAGAAGCTAATTTAAGTAGTCACAACCATCTACTAATACTGGACCAGATCCCTCAATCACATATACATCATTGTACTCACAATTTGATTTGGTCCTAGGAACCTAAATTTCATCATGGTATGAGTACACCCCTCCAAATCATTGAATTCAGGTGTTCCAATCACTTCCATGGCCACAGGTGTATAAAATCAAGCACCTAGGCATGCAGACTGCTACAAACATTTGTGAAAGAATGGGTCGCTCTCAGGAGCTCAGTGAATTCAAGCGTGTTACCGTGATAGATTGACACCTGTGCAATAAGTCCATTTGTGAAATTTCCTCACTACCAAATATTCCACGGTCAACTGTTAGTGTATCATAACAAAGTGGAAGCAATTGGGAACAACAGCAACTCAGCCATGAAGTGGTAGACCACATAAAATTACAGAGCGGGGTCAGCGCATGCTGAGGCGCACAATGCGCAGAAGTCGCCAACTTTCTGCAGAGTCAATAGCTACACACCTCCAAACTTTGTGTGGCCTTCAAATTAGCTCAAGAACAGTGCGTAGAGAGCTTCATGGAATGGGTTTCCATGGCCGAGCAGCTGCATCCAAGCCTTGCATCAGCAAGTGCAATACAAAGTGTTGGATGCAGTGGTGTAAAGCATGCCGCTACTGGACTCTAGAGGAGTGGAGACGTGTTCTCTAGAGTGATGAATCACGCTTCTCTGTCTGGCAATCCGATGGATGAGTCTGGGTTTGATGGTTGCCAGGAGAATGGTACTTGCCTGACTGCATTGTGCTAAGTGTAAAGTTTGGTGGAGGGGGGATTATGGTGTGGGGTTGTTTTTCAGTCCTGACCTCAACCCGATAGAACACCTTTGGGATGAATTAGAGCGAAGACTGTGAGCCAGGCCTTCTCGCCAATATCACTGCCTGAACTCACAAATGCACTTCTAGAAGAATGGTCAAAAATTCCCATAAACGCACTTCTAAACCTTGTGGAAAGCCTTCACAGAAGAGTTGAAGCTGTAATAGCTGCAAAGGGTGGGCCAACTCCATATTAAACCCTACAGATTAAGAATGGGATGTCATTAAATTTCATGTGCACGTAAAGGTAGGCGTCCCAAAACTTTTGGCAATATAGTATATTTTATATGGCAGAATCTTTTGGCCCATTGCATAGTATATACATCTGAGTCCTAATTGTATCCTAATGGTAATTCATAGTAAATATTTTCATGAGTTCTTTAAATCTGTCCGTAATAAACGAATGGCATTATGCTTTGGCCCACTGCACTCATTTCTCTGGTTTATTACCCCTCACAGCTCTGAATGAAGGTATAGTCACTCTGAAAACCTCTCCACATCATGCTAAGGATTATATTTCACGTGCTATGTTTGCATTGTAAGCAATATAATCTGACTTTCATCCTAAATCACCTGCTGAAGTAATCCTCCCAAGCGCCAAATATGCACTTTCTTTTATGCCGCTTTGGTGAGAACACATCTGCCAAGAACGGTAATGTAAAATGCATAAGCTCAAGGTAGATTTTCTTTCCAGCTTTTGCCTGTTAGTGTGTCCCAATTTGGTCCTAATTTACAGAACAGACTTGTTAGCCATTTAGATAAATTGCATTGGTTTTTCAATTAAAAGGATAGTTTCTGTCATCATTTTCTCTCCTTTCGTTCTTCTATGGAACGCATCTTGGCTACTATATAATAATGAAATTACGAAAAATAAGACATTCGTGAAAGATTTGTTCATGAATTTACCCGATCTGGTTCAACTCAGTGATCCAGTCTCAGTCGTTAACAGCTCATTGGAGGGGAAGAATATAGAATAGTATAGCAGAGATATGTATTCACTGTGTTGATACTGTACATTTTACTGTCTGTAGCTCAAACAGTTGTGGCACTAGCAACGCCAAGGTCTTGGGTTCAATTTCCAGGGATTGCATGCACTAATAGAAAACAAATAGACCTATACTTTGAATGCAGTGTAGGTTACATTGCATTTAAATGAAAAATATATCAGAAATTCCTAGACATTAAGAAATTCAAGAGCTCTTAAAGAAACCAAATGTCAAATTAGGCCTAATTCAAATGATTTAAAAAAAAAAATTCATTAATTGGAGAAAATGGTTCTTGATTCCCAACCAAGGTACTCATCATTAAATTAATAATTAGGAGGATGCAAGGTGGAAGTTGTTGCTACTTAGACATTGTTGTGTTTTCCGATTACCTTTTTATTGCCTGTTTGCAACATCAGTCTCTAACCACATCTCTCTTTTTATCTGTCTGTAGGAGATAAAGATGGCAGTAAAGTGACCACAGTGGTGGCGACCCCTGGACAGGGACCTGACCGGCCGCAGGAGGTGAGCTACACCGACACCAAGGTCATCGGTAACGGCTCTTTTGGCGTGGTCTATCAGGCCAAGCTATGTGACTCAGGAGAACTGGTGGCCATTAAGAAGGTCCTTCAGGATAAGCGATTTAAGGTAAGACTGAGAAGCATGACATTCATTCTTTCTTGGTCTCTTGACTCTATATAATGCTTTGGGCCTTTCTTAAGAACAGCTCAGACAGTATTTCTTTCATCAAAGTTCTTTTGTCTTTGTTCCTATATCATTATTATTATTTTTTTTTTCTTTCTTTCTTTCTTTCTTTCTTTCGTCTCTGTTCTCTTATGTTTGATCTCATTTCTTGTGGTTTATCTTTTCTCTTAAATCAATTTTAGCTGAATTCCATTCTGATGTGCTTCATGGCCATAGTAAATCAAATACTGTCCATACCCAACACTGAACGCAAAGGGTAATTAGATGTTGATATTATCGCAATATCTATCGAAAAAATCATATAATAAAATATAAATAATGGCATCAGTTAGAAATAATGGTAAATTAATGCTATCAGTTAGATGTAATCATTTTTGTATTTTCTCTTTTTTGGTCAATGAATCACACTCAAAGTATGAGAAAATTTCATTACCGACTTGGTATCGCGGTCAGTACTTTTGACAACACTACCGCCACCTACAGTGTTGGAGTGTCAACTTACTGCCCCTGGGCTATTTATGATATTATTAAATGTGTATTATGATATCAATATATCATTTTTTACATATCACAGTTATCATAAGTACCAGTGTATTGCATCTTTTTAAATTGTCTCCATTGAAGTAAAAACAATTTCTAAGAAATTTTGAATGTAACATGTATTTTTCCATTTAATTTGGCCCCTAAAATTGTTGCCACTTTTCACATTATTAGACGACAGCCTTGCTCCGATGAGTTCATCTGTGTAAACTTTGCTGTTTAATATGGAGTAGAAGCTCACGATAGTATGACGGAAGGGGACTTTGCGGTGTTTCCTGACAGATGACAGGCATCATCTTTTTCGTAAACTGCAGCAGAGAAGTGTGATTGACAGAAGAAGTATGTCACCTTTCCTGAGCAGAGACACATAAAAGTGACTATAAGATCAGATGGTGGTGTAAATTAAATTTAGGTCACTCATGTCAACAAGCGATTTCCGCTAGAAAAATGTGACCTCATCTCATTGTGACAGTAAGCAGTGTGGATAAACCATGCCCATAAGAGAGCTGTAGTGCATTTATGTAGTGTGTGTGAGACAGAAATGGGTCACATGTGAAGGACAGCATGTGTACAGTGACCTGACAGAGATATTGACACCATGTGCTGGTGTGTGTGTGTTTTGTCTATGAAGCTGTGTGCCTTTTCCATTGTCGCTTTTCAGGGTCCTCTAGGGTGATAGTGGTAATAAGGCATCGCTGGCACACTCCCAACAGAAAGGATGTTCCAAAAGGTAGAGGGCATGTTTATACTGCAAGGAGTTTGGGGTCCTTGCCGCTGTCGCCTTTGGCTTGCTTAGTTGGGGACACTTGACAATTGACATTTGATATTTAACAGTGCTTTGATCTGCCTGCATTGACACTATTCTTTAAGAGCTGCTGTGCAGCCAAAATAATGTACCAGTTATCACTGTAAAGCTGCTTTGACACAATCTACATTGTAAAAAGCGCTATATATATTAAGGTGACTTGACTTGACTTCTATGATACCTTCTGAATAAATTCTAAGGTAGTATCACGTGTATATACTGTAGGCCAGTAAAAAAAAAAATCCATCCAAGATGTCATATGAAACCTGTGAAATCAATTATAAATATATAATTCATTCAATAAACATTTTTTATCGATAAAAATGTTAAATCTACGGAGCCCCTAAGGGAGCATGTTGATGTAAAAAAATATGAGATGGGAGAAGTTATATTTCAGTGTATTTGCACTCGCTTGCAAAAGTTTTGCGTTCCCTGAGAAAAACATTGAAATATATAGTTTTTCTTCCGACCTCATATTATTTCAATCACCATTTTTTGTGCAAATGCAAAACATTTGCAAGATTTATACTGACTTTAAACTACTGAGCTGTCATCTTAGCAACATGCTAACACCAACACAAAATCACCCCCTATACCCTCATTCACTATTCCCTACATTAGTGAATGAAAACGAGTGAGTGAATTGGATTGGAATTGGAATTGGACAACCATTTAAAACTTAACAAAATGGTAGCTCTAGTAATGAAAAGATTTATCTTGAACTCTGTGATGGAAACTATGTATAAACCTTAATTAAACAATTTAACAATCAATTAAAAAGGAATTTATACCAGTATGATATTACACTGTACCCACATTGCACCAGCGGTTTGGAAAATGGATGTATGGATGGTTTAGCTGTGGGTGCGATACAGGAATTCATTCTGCACAACCCATACAGTGCATTATGGGTATTCTGTAGCTGCCGGATCGGTTGTATACTCGTTATTGGGATTGAATGAGTGCACTCGATAACTTCCACTATGGTTTCAGACACCACTACACATGGCTGTTCCCTCAAATAGTGCCCTATTTAATGGTATAGGGGGCAATTTTGAACATGTTCAATAATATTTACCAAGTAAAGTTTGGTAAACTACCTCTCATTTCTTGTTAGTGAGACTTGTTATTTCTCCTCTGTGCTGCCACCTGTTGTTTCGGATAATAGTGCTAAAGTGAAAATGTCAAGTATAAATACCTCAAGAGTGTTGTGAGGTGTGTGCGTCATTTGTGAAGTTTATTCTCTTCATGTGATACTCTTGCAGTTATTTCTGTCATTTCTTTACCGCATTCCTTACAATGGAGTTTTCTCCTCTTGTTCATAGCTCTTCTGAGAGAGGATCTGTATGTGTGAAGTGTGTCAATATCTGTAGGGGTGTTTATCTGTATGACCTTTGTCCTGCAACAAACACACACATATTTGCATATATGTGATAGCGTGTGAGAACAGTCCTACTATTCATTGTCCTACAAGCGCAGGCTTCTTTGACGTCTTTGGATATTTATGTTATGTATAAAAATAGAGAAAACCTAAATAAGTGAACTATATATACTATATATGCTGATTTGGTAAGCAGAAGACAGCAAGCATTGCCTTTTTTATGCTTGTGTGATGTAATAGTGCAGATGAAGTGATGTAATGGGCGCTTTTCAGAGTAATCAATCATTTTCCATGAAGTTAATGTGTACTTGGCCATGTGCATGAAGCAAAGGTTCTGTTTGCTTTTAACTTAGCCAAGTATAGCCTTATTTCCATCAACCACTTATAGATGAGAGATATACAGTAGTTATTCTCACATATTCTAATATTTTGAAGATATTCAGTCTCAAAATGCATGCATTTTCTCTAAAATAGCTTAAATGGTGGTTTCATTTCAATGAGAGAAACCATAACTAACCAAATAACCATTGTAACCAAGTAGATTTTTTATTCAAGAAAAAAACATATTAAAAACAGTTAAAATCAGTCAGGAACTGTTTGATCTCAAGGAACTATAACATTCATACACACCAATATGACAATACATAGTAATGTGGAGCAATACAATAATTAGTAAATAACTGAAATGATTCACTGAAAAGGAGATTTTTAAATAAGTCTAAGGGCCATTCACACAGAACAGCTAAGGGGCCATTAATGCACTAGACGGACATGTTTGACCATTGCAATCGGGTTTTTGGTCTAAAGAAGCTTTTTTTTAATGTTGAACTTCTTCTAACCTGAGTGCCGTATTTTTAGAATGCTGTCATGCACGAGACACTGCAAAAGATGTAAACACAACGGCTAAACACGATCTTTCCGAGTGTAAACAGTGGAAGAACAGCACAGATGGCATGGCAAGCTAGAAAGCCAAGTGATGATACTTAAGCCCAAAGTATACTTCATTTTTTACGAGTAAGCGTAAAATTTCTTCACCACAATAGTACGTGTGGCGCCTGATTTTTTTTTTTTTTTTTTTTTTTAACCATACGTTTTTGGTCTCACATGCGCATTGATTTTGTTTTGCATTAATCAGTTGTTCCACATTGTGGTAACTGGCCCGGGCAATTGTTTCACAGTAGAAAACGAAACTAAAGAGAAGGAACAACAAAATAGCGGAGACTGCAACAGCAACAGACGCCTGCATTGACAAGCACTTGTGTGAGGGCTTTTCGACCTTGCATATACTTTGAAAGGCTACGCGTTCAGCTGTACGCATACGTTAGCTTTTGCGCTAGTTTTTGCACTTTACACAGAGAGAGAAAGACGTGAAAATTAAACAATCACAAAAATAACTATTGTTCTTTGTGAAAGAGGTCATCATTTGGTTGATTTAAGCCCAGTGTGACAGACGGTTGTGAAGCTGTGTGTGTAAATGGAGCGGCCTGATGAGAGACTATATGCAGAGTTGGCAGTAACTAGTGTGTTCACAAATTACCACCAACTGTGTGATTGTGATGGAGTTACAGGCTAACAGTCACACAACATACACACACACACAAACCCAAGTTCGATTCTACACCCCTCCCTTTGTCCCCACAGTTTGATTTTCACAACTATGTTGCCACAAACCAACATTTCAGTACTTAATAACATTAACAGTAAAATTCCACAATCCCTGATACTACAGCAAAAACAAATATGCCATTAAAAAAAAAAAAAAAAAGAAAATGTAAATATTATAATAGTTTACTCTTAATTTAGAACGTTTTCTCATATTTCCCACTTAGGTACACATTGCTTCAGTTTTTTGAAGTGATTATTCAAGTAAACAAAGTAATTAAAGGGATAGTTCACCCAAAAATCTAAATTAACTTATAATTTACTCACCCTCAAGCCATCCTAGGTGTATATTACTTTCTTCTTTCAGTCAAATACAATCAGAGTTATATTAAAAAAATATTCTGGCTCTTCCAAGGTTCATTATGGGAGTAGTAACTGAGTAGTAACTGAGATTTGAAGCCCCAAAAAGCACATCCATCCATCATAATCCATATGGCACCAGGTGTTTAATAAAGGCCGTCTGAAGTGAAGCGTTTTTTTTTAAGAAAAATATCCATATTTATGACTTTAGACTATAATCACTAGCTTCCGGTAATGTCTGTCCACGCTTTCACGAGAGATTCGAATTCCGGCGAATGACGTAGAATTTAGGCGCATAAGCTTAGGTGAGAGTAGACGCCTCTCACGGTTCAAACAAATAGGGCTGGGCAATAAAATCAAGTTCCTCTGACATTTCTCTTTAAAAATTCTCATTTTAGACTTGACCGGTGTTTTGTTTTGCTCTATGCTCTGTGATTCTGCATTCGTCAATACGTCACGTGTCAGGTCAAAGTTCACTCTTCCAGTGATTCTAGTTTATAAAGTTATAAATATAGATTTTTTTTTTTTTTTTTTTACAAAAACACATCACTTCACTTCAGAAGGCCTTTATTAACCCCCTGGAGTCGTATGGATTACTTTTATGATGGATGGATGTGCTTTTTGGGCTTCAGAATTTCGGTTACTATTCCCTCCCATTATAAAGCTTGGAATTATATGTCATCTATAGTGGTTCACAATTTGTAGAGATTTTTTTCATAATGATTGCAAATTATACTGAAGTGACCACCTTAACCCAGACCACATTTTCAAGTGGACTTCACACAACCAAATGAACTGAAAACTGATTTCAAACAGACACTGAATGTATTAGATCTGCTGTTTTCCTGTGACTGTTGTCCTGACTAAACAAATACTCAAAAGCCTTAAAGTTGTATTAGATATATTAGCTCTGCCATCATCTTCTGCTGCTCTCACTGTAAACAGAGGAAACATCTCTCTCAGATGCACACCATGTGGGTGGTTCTTTAAATAAAATCGTTGATTAGCCAGTTTCTCTCGTGGAAGCCGCCAGATGACACTGGTTGTCATGGTAACGGGCCATTTCAGTAGCTCTATTTTAATGTATTATTCTGGTCAGATATGGGTCAAAAATTGACCCAAGTCCTCTAAGCGAGGAACTATGTGGAGTAGACTATTGTGTTCAAGCTTTTACCGTACCTGCTATCAACAATGTAGGGATGTGCCCGAAGCCGTATACTATGTTCGGAAAGTAAATTACGCCTTCTACAGAGCCCATAAAGGGACGTGGTGATGGGAGGAAAAAAATATATTTCAATTCTTTTGTGTTCTCTCACAATTATATAGATGGATAATTAGATCGTATATAATTTGTGGGCATCAGGGAGCCGCACCCAATATGCGGCTATTTGTCAATGACGCTCAGGTTCTGTTGCGCACCAATCCTCCTACTTCATCTCACACGCTATCTCTCCTTACTATCTTCACATGATAAGTGAAATCTGATATACTGTAATGTAACCGACTACCGCAACAAGCCTAACCATGTCCCTTTAGGGGCTCCGTAGAATGCATTACTCATTTTCCATGCCTTTCCGAATTCGGATTTAGGCTTGGGCGATGTGTTATTAAAGGCTGTCAAAAAAATCTTTTTATTGTCTTTTTTTGTTGCTTTGTACATTGCTTTGTTATTTGAATTGCACATCACTTATATCACAATCTTAATGTTTAATTTCAGCAATTTAGGGTGTGTTTAGAAAATGTGTAAAGAAGATGCCGGTTCTGATGCCTGTACCAAACTGTAATGGGAAATGTAGCTCCTATGATGACAAGCATTCTGTCTTTTTTTTGAGGTAGCATCTTGTGACTAGTGTTGTCACAAGTACCGACTTTGGTACCAAGTCTGTACTGAAATTTTTGATGATACCAGCATTTTCCCTTAGCATTTTGAGAGCTGTTGACCGGATTCTTAAACACCTCTGATTGGCCATTGTGTTCACATGCTCAACAGATATGTCTGTGATTGGCTTCAATGTTTAACGCTTCAAAAACATGTTCTATATAGACGTCTTTGACACTCTCCACCGAGTGCTTACACAGATACACATAGCAACGTTTGAAAGCAGGCATCTATCAGCGTTTTTGAAGCATTCAAAGGTTTTTTGAAGCATTCTCATTTGTAAGTCGCTTTGGAGAAAAGCGTCGGCTAAATGACTAAATGTAAATGTGATCATTTTAGCCAATCACAGACATATCTACTGAGTGCGTGAACACAATGGCCAACCAGAGGTGTTTAAGAATCCTCTCAATAGCAGAATTCGGTACTTTTGAAAACACTACTTTTGACATCACGTCCTGTTTTTGGTTCGATTAGATGTTTTTGGTCCATGTTGCATTCATATTTCAGTCAAACCATATCAGGGTTCATTTGGAAGGTGGGTGCCATTCGTGCCAGAATTTGTTTTAATTTAACCAACCTGCCAAGTGTGAACACACCCTTAAAGGTGGACTCAGTAGAATTTCAAATACAAATACACTGTTTGGAAGTTAGTCGGGCCGACATCAACAACAAACGTGTAACCAATCAGCATTAGGGGGCGTATGATGGTTGAGGAGAGAGAACGAGAACGATTTGAACGTGAGGTGGGACACAATACAAAAGTTTCGTGAAGCATTTTGTTGCGCGTCAGCTGTAATAAACAAACATCCACTCTCGCATTGCGTGTGTAACAGTGGCCAGATAGCGAGAGTTGAGCAGGTAAACTACTGCACACTGATGAATGCTAGAGAATGCGGTGCTTAGTGCCATTGTTAGTGCACTTGCCTCGCATGCCAGCAGCGATTGGCTGGGGTTCGAGACCAACTCGGAGCAGGGTGGTTAGGATTGGAGTATAAGTTTTGGAGGTGGAGCAATGAAGAGAGGGGTGGGTTTGTTTGGGTTGATTTTAAATATCAACAATGTCCAACAGCGTTGTTCAAAATCTACTTACCGCACATTTAATGTTGCAGTTCCTGAATAAATGAATGAAGGAATGAATTAATTAATTAATTACCAATTAGAGAGTGTTTTATTTACTTATAATGTTCACTAATTTTGAAACTTAGGCCGCCTTACTCTTTTTCAAAATCTTTTTTGCTGGAGTTTAAAAGTGTTAAACTTGTTAAACTGTGCTGAGAGTACTACCGTTGCTGAGTACTACACTCTGTTAGTAGCTGAAAATAATATTAACATTAATCAAACTGTTTTCTTCTTTTTGTGTTTTTTTTTTTTTTGTTTTTTTTTGCAGAACCGTGAGCTTCAGATCATGAGGAAACTGGACCACTGCAACATTGTGCGTCTGCGTTACTTCTTCTACTCCAGTGGAGATAAGGCAAGTGTCTCTCTTGTATCACTTCATCTTTGTTGTTATCTCATGCTACATCACAGTGTGTTTTTATGCTGCACTTTTCAGTGCCGTATGTCTGTACTAGGTCCTGGCGATGTAGTAAATATATTCACAATGTATTTGCATCATTTTGTTTGTGATATAAAATTAAGTAGCTTCAATTTTTAGCATTAGGAAAGATGTTCTCAAAATGTTGTAAAATTAGAATTTACTTTTTTTGAGTATTTCAGTAGACATTTTCAGTGTCAAAATACATAAAGATCAAGAATCATTGGGGTTGGTAAGATTTTTCAATAATTTTGTAAGAAGTCTCTTTTTTTTTTTTTTTTGACACAACTTTTTGACTCCAAACATTTGGACAATAATTTTATTTACTTATTTAATATTGTCAGAATGCTAGGTTATAAATATATCACTGAGGCCTAGTCTGAATGCCTCTGTACGTTTTTATTTTTTTTAATTTTTTTTATATCTCTAATGGAGTCTAATGGTGCTCAGATGCTGACCTGAGAGAAATCGACTCTGAGAACATGTGATTATCTGTGTATCTGCTAGACATACGTAGATTTGACTCTATTAAGACACACACACACATAAATACTGTCAACACTGCAACATCATCTGACCACAAAACCATATATCTACCTCCCTGTCTTTTTGGTCTCGATTATCTCACACATCATACACACAGATCCTCTCGACCTCTCGCCCACACACCATGACTTTGCAAAAACGCCTGACCACCGTTTTTTCTTCTCTGAGAAACATGCTTTCGAAATGTCAGTGGCTGGTTTCCGCTCACACACCCACATGCCCGCCCCTGCCCCTCTGTAACCCAGAATCACAGAGCACCAGGGTTAAAGCTGTCAGGGAGTGCATTGAGAACAGGTCCATAAAACAATAAAAAAAATTCTAGGTAACTGGAACAAGGGCTGAAGGGGAAGGAAGATAGGCAGATGAAAAATTGTGTCCATAGTTATATGGGAGAGGCCCTTGACATTAGACCAACATCATTTGTATGTTCAAATGCTCTTTTCTAGGCTTAAAGGTGAAGTGTGTAATTTCTGTACTAAAAGCATTATTAGCCAACTGGTCACAATTTTCATTATTACCAACATAGTTCAGCGATTCTGCGTTTCCAGAAACCATAGTTCCAGTGTGCATTTGCAAATGGCATCGCAAGTTTGTGTGGTTAGATCCACAGCTCTTGCATAGTTTCTTATGACATGTAGACTTACATAGATCTTCCTCTTGTGCAAAATAAACAAGAAAATTCTATTTTCATCCCATTTAAATATATACACTTTGTTCTATACATTTTAGTGTCAACAATCAGAGCCATTTTTAAGAGTGTGCAAGTACATACATTTGTAATATATGATGTAACCCTGGAGAATGGCATAAGAGGGAACCCACATTGAACCAAACATCAAATAAAGCAAAATGACAAGGCACAAAAATAGTGAAGTAGTCCTCAGATGCCATGTATGATACCTCAGCAGGATCTTAGAGAAATTACATTGTAGAGAAGGCTGTGTGGGGATTAAAAGTTTCGATGAAGTTTTTGAATAGAAACATTGGATTCATATGGAGCTATTCACACCAGATGCGAACATTTGATTCGCCAACAAATCTAGGGTTTTTCTTTGATGAATGTGTAATTTTTTTCTTTATCAGCTGATGAAAACACACCAGCACCTGTGATCAGACATTCTGTTCTATATATTGACATTGCTTGGCATCTGTAAACATCAAGTTAAGGCTTGTTCGCACCAAGGATGAAAACTATAATGATAACTGTAACCATTAAGTTTTTAAAATCTCTATGAGAATAGGGAAGTCTACACTGTTAATGTATTTAACTCTTAATAGAACGACACAGTGGAGCAGTATCATTGATTTGAATGATTTTTTTCCAGCTGATGAGCGATAAAATCATTGACAGCCAATCAGAATCCACTTGGACTTCAAAGAGCTCAAGCATTTAAAGTGGCAGACGACATATTTGCAGCACGTGCTTCTAATAAACAGAACGTTACGTCCGTTGGTGTGGACACTAGTATAGTTATTGATCTTGCTGTGAACGAGTGTCTACACCAGACCCAACTGGAGCATCGCAGCTAAATAGCTCTCATTATAATCAATAAAGCTGTCTACACTGTAAATGTCTGTCTGTAACATAGTTTGTAGAGTGGACTCTACAGTGTCATAAATGGTTTAGCACGATCTCCACCGGTGACACATTTCTACCGTCGCATGGTGTGTACCATCATACCGCCCAGCAGTCAGTCAGTAGACTGGTTAGCTTCTCTCTACTGTAATTTTAGCATCTGCTCTGTGTTTTTTGCCTAGTGTAAACCACCATGAAATCAGAGCCCAGAGTGTCTCATGGAGAGATAAAACACAAAGATAGAGAGAGGAGGATGACGTAGGCCTGAAGAAAGAGATAGAGATTAAAATCAGGCTTGAAAAGAGACTGTTCAACAAAGATGAGGTGGCGTCATGTCTGGACATGGTCTGCTCTCCCTCCAAACAGCTTCCACTTCAGCTAAGTGGCACGATTAGTAGAAGTGTTGTTGCACACTGCAGACAGCACTCTGCTCTGGAGCCCAACTCTAGACCCCTTTAAATGACTCTCACTACAGTCACAGGCTCTGTTCCAAAACATAGTGCTGTTCTGACTACATGATGTTTTATTAACAAAGTTCGTGAGGAACCCGTTCAAATTATCTACTGAATCAGCATGAGAGCAGGCCTATATATACATAGACGACTCACCTATGTTTCTCAACAGTTTTTCTGCATCCCTATGCCACCCTGACTAGCTAGGGATGAGGGGGAGTACTCTGGGTTCAGGCCAAATTCCGAGCTCGGAGCCCTCCCTTCGGACAGCACGCCATATACGCATATTTTTTACTCTATCTAATTATTTGTAAGTGTGAACTCGTGAAATATGAAATAACTCATGGACACTCGTGAAGCATCCGAAGTGAATTGGACCTTCATATGCTTATGCTTATTAAGATGAACCGATCAAATTAAACATGAGTTCTACTGTATGTCGATAAACTCAGTGTACTTTTGAAATTGATTTCTGGACATTGTAATGATTTTTTTGTGCATTCGTTATTGTACATTTCTGATATAGCCTTGTATTAGCAACTGTTAGCGTGATGGCATAGATAACCATGCAGTACTGTAATAAGCATAAAACTACAAAATGCACATATCGTTTGGTCAGATAGGTCAGTTATTTTCATTGATAATTTTTAGTATTGAATGATTTATTTTTATAATCAACATTTCTCTCACTTTATGCAGCTTCTTATATGTTTGATTGGATTCACTGAAGGATTGTCTTCTGACAATCCCTTTGTCTCCGAAGGCAAAATTTCATTATGCTCATTTTCTTTAGGAACAGTCTAAATGTCTGGAGTCCTTTTGATGATTTAAAATGCTGCCTTCATTGTAGGTCACTAGGCTTTGGAACAGAGAAATGTTTGTGTGTGTGTGTGTGTGTGTGGGTGTCAGTGTTGAGGTAGCATGTTCAGCTGATTGAGCAAAGACTTAACCAACAGAACATATTAAATCCATCTATTTATGAATGGTGTATGAGTCTACAGAGACAGGTGCTTGTATACTGAGACGTAAGGAGATTGCTGGGCCTTGACAACCACCAGCCGTTACCCATGATCTTTCCCTCCCATACTTAGTGCCTGCTGATTTTTCCTCACAGGGGAGCCACACAAGACCGGCACGGATGAGTCAAAAAATACATATACATAGACGACTCAGACGAAAATAGGAAGAGAGAGAGAGTGGTAGAGAAAGAGGCTCTTGTGTCACATGGTATTCTGTATTTGTGTGAAACAAACTCACACACTGCAGTTATTCAGTGTCTTTTAATTGACAGTAAAAACACTAATAAAGTTACAAAAGATTTCGGTAACACTTTACAATAAGGTTCATTAGTTACAAAAAACATTAACTAACCATGAGCAATACATTTGTTACTGTATTTACTAGTCTTCGTTAACGTTCATGTTCATAAAAATATAGTTGTTCATTGTTTGTTCATGTTGGTTCACAATGCATTAACTAATGTTAACAAGATTTTAATAATGTATTAGTAAATGTTGAAATTAACATTAACAAAAATTAATAAATGCTGTATAAGTGCAGTTCATTCTTAGTTCATGTTAACTAATGAACCTTATTGTAAAGTGTTACCAAGATTTCTAATTTGAATAAATGCAGTTCTTTTACAACTTTCTATTGATCAAAGAATCCAGCAAAAAAAAAAAGTATCACAGTTTCCACAAAAATATTAAGCAGCACAACTGTTTTCAACATTGTTAATAAGAAACGATAAGATATAATATAAGCAAATCAGCATATTAAAATGATTTCTGAAGGATCATGTGACACTGTAGACTTGAGTAATGATGCTGAAAGAATATAAAAAGTTATTTTTAATTATAATAATATTTTACAATATTACTAATATTTCTGAGCATAAGAGCCTTAAAAATCATACCAACTTCAGACTTAAAAATGGTAGTGTATGAGGCTTAAAAATATATGACAAGATAAATAGGATTGGGAATCAAGAACCGGTACTTATTCAGAATTTGAACCAAATGATTTTCAAACATTCTTTTCCATTAATGGCAACAGCAAACAGCACAACCAGTTCAGTTTTATTCTTTTGAGCAAGTTTTTGGGTGAACTATCCATTTAAATTGTTAAGGAACCAGAAGTGGAATCAGATTCAGAACCAGAACTTACTAATATACTAATATAACTAACTTACTCATATATAACTGGAGCAGTACTGCTTTCCAAACCAATCTGGAGCTTCACTAGACACTCTTTATATGTGTGTACTTAGAATTTGTCTTGATTTTTACTAGTTGTGCAGAGGCACATAAATAAACACACTCAGGTTAGTGCATTTAGTGGAAGAGACCGTAATAGCAGCCTGGGGATAAATGAGTCTCTACCTGTGGGGGATGTTGGCTACTATGACGTGAACCACAGATTAACCAATCACATGCTCACAAAGTCATGTGACTACAAAGCAACAGCCAATCAGATGGCCATGTAATCTGGTGAGAGCATCTCAGTCGCCTCAGAGCTTCTCCGATCGGCTGTAATTGAGGAAGTGTTGCTGTTGCTGTAGCGAGGGCGGAGAGTGAGTCACGGCTAGGACTAATTTTAGCTGCACAGCACAGTCAGGGGGTAGGTTGGGCTTTTTTCCCCACATTTTTTTTAGGAAATCACATCTGTTATTAGAGACTACTTATCAATCAGAGTCAAAGTGGAGAAAAAAATACTTGGCTAGAGAAAAATAGTGGCACTAACAAATTCATTGCATGTTCTGTCTTTGTGAAGAACCGCAGTGTCCTGATGAAACAGTTATAACCAATTGTTTTTTTTGTAAATATTTTTCAGATTGAATAGTTCACCAAAACATGAAAAGTTTCTCATCATACTCACCCTCATGTTGTTCCAAACCTTATGACTTTCTTGCTTGTTTGAAACACCAAAGATGATGCATTACAAAATGTTTGGAGCAGGGTCTGAAATTAACTTTTCAATTAAGGGGCAATATTTGTAATGGCAGTTTTTAGAATTACCTTATTAAATGTATCTGTGTTGTCTTTTATGTCAAATACTTGACAATATATTCAATGAATTGACAATATATTCAATTAATTCACATGACATGCTTACAGGGGTGGTGCGTGTGTAAGGCTGGGCAAGACTTAGCCTTGACTAGTGTGGAATTTTCTCACTCAAACCACTGACTGCTGCTGCTTCTGATTGCTGCCCATAACTGCTGGTCTAGGATCAGTTTTCTTCGTAATAATAGCATATCGGTGAAACAGATTTGGCAAACGATCCAGTGCGCATTTGTGTTTGTGTTCCGGAGAACGTCAAAGCTTTCACAATGTGTTGTTGCAGCATTGAGCAATGTAGCTAATCACAAACATATCTGTTGATTTCTTGAATGCAATGGCCAAACAGAGGTGTTTAAGTTAGCACTAAACAAAAACTCTGGTGTTTTGAGTGGTGAGTGGATTCTGAGTACTCCCATAATAACAATAAGAGATTCATTGTGCAGACAGCTTCATTTATTATAACAGAAGATGACAGCTTTTTAGTGATTATAAAGGGAGTACTCTTTGCGCACTTTCTACCATGCCAAATCCCGCATACAGTATGCTTGCTTTTCTGTTAAAATTAACAGTGGCTTTAAAAACAAATAATTTATCAGGAACGTTTATGCTGGGCTGTGTAGGTTGTGCTACGACACTTAAATTGAAACTATTACAAGGGGGAAGCGCATCTCCTTAACTTTACCCTGGAGTTGGTTCACCCTCCGCCTATGCATGCTTAACACTACTCAAAGATGGCACACAACAATTGCGTAATGTTATGAGATTAATGTAATTTATCTCAGCGTATGTAAAGTAGGCTGTGACCGGTGACTAATCTAAATGCCTTTTATTGGCCATTGCATTCATATCCTCAACAGATGCGTGTTTGATTGTTTTTAACGCTCAACCCTGCAAAAAAACAATGTGTAAAAAGAAACCTTTGATGTAAAGTGTGCAGATCTAAATGTAATGACGCAGTCAACACTTTTCTTTGTTATACATTTCATTTTAATTGTGACAGTCATAATTGATTTAGATTTAATTTTTGCCCCCTTATCTTAATTTTTGGGACATTTTTGTTTGTTTTGGTGGCATTTTTGCCCCAAGCCCCGGCTAATATCCGATTCTGATGTGGAGTGTTATTTTTCATAATGGGAATTGAGGCTGTTGATATATTATATCTTTTATATTTGTACATATTATTCTTATATTTAAGTATCGTCACATGTTTAGCAGAATATGGGATGTCAGTTTGACTCGTGACCTTTTGGGTCATGCCTAAAGTAAATGAGCTCAGGCATGTGTAGTCCATCAGAAATAGACTCTCTCACAACTGAACTTCTAGAGGAAGGAAGAAGGGAATAAAAGACAGGATGTGACATCAGACTAGGGTTCAGAGTGGCCCTGTAGGATTCTTCCATTTCTTTAGTTCTTCAGGAGGACATGACTTCAATGTCTGAGCATTTATGTTATGTAAAGATGGTGGGCATAACCATTGCTCACTTTCAGGCACAATTCCACACAATGCATGGCAGTCAACATCCCCAATGACATCATGCCAGAGAATCGGCTGTTTTTGTGTTGTTTCCATAGCAGCTTTTTTTTTATAGTTCGTAAGCTGCCTGTTCAGTCATGGAGATATATGTACGGATGGGGCGTATGGGACATTTTTAGTGTAGACATTGACTCAGAGTCATTATCTTCTTCCATACCGAGCTTATTTTATATATAGATTCACTAAAGTTATATATGTATATGCTATAAAGCCTGTTACTTTTAACTCTGTGACTTAAAGTATTTGCTTTCTTGTTCTCTGCCCACAGAAGGATGAGGTGTATCTGAATTTGGTTCTGGACTACGTCCCTGAGACCGTGTACAGAGTGGCGAGACACTACAGCCGCGCTAAGCAGACCCTTCCCATGGTTTATGTGAAGGTGCGGATCATTCCTAATCGTTTCTGTTGTGTGTCCTCTGAATGATGTGTACATCCTGAGTGAAAACCTTAGATTTCATTCTCACTGGCGAGTATACGGGTCAGTCGAGTGTGCGTTGGCATTTCTTCCCTCTCCTCCTGTGCGGTTTTGCGTCACCAGTGTCTTGACTGCTGTGATGACATCATCACTCCTTTGTGCTGTGTCCTGAGCTATATCCTTCCTGTTATTGGCAGGATGTGACATGAAGAGTGAAACACACCCACACACAACACACATACATATATATACAGTTATATGCGAAAACCTTCCACGGAGATGTTAAATCAGTGGTTCTTAACCAGGGGTATGGGTCATCAGCAAAGCTTCCAAGAAACTGTTGCATATGTGTTTTATGTTTTGTATTATAATTGACACATCAGGCTTTTATGGCTCATGTAGTATGATATAAGAGAATATGGAGCTCATACTTAAAGGTAGAAAGTAAATAAACACCTTATATTTATTCAGAGGCCCAAATTTAGCAAAAATATGCGATTTTGTGCAGTTAATGATATTTATATACAATGATAAAAAATATACAAACAAATGTTCCTCAAAAGCCTGATGTATGTATTTGATACTCACATTTTAACTCAAGTAAATAATAAAGTAAACATAAGTTGCTTCAGTCCAGTAAATGTTCATTTTGAAATATTACTAAAAGTATAAAAGTTATTCTTACATTTAGTTTATAAAAATCTGTAAAGATTTCACAGCAAAAAGACACACGTGCCACAACCTGAAGGGGGACTTTATTACAATTATATCAAAAGGCCTTTTACTTGCTCAAAAGTATCAATCAGATGACAGAAGGCATTTAAAAGAACAACAGTTTTTTCAGCAAAGTTTTGATCATATTGGAATTTTGCATATCAAATATGATACAGAGTAAGCTTTATAGGTTTAATAAAATCTTATAACTTTATGGACACTTAGTTATGTCTAAACTATTTTATCAAATTGAAATTCTGAATAAAAAATATTTTTAAAAATTAAGAATAATTACAAAAAACTGGAAAAGTCATGGGGCCTTCGAATACTGTTGTGGACAATCAGAGGGTTTTGGAGTCCAAAAGTTTAAGAACCACTGCTTTAAATGAATAGTTTACTCAAAAAAGTGAAAATTTCCATTATATTGTTCCAAACCCATGTTACTTTTTCTTTTTTTTTTTCTAAAGGTGAATTCGTAAAGAATTTTGTGGACACTTTTTTTCCAAATAATGTGAATGGGGACTGAGGTCTCTCAAGCTCCAAAATGACAAAAAAAGCACCATAACAGAATCATAAAATTAGTCCATATGACTCATAAACTATATTCCTATAAACCAATACTATAAGTCTTGGTGAAGAACATACCAATAATCATTATGCTCTGATAATATTTTCCTCCATCAAAGTTCTAAAAATTAATGTGATCAAACGCCAGTGGTGCCATATTTGCCATATTTTAGTCTGTGCGTCACACAAAGTCATCATATTACTTCAGAAAAGTCATATGGACTGCTTTTATGATATTTAAATGGTATTATGGTGATTGTTTGTAATTTTGGATGTTGATAGCACCTGTCCCCATTTACTTTCATTATATATAAAAAAGAGCAGCCATTATTGTTCAAAAATTCACCCTTTGTGTTCCATGGAAAGTCTTTTGGATTTGGAACAATGGGTTTGGAAAAGGTTCACTTTGGGTCATTCCATTAAATCGTTTGATATTTCAAGCAATAAAAACAAAATTATATTCAAAATTTTTAGTATGCATTTTTTTTGCGACTTGTTATGACTCCTCTTCTAACCTAATTACCTGTGTACATTTCTTTTGTCTTCATCACTACAGTTGTATATGTACCAGCTCTTCAGGAGTCTGGCCTACATCCATTCCTTTGGGATCTGCCATCGGGACATAAAACCCCAGAATCTTTTGCTGGACCCAGACACAGCTGTGCTCAAACTCTGTGACTTTGGCAGGTCAGTTGGTAATCTCCTGATAGTTAATTCATAGGACACAATGCCTTTTTCTGATAACCTTTCAAAGGTCTAGTGCCGGCCCCAGTGGATCTATGAACTGAAAGCATCGCTTTATTGCATTTAACCTGATAATCCCATACTACACTTCACCAGAGGCCTCCAGATGGTCTCGCTATGCTCTGAGATATCTGTGTGATGACTTCAGCCTTTTCCATTTAGCCTACTTTTCACATTTTTCTGCTAGAATACTAGTGAAGATTTTAGGTGAAGTGATATTCGGGTGTCCATTTCTCACTTGCCTTAAACGGGTTGACTGAAAAGAGGGCATGTGATTCTGCCGCTTGTTACTGATCACTACTGAATGCAAATTTTCCTTGAATTATGAGGAGACCTTGAGATATATCGAGATGTTAACAAATCAACTCAACATCTAGACAAAGAAAGAAATGCGTAAAAAAATGTAAATGCGTTTTGACTTTTGAAATGATAAAAAACAAAGGTGTGAGATTGTGTTATATCTGCTCCTGTTAGCCAGATATAACAGTGCTACTGTTAAACGTAAAAGATGAGTAGCATTTCTCTTCTGTAGTAGTTGTCTTTGCTATGTTTCACTTGAAACGGGCCTCACAACAGAAGGGGCGTCCGTTTGCCCTTGAAAAAGAGCCCCGCCCCCCATCAGCATGCAGCACACACACACCTATGTCATAAATAACGGGGGCTTGGGGCAAAAATGCCACCAAAATTAATAGAAATGCTTCCAAAATCCAAGATAAGCAATATCACATGAGCAAAAGTGCTGTTTTCCCGAATATCAGCACATTTGCAAATGTGATATTAATTTTATACAACAATTCAATAAACAATAAGTTAGGCTATTAGGTGACTTACATTTTAGATGCAATATTGTCAATATTGACTGTTTTGCCAGTGAAATTTTTGCCAATGAAAATAGTTCCAAACAGTAGAGCCATTGCTCATCTCATTACTGAATGAATCCACTTTTTTGAATGAATCATTCTAATGAATGACTCAACAACTCACTCACTTCTGTTTTGTCCCTGAATGAATCAGCCATTTTGAATGAATCGTTTGACTGAATGATTCAATGACTAACTCATTAAGATGATGATTAGCCTCCACATACTGGCAGTTTTAGAATCATTTTATTTTAACTAAGGGACGAAGATTGAATGCAATTTTTGTTTTGTCATTAATGTAACAATAGTTCTGGTCCGACTGTTTCTTTGAAACGGACTTCCGTTTGCAAAGGCCGTCTCTGATCTTCAGCAAGCTAACGCACAAACTCCCACAAATGAAACTGAATGTCTGGCGTCACATCCTGAAGCTTCACTAAAAGTAGTAAGACTAAATCATCTAACCAGTTCTGATGCTGCTTTCTTACCTATTGCAGTCTTTGATCTTGAAATTAGCTGATGATAAATTTAATGCAGCTCACATCTGTTCCTTTTTTTATTAATGTGAACTCTGTTATATTTGCATATAAGGCAGAAATTAAAGATCAGTATTATATTTGTTTTTCGCAGACACATTTATAAGGGCCCAGTGTAAATGGAACAATTTTAACAAATTTGATAGCTATCCGATCAGAGAAAATGCATGGAATGACAAGGCCCAGAAAAAGTGAATGGTGATTTATAAACATGTTTGACTGAAAGACATACTTGACTGAAATGGTGATGAGTGTGATCAGAGACTGTTCTGGATCAGAGAGTTACACCTGTGACAATATGTCTTTCTGTTCACAGTGCTAAGCAGTTAGTACGTGGAGAGCCCAACGTTTCCTACATATGCTCACGGTACTACAGAGCCCCTGAACTCATCTTTGGAGCAACTGACTACACCTCCAGCATAGGTATATGAGCTGTAATCATACTACAACTGCATCTACCATGCAAATCATTTCTGCTTCAATAAACTACTCCTTCATTGTGTTGCTATTACCTCTTATCATTATAAATACGCAAATCCATGCCAATAGTGACTTTTATGAAAAAGAAGTACACTTTAGTATACTTTTATACGGGTACTAAAATATATACACCGCGTTTCAAATTATTATGCAAGTGACATATCAGTAAGATTTCAGTAGAATAAACATTCAGATTTGAGTTTTTCTAAGAAAATGTTTGTTTGTTTATTTATCCATGTCTTTTTAGATAACTGGTATCAATCTCAGACAAAATAATTTGCCAGGTCTATGGAAACCCTACTTAGAGGTTGTTCCACATTATTAAGCAAGTCACAGTTCTCATGCAATATGGGGAGGAAGAAAGATCTTTCTGAATATGAAAAGCATGAAATGGTGCAATGTTGTGCAAAAGGCATGAAAACAACTAATATTGTGTGAAAACTGAATGGAGATTATCAAAGTATCATAAGATTTGTGAGTGATTTAGAGCACAGCAGAACTCGGTCTAATAAAGGCTTATTAATGAAAGTTCCTGTCAAAAAAATGTATTGTATTAAAAGGGCAGCTATAAAAAAGCCAGTGTTGAGCAGCAAACAGGTATTTGAAGCTTCTGGTGTCTCTGGAGTCTCAAGAAGCTCTCCATGCAGGTTGGCAGTTGTGCGTAAAGATGCATTTCAGCCACTCCAAACCAAAGCTCACAAAGAGAAACATTTACAGTGACTTAATAATGTGGAACAACCTCTAAGTAGGGTTTCCATAGACCTGGCAAATTATTTTGTCTGAGATTGATACCAGTTATCTAAAAAGACATGGATAAATAAACAAACAAACATTTTCTTAGAAAAACTAAAATCTGTATGTTTATTGTACTGAAATCTTACTGATATGTCACTTACATAATAATTTGGAACACGGTGTAATACTTATTACGGAAGTAATATACTTAAGTGCAAACTAAATGTAATGTTTTTGGACACTTAATTGCATGTTAATTGCAATTACATACAAATGTATTATAGTTTCAATTTATATTAAGTGGACTATTATTTTATTAATATATGCAAGTACCTTTTTTTTTACATATTCTTTTATGATTACACTACATGTGCACTTTAAATACAATTAGACACTTATTTTTCACAAGGGGATACACTGATGTATCAGTTAGGCTAAATATTTATTTGATATTTGGCTATTGTGGGACTAGCAATAATCATACCAGGTTGTTTGATTCATAGTGATAGTAGTTCCAAAATCTACAGCCTGCAAATTTCACATATATGCACAGTCTACAAATACTCTGACTGGTAGTTGACATAGTTGCAAAGTTACTTATAATAAGTAGAATGTCTATAGTGGACTATCGAAATAAAGTGTCTTGCAGAGAATAGGCCTTATACCAGGGGTGTCCAAACTCATTTCTGGAGGGCCACTGTCCTACAGAGTTTAGCTCCAACTTGCCTCAACACACCTGCCTGGAAGTTTCTTTTATGCCAAGTAAGACATTGATTAGCTGATTCAGGTGTGTTTAATTGGGGTTGGAGCTAAACAGTGGCCCTCCAGGAGCAGTATTAGACACCCCTGCCTTATACTAAGATTATGGAGCTGAAGGATCTCTCATCAGCTCAAGGATTTTTTTCACTCATATTCTGAGCATTGTTTTATGCTTCTTTTTTTTTTAAATTTACATGTCATTGGTGATTTTGCAAAGACATGCAGTGAGCAAAGAAGGCTCATAGTGTAAAAGATGTGTTCTGTACTGTCTTGCTTTGTACGAGTCCTTGACCTTTGGCTAATAAGAATGGTCCTCCCTCATTCCCACCATCTCTTTGACCCCCTTTCATTGCAGACGTGTGGTCAGCTGGCTGCGTGCTGGCGGAACTGTTGCTAGGACAACCAATTTTCCCCGGCGACAGTGGAGTGGATCAGCTGGTGGAAATCATCAAGGTACTGGCGCCGCTACACCGGACCTGACCTGTCTGATTTAATCTCAATGTTTGCATGAGTTTATAGGAAGAACAATTTATGCACCACAGTCAGTTTATAGGTGTAGATCTGTACAAGACTGTTAACTTGACTTATGGGTGTTTCTTCAAGTACAAGCCGTTTCTTTCTTAGAACTCTCTTAACTTTTTACACTCTTACTAGTTAATGTGTAATTACAAATATATTTAAATACATGCCAAGTTTCAATAGAAATTACAAAATGAAGTGTGTTAGTTTACTATAAATGCTTGTCAGTACATTAGGCAGTACAATTTAACCATATTTCAAAGAAAATAGAAGTAATTATGAAATTAATGGTATATGAAACGATTTCTACTTAAAGGGATAGTTCACCCAAAAATGAAAATTCTGTCATCATTTACTCACCCTCATATCATATTATTGTGTTACGCAGCACATTTGAGCTTCAGCAAGAACCAACAAGGTTCATTCTCGTGTTACGCAGCACGTTTGAGCTTCAGCAATAACCAGTGAGGTTCATTCTCGTGTTACGCAGCACGTTTGAGCTTCAGCAAGAACCAACAAGGTTCATTCTCGTGTTACGTAGCACGTTTGAGCTACAGCAAGAACCAGTGAGGTTCATTCTCGTGTTACGCAGCACGTTTGAGCTTCAGCAATAACCAATGAGGTTCATTCTCGTGTTACGCAGCACGTTTGAGCTTCAGCAATAACCAATGAGGTTCATTCTCGTGTTACGCAGCAAGTTTGAGCTTCTGCAAGAACCAGTGAGGTTCATTCTCGTGTTACGCAGCAAGTTTGAGCTTCTGCAAGAACCAGTGAGGTTCATTCTCGTGTTACGCAGCAAGTTTGAGCTTCAGCAAGAACCAATGAGGTTCATTCTCGTGTTACGCAGCAAGTTTGAGCTTCTGCAAGAACCAGTGAGGTTCATTCTCGTGTTACGCAGCAAGTTTGAGCTTCAGCAAGAACCAATGAGGTTCATTCTTGTGTTACGCAGCAAGTTTGAGCTTCTGCAAGAACCAGTGAGGTTCATTCTCGTGTTACGCAGCAAGTTTGAGCTTCAGCAAGAACCAATGAGGTTCATTCTCGTGTTACGCAGCAAGTTTGAGCTTCTGCAAGAACCAGTGAGGTTCATTCTCGTGTTACGCAGCACGTTTGAGCTTCAGCAGTAACCAGTGAGGTTCATTCTCATGTTACGCGGCAAATTTGAGCTTCTGCAATAACCAGTGAGGTTCATTCTCGTGTTACGCAGCAAGTTTGAGCTTCTGCAAGAACCAATGAGGTTCATTCTCGTGTTACGTAGTACGTTTGAGCTTCAGCAGAACCAATGAAGTGTATTCTTGTGTGTTACGCAGTAGTTTGAGCTTTAGCATGAACCAATGAGGTTTATTCTCGTGTTACGCAGCACGTTTGAGCTTCTCAAGAACCAGTGAGGTTCATTCTCGTGTTCCGCAGCACGTTTGAGCTTCAGCAAGAACCAGTGAGGTTCATTCTCGTGTTACGTAGCACGTTTGAGCTTCAGCAGTAACCAGTGAGGTTCATTCTCGTGTTATGCGGCACGTTTGAGCTTCAGCAGTAACCAGTGAGGTTCATTCTCGTGTTACGCGGCACGTTTGAGCTTCAGCAGTAACCAGTGAGGTTCATTCTCGTGTTACGCAGCAAGTTTGAGCTTCTGCAAGAACCAATGAGGTTCATTCTCATGTTACGCGGCAAGTTTGAGCTTCTGCAATAACCAGTGAGGTTCATTCTCGTGTTACGCAGCAAGTTTGAGCTTCTGCAAGAACCAATGAGGTTCATTCTCATGTTATGCAGCACGTTTGAGCTTCAGCAATAACCAGTGATGTTCATTCTCGTGTTACGCAGCACGTTTGAGCTTCTGCAAGAACCAGTGAGGTTCATTCTCGTGTTACGCAGCAAGTTTGAGCTTCTGCAATAACCAGTGAGGTTCATTCTCGTGTTACGCAGCAAGTTTGAGCTTCAGCAGTAACCAGTGAGGTTCATTATCGTGTTACGCAGCAAGTTTGAGCTTCAGCAAGAACCAGTGAGGTTCATTCTCACGTTACAAGGCAAGTTCGAGCTTCTGCAAGAACCAGTGAGGTTCATTATCGTGTTCCGCAGCACGTTTGAGCTTCAGCAATAACCAGTGAGGTTCATTCTCGTGTTACGTAGCACGTTTGAGCTTCAGCAGAACAAATGAAGTGTATTCTTGTGTGTTACGCAGTAGTTTGAGCTTTAGCATGAACCAATGAGGTTTATTCTCGTGTTACGCAGCATGTTTGAGCTTCTCAAGAACCAGTGAGGTTCATTCTCGTGTTCCGCAGCACGTTTGAGCTTCAGCAAGAACCAGTGAGGTTCATTCTCGTGTTATGCAGCACGTTTGAGCTTCAGCAGTAACCAGTGAGGTTCATTCTCATGTTACGCAGCACGTTTGAGCTTCAGCAATAACCAGTGAGGTTCATTCTCGTGTTACGCAGCATGTTTGAACTTCCGCGAGAACCAGTTACTTGGTTGTTGAATTTTTTTCATTAAAAGTGTAAAACAATAAATTGTATCCCTAAAATAAATTTGAAAGCTAAAACAAACAAACATAATAAGAAAGGCTTGGTAAATCTTTTTCAATACTTCATCATGTGAACTTTGTATAACAAAAAGAAAACGGTGAACTATAAAATTACCTATAGCTTAAGAAACACTATTATGTTATCTTGACTAGTCTTTCTGTGTGTTTGTGGTCACAGGTGCTTGGCACTCCCACACGTGAGCAGATTCGGGAAATGAACCCAAACTACACCGAGTTCAAATTCCCGCAGATTAAGGCCCATCCATGGACTAAGGTGAGTAAACAGGTACAGGTCAACTGTTTTACTACTTCTAGCACAGCCGCCTTCCACCTCCAGCCCTCAGCTCGGCTCATCATCCTGGCTCCATTTCATTCATATCACCCGCCTGCACCACACAGGACTCGCCGACATTATTGTTCTTGGACTCTCTACTTCTCAACTAGTTGATTAAAGAGGATGGAAAATTTCAGTCAGGATTGTGTTTGCCTGTAGTCATCCTCTTTCTGAGCTCTGTTGTGATGGTTAGCCAAGTGACCTTACATCGCTCTGTTCCAAAACCTAGTGAGCTGCCTATGTAAGAATCCCAATCAGAAAGGTTTTCAGAATAATTATGCTGCCTCCAAATACAGCTTGATTCAGAAGACAGAAGGCAATTCTATAATGCAAAAAAAGCTAAGATGCTGGCAAAGAATTTATAAATATGTAAATATACATTATGTATACTATAAATATAATTATGATTCATTCCATACTAAATACAATCAATCAATAAAAATAGTTCAGTCTAATTAAAAATGGTCTATTTTAATAATTTTTATTTATGTTCTATGTATTATAAGAAGGCAGCTGCATATTTAGTCATTAGTCAGGATGGCATTTCACTAGGTTTTGGAGCAGAGCCACTGTCGGCCAGTGATGTCACATCTGCATGTTCATTTGAATTGAATGACCTCACCAGATATGCTCTACATTGCTTACTGACTTCATTACACTTAATTGTTGTTTGCTAAGTTTTTGGGTTTGTTTTTGTTTTGTTTTTTGTGCTTGTGATATACACTACTGTTCAAAAGTTTGGGGTCAGTAAGAATTTTTTTTAAAGAAATTAATACTTTTTTATTCAGCAAGCATGCATTAAATTGATCCAATGTGGCATTCATAATGATACCAAAGCTTTCCACAAAAAATATTAAGCAGCACAACTGATTTTTTTTTATAAATGCAGCCTTGTTGAGCATAAGAGAACAATGTTCTAAAACATCAAAATAATCTTACTGACCCCAAACTTTTAAACGGTAGTTTCGATTTTGCCTTGCAACTGAAAATGTTACCATGTACATCAAACTGAACTTGCTGAGTCATTTGAAAATGCAGTTGAAGGACAGATGAACTGTTCTGGATGGACATGTTTCAACTGGTAATGAGTCTTGCTACTTTTCTTTGGTTTGATTAGACAGGATTTTTTTACATAAACTATTTATTTATTGCTTAAAAAACAATTTATACTTAAGTAATATGCAGATATGAAAATGAAATGTGTCTGGACATTGCACTAACATAAATTTACGCAACACTGTAGTCCACATTAAGTATAATAGCAGGATCTTTCAGGTGCCCCCTGGTGGTCATTGTGTATAGTACATGACTGAGCTGCAGGGTGTGTTTAGTCTTATCCTGCTTCCAATCAGACCCCTCCCTTCAAGACAGTCTTACCTTCTGCACAGGATATGCCCAAATGCCTGTGACTCAAATGCCCCAAAAAGATGAAATTCCTCAGAAACTCCCATCAGAACAAGGCTTATTTCAGTTTTTGCACTTGAGTTTTTGCTAGGATGGGTATTTTCTTTATAGACAATCACCTTAAAGACTTGCCAACAAAAAGTATTTGAACATTTCACCTTTATTACCCAAATATAGTTCCTTTAAATAACACCCCATAATGGGACATGATATCACCTTATACAAGGCAAGTTGCCACAAAGGGAACCTGGGGCCTCATTTCTAAAGATGTATGTATAATCATCCTAAGTGTGAGTGTAAGATAATTTTCTACATGATTCATAGATGATTCAATTTCCTAATGATTCATAAAACATCCATAGGCACAAAAAAATGTTCCTAAAGGCACGCTGCTTTATTAACTGCAAATGTGCATGTGAATGAATTACTTTTTAAAAACGGTAAGAAGGAATGAAATATAAAGCTTATGCAAAAGTTATTCATTCAAAATGTGCGGTTATTCATTCAAAAAAGGTTTGAAAGCGCTCTTTTCATGCATACTTATTGCTTGACAAATCCTGATTTGTTCCTCATTTTTATTAGACAAGATTATGCTGTCTTTATGTGGTATCGGAAATTTCCTACTTTCCACTTCTGATTACGAGCTTGTCACATTCAAGTGCTTTGTTGTTGAAAAGAACAGGAATCATGGAGGACACCAGGTATATTCTTGCCTATTTATTGGGAAAATCTTATTAAAGCCAAAATAATATTTAGCGGTCCATTCATTGACATTCACAAAATTCACTGCACTATCTAGATAGTCAGCTTGCTGACATTTCTGGAATTTCAGTCAAACGCAGGCTATTTTCACTGTGTATAAAATAAATAAGCTTCAAATGATTATTCATATATGTAAATATGTAATACTTTAATGACAAAACAAGGCGATGTAGCTGTTTTGGAAAAAACAGAATACCTGTCACAGCAGCCATGTTTAAATTTTAAGACGCCCATCCTAGAGCTTCCCAGTGGTAAATACAACTTGAGAGGGAGTTCATGTCCAATTTTTAACTAGGAAACTCATATATTTACTATAATTCTGATAGCACATGTCATGAAGGCAGCATTAAATCCATGGAATTTAGGATCAGGTCTTGATTATATTTACATTTTATAAATGAGGCCCTTGCTGTTTATTGATCCTTATTTGAGAAGAACACATTGCCAAAATATGTAAATAAGGCCATTGTTTGTAATCTCTGCATATAGGTTGGTTCTCTTACTAAACTTCTTAAACTTCTCCGCAGGTGTTCCGGCCACGCACACCACCGGAAGCTATTGCATTGTGTTCCCGGCTGTTGGAGTACACACCGACCGCCCGACTGACCCCACTAGAGGCCTGCGCTCATTCCTTCTTTGATGAACTGCGGGATCCAAATGTCAAGCTTCCTAATGGCCGTGAGAAACCGTCCTTATTCAACTTTACAACTCAAGGTAAGGCATTATGTTGCATTTGCTTTTATGAAGACAATCCAATTGTTGATATTTTTAAATCAGTTTTTCTTTTCTCTTCACTCAGAGCTGTCCAGTAACCCATCTCTGGCCTCTATCCTAATTCCCGCTCATGCACGTAACCAGGCAGGAGCTTCTACTCCCACCAACGCCTCTACCACTTCAGGTCAGTTCTTGTTTTAGACACTTATTGTGCTCATCTGTCATCCCTTATCATTTGTATATAGCTCACTCTGATCAAATATTGAGAAAAAAAATGATATCTCGATATTTTATGGGATTTTGTCAATAATTAGGTTTTGTAAGAGCTGTAAGAGTGATCCTCGTTCCCTGGGCCTCAAGAGGTGCACTAGCAACTGATGCTAGAGACTCCTTTTACATCATTGTCAGCGCACCCGCCTCCCATTCCGGATATGCTGAGCGGGGTTGAGTAGGACCGGTTATATTTGGTGCCGTGACCCAGGTGGGAGTGAAGTTTAGGGGGGGGTAAATGTAACGGAGGACAGCTAGTAAGAGCTCTGCGTGTAAACCTCACTCCCTTGATCTTAAGAAGTGCGCTAGAGACTGCAGCCTTTTGTGTCATTGTTAGCCGACCTGCCTCCCATGCTGGAGACAGCTGTTCAAATCCCGCTCTGAGCAGGTTAAGTAGGACCATGTACATTTGGTGCCATGACCCAGATGTGAGTAAGGTTTAGGGGGGCTGAGTGTAACAGAGGCCAGCTAGTAATAGCTGTGCTTGTAAACCTCACTCTCCAGGCCTCAAGAGGTGCACTAGTGACTGACGCTAGAGACTTTTGCATCAGTGTTAGAGCGCTCGCCTCCCATTAAGGAAATGCCGGTTTGAATCCCACTCTGAGTGGGTCGAGTAGGACCAGTTACATTTGGTTCTGTGACCTGGATGGGAGTGAGGTTTAGGGCGGTGAGTGTAACGGAGGCCAGCTAGTAAGAGCTGTGAGCGTAAACCTCACTCCCCTGATCTCAATAGGTGTGCTAGAGACTTGCGGAGATGTGGTCACATGGAGACACCGGTTCGAATCCCGCTCAGAGCGGGTTGAGTAGGACTGGTTACATGTGCTTCTGCTGGTACCTTGACTGGTTTAGGCCTGTAATAGACAGGTGACTCCCAAAGCTTTTCATATTCTTTATATTCTGTCACAGCAGTGACAGAAGTATACTTTTTCATGAAGTGGTGATATTTGCCAAATTAAATTGATTGACTGAAAGTTCATTTTTTTCTAACTTTACTAGATGTGTGCGTCATTGTTTATGTCAAATTCTTACATTTGACTCTTTACGAATGAATCATCAACAACACTGATTAATTCAGGAATGAAAAACCCACCTTTTTGCTGCGGCTTTGTTTAGGAATATTTCCATTGGCGAAATAGAGCAAAAACAGACAATATTGACAATGTGACAATTAACTTCTTGCTTTTTGGACTGTTGTATAAAATCAGTATCACATTTGCGATCGTGCTGATGTTTGGGAAAAACAGCACTCTTATTCGTGTGATACTGTTTAGCTATATCGTACAGAAATATAAGACGAAGACTCATACAGAGCATTTTTGCCCTCATATGTTGAATTTTCCAGGCATTCTAACTGTATTCTACTAAGCTACATCATGCTGTGAATGCATGGACGTCGTTACCAAAATAACAATTACAATATTATCGCACACCCCTAGTTAATTTTTTTCTTCACGTTTCTACATGTTGTTTGGACATGACTTTGTTGGTTGAATCATAATTTTGATTTTATGGACGTATTTCAAATAGTAATAAGCGGTGAAGCTGTTTTATTTATTTATTTATTTTTACTTTTTTACTTTACTACTGAATAAAGTTTTCAATGAGAATTTTATAAAAAAATAATTCATTTAATGTAGCTTTTTATTATTTTTATGTGATTATTAAATCAGGACAGTATATACTATATACTAATAAAAATGAAAATCTATTTTGTTTGTGTCCAGATGCCAATAGTGGAGATCGCAATCAGACCACAACTGCAGCCTCTGCCTCCGCCTCCAACACCTCAACCTGAGAGCCCCAGCCAATCAGACCTGACCCTGCCTCCAGGGCCATGCCCACCCCACTGCTCACCAGCTTATTGGGCAGGATTTGAGTCATGTAACCACCACTCTTATTCAGACTGCAAGAGCCAACCTTCATTTACATCTTTTTTTAACGAAGTTCAGAAAGAGTTCAAAATGATACTTGGAAAAGCCTTGTCGGGTGTAATTCACGAGAACAACAGAGACAGAGAGAGCAGTGAGGAAATGGGTTGGGTGGGGGGTAAACCGTAAAACCTGGTCCGAAACCAGCCGGAATTTTTTTTTTTTTTTCATTCTCAGAGGACAATCTTGTTATGTAAGCAATCTGGTAGCCAGATCCATCCACTTCCATTTCCATTTGGACTCCCCTTCTCTCACCTGGACTGTCTCTAACTACATGTTCTGTCCCTCTCTACTGTTCTGGGTCTCTTATAGTGCATGGCTACCCCATATATAGTATATATATATATATATATATATATATATATAGTATGTATTGGGGGAAATGATGCAGCATTCAAAACTAGAGGAAATATCGCATCTAATTGTATCTTTAAAAAAAACACAAAGCACTATACAAGAGGTATAAATGTAAAAACCGCATGTTCCAACTACAAAGCCAACAGAGAAATTCTCTGTTGCAAATGATCTAGGAGTTTTAAGTCTGCTGAATGTTTTATTTTGTTTTATAAAATGGGCAGTCTAGGGGAAGGGCAGACATTTTGATTGACAGGTGAGACGTGCGTCTCCATCTCTGTGTTCTTGTATGATATATACATACACAGTTTATATATTACTTTGCATTATGTAAAATATATATATATATACATAGTTATATATAGATCTATATCTAGCATCATCGGTCCAGAATCCATCACGGATTGTCAGGGCAGTGGAAAATTTTGCCGCTGACCAAAATGATACAGTATGTTTATGACTAAGAACTTGGACACATTTTGCTGGAGCTCCTTTCTAGCAAGCATTTCGCTCTTTTGTGCTGTTTTCTGTTCGCCCCGTAGAATTACAGATCACCTTCTGTCTTGATTTCCTCTCGTTATTTATTGTTGCGTGTGGGTCAGTGTTGTAATGCTCAGATTCATTATTCGTATTTACACATCGAGTCACAGCTAAACATAAAGAATAGGTGAAGAAAACTCATCGATTTGGCGCAGACTTCACAGAGACGACTCACGGACTGTGTCTGTGCTGCATTCACAATGTTAAACTGATGTGGCTGTGTTGGTTCAACCACTACTTTTTTCTCTGTCACGTTTCAGCATACTTTCAACCTGCTTACAGAAAAATGTACTTTTTCCTTTATCCAAAATGTCTTAATACGCAAAGTATAGCAGTACATGAAAAAGACAGACATGTATATACAGTACAGAAATATTGCTTTTACTTTTTATTTTACTTTTTTTTTTTTTTATAATTTGTAAGCATGTGTGAGTGAATGTGTACATGCGTGTGTTCTGCTATGTACAGATATATGCTGACCTGAGAACTGTTAATGAGCGAAAACAAAGACGAGGGATTAAATGAAAATGGATCAAAGGAAAAAAAAAAAAAATTAAAAACAGATTTAAAAGATCAGGGCAAGAATGACCTGTTTGTTGGATACTGTAGACAAGGAGCTTTCTCCAGCCATATAGTTCAATCTTATCTGTACAGTAGGTCCCAGCTATATTATTGTAACTATATCTAGTAATGTATAGTGTATCTATAGTTTGGAGTGCCTTTGCTTCCATACACTTCCTGTCCCTAGACCACACCCCCTTCCTGTCTACACTCAAGACAGACCATGCCCCTTCATGTGACCCTCTGCAGGTGCTGTTGATTGGTCAAGTCAAAATGACTGACAGCCGACTTCATTTCCTGTATGAAACCACACTCAGTGGCATTTCTGTAGTGTTTATTTTTTAATTTTTTTTCTTTGAGTTGCAACTAACTCATGTATTGGCACAAATGTTTTTGTATGTGGATGAAATCGCGTTTCTGTGGAGCCAATCAAGTTGTGCGTTCTTATACTCGTTCCACTACCAAAGCGAACCAACTATGAGTGTGTTGTGACGTAACTGCGACATCCCGGGGGCAATAACGATTTCTTTTGTGTTTTGGCTCATTGGCCAGCTGACAGTACGCAGTAGAGATGTCACGTAGCACCCGCCGGACCCTCATCCCCGCACCCTCAATGTAAAGCTTGCTTGTAAGATACGCATTCATAGATGTGTTGCTTTCCACAAATGGTGTGACCACTTCTTGTGACTAAAGTTAGAGTAAAAATGTAAAGACACAAGGGTTAAAAACAAATACAAAAAAAAACAAAAAAACAAAAAAAAAATGTTTTAAGGACTGTTGGCTAAATACAGACTATCGCATTACATACACTTATTGGGAAAAAAGTTGTCTTGGTTTAAAATGAAAAAAAAAAAAAAAGCAACCTGTATAACATTAATATTACTTGAATGCCTCTGTTTGTGACTGAAATTTTTATTTTATTTTAAATATATTCTTTTTCTGTGAAGGTATGCTAAATGTCTCCTCTCCTTGTAAATATGTCCGTTTTGGTCCTTGGTGTGACTTGGATTCAGAGACTAGTTACCTGGTACTGTAATTTGCATTAAATAAAGAGTAGGATAGCTTGGAAATGACCCTGCATTTGCCATGTGTCTTTCTTTTCGCAGCCCAAAATGTGTCTCACCTTAAATTCTGTCCATTTAGACTAAATCAAACATCAATTAAAGGGGTGGTTGATTATGATTTAACTTTTTTAACTTTAGTTAGTGTGTAATGTTGCTGTTTGAGCTTAAACAACATCTGCAAAGTTACAACGCTCAAAGTTCAATGCAAAGGGAGATATTTTCTCTTACAGAAATTGCTTTTTAAGGACTACAACAAACGGCTGGTAGGGACTACAACAAGCTTCTTAGTGACATCACCCACTAACCCTAAAATGTACATAAACCCTGCCCCCGAGAACACACAAAGGGGTGAGGCCAACACAAATGTAATAGCATGTCATAAAAGCAAGATGGCAACATAAGTTACGATACTAAATCTCTCTGCCGATTATTCAGAATTATATCAGCCGATATTGATACCGATAGTTTGGTTTTTCTTAAGGAAAAAAAATAATCTCTCCCAAATAATGTTGCAAACTATACAGGGAACCCTCTCATTTGGTACACTACAATATTAGAGGTTACAATTAACAGCAGAGGTATTATATTCATCTGCTGTTTATTTTCAGATATAATAATTACACTCAAATAAAAACTGAAATGTATAAAACTTAGTATCACATAAGGTAGTTTTCATAAGCACTTGTCTTCATGACAAATTTGCACAAACATATAATTAACAGTAAATAATCTCTCTAGTGTTTATATATATATATATATATATATATATATATATATATATATATATATAAAACACTAGAGAGATTATTTACTTATTAATTATTTACATACATACATACATATATATATATATATATATATATATATATATATATATATACATATAGCTAAGGAACTGTGAACATTGGAAAACATTCCTGAGGGTAAAATTGTTCACAAGCTGTTTTATTCTTTCCGCGGTTGAAAGAACACAAATAAAGACATGAGACATGATACATTCTGGTAAGCTGTACGATATATTTCAACATACCTTTGATGTTCATTCATGTTTTTCAAGATATAACTTGTATTGTAGAGGAAGAAAAGACTCGCGCTCCGCGCTCAGGCATTACTGGACTGAGGGTACTTACTGGGGTAAGTTGTAACAGTTAGACAAAAGAAGCAAAAACACATGCATACCATATGATATTGTTCAAAAACAGGTTTATTGAAATAAAAGATCAATGTCTCTTACTCTCTCTATGACAGTGTGTGTGTGTGTGTATAAATTTGTCTACTAGAACACACTTACTTAACAAGTACACTTAATAAAAACACTAGACTTATACAGTGTAACTGATTAAAGAAAATATTTGTACATCTTTAGGTCTAACGAAAAAACAAACAAACAAAACAACAACAAAAACGTCTATGTGTGTGTAAATTAATCTACTAGACAAATGTACTTAATCTTAATACACACTACTACAATGTACCCGATTAAAGAACATATTTGTACATCTTTAAGTCTAACAAAAATAACATGTCAATGTGTGTGTGTATGAAAGGGGATGGTTGTAACAGTTTTTAAATAATCCTTGCCCCTGTCAGCCATTGTTTAACTAGCTGTATTACCATAGTGGTTTGAAATTAGCAGGGGGGAAAATGCATCACATATTGCCTAAGAAACTATTATTTAATCTAATATAAGTCATACAATTTTATCTGCATTAGTATACATACTAAACAAAATATAGTTGTGCTATAATGCATTGTCGATCGGCGCCACCTAGCGTGCAGGCGTGAATTAAGCCGCCTTTCCACTGCACACGACACAAGACAGCCGTTGGACCGGAAGTCATTCATTTCCAATAGAGAGTAGTACGGGGGCTGCGTGGAGTTCCGATCATATGCCAATGCGGAAATTTCGGATCCGATCTGAGCTTTGGATGCGCTGAAATATTTGAACTTCTGCAGCTAGACCGTATGCGACCGGCCGACCGGATATGATGTATTCTAATCAAACCTATGAGCGCGAAGTTAGAATTACCAATATTTTAACACTTTAACGTTATTCTGTAAACACTATTTCTGTAAAATGGTGGTTATTAATAATTATGTAATATATATATATATATATATATATATATATATATATATATATATAATTATTATTATTTGTACGTTGATTAGCTAGGTCATTCTACAGAAACGTCCACTTTTCTGTCCCTAGCCTTTACAGAAATATTACACTTGAAAAACACTTTAGAATTACAATTTTTATATATTTTAAAATGAAACAATATGTTATTTGAACAATTACACCTTCTTTAGCCATCAATGTGGCAATATTTGTTTTTTAATTAATTATAAAAATTCCAAGCGCCACAGAAGTGCTCGTCCCCACAGTCATGTACAGAGGGTAAGTGCTTTATTTTGAGGTCAGAAACAGTTTTCTTCAAACATTTAAAATACAATAATTATACATAACTATCAAATATATTATGTAAATGACATTAAAAAAAAAATGCTGAATAAATATAAAATATAATGAATGTAGTGGTCCCCTGGAGTTGTGTCACTGGTGTTACCATTTAATAAAAATCTCTTATTTTGAAATAAAAATCACACTTGATGACATCACTTGACTTCAGCATTAAGAAGTGGAGAAGAAGTTGCGATCTCAAATGAAGAAAAAGCAGAAATGTTAGCTAAAGTGTTTTATAATATACATAGCAGTAATAATTTGTCAGAAGAAGCAAGAAATATTAGGGAAAAAGTTAAAGGAGATAATCCTGAAATAACTAAAAAAACTGAAGTTACTAACAATTGTTTAAGTAAAGATTTCTCTTTGTATGAGCTCAAAAGAGCAATAATGATTGTAAAAGAAACCTCTCCTGGAAAGGATGAAATTTGCTATAGCATGATAGGAAAATTATCGGATATAGCACTTGCAAGTATATTAAAATTGTATAATAAAATATGGGAAGAAGGTAAACTGCCTAAAGCATGGAAACATTCCATAATTGTTCCTATAGTAAAACCAGGGAAAGACAAATCTAAGGCAACAAGCTACAGACCAATAGCACTGACCTCAAACATGTGTAAGATAATGGAAAGATTGATTGTAAATAGACTTACGTATGACATAGAGAGTAAAGGCCTTTTTACACCGTACCAGAGTGGCTTTAGAAAGGGCAGAACAACAATGGACTCAATACTGTGTTTAGAATCAGAGATAAGAAAAGCTCAGACAAATAAAGAGGCTGTTATAGTTGTTTTTATAGATGTAGAAAAAGCATATGATATGCTTTGGAAAGAAGGACTACTAATAAAAATGAAAAACATGAGTATTTTAGGAAGAATGTACAACTGGGTATTGGACTTTTTATTTGACAGGACAATTCAGGTTAGAGTGGGAACATCATACTCTAGGGTTTATACAGTTGAAAATGGAACCCCTCAAGGGAGTGTATGTAGCCCCCTTCTATTTAATATAATGATCAATGATATATTTAATGAGGTGGAAAAAGGGATGGGGAGGTCAATATATGCAGACGATGGTGCACTTTGGAGAAGAGGCAGAAATATAACTTACACAGTTAAGAAAGTTTAGCAAGCAGTAAATAAAGTTGAAGAGTGGGCGCAGAAGTGGGGCTAGAGAAAACACAGGTAATATGTTTCACAAAGAAGAAAAATGTTCAAATTAAGTTGTTTCTTTATGGAAAGCAACTGGAGCAGGTATCAGTAGTAAGGTTTCTTGGTGTTTGGTTAGATGAGAAACCGAACTTTAATATACATGTAGAGAAGTTATTGACTAAATGTAAGAAAGCACTGAATGTTATGAGATGTTTAGCGGGTAGTGAATGGGGGGCTAGCCGTAGTTCTCTCAGAAACATATATCTAGCAGTTATTAGGTCTGTTATTGATTATGGATGTATTGCATACGGATCAGCAAGCCAGCATGTACTGGAAACAATTGACAAGGTGCAGACACAAGCTTTGAGAATATGCTGTGGAGCGTTTAGAACATCACCCAGAGCTGCTCTGCAGGTAGAAATGGGCGAAATGCCCTTAGAAGAGAGACGCATGCAACTTATTGGGTATCTTTAAAAGGCCACAGCAGTAAGCATCCAACTAAGGCGATATTTGAAGAATGTTGGGAGCATGAGAGAACAAATATAAAAAGCATTGGGTGGATAGCAGAAGAAATGGCACAAGCAATGGATTTAGTAAATAGGAAATACAGTGATGCAGTGGCTATAGCTGTACTCCCTCTGTGGTTATTTAAAATGCCTGCAATAGACCTGTATTTACTTAAAGTAGAAAAATCCAATAGTGGTGTAAGAAATGAAGTAAATCAGTACATGGAACGGATGTACTATGATAATGTACAGATTTATACAGATGGTTCAAAAGATCCAGAATCCAATAAGACAGGAATAGCAATAGTCATACCACAACAAGAAGTAATTATTACAAAAAGAACACCAGACTACGTATCTGTATTTACTACAGAATTGATTGCTATTGTCATAGCTTTACAATAGTTGGAAGAGACTCAGATTAAGAAAGCAGTGGTATGTTCAGATTCAGTGGCGGCGTTAAGAAGTATTCAATCGGGTCAATCAAATTGCAGACAAGATATTATTATAGAAATAATGCAACTGCTGTATAGAATACATGCTCATGACAGGGCTGTGTCATTTTTATGGATCCCAGCACATGTTGGAATAGATGGAAACGACATGGCAGATAAACATGCTAAAAGATCATTGAATAAAATTAATGTAGAAATTGATGTAAAAATTAGTAAAGCAGAAGCAAAGATAATTATAAAGAAAACTGTTATTAAATCTTGGCAACAAAAATGGGATATGGAGAAGACAGGTAGACATCTATATAAAATCCAAAAGAAAGTAGGATTACAAATTAATGAGACTGGAAGTGACTTTAAAAGAAGAGAAGAAGTAATAATAACACAATTAAGATTAGGACATTCATCATTAAATGGTAACTTGCATAAAATCAGGAAGCACCCTTCTGGGTTTTGTAGATTTTGTGGTGAAATTGAAACAGTGGAGCATATTTTATTACAGTGTAGAGCATATAGTAAAGAGAGACAAATGCTGGAAACAAATATACAAACAGAAGGTGCAAATAATATGACATTAGAACTGATATTAGGCAATAGAAAATTCAGAAGAATGATAATAAAATATATAATAGATACAGGACACTTCAGGAGAATATAAGTCTTTATATAATATAAGTTTTTTTTTTTTTTTTTTTTTTTTTTTTAAAAGATATATATGTGTATGTATGTATATATATACACGTATATATGGATGTAGATATAGATATATAATCCTTCCTATTGTCACTTCACACTCCAGTTCAGCTGGTGGCGGTAATGCACCAAAAGTTGGCTTGCCCACCGCCAATAAACGTCACAAGAAGAAGAAGAAGATCACTTGAGAAAGGCCAATGGAAAGTCCACTATCTCTTTTCACTTATCAGAAATTTTAATTAGAAAATCATAATTTCATATGAAGCTTTTAGTTGAAGTCTTCTTTATTGTTACTTTAATGTTAGGGAATTTTAAAAAACGGGAATACAAATGGATTAAACTACTTAATTTAGTGAGTATACCATGATTGACAATATGTGGTTTGATACCTTGCAGCAGCCATTTCAGGACCCCTGCAGTTTTAAAAAGGCAGAAACTGACCCCCGCAGTTTTGATAAGGGCTGCTTAGTCAGTATCAAACTAAAACAGTATCAAAAAAGCTACAAACTCTATATCACCTTTTCGCTTAGGATATTTTCTTTCATATGAGACCATTTTCACATTTCTGTGAGCTTTCGTTCGTAAATAATCAACTGTTTTGTGGCCGATGTGTAGAACAGGAAATGCGCTCTGGAGCGGAGAAACACGCAATCTCCAAACCATCCATCAACGCGTGCTAACGTTTTCTGAAGATATGTCGATGGTATATAAATCATGCCCGAAAGTTAGCGTTCATAGAGACATGTCAATCAAGCCAATGGTCCATTCAGAAACCGAGAAATTTGACACAGGCTGATCTCTCGCGTTCAGTTCCGGATGACGCGCAAGTTGGCTTGACTGACGTATTCGTGAGGATTTAAAGTTTATGGACTGTTTTGATTTCGTTAATCACATCTAGAAACGGAAAAGCATCGATAAAAGAGATCTTTGAAAGCGAAACTAAAGTGATTATTGCCTCGGCCAGCGACGCAAAGGGGAGGACGCACGAGAGGACTCTGCCTTTGGTATGTATAAACTGTATTACTGCATTTACAATGCTTATACTCATTTTTGATATAATTATTATTTTAAAATGTGAAAGCACAGCAACCAATATGATAAACTATTTGACAAAAAAAAAAAAAAAAAAAAAAAAAAAAAATATATATATATATATATATATATACGTTTTTAGGATATGGCAAGGCTAATTGCACAGCTGTCTGCAAGTATGCAGACTTGAATAGAATTGCCATTTCAGTAAATGTACATTTTGATACTGTGAAATGGGTATTATTGCAGTGCAAAAACTGTGTATAAACAGTAATTTCTTTGTTTCAGTTTCTCTGGCATCACATCTCAGGAGGCAGACGGGTGATGCTGAGGTGAAGCTCAACACAGGTGATAAAAAATGATGCACATATAAGGAATTATACAAATCTGGAGGATGATCTAGGTCTTGTGTCTAGTCTTGTGTCTCCTGAAAGAATAAAATTGATCAAAATCATAAAACGCCTCTTTTTGTTTGTTTGTTTGTTTATTATATCACAGACAAAATATACTGTAATATATATCACTTTTAGGAGTGTTTTATATAACTTCAAAGGGTTTCCTTTAAAATGACACCTACATTTTGTAATTAGACCACTGTATATAGGTATGGGAATCTTTTCAATTGTGGTACAACAAGTCCAGGCAGAAATCCCCAAAATGGTAAAGTTTAATAAATGATGGTGGTCTGATACCTGGAAATCTGATCTTATTATCTGGTCTTTTGCTTGCAGTTTGGTCCCCCCCACTTTGAAAATGTCACAATTTTACTGTATATTTAATCAAATAAATGCAGTCTTGGTGAGTGTAAAAGACTTCAAGACTTCAAAAACAGTAAAATTAAACAGTAGTGTACATTATTTAATTATTACAATTATTTACAGTTCGAAAACAAACACAGTTGCACAGTAAATGATTCTGTACACATTCGCATACAATTTTGCTTTTATTTTCCTGAGAGGGTCATATATGTCTCACATTTAAAAATAACCACTTTAAAGAGAGAAAACCTGAGTGTATTATTCATGTTATGACAAGTTTCTTTATCATTGTGCAGACAGGGTGAAATAATTGCTTAATCTACACAAAATGGCAGCATGAAGGCATTTTCAAAAGAGTTTGAGCTTTACATAGATATCTGATATCTGAACACTCTGTTTTTATTTGTATGAAATATGTGAAAGACTATTTTCCAAAAAATACTGTACACCTAGTTTGGAACATGAAACATCTGCTCTACATTATCATGTGTCACATCCACATATAACACATATAGCTCACAATCTTCACATTGATTGTCAAAAATCTGACAAAATTAAAAGAACCAAAAAAAATCCAAATGACCTTTAAATGCTATTCTGATGTCTGTTCAGTAAAATCTCAAAACCTGAATGTACTAAGTGAAAAAAGTTTACTCTCGCTGCTGAGTGAAGCATTTCAAAAGGCAATCACTTTTTGTGAAACTTAACATTTCAGAGATTCTTCAAAATTGTTGACATTTATGTTGCGCAAAATACAGTAAGCTTTGTTTCTAATATAAGGTATTTACAACAGACATAAAATGACTATCTAGCTCATTTTTATTTATTTTTTTAGTTTTGTGATAGCCAGCCACACATTTCGAGAGTGAATCTCACAAAACCTGAGAAGAACATGTCCAGGTCCAGAAACTTCACTTCAAAATCAAAAGACAGATATTTTGCATAAAATATCTCATTACCATAATGCAAAAAACAACAACAAAAATCTCATCACTGTAATGAAAAATAATTGTGATGAAAATAAATACAAAATACAAAAAATATACTATATATATAATCCTAATGGATATATAAATGATTCATTTACAAAACATTTTTCTTTTTCATTTTGAAGAGTAAAATATGACCTGAACATGTTCTTTATGAGATTCATAACTTCATAACTGCATTTACATTCTTGTCTGGAAAATGTCTGAATCAAGTGTAGCTACTAAAATATCTTATATATAACCTGAACACAACAAACCGAGAAGCGGTTAACTTATACCACTATTCAATAAATACACAGATTTGTCAAGACACAGGCCATTAACACAGTATGCATCATAGTATGTTTCATATTTTCATTTTATACTTTGTGATCTCTGTTGATATAATAATCTCTTACAGCATATTACCCTGCAAAGTTTGAGGTAAAACTTTACCATAAGGTCCCATTAGTTAGCATTAGTTAATGCATTTACTAACATTAACTAACAATAAGCAATACCTTTGTTACAGCGTTTATTAATGTTAATGTAACCGATTATAGTTCACGCTAGCTCAGGTCTGTTAAATAATATTGAAAGGATAGTTCACCCAAAAATGAAAATTCTGTCATCATTTACACACCCTCAAGTTGTTCCAAACCTCCATGAGTTTCTTTGTTCTGCTGTACACAAAGGAAGATATTTGGAAGAATGTTTGTAACCATGCAGATCTCCATTAACTACCATAGTATTTTTTCCTTATTATGGTATTATGGGGAGATCTGCTTGGTTACAAACATTCTTACAAATATCTTCCTTTGTGCACAGCAGAACAAAGAAATTCATTCAGGTTTAGATCTGTTGGAGGGTGAGTAAATGATGACAGAATTTTCATTTTTGGGTGAACTATCCCTTTAACAGTAGATGTGGGACGGTTCAGATTTCTCACGGTTCGGTTTGTATCATGGTTTAGGACTATTGTCAAATAAAGATAGAGAAAATAAAAACAAATAATCTAACTACAAGAAACAGCACAAATAAATACATGAGAGCTAAGATACAAATAAAATAAACTATGCTTTACGGGTTTTTCAGGTATCTTACAGCTTTCAGGTACAGAAATGAAGTAAAGTTATCAATAATAAAGAATGAATAAAGTAATCAAATATGAAATAACACTGCATATAAACTTATTTGAATAGTTAAATGAAGATTAAACATTATTGAAGTTACAAAAGCTATTCAGTCTAGAGTGATTTCTTTGTCTTTTGTCGTTTGATTAACATTAAAACAGAGCAGGAATATTAGACTGCTGTCCCTTTAAGACATAATTCAAAGATCCAGTACTATGATACTTATATACATGCGTTGTCTGTCTCATTTTTCTCTTAAGACATAACCTACTATGTTTGTTAGGATACTCGCATGATGACATCATTTTTGTGTGAATTTGTCCGTTTAGATTCAAGACTTGAAAGAGAATTTGCGCGCTTTGACGCAGCTCACCATGCACGGGCTAAGGATGATACACAAATCTCCCCACAGCGCGAGCAAGTTCTCTTTCGAGTCTTACGATGAATGTTTAAATTGGCAAGGTTTAAATGAGTTTAGTTTAAACACAGATAGCAACGTGAGATGTTCAGGTCTCACCTGCGCTCGCGTCGCGCACTATTAACACCCGGGTGATGACGGCGTAAATGACTGGTCATAGAGCTTTTGGCACGTCATTGAACATTTGTTTACAACAAGTGACGGATGTCCATGTTCTTTTGATCATCGCTGTTGTAACGTATTGGGAAACTAGAATGCACATCCATCGACTGAAACATACATTAGCCGAATCCGTATGTCTGTTTTGCACGTTGTTTTCAACAAACCATATTATAGATGCGTCGTCAGATTTGGGATGAACCGCGGTGTAAGCACGTGCCGAACCGTGGGTGGAGCACCGAACGGTTCGAATTTTTTTTTTTTTTCTTTTTTTTTTTTTTTACAGCGAACCGTCCCACCCTTATTTAACAGATATAACTTTTGGTTTTAATAATGTATTAAATCATGTTTAGATTAATAAATGCTTTTTAAGTATTAATTAATGCTTTAGGCAGTTAGTTCATGTTAACTAATGTTAACAAATGGAACCTTTATGACAAAAGGGGAAAATTCAAATTGAATCTTGGTTACACTTTGTTAATGTGTCCTTGTTACAGTGTAATTATACATTTAAGTACTGAGGAATATTAATTAACAACATGTACTTACTATAGGGTTAGAAATAGTGTTTGGTTATGCATAATTTAATGTTATTACTGCAGCAAGTACATGTAACGTGTAACAAACACTAAAATAAAGTGTTACCAAATCTTGGATGCGTTTACACGACAACGATGTACTAAAAATGGAAAAGTTTTTTCTTTTCGTTTTTCGCATACAGATGACGACCTTGTCAAAACAATCCCTGTTCACACGCCTATAGACTGAACACATAATACACATGTGCATGACGTCACTGCATTTTATCTATGTTATTTTAGTCAATAACTGTATCGTTTTTTAAAAAACCTGCACTTTTTCAAAAGTTAGTGTTTTCAGGCCCCCAAAATCGTCATGTAAATGAACGACCAAAAACACATAAAAACTTTTCCATTTTTAGTTGAAACCGGTGTCGTGCAAACGGCATCTTAATCTAACCCCACATTTCAAGCTTCATTCCTGCAGTAAATGTAGATCATTTGTGCCATCCTACATCTGCTTATGAACCATAGAAATTGTTCTTTAGTGAAAAGATTCAGAAAAAAGATTGTCTGTCAGTTAAACTCAAACACAATTACATTACATGTAGTAACAATTCACCAATTATAAAAGTACAATTTCACAATTGCTGTGTGCTGCTGTTCAGTAGTTCATTATCTCTAGGCACCATCCTTGTCCTTTCTAGTTTTGACTGTCTTTCAATCTTTAGTGGCCTCGGATGAAGGTCAACGATAGGTTTTCAAGGCCTGTTGGTACAGTCTTGTTTGCTCTGTACAAACTTAGCTGTCTTTGCTTATTATTTCCAACAAAAGCGGAGACACATCAGGCTGAATGTCCTGGATTTTCAGCACCTGTTTTGTGTACTCTTCATTCATAGTCCTCATCTCAGTCAGGCACGCCATGATCTTTGGGTACAGCAGACTAGCAGGAGGAGAAGGTTAAAATGAAAGAGCGATCAAAGAAATGGAATGAGATGGAAAGAAAGCGTCCTTACTGTTTCTCTGGCTCAGCCCTCTTGGCCTCGATGTACGTTTTCAGGGTGACAGCTAGTGTTTCCTGGTTACGGTCGATCTCATTGTGATGAGTCACACCAGGGCGATCTGTGGATGAACACACACGTGAGAGGTTAAAAGGTTAGTTCTCCTAAAAATGACAATTCTGTCATCATTTACCGTCAACTTGTTCTAAACCTGTTGTTCGTTCTTCTGTTGAACACATAAGAGGATATTTTGAAGAATGTTGATAACCATACAGTTGCTGGTCACCATTGACTTCCACAGTATGAAAAAAAAAATACTATGAAAGTCAATGGGGTCCATCAACTGTTTGGTTACCAACATTCAAAATATCTTCTTCAGTGTTCATCAGAACAAAGAAACTCATACAGGTTTAGAATAACTTAAAGGTGAGTTAATGATGACAGAATTTTCATTTTTTGGTGAACTATCCCTCTGAACAGCGGCTCATGTGTGTTCATGTGTATGTTGAGCTTCATCTGAGGTACCTGGTGAGAAGAGCGAGATGGCCTGCATCAGCACATACTCCTCTTCATGCAAGTGCAACTTGCGCAGTGTGTAATGGAAATTCATCATAGGGTCCAGCAGATGGCGCTGAAAACCAGCTGTCCGGTGGAGGAGGAATAAGGAACGAATGACAAATGTGTAAAGAAATAGACAAACTGATACATGATGTATACTTGTACATTCTAAATGCGACACATGCTGAAAAATCACCTAAGATTCATATATTTCAATATTTCATTTATAGATTCAATACTGATATTTCAATTTTACAAGGAAAACATTTTTTAAAGGGCAAGCATATTGCAGTTTTAAAATTAAAACGATTAAAAATCATTTTCTGAAATAGAGATTAAATAAAATTAAATATTAGATAAAAAAAAAAAACAATATTAGAAATGTTAACTTGGCAACTAACTGAAAATTAACTAAAATTACTAAAACTAAAACGGAAATAATAATAGAAAGCTAAATAGATGTATTAAAACAATTAAAGCACATTAAGTTACAATAATAAAGAAAACTGAAAACAAAAAAATATATATAAATACTATAAATAAAAGCTAATTCAAAATATAAAAAAAATACTATAATAGTACTTAACACTGATGAGACTGATCTTTTGTAACAAGTTATTTTTCACTTAAGCCTTAAGCATCTATCTCAGATGTTGAAAATAGAAAAATAAAAAATAAATCTCAATGTGTGTAGCTCAGATTATTTGGTCTTTTAAGAAATATATGGGAAACGTTCAAGTTCATTAATAAAATAAAATAAATTCATTTATTTCATTACAGGGATTTTGTAAAGCAGTCACATGTTTGGTTTGAAACAATGCAAGGTTTCATTAAATAGATGAGCTGCTGTGAATGACAGCTGTATGAATTTGGTTGTCAGGGTGATGACATACAGCAGGACATTCAATTCAGAATTAATTTTATAGCAGCCTATTAGAGACTGTTGAGATGGAGAGTAATTAGTCAATATGTATTGAAATGCCACTTCTCTAGCTACTATGGGAACTTCACAGCCTTGAGAAGCAAATGTAAAGAGAAAATAAAGGATGGATTGGAGCTTTTAATAATGGCATCATGGGCACTGGTTATGCAACTTATGAGTTATTTTAATAGAAAGAGCCAAAATGATGTTACAGAAAGCAAAGAGATGCTTATGGTGACTGTAAGCTCTGGAAAAGCAACAGACAAGTTTAAGTATTTCTAAGATACATAAATATACAATATTAAAAGCATGACACAATCTAGTGCTTATTTTTTCTATATATATTTATAATGTAGTTGCCTCCCTGAGTTCTACTTATATAGTCAGTGATATTACTGACTACTTTCCACATTTTTTACTGTCCCTAAGAATCGAACTTACACTACTGTTTAAAGGTTTAGGGACAGTAAGATTTTTTTTTTTTTTTTTTTTTTTTTTAAAGAAATTAATACTTTTATTCAGCAGTGATGCATTAAATGGATCAAAAGAGACAGTAAAGACATTTATAGTGTTATAATAAATAAAAGCTGTTTTCTTTTTTCTTTTCTTTTGAACTTTCTATTCATAAAAACATCCTGAAAGAAATCTGTATCCAAAAATAATTAAGCAATATTGATAAATGATTTCTGAAGGATCATGTGACACTAAAGACTGGAGTAATGATGCTGAAAATTCAGCTTTGATCACAGGAATAAATTACATTTTAACATATATTCAAATAGAAAACAGTCATGCTATTAATTTTACTATATTTTTATTCATTAAAAAATCTTACCAAGCCCAAACTTTTGGCCATTAGTGTAAACATAGTATTTACAGTATTTATTTATTTTTTTCACAGACATTTTAATTTCTCATGTTATGACTCCTTTAAAAGTCATAACTCAGTAAATTCATGCTACAGTGACATAAGCAAGTTCCACAGTGTCATACTTGGCTTGTAACAGGTTCAGTCTTTCACACATGGGTTACATGTCAACCAGTTTCACTGCATTACATCCCAAACTCTCTCTGTTCACTGACACATAATTTACATTTTTGCAGTATGCAACTTAAAAAGCTTTACATTTGTAAAGCTGAAGTGTTCGTTTCCAGCAAAAGTAATAACTGTTTTCAAACTGGTTTCTCAGTTCTGCCATTGGGTGAGGAACACATAGTCCCACTGCGTCATTTACACTTTTTTCATAAGTTAAATATGAAAGGCGATCTGGTGGAAGCTAGATATTTTACTTTCTACTTAAAGTTATAGTTAAATTTAGATATTTTTTTACACAAACTCATCGCTTCACTTCAGAAGGCCTTTATTAACCCCCTGGAGCCGTGTGGAGTACGTTTATGATGGATGGAAGCACTTTTTCCATTGCCCCTGTTCACTGCCATTATAAAGCTTGGATGCGTCAGGATATTTATTAATATAACTCTGTGTTCATCAGAAAGAAGAAAGTCATATACACCTAGGATGGCTTGAGGGTGAGTAAACTTGGGGCAATTTTCATTTTAAAGTGAACTAAGGGATTTGCAATACAGCATGAACACAATAAGTACATTGTTTGTACCTAACAATTATATACAGTGCTGCTTGAAAGTTTGTGAACCCCTTGCAGAATCTGACAATGTGAATAATTTTAACAAAATAAAAGGGGTTTCACACTATGCATGCTATTTTTTATTTAGTACTGTCCTGAGTAACATTTGAGGGACTCAAACACAACTATTAGAAAAGGTTCAAACATTCACTGATGCTGCAGAAGGAAACACTATGCATTAAGTAATTAAACTTTTGAGCAGGATATTTTTTTGTTTAAATATCTTTTTTCTTTTTTTCATTTAGTACTGCCCTTCGGAAGCAACAGAAGACACTTAAATGTTTGCCAGAAGACAAATTATATACAATATTCCTTGATCTTCAAATTCAAAAGTTTTCACCCCCGGCTCATAATGCATCGTGTTTCCTTCTGGAGCATCAGTGAATAATGGATTTTTTTTTTGAAGAATATTGGGCAGTTTAACTGCTCAGGACAAACAAGGGACTCATGAACAACCATCACAAAACATCAAGGGTTCATAAAATTTTGAATGGGGTCATATAAATTCAGCTATTTTTTTTGTCTTGTGGAACATATGTAAACATCTTTTATGTGAAGTATCTTATTCAGGACAGGACTAATTTAAAATGACATGCATTTTGTATGATCCCTCTTATTTTGTTAAAATCATTCACATTTCAGATTCTGCAAGTGGTTCACAAACTTTCAAGCGACACTGTATATTTTTCATGTAACTACATAGTTACATCACTATCAAATAGTCAGCGCAATGCGGCGCCAGTTGCGATGCAAGTGTTTTTTGCTAGTTTCAGCCCAACGCAGTTATCATTTTCACGTCCTGTGCCATGTTGTTTAAATAGTAAAAGCATTTGCGCCCATCTGTTCACCTATGGGTGTGCTGGTCTGAAAACGAGGTGTGTTCAGACTGCGCCATTGACCAACTGAAACCTGGTCTAAAGTCAATGGCGCAATATTGGTTTTGATATTTAAACAGCGCGTTAGTAATATGCGCCTATAGCCCGGTGCACAACCTGCTTACACTCAAATATTAAAAAATAAAAGGATTACAATGTAAAAGATTATTATTGTGTGCATAAAGATAAAAATGCTTTGGTGGAATCCGGCTTTTCCCGTAGATGGTCTGCTTGCACACACGAGCAGATCCATTTCCTCACTATAGACGCGTTCAGTTATTCCGCTTGCAGATTCCGCCATGTAAATAGCAAATCCGCCATGGCGCAACTGGCTTTTAAAGGGAATGGGAGACGAGACGAGACTCTGGGTGGTTTATTACATGTTACGCCCAAAACACACCTATTACTCTATTAAGAGAATAGGACAACCCTTTTAGACAATGCGCCGGGCGCACCGACCATTTTTCCCGTCCTTAAACAAGGACACACCCTAAATGCACTTGTGCTGTGTGCTTTAGACCACGCGCTTAGATCGTTAAAATAGGGCCCATAGTGTGACCAAAATATGCTTTAAAACGAAGTTTACATGACACAATCCCATTTAAAGTAATGAAGAAGCCAATAAACACACACCGATTGACACATAAATTAAAAAGAGTAGGGCAGGAACAGAAACAGCTTCACAGAGTCATTTTAAAGAAAGCCTAGCTATTCTGTTCACCTGTTTTTTTTTTTTTTTTGCTCTATGGCACTGCCACACTGCCTTTATCTCCCTCATTATCTTCAGATATTTCCCTGCTGTGCTCCTAACAACACTCTAGCACTGTAAGGGGTTTCTCCCCCTCCTTCCTCCTGTGCTCACCTCCATCTCTTCCTTCCTCCTCTTAACTGGAGTGTTATGTCAGTGGCAGGGGGCAGAGATCTTTTCACTGTCTCATTAAAGTGGTCCTATTTTCTTTATGGCTTTGTGTGGTTATGGTTAACTGGCTTTATTCCTTTTAAGCATAATGCTATATTGTACCTGCAAAGTTCAAAGTGTAATGAACAACAAAATACTAATCCACATACAAAAGTCTTCATTGGAAACATTGAACCATGAAAACCTTTGGTTAGTAATAAATCACCTGTCCATAATACAGTGTGATCAATCAGTCATCTATCTATCTATCTATCTATCTCTCTCTCTCTCTCTCTCTCTCTCTCTCTGTCTCTGTCTGTCTGTCTGTCTGTCTGTCTATATATCTATATATATAGTGCTGTGTAATGGTAGGAATTTACACATGAAAGCTATGAACAAATATGGAGTAACGTGAACATACAGAACAGGATGTGTCCCAAACAAGTCTCAAGAGTTTGACATTTAGGGGTGTTGTTAAATTCTGTTTTTTTTCTCTCTCTCTCATTACTACATGGTTCTTTAGTATTAATTCCATTTTTGCTGACTGTCCAGGAAAATATTAAATTTTTTATTTAAATTTATTGCAATTTGATTGCTTTATTTGATAAAACAAATACAGTAAAACACAGCAATATTGTGAATTATTATCATTTAAAATAACTGTTTTCTATTTGAATATATTTTGAAATGTAATTTATTCCATGTGATTTTCAGCATCATTACTCCAGTCTTCAGTGTCACATGATCCTTCAGAAATCATTCTAATATGATGATTTGCTGCTCATGTTGTGCTGATTAATATTTTTGTGAAAACCAAGCTAGATTTTTTTCTTCATTCTGTGATGAATAGAAAGTTCAAAAGAATAGCATTTATTTGAAATAGAAATCCTTTGTAATATTATAAATGTCACTTTTGATTGATTTAATGCATTCATGGTGAATAGAAATATTAACTTCTTAAAAAAAAAAAATCTTACCAATGTAACAGAACTAGGACCCAGAGACAGAGGAAAGGGTGACAGATGTTTATTAGTGCACCAGTGGGAAAACAAACAGGCATAAGGAGAACACAAGAGAGTGAAGAACACAGATTCTGGAGTGGAATGCAAGAGAAGGACGCTGGGGAAGATCACATGAGGAATCACTCGAGAATCACTGGTCTAACAAGTTCCACACACTAGGTAACTATGAGACTGGACAACAAGGAGAGTCAAAGTGAGTGAAGATATAGTGCAGGTAATTAGGATGATAGCTGACAGGTGCAGGTGATTGAGAAGGACTTGCAGGTGGGAGCCAAGGAGGATGCTGGGAAATGTAGTGAAGGAACAGAGGCAGAGATGGTGACTGTGACAGTACTCCCCCCCCCTCCCGGTAGGCGCGTCCTCGCACCGTAGATGAGCCAACCGGGCAGTTCAGGAGGCCATGGCAGTTCTGACCCTTCGGGAGGCCACAGCGGATTGGGACGTTCGGGGCGCCATGACAATGTGGGCTCCGTGGCCTTGGCCCAGACCCCAGGCTCGGCCACTATGGCCACGGGTATATGCCTGACTGGAGTCTGGAGTGGAGAAGACACTAGAGCCGACTGGGGGACTGGAGCGGAGAAGACACTGGAGCTGACTCGGGGACTGGAGCGGAGAAGACACTGGAGCCGACTCGGGGACTGGAGCGGAAAAGACACTGGAGCCGACTCGGGGACTGGAGCGGAGAAGACACTGGAGCCGACTCGGGGACTGGAGCGGAGAAGACACTGGAGCCGACTCGGGGACTGGAGCGGAGAAGACACTGGAGCCGACTCGGGGACTGGAGCGGAAAAGACACTGGAGCCGACTCGGGGACTGGAGCGGAGAAGACACTGGAGCTGACTCGGGGGCTGGAGAAGACACTGGAGTCTGGTCACAGACGGATGGACTTTGGCTCTGACCGAGGGCTCAGGCATGGCGGCGGCCATCTTGCGATGAGGCCCTGGGATGGCGGCCGTCTTGCGACGAGGCCCTGGGATGGCGGCCATCTTGCGACGAGGCCCTGGGTGGCGGCCATCTTGCGACGAGGCCCTGGGATGGCGGCCATCTTGCGACGAGGCCCTGGGATGGAGGCCATCTTGCGACGAGGCCCTCGGATGGAGGCCATCTTGCGACGAGGCTCAGGAGTGATGGTTGTGACAGGAAGGGACAGTGGGGAGACAGTGCTTCCTCAACAGTGTAGGACGATCCACACAACCACAGAATGTAATCAATGTATCTCTTAAGGGAACACGTGGTGGCAGCAGATGGTAATTGCTTGAAGAGTGGATCGTCTAAACCGGTCCATACGATGGTCTTAAGGGTAGCATCGTTCCAGGGTACCTGGGTGGCGAGTTCAAGGAACTCTTCGATGTACTCCTCTATGGGGCGGTGATCTTGGGAAATGGAGAGAAGCAGATCGGCAGGGTCAGCTGGGGTGAGAAGAATGCCCATCGCTGCAGTCTGTTGGAGGTCCAGTCTTCTGTAACGGAACTGGGACCCAGAGACAGATGACAGATGGGTGACAGATGTTTATTAGTGCAGCAGTGGGCAAACAAACCGGCACAAGGAGAACACAAGGGACTGGAGAATCACTGGAGAATCACTGGTGAACTGGTCCAACAAGTTCCACACACTAGGTAACTACGAGACTGAACAACAAGGAAAGACAACGTGAGTGAAGATATAGTGCAGGTGATTAGGATGATAGCTGACAGGTGCAGGTGATTGAGAAGGACTTGCAGGTGGGAGCCAAGGAGGATGCTGGGAAATGTAGTGAAGGAACAGAGGCAGAGATAGTGACTGTGACAGCCGACCCCAAACTTCTGAATGGTAGAATATACAATATATATGATTTTGTTTACACTACCCACCCCAATCTGACCCTGAGATTCATGGAGACCAGTGCAGACGCTTACCTCGCATGGCGTCATCCAGGCAGTACTGCAGCGGGCCGCACTCCCAAATGCCTGTCACCTCATTAAAGAACATGTTGAAGTGAATCAGAATGATCTCAAAGGTGGCACCTTTCAGCAGCGAGATCTGGTCCTCGATGATCAGAGCCCTGTGGAAAACACAACTTCATTATAAATTTGTCTCAGTCAAGCTGCTTGACTAAAACAGCAATGAGCAAAAAAAAACGACATGTCTTGTCTGATCACGTGTGACCGAACCACCAGTAATCAATCTTTATATCAGGTGTAAGAGGGCCAGTATTCACCTGAACATTGGAAGTGTCTTGCCAAAGTTGATTATGTTCTTAATCATGTATGTGGTGAGGTCTGCAAAATGTGGCAGAGAGGTGAAAATGGCACTTTTAAGCCACCTCCTCTCTTTACTTTCAAGACTCTGAAGGCTGGAGGAAGGGGATGAGAGGGAGCCAAAGCTGATGGTCCGCTGCATTGCCTCTTCAGGCGGTGGTTTATCCGTGATTGCGTAAGAACTATCGCTTTTTGGTTCTCGACTGTTTTCAGACATGGATTTTTGATCCCGATCTAAAGGCTGTGGACATAAAACCACTGATAAAGAAATACAGTGCTTATAAAAACATATTTCAGTAGATACATTTGTCAGGATCTCAATAGGACAAACAAAATAAAGTAAATATGTTACCCGAAACTGAATGAATTGGGTGCAAGTCATGTCGAAGGTCTTTCGATGTGCGGCGACCAGCTCCTGTATGACAGCTTCCTGTTGAGGGGAGAGCATTACGGGCTCCTCCTGCTTCCTCTTCCTCCTGATCTGCATCCTGCGCTTCTCAACGGCCTCATCCGACATGATCACTGAGGAACAGAACCACAGGAATCAAAGTGAAGTTTATGCAATGTTTAAAAGTTTGGGGTTGATAAGACTTTGTAATGTTTTTGAAAGAAGTCTCTTGCACTCACCAAGGCTGTATTTATTTAATTACAAATAAAGCAGTAATATTGTGGAATATAATCATAATTTAAAATAGTTGTTTTCTACTTTAATATATTTTAAAATGTAACTGATTAAAGGCGTACCACAGGGTTCGGTCCTTGGGCCACTATTATTTATTTTATATATTAATAATAATATTGGGATTAACATTACACATCCATATTTTCATTAATATGTTGACATTGAGGGATTTAAAACTTGTTTTAAAGGGTTAATTCACTCCAAAATGAAAATTCTGTCATTAATTACTCACCCTCATGTTGTTCCAAACTTGTAACACTTTCGTTCATCTTTGGAAAACAAATCAAGATCTTTTTGATGAAATCTGAGAGATTTCTGTCCATTGTCCACTGCCTTTGGAACTAACATTTTGACGTTTCAAAAAGTTCATAAAGAGATTGGAAAACTAATCCATATGAATTGACCGGTTTAGTCCAAATTTTCTGAAGAGACTTGATCACTTTTTATGATGATCAGATTTAATTTAAGCTTTTATTCACATATAAACATTGATCAGCAAGCATAAGCTGAAGCTCAGCCGAACATGAATGAGCTTCTGGAAGCTCAAACATGCTGCTTAACCATTTCATTCTTGTGTGTTAAACAGCATTTTTGAGCTTCTGGAAGAAGTTTGTTCTTCATTTGTGCTCTGAAGATGAATGAAAGTCTTACAGGTTTAGAAGGACATGAGGGTGAGTAATTAATGACAGAATTTTTATGGGGTGAACTAACCCTTTAAATGCAGCAAAATCAAAACTAATGATGTTTTTAAATAGAAAGTCTATACTCTCAAGTCCATGTTCAACTACTACTCTTCACGGTTCAGCGATTGAAATAGTTTCTCAATATAAATATTTGGGATTTTTAATTGATGAGTCTCTCTCATTTGGGCCCTATGTTCAGCATCTTGTGAAGAAATTAAAGTTAAAATTGGGCATTTTCTTTAGATGTCTTTGTTTTTTTGAAGCAAGAAGGAGATTGGTAGCTGCTATTTTCTTGTCAATGTTGGATTATTGTGATATTATCTATCTGCAGGCACCTACATATTGTTTACAGGCATTGGATTCCGTTTATCATGGAGCTTTAAGGTTTATTTCAAAATCAAAAGCCCTTGCCCATCATTGTTTGCTGTACTCTTGGGTTGTATGGCCCGCGCTGTCAATCTGTATACTCAAGCACTGGTACATCTTTATATAAAAAATGATCCTGGGTTTCCTTCCCTCTTATTTACAGCAGTATGCCATTCCAAAAAAATGTATGGTCTTCGCTCACAAGAATATTATGCTCTGTCTGGTTGAAATCAGTTACAAGATAAATTATACTTTTATGCTCTAAATGAATTTAAAAGTATTTTAAATGATTTAGTTAAATATTTACTTGATTATAATTGTTTTCACTGATATTGTGTACATTTTTGTATATGTAATTAATGTATTTGTTTTCAGGTTTACATTTTTTTTTTAAAGTGTGCTGCCTGTCCTGGCCAGGACCCTATTGTAAAACAGATTTTAAATCTCAAGAGTTTTTTCTTGGTTAATTAAAGGTTATAATAATGTATTCCTGTGATGGCAAAGCTGAAATTTTAGCATCATTACCCCAGTCTTCACTGTCACATGATCATTCAGAAATCAATCTAATATGATGCATTTCTGTTCAAGAAACATTTCTTATTTTTATCAATGTTGAAAACAGTTGCACTGCTTTATATATGTTTTATATATTTTTGTGATTTTTTTTTTTTTTTTTTTTCAGGATTCTTTGATGAGTAGAAAGTTCAAAAGAACAGCATTTATCTGAAACAAGAAATCTTTTGTAATATTATAAATGTCTTTGTTACTTTTGATCAGTTTGATGCATCCTTGATGAATAAAACGATTAAATTGTATTATACATTAAACATGTTTAATACATAACTCATGTTCTTGCATGTGTAAAGGCCGACTGGGTTAAGTAATAAGGTACATCTGCATAACATATTTAAACATTAAATGCTGGTAAACGCACAATTTATATTAAAACGGCAAGCTGTTATGTTGCTTGTCAACCATTTTCAGTCTAGAGATTATTTGGCAGTAGAACCATTCATTATTCTGATTACTATTCTTAGGCTAAAAAACATAAATAATCAAACATTTGTGTCTTTAATCACGTTGCTGCTGCTGTTTTATAACAGAATGTGGCACTTTCATGGCTTATTGCTTTAATCTGCCATGAAGGTCCTGGTGAAAATAAAATGGCTAAATTGGTGTGTGAACAATACACTCTGTGTGAGAGCAGCTAGCAGTTAGGGAACATGAAAAGTAAGGCAAATTAAACTTACGCTCTCTCTTCATGCCAATTGAGAGGCATTTCTGTAGACGGCAGGATTGGCACTGTCTCCTGTTGCTCTTGGTGATGACGCAGGCATTCTGAAACGGGCAGCAGAGCTGTGCGGGTCGCTTCATGGCACGCCTTACAATAGGCACAAACAAACACATAGTGAATCACACTGATGCAGGACTGCAGAAAAAGATACGTCACGGCCATTGTCAGACATTAACTTAATTCAAGGGCCATATTTGTCACCTGTAAGTGATTTTCACAAGCATTTTACATTTGTTCTACCCATAGAACACATTGTATGCTGTCCATGTCTATTTATCAAATGCTTCAGTTTAATTTGAAAATAAATTTAAACAAATGAGTCTTGGTCTTGCTACTGTCAATTCATACACGACACGCTGCTGTGAGCAAGTAAGACAAAATATGCACAAAATATAGAATACAGATCTATTCAGGTGGAGCTGGGGAAGATGGAGGGTTTCTGAAAGCATGCCACAACTGCTACAGCAAACGATAGCCAAGTATTTGAGAGTTAAGCAGCAAGCTCATTGGCTACTGTTACAGAGGGAACCAATCAGCTGTGCCCTAAAGATAATGTTGTGATTACAAGCAGATTGAGTTAAGAATTATCAGCCTGTGCCATCTAGAGTTTCATGACAAAACTTTATATTAAATTTATTTTTACTCCAGAAGTTTCAAGAACTGCATATTATTTAATAAAACAGTTTATATTATTATTTTATTAATGCACTTAAATGCAATTAAATAGTTTTAAATAAAAATAGTTTATACCTAGATTTTGTGTTTTTAGCATTTAAATTATTTTTAAAGAATTTAAATAATTTTAAGTCATCCTGCAGCCACTTAGAAGCTTGCTAAGTTGAGAGTTGCACTAAAATTATACTAAACCTATACAATAACTAGCCTACAAGAGAATAGAATAGAATAGAATAGAATAGAACATATAATCAGACAAATGCTACTAGGAATGTTTGACCCCTCATTTTAAATATCTTTAAATATGTTTTGTTTGGTAGGGATGCGCTGATACCAGTATCAGTATCGGGCCCGATAGCAAGCTCATATACTTGTACTCGTAAAAATACCCCCTATACCAAAGACCGATAAGACAGATATGACATAACTGACAGAATTGTCCGTGCACAGAGACACCGGCGGCAGCAGCAGAAACAATGTCAGCCTCAGAGGTGTGGAAATACTTCAAGATTAATGATGACAACACACACATTGCGAACTGCATGCTTTCAATCACAATTCGTTATCCATTAGTAAAGGCGGGATAGGCGGAAGCGTGCTGAATGACAGACCAGAAGCGCTCTCTCTCTCTCGCACATGCTCTCTCTCTCTTTCTCTCAGACAGGGCGCAATCGGTTCTCCTCGAGCCTGAATGGCCAAATGCACACATAATTGTCAAAATGTCCATCGTTTTTCATTTGGGTGAAAACAGGATAAGTGTCAGTATCCATGGATTCGGTCTTAAAGGGATCATAGCCTATATTTGTCATTGATGTTAATAAAACAACAAAAGATGTTAAATAATTGTATACGTGGTAAATAAACCTACTGTATCTGAAAAACAAGTTTATTTAATTTGTATCTCTATAGTATTTGTTGTATTGTTTGTAATTTGTTTGTAAATTTCTTTTTATATAACAACAATTATATATATTGGTAGTTATGCCCTTTGAAGGTTATTGGACACTGTGATATTTTTGTTCTTTAAGTTTGTGACAAGCACATAAAAATTATTACTTTTTTCATTAGAGTAATAATAAAGAAGCTGTCCTACATTCATTAGTCTCACTGTGTTGCGCTTGGAAAACTGCAACATCAAAAAAAAAAAAAAAAAAGAGAGAGAGAGAGAGAGAGAGAGAAATTATTAAATGTATAGGCATCGGTATCTGCGAGTACTACCAAAAAAAGTATTGGTACTCGTACTCGGTCCTTAAAAAATGGTATCGGTGTTTGGTAATGTTTGGTATTTATAATTAAAGATTGTAAGTATTTATAGTTAAAGATTGAGCATTTATAATTAAATATTGATCTTGGTGTTCTCTATTGTTAAGTGCTTTACTGCAGCCACTCCACTGTGACATCAGCATTGTTCTCATGTTTTTAAATATGCTGAAGGCATCCTAGGAAACAAACAACTACTGTATGAATGCAGCTGGACGCACAAAATGTGCTGTGATGCGTGTGGGTTGGTCACAAATTCAGTTGCACAACTACCCTATAATTATTTTTTCTTTTCAAGGTTGCTTTCACAATTTTGAATTATCATAATCAAAAATGTAATGATGATTTAACAGTTTTTAAAAGCTCTGTGTACATCCTGAAGGTCAAATTTCACATTTCCTGTTTAGGAAGAGAACAAATTCTCTACGGCTTATTATAGAAACTATTTTGCCATGCTTTGTTCCTACTTGGGTTAAAGGATAGTTCACCCAAAAATGAAAATTATGTCTCAGTTTACTCACCCTTATGTCATTCCAAACTTGTATGACTTTCTTCTGTGGAAAACAATAGGAGATATTAATCCTGTTCAGTTGTAACACTGTCACATAAGTCACCTTTTAATCGCTCTATGTATTATAATGATTTTATTCCTCTTATCATTTTACATGTGTGTATGTCTTTGAATGATACTGGGTCTGATGAGTGATCACATGACAGGAAACAGAAAGTAGACCGGCATAAAGGAGGCAGCATGCCAGCAAAGCCACTTAAAGGCAAGCCTGCGATGTTAGCAAAAAATAAATTAATTAATTAAAAATAAAATTGTAACGTCAGCTAACGTTGCATAAGCAGGAAAGGAGACCAGAGGCTGTTTTTTTAATGGAGGTAAATGGAGAGACTTTTAACAGCCTAAGTTTTTTCTAGTTTTATTGTATTTTTTTAAGTTTCATGTGAAGACTGTAAGTGCACTTAATTTATTCACTTTATTACTGTTGTTCATCTCATCTTTTTAAACACTCCCAACCTCACACAGTTTAATCTGACCCCATTTTTAACTCAACTGATTGTTACACTGTGAATAACTACTTAAACTTTCATTACTAATCACATACAATATAGCACACAAGTCATATGGAGCCTCTCTTATATTTGTAAAAGAGCAGCAGGGATGTTCTGCTAAATATCTCCTTTTGTTTTCCACAGAAGAAAAAAGGTCAGGCAGGTTCACAACGACATGAGGGTGAGTAAATTATCTTCAGTTACAACATTACAGCAGCTGTTTGCTCACTCACCTGAAGAAGCCTTTACAGCCCTCACAGGTCATGGCATTAAAGTGGTAACCTGTGGATTTGTCACCGCATACTTGACAAATTTTGGGCTCATCATCTTCCTCTGTTTCTTCCTCAGACCCATCACCGTGCCCTGAGTCGCCCAGGGGAGAAAGCTCCTCCATTTCTTTACTCATCCTGAGCTGAAGTAAGCACTGCAACACAAGGCACAAGTCACTATATTACTCATATGGCTCATTTGCACCCATATGTTTGTTGTGTCAACAACATATAATATGACTTTCCTGCAGAGATTACTTGAATTGTAAAAAAAAAAAAAAAAAAAAAAATAGGCTGCATTTACTAAACTACTACATTTATTTCAAATGACTCAGAAGTAATATGGTGATGGTTATGGTGTACAAATACCATAAAACATACAGCATTATGACCAAAATCACTGCAAGTACTTCATACTGCACTACTGTTAATACCAGCTCCTGCTTTAATCTTAACCTTTTGCACATCCTCATAATATTTGCACAACCTCAAAATCTGCCTCCAGCAAACAAGATCCACAGACATAATATTTGCACTGCCTCAGTACAGAATGTTAATATTATTCTGAATTGCCTTGAGTTGACTCATTTCACACGCAGCACCGTTGCATTTGTCTATTTAGCATTAAGCATTTGTTATACTTATGCATATTTAATTTAGTATATATATATATATATATATATATATATATATATATATATATATATATATATATATATATATATAGATAGATAGATAGATAGATAGATATCGATACACATGAATATCGCGATATTATGTTTGGCATTAGTGTATCGATTCTCAAAAACACTGTATCGATATTTATTTAAATATTTATTTACATCCAGTACTTGTGGGTTTGTGTTCGGTTTAACACAATACGTAAACTGACGCGTAGCCGGAGAAGCGCAAGGTGCATAGCTAGTGTTAGCATTAGCAAACCCAGCTCACAACAAATTAGAATTATTCCGCTCCCGCGAAATACGGGGCTGAAGTGTGGACCCATTTTGGCTTCAACTATAAAGAAACCACTAAGGAGATCGAGAAGAGTCAGTTGTTTGCAAAATAGGCCATGTTATAATACAAAACTCGGGAAACACATTGAATCTGAGAGCTCACTTAATATCCCGACGCCATCCGCGCTGCTGAGAGAGGCGTTCGATAGAATATGTAATATGTAGGCTACTGCACGTTTTCCTCTCAGTAACAAAATAAACACACAACAAAAATGACAGCAGAAAGAAAGCATCTGATCATAGCGATGTGGATGTGTTTGCACCAGCTCTGTTCAGCACTTCAGTGAAGGCACATTTATTTAAATAACACTTTATACATTAGACTGCTTTAAAGCAAGCAGCTACAGTATTAAATATAAAACAAACAGACATTCATGAAATAGACTATGCACTAGTTGTTAAATAGTTTAGAAATTAAAAACTGTGAACCTTTAAAACATACACCTAAAGAATCCTGCAGTCACTTTACTATTTTCCCTTAGATTGCACAAAATAGTGACAAATGCAAATGATACTGTATTGATTAAAATAAAGTTGTTTGTCAGGTTTTATGCATATGGTGGTGTGTTCTTTATGTTTTTTCTAAAATTAGATCCTCTTTCTAAAAAAACAAATATCACAATATATCGTCTCGTAACCCCTGTATCGTGATACGTATCGTATCGCAAGATTCTTGGCAATACACAGCCCTAATATATATATATATATATATATATATATATATCTCAGGGGCGTTTCCACAAGGGAGGCAGTGCCTCCTCAAAAAAAAAAAAAAAAAATAGGATGAGAAAATAATCCCTATTACATATAAAACAACACAAATATTACAAATTATGACATTAAAAAGAGCGCAAGTCACTCGTATTTCTAAAGGAACACTGCCAAACAGCGACATCTGCAGGTAACGTTACAGCAGGAGTCATGCCTCCCTTTCCACTCATAGAAAACCATTAGAACCCCTATAGCGTGCGGTGGGTTTTGTGGGGGGTAACTGAGAATGAATGGGGGAAATTCACGTGAGAGGAGGCAACGTCTCCATCGTGCTATGATTGGATGTAATTGGTTATGATTGGACATGATTGGTTTGTGCAATAAATCCCGCCTCTTGTTTACGTGCACGTTCCGCGCGTCAGTTTGAATGAATAAATGATGGCATCAATGGGAAGACTAATTGAAAAGTAAGTAAACAGATCACCCAGTTAGATATCACCGCTTTATGTCACATCAAAGTCAAACTTGAAATGGACTGAAAACAGGATGACTGCAGGGGTTTTTAGTGCAATCAGCTTGGTGAAATTAAAAATACATCTTCGTGTCTGTGACAGACTGTGTTTACGGAGCATGACTCATGATCCAAAATAGCCTAAGTTGACTATTAAAAAGAAAAACATCAAAACACAAATAAAATATATTGTTTAAATTGTTACAGCCTTTAGTTATTATTTTGGAATGAATGTAGAAATGCTTAAAACACTAACTTGATGAGATTGATTTGGTTTTGATTACAAAATAGAATTGTATTTGGTTTCTTTTTTCTTTTTTGATGTAATGTAATGTTCATTTAACAAGGAAGATGTGTCAATGTTAAGAGTAATGCACATGAATTTACATTTGATTCATAAATAAAAAAATGTGCCTCCTCATTTCACAACTGCACGCCACTGATATATATATATATATATATATATATAGACACACACACACCCTGTATATGTATATATACACTGTATATGTAAGTATATATATATATATATATATATATATATATATAAATTGAATGCAATACAGTCCTCTAGAGTACAGTACATAATAATCTCATTGTACATGTTCAATAAACAGCTTGAAGGAAAATTACATTCTTTATATAATAATAGCATGCATTATTTAAATATGTTTGCATCCTATTTGAACTGGTTCTAAAAGGGAGACAAGGACAGAAAGCAATAGAGAATATGACTGCCATACACAATCTATAAAACAATTCAAAAGCGTTTGGTCTGGCAATTCAAATTTCATTAACTCTCTTTTCATTTCTTTTAAGAAAGAACAACTGTTTTAAAGACTCTGATGATATTAAAAGAAAAAGAAAAAAACCCCCAGAAAAACCATTCTGATTGATTCCTGTTCAATTATGATCCACTTGTACATGAATCATCAATGAATGCCTTCTTTAATTTCTATTAAGACACGACAATAATGAACATTACAATAGTGTATGAAACAAATATCAGATTCACACAGATGACAACTTCTAAACAACCTTCCCAACTAATCATAAACACTCAAATGATAAAATCACAGTGAATAAAACAATCATCAATCATCACATAATCATTACACAGTTAGTTATTATGAGTAGGCTGAATATATCACGGCTGTAACTTTAAAACTTAAAAAAGAGTAGGTGTTCAAAGTTCAGGAAACATACCCTTTGCATGATCCATGAAACACAGAAATCTGGAGTGCGTCCTCCAGGCCAAGACCTTTATCCTAAATAAGCTATCAAAAGAACACAGCGCATGCACACACACCATGCCAAAGAAAGCTGAAATTATGTGTTGCCATGGTATCCACATGGGACCACTAAGCATTGGTCAAGTCAGACTCCCTCTCTATTAGCCATATAATACTGAAGTGCCTGCAGAATAATAGTCTATATAGTTATTCAGGGTTGGGTGAAGGTTCATGTCTGATTACAGATTCAAAAAAAAAAAAAAAAAAACCTCAAAGTGATCAGAATTGGTGTCTAATAAAAAAATGCACTATTATTTATTTTTTTCCTCTTCTGGTTTTTATTATTATTATTATTATTATTATTTCATTATATTTACTATATCATATTTTTATCATGTTGAATAAAATAGCCAATTTGTTGTTACAACTGATTTAATAATTTTAATTTAATCTGAATAAATAATTCTTAATTTAATTTTAACTGCCAAATCAAAGACTTTTGTGTAATCAATTTATTCATTTAGCAGAGGCTTTTGTCCTAGCAAATTACAAATAAGTAGCAGAATAAGACATTTATAATAAATAAATGTTCTTTCTTAAGCAGAAAATCATCATATTAGAATGATTTCTGAAGGATCATGTGACACTGAAGACTGGAGTAATGAAATTCAGCTTTTCACCACAGAAATAAATAACATTTAAAAATATATTACAACAGAAAACAGTTATTGTATTAATTAATCATAATAGGCTTCTTTTAAAAACATAAATTCTTACACGCCTTTAAACATTAGACTCCAAACTTAATAATTATGCAAACGGAATCAATTAAATTAATTCAAGGGAGAAAACAATAAAAGAACAACATTTTCTTTTTGGGTGAACTACTAGTGAACAGGGGCCATTTTCAGAAAGTTCTTGCATGGTTATGAACAACTGTTGTTCTACGAATGTTAATACAATGTTCATTTGAAGTTATCTGGTTTTTAATGCTTTTAAAACATTAGCACAAAAATATCATTAGTCATGGAATGTTTTTACCTGAAATGTTTTAGTTGGACATTTGTCTTCTTTTTTTTTTTTAATGTTACTACTTCTACTTCTTTCAGAATGTTCAGAAAACATTCAAAAGTAACATTCCCGTAATATTTTGAAATGGAACATTCCCTTAACATTCGCATAACCAAGAAAAATAAACAAACAAACAAAAAACTAAAAAACAAAAACAGGATGTTTTGAACATTCAGAGATCAAAATAACATTTTCATAACAAATTGTTAGAAAAATGTTCTTAGAAATTTGTTCTAAGCAATATGTAAAACTGTAATTATTAATCCTTAACTATTATCTAACTGATATCACAGCTTAACATTTACTATTTGGCTTTGACTACAGCACCTCATGTTTTTTTTTTTTTTTAGTTTCCAAGCGCAAAAATTACCAAAGGAAGGTCACTAGACAGAATAGTGACCTATTTTACAGAGACTGGTAGAGACTGAAGTGTTTAAGGACGTGATCCTAAAACCTTAATGCTTACAATTCATGCAGCTGAACTCCGTGAGGTCAGCATGAGTTCATTCTCTGGGTCCAAAGAGCAATAACCTGTTGGTTAAGTAATGTGCCATTTTCAGAAAGCGTTTTCCTGTGCCTTTATTCAATATGAGCACAGGTTCGTTTTCCTCCCCCACAGCTCCAATTACCCTTCTTCTTATCAACTCAATCCCTACATTTGCAATGCCTCCTCCCTTTCACTATTCACTTTCCCTAGAGATTAACAACACCGTTTACTCCACCACCTTCTGCATTGTGAAAATCACTTTTGGAACAAATCAACAATTCTTATCTTAAATTTATCAAAGTAACATGGTTTTAGATGCTATTTACACTAGGTGACAATAGCAGCATTTTCTTAGCGATATGCTTTTTACACTAAGTGAAAATAACGAAAGATTCTATTTACACCATATAAAAGTATCAGTTCTTTGCAATAAGATTAAATAGTAATTAGATATGCTACTTTATATTGGCAGATACTATTTGCACCTCAGTATTTTTGTACCTTAACAAGATGCAATAATATCATAGAGTGTAAATGATTATACTAAAATTATTAAATGGATTCTGCCTTATTGGAAGAATAAAAATCCTCCCTACACCTCCCCCTAGACCTACCCAATAAACACTTTTAATATTAAACACTCGTTCGCAGTTTATTTCCACTTTTAGAACATCATTTTCAATTTTATTGAAAATAAATGCTATCTCGGCAAAAGGAGCATTTGAATATGCGTCAGTCGCGTTAAAAGCCAGGTCTGCGGGTTTTACTCGCTACTGCTGCGCCTTTGAAGATGTTGAATTCCGTGCATCTTATTTAAAACTTGAGTGGCCTAACCTGACATTGGTGGGCAGAGCGTTAATAGCGTTAATAGCGTTAATAGTGTGAATAGTGTAAAAGTGCAAATAGTGTCCCTTGTTCGCAAAGGCTATTTACGCAAATAGCCTTTGCGAACAAGGGACACTATTTGCACTTAGTGTAAATAGACACTACGATATTTAAATGTCTGTGCTTAAAGCCCAAAGTGTACTTTTCTTTTTATGCAAATGCGTAGCCTTTCAATGTTTACTCCATTTGATAGCGTGTGCGAAATTTGACGCGCTCACTGTACGTAGACCCTCGTGCATATGTAAAAACCGAAGTAAGCGAAGTACAGTTTGAGCATGCAAAATCTCTTCGGACACTGCAACAGCTTTAATATGACATCACACTCTGCAGCATCTTAAAAAAAAAAAAAAAAAAAAAAATATATATATATATATATATATATATATATATTCAACTCATAACAAATAATAAATCCAAAATGTAAAATCATACAAGCTACTCCACTTTCCTGCAAGACTGCATTTTTAAATTTGTTCTTTTAATTCAGCTATAAGGTCATGTTATGACTTATCGATCTTCTATTGGTCACACGGCTTTGCATGGTATGAATTTGCAGGTTAGAGTTCAAGAGTTTTTGGACTTCCTGCAAAGGTCACTGGTTTGCCTGGAAATACTGCAAAGACTTTTGCTTTCTTAACATTATTAGCTAGACGGCACATTCTCCTACTGTGAAAACAAAATCTTTTTGATGACTGGCTGAGAGATGTTATGAGCTACATTCATTTGGAAAAAAATATATATACGTTAAAGGGCAACACTGGTATATTTTGTATTGTATTTGTATATATGTATTTGTATATACTTTATAGCTCTAAGTTTTTGTTTGTGGATGTATACATACACTTAATAAATGGCTGAAATGTCTAAATTTTTATGCTCCAGCATATATTCTATACTCGAGACATTATACTTGACATTCTTTGCATTACAATATGTATTGAGTGTTTTTTTTCTCTCCTATTTTTTTGTTTTATTTAGTTTGTTTAATTACAATTTTTATTATTATTATTTATTTATTTATTTTTTTAATTAATTTTTTAAATATTTTTTTTAAATGATAATTTATTTACTTTTTCCTCTGGGGGGTGTGGTGGGAAAATATTTTTTCATGATTCTCCTGTATTTGTATTCTGTTCTTATTGTAAAAGTTCAATAAACAGATAAAAAAAAAAAAACAACAACAAAAAAAAAAACACATTCTATGGAGTCCCTAAAGGGACAAGTTGATGGAAAAAAATATTTCAATGTTTTTGCGTTCTTTCACAATTATATAGTTTCATACAACAGTTCTTGAATCCGTAACGGAAGGAGGAAGTTCCTCAAAAAATATATTTTTTTAAAGACAATCCGTTGTCATTTCTTATTTATTTACACACTCGTGCCGTTGAACTGTTTTATAAATGCAATATCACACTTGTAGCCGTGCAATACGGCTGTATATCAGCACACTCTGATTACCTACGGCCGAATCAAAGCCGTGCTGATATACAGCCATATCGCACGGCTACGAGTGTGCGAGTGTACGAGTCTCATATATAGTATTGTAGTAATTATATAGTACTGATAATATAGCATCTCTCCTTCCAATCTTCATGTGATAGGCGAAATCTGTAATGTAACCGACTACTGCAGCAAGCCTAAATGTCCCTAGCGTCACTGTAGAATGCGTGACTCATTTTCCATACCTTTCCAAATTTGGATGCTTCAGGCAAATCCCTTCAACTAACATGTCAGCTGTTATATATTATCATATATATTTTTTATTTGCTAATGCTCTGTTGATCCATCTTCTTACTGAAAAATGCCACACACTGCATTAACAAATTGTTGTCATAAAAAAAATAAATTTTATCCATTTACTTTACTTTGTTTACACAGCAACACACATCAGAGAGTTCTTTAATGCAATCTGCAATTACAAGCACACTTTTATTTACATCAATGGATTTCACTCATCCAGCACTTTATCTAGGTTAAGACTGTTAATTTGCATGTGCAGAAGTCCTCTTATGCAAATGCATATATCTTTATCATTACAAAGCTACTCAAGTATTGTGTATGATTTTAACCATATAGGCTTACAGAGCATATTTAAGTGCTCATTACTCACAGGGTCTTGTCTCTCCACTGTGCTCTCATTCACTGATTGAAGTGTTACACTGAATTTCATTGATCATTTATAGGCCTCTGCTCTCTATGATGACGTCATACTGAATGCCCAAGGACAAAATGTTCAACCTTGAAGAGCTGTAATTTAAAATACATATATATGTTCATGGTAGGGTTTAGGAAAGAAGCATTCCTGGGAATATGAATTGTTATATTCAAGTGCATAATATACAAGTTCCAAGATTTTGACATTAAAAATGCTGTTGATTCTTGGGATACAGTAAAATTACCAGGAAGTTCAAAAATAAATGTTATATAACCAGTTGTCAAACCTGTTGAAATTCTTTTGTTGGGGAGGGGGAGGGGGAGAGAGACAGGAAGAGAGAGCGAGAGCATGATAAAGGGGGGAGGGACAGAGAACACTAAAATCACATTAGGGACAACATTAAGCGACACAGTAGCGACATTCTGCTGCTTTAGTAAAGGTGAAAATACACTTAGTCGTCATTATGATACATTGTAATTTTCATTTAAAGGTTCACTATGTAACCTTCTTTTAAACCAAAATTAAAAAAACAAATAAATAATGAGACCATACATCATAAATCTTTCTTCCAAAACATGTTTTGTTGTCATACCCTGACATGACAATTATGATTTTATGTTTATGGTAACACTTTACAATAAAGTTTCATTAGTTAACATTAGTTAACTATATTAGTTAACACAACGTAATGAACAAGACTTCTATAGTATTTATTAATCTTAGTTCATGTTAATTTCAACATTTACTAATATATTATTAAAATCAAAAGTTGTATTTGTTAACATTAGTTAATGCACTGTGAAGTAACATGAACAAACAATGAACAGCTGTATTGTTATATAATTAATGTTAACAAAGATTAATAAATATAGTAACAAATGTATTGTTATCATGGTATTTAATACATTAATGTTAACAAATGAGACCTTTTTGTAAAGTGTTACCGTTTTTAGACCTGTCTAAATGGTTATGCGGGAAATTGTGTACATATGTCACTTGCCTGTGCGTGTCTTATCATATCCATAAATAGAAAAAAAAGTTGCTCCGGCTACTTTGACGCATGTATGGTGTGGGAGGGGCATAGGTTAGTTGTCACAATGAGCTATGAGTTTGAAGTGGAGCAGCTAAATCTCCAAAATCTGGAGAATCACCAGTTTTTAAAAAACGCAAACAGAGGAGAGTCTGCTGGCAAAAAAAAAAAAAAAAGAACGCAACAGACCTCGTAATAAAACAAGAATCAACACTGACTTGGCTTTTTTTTGGAAGTGGCAAGAAATGAGAGATTTGAAATGTTGTAAAAGAGATGCAGAGATGTTTTTATTTATTTATTACTCAACAGGTGAGAAAGGTATTTTATTGAACAGATAAATTGCCATATGTAGCTTTCTAAAGTTCACTGTAAAGCAGTATCTTTTGTGAAGATAGAGCCAAAGCAAAATGCATGCAGTTTTGTTTTTAACCACTAGAGGGCCAAACGTTACATAGAGTATTTTTAAATAATTGAATCTTTTTTTTTTCTCACTGATTTCACCCCCCTTAAACTTTTTAAACTTGGATTAAATATGTCCTTAAAGTCATCATGAAATAAAAATTGACAACTCTAATTTTTTTTATGGAATATTGCAGTTTTATTATACATTACTTTTTCGTGCACATTATTATTTTTTAATATTCACATGTCCTCATTATCTTTAATCAAAAAAACTTCCCCTCCCTCTTGCAGTGACATCTCTTCCATGATGATCACTCTGGCGCAAAGGCACGATCAACCTGTCACTCACATGACATCACAGCAATAGCAAACCACAGCCACCCAATGGTCCAAACAAATTCAAATGGTCAAAATCAAGTCCCGCCCTACATTTGTTCTTTTTCGAGAAACCTTTTAACTCATATATACATCTCAATAGGAAAGAAAAGACAACTTCTGTTTCATGATGACTTTAAAGTGAAATTTAAGTAATTATATATTTAGAATTTTTTAAATAACATCTTGCATATTTTGGAGTATTTAATCTAGTAGTTAGTGAAAGGGTAATTTAAATGTCTTATTTATATACACTATTTAAACTTAAATTTTCAAAATTGAAAAAAAATGACTAGATTAGGATTTCCAAGAAAGAAATACCAGTGCAAAACAGAAGAAGTGTTCAAATCTTAGAGTGCCCCTATTATGCTTTTTTGAATATTACTATTTCATGCAATGTATAATGTAGCTGTCTGTGAATTTAAATGATCTGCAAAGTTGTAAAGCTGAAAGTGCATGATAAATAGTTATTGTCTCTCAAAAGAAATAACTGACTCTAAACAGCTTAAATGAGTAGTTAGGAATTCGAATCCCACTTCCGTGTTGGCTACACGTCACAAAGTAACACATTTGCCTAATGCCCGCCTAAGGTCTTCATTGGCTGCCTGCAAACAACGTCTACTTTGACCCGCCCTCAAACACTGTAGCTGGTTCGTATTGTGTACATGTCGAGAAGACGCTGTTTTCTGCTCTGCAAAAGCAAATTCTCTTTGTAAACTCTTCCAAAGAATGAGAATGTGAAGTTAAAATTACCACAGCGATACAACAGCAGAATAACATTTTCACGATTGCTTCTCAAATCTCTGAGGTCTAAATGGGATTTACAAAACGCTATTAAAGACAGGACAATAGCCACTTTATTTGGACCAACGTGCTACTCAGAATCACAGTCTGTAAGTATGATTAATTATTGATGTATATATTTTCTACAGGATGTTCAAAATACGTAGTTTTATACTGTGTAGGTCTCCGGGCTAACTGGCTAACTCAGGTTATTACTGTCTTACTGAAATACTTTTTCTAATCAACTGTGGCTCACTATTACCTAAAATTGTGTCCATTAATGCAGACTGTCTGTTGTTCTTCTCTGAGTAATGATAAGAACGGAGCAAGATTTGTTTTACAAATGTTACGTTACATCAGTCATTCACATTAGTGCTCGGCTAATGTTAGCACTATTATCGATGCAGTTAATAATACAAGTTCCCACATGTGCACCGCAATAAATTATAAATATATACACATCGGTTTGTTGATGGATGCTTGTTGTTGAAGTAGAGGAATTGCAGTTGCAACATTTCATGATGAACGTCAAACTGAGTAGCATATCACTGAAAAACATTTTGCTCAAGTTGTCCTTGCAGAGGTTTGGGTTGAATAACTAGTTCTTCCAATATTTCATCTTTGGACTCGCGCACGGACTGATATGATAAAACTGTTACTGTCTGTACAGTGTGTACAATCACTGAGCTTTAGAAAGCTAAAGTTCAACTACGGTTATGGAACTTTTGCTTCCAAAAGGCGCTGTAAGCAGTTGACCAATCACAGACTGGGCCATCTGGCCAATCAGAGCAGAGCAGGCTCACGGAAAGGAGGGGTTTAGAGAGACTGAAGCATTGGACGAGTCGTTTGAGAATCATAAAAAAATGTGGTGATGCGCAAGGTATATTATGAGAAAAATAAAGCGTTTTTTTGTTTGTTTTGTTTTTCACCTTAGATGCATGTAAACATGTTGTAGGAGACCTCCAATACAAAATTAAAGGGTTAGTTCACCCAAAAATAAAAATTCTGTCATTAATGTTATTCTGTCACTTTTTGTATGCAAAAACAAAACAAAAATAACAACTTTATTCAACAATATCTTCTCTTTTGTGTCATTCTCATACGCTGTTTACATCCAGCGCTTCCAGGTTCTATGTCAGAACGCCAACTCATTATTAGCCGGCTCCTGCGTCAGCATCACATGCATGCGCCGTGCTGCTCACGTGAACAGCTTTGGTCAATACTGAGCCGGCGTTCAGATGTAAACACGAAAGCCTTCACTGTGCTTACTGCATCAACTGCATAAGGATAATGACAGGGAAGAGAAGAGATTGTTGAATAAAGTCGTTATTATTGTTTCGTTTTTGCGCACAAAAAGTATTCTTGTCGCTTTATAAAATGTATGTTTAACCACTGCAGTCACGTTGACTATTTTAACTATGTCTTTAATACCTTTCTGGACCTTGAAAGTGATGGCTATATATGGAGGAGTCATATACCTCTCGGATTTCATCAAAAATATCCTAATTTGTGTTCCAAAATATGAACAAAGGTCTTATGGTTGTAGAACGACATGAGGGTGAGTAATTAATGACAGAAATTTCATTTTTGGGTGAACTGACCCTTTAAGAACCTTTAAAATAGCATAATAGGGGCACTTTAAATGGAAGTTTTAGTCTTTGATTCTGTGTAAATTAAATGCAGCATCAGAGCTGCTTTATTGTTGCCATGACACTCAGTACATATATATTCATTTCAGTCGACTTCACACAAGCATATTCACTGTGTACGAGCAGTGATAAACATACAAGGATGACAAAATCAATCACACCTTGATGCAAATACAGGCAAGAGGCTAAGTGTATTCAAATGACAATTACAGTAATAATAAACTTTTTTTATGGGAAAAGCAACTTTACTGAATGTCCAAATACCAGAACAGAGCACTGCATTTGAACAGCATGTTCTAACTGCAACTGGGTCAACATGTCTGAAACAGGCCAACCTGCACGAAGCATTCCTTAGATATTCAGACTGAAACAGGCTAACAAACGCCATCTAGCCAATACATCTCCTTATTCTTATCCTTTAAGGAAAATAAAACAAAGTACACCTATGTTTTTGAAGTTATCCAACCCAAATCTATTCTATTCTATCTATTTTATATAGCACAACTATACAAATTGACTTATTTAGTCTGACTCATAAGTTACTCCATATTATACACAGCTCTCTCAAAAACTGATTCGGATCAGCCATGTCATTCAGTGGTCATGTAGTTCTGAACAGTGACTGTTCATCCGGGTAATTGTGTATAACTGAATATAATGGTGTTACTTTTTTAGGTCTCTTGTATCAGTCCACCATTTCTCTCTCTTTTCATACTAATGTGAGCAAATACCAGCCATCTTTCTTTTCAAATCTGTTTCAGACAGTTTGACCTTGGAAGACTTTAGCATTAATTTTATTATAAACACAAAAAGCTTTCATGCAGCTAGAAGCTCAGAAGTCTCCAGTTAAAGCAAAAAAAAAAACAAAAAACAAAACAAAAAATAAAACGTATTGCTATGTAAGATTAAGGAATCAGAGAGCTGCATGAGAACTTAATTGGATAGATCACTTCAAAATGAAAATTCTGTCACTCACTCACGTTGTTCTAAACCTGTATGACCAATTTTTTTTTTAAGTGGAAAACAAAGTAAGATATTTTAAAGAAGGTTGTGAACCACATAACAAAGTGCCTACTGACTTCCTTTGTATGGACAACAAAAAAAAAAAAAAAAAGAAAGAAAATTCTCAAAATTATTTTTTTATGTTCCACAGAAGAAACTTAAGTTTTGGAATGACTTGAGGGCGAGTAAATTGTGAGTAAATGACAGAATTTTAATTTCTTGGTGAACTATCCCTTTAAAATAGAAGAACAGGACTGCAGATTAAAAATAATAATAATAATACAAACTAATTTCATTATCTTGTTGCTAGGCTGATTGCTTTCTATAATGTAATGAGCTATTTTTCTTAGTGGAGGCTGTAAAATATTTTTTTTTTAACTCAAACTTTTTATGTACATATATTTTTGTATGTATATCTATACATAAAATGCAGGATAATGTACAGTCAGCCTGTCTCTACTGCAAAATAAACCCTTTCTGGATAATATAGGATTTTTATTTAATTTAATATTAGGATAATGGGTAATTTTAATTACTTTATTTAAGTGATGTATAAAAGAAATATTACACAAAAATGAATATCAGCGCAGCTGTTATGCAGAGCTGTCCTGCCTACAGCCATGACTGTGATAGAATGATATATTCTCACGAAACCATTAAAACACCACGGCACTAATGATTTTAAATATTAAACATGTATTTTAGTAATATATAAAAACATCATAATAAAGACAATATTGTTCTCTACACTGAACAAAGAGTAATTTCAACATATAAATTAATTACTTTTGTATTTTACAGCATTTTCAGCTGAAATTCTCATTACCGCAATGCGTCAAGGTATGTCTGAATGTATGTTGTGTTCTAATTTAAACAGGAAAAAAAAAAAAAACTGAAAATATTCTAAAAACAAATTATATATGGATGTTCTAATAGATGTTTTCAAATGACAGAAAAAATATTAATGTATAATATACAATAATAATGAAAAAATAGTGGAAAAATCCATGACTGATGTTCTCATCCTCCGCAACATTTTTTAAGGACTCTTTACAGACACACACACAAAATTTTTAAATAAATCTTGAACTAAGCAACACGTGTGCTGGAACCTCAAAGATGGCTACCAGGTAGTCAGATCTCTTTATATTTATCCAGTTAAAAGTTAAAAAATTCTCTTGTCAGACAATGTACACAACATTTTGATTATCATTACTGTAAGAGAAAAACTTTAAATGAACAATTTCCTGTGCAAAAAAACTTCATTAATGTCTAATTATGTACATTGAATAAAAGTTGGCTAAATCATCATGACCTCTCTGAATTTAATAAAATATGCTAAGGTACCTCATCCTCTGCAATATTATTCTCACTTACCGCAACAATTTAAGGCCAGTTGCGGTAGTGAGAACTTCTGTTTCGGTAATGAGAATTTAATTATACAGGCTATTTCTAAGTTAAATAATATTTACTAACTGTTTGAAAACTTTAGCATAGGCTAAGGTGACAAATTTCAGAGAAAAGATTTAAAAAAAAAAAAAAAGAAATCTACAGTGTCGGGAAGCCTACACAAATGTGGATGTTAACACACATGTTGGCACATCTATCATTATTAAGACTTTCCACAGACGTAATTATTTTGCATACTAAGCTCATATTTTCTATCCCCTAACCTCTAAACACAACTCTCACAGAATACTTTTGGCCATTTTACATTTTTAATAAAACACTGTATGTTTATTTTGCCATTTGATTTATGAAGACAGCTCATAATGTAGTGGTAAAGATACTACATTTATGAAGACAGTCTTCACAAAGCAAGTCAAAACAGTATACACACAGGTTCGTTGCACTATATTAGTGAGAACATCTTACAGACTTTCAGTGTTTTTATATCAGGTTAGTGATAGTATGTCCTAATCTGACACCTATCCCTCACAGAAAGCTGTGCAAATCATTAGATTTAAATATAAACATGATTTCGCCAATTTATGAGCATTTTAAAATAGCGAGCAGGCATGGACTTTAACCAATAAGTGAGGTAAGGTAAGCGGCGTAACTTATGTATCATTACCGCAACAAGTGTTTATTTAATATTTATTTAATAGATGGAAAAATAGTAGTTTGCTTTTAAATGCATGTGCAGAATATATACAATATGTTCTTTCAGGTTTGCCACATCATTTTGAAAATGTGTCAGATTTCAATAAAATAATAAAAAATATTTGGTTGTAAATGGCAGCAGGTGTTGCGGTAATGAGAAAATCAGTCAAAATCAAATAAAATGTAATAATGTAAATGTAATAAATAATACTATTTTAATGCATTTTTGTATTGTTTTATTTGTTATTTATTTGAGTCTTTAACCCATTTACAGCCACAGTCAAGTTCAGCACATATTTCACAGTATGTATGCATCGCTTTGCTGAATGACTGTTTAAAACAAATTATACTGACAGGATAAGTTTGTAAATCGCTTGAATTGTCTCTTTATGACCTTTGAGACCACGTCTCAACAGTACAGTCTTATTAAAATACCGTCAAACACACACCGTGCTGAAATTCATTCCCATAGTTTACAAGCAACTCCATTATTTGTACTGCATGCTGCACAGCAGTTGTTGTCACGTCTCGCGATCTACTTTACTTTTGTAAATAAAAACAAAGTCACTTACCATGTCATATCAGCAGCAGGACATTCACGTAATGTTTCAATATGACCATGCACACCGAGCTTCCGACATAAATCATGTCACTGTAGGTTTCACATTTACAGAGTTACAGTCCCGATTTTTAAAGCACGTATTCAGTATCACACACAACTGATGTTTGTGCTATACGTGAGCCACTTTTACTTCCTGGTTACAGATGTCCTGAGAAGGACACGCTTGACGGGAAAACGAGAAAACATGTCCTACATGTCCTCGCTACAGAGACGAATGCTGTTGCTTACTTTCCTAATTTCCTGATTAGTCGATAGATAGGACCGTCTGGAAGTCGAGAGGGAAGGGAAACACAGCCAAATCACAGGCGGGGCAAACTGAGGATCGTATTATGCAATTTTTTAATAGAAAATTATGCAACTACTATGGCAGTACGTTCTCAAGGCAGCGCTGTATTGATTTTCCTCAATCATTCTACACCTTTACTGTACTTTATTTATTTGATAGGGACAATGCATGTTAATAAACATTATAGTATAGGATACAAAATGTAAACAAGCTGGATTAAAGCAACATTGCTAATTTGCACCTCTCGGTATTAAACTTACGCCAGTATTAATCTGTAACCAAATAAAATACAAACTGCATAGAAACTTAATTTTGTTTATCATTTTAGGTTTAATTCACTCACTGATTCTTGAGATAGGCTAAGGACAAAACATGTCCTACACACAGAAGCCCGCTTTATGTTAAAAATAAATAAATTCATCAAAATAAAAATACATTTAAAGAAAAACTGGATACTCAGGACATTCATTGCTTTTATTTTTAAAATAATTTTGTTAGTATTATTTAAATAGTCAAGTCACCTTTATTTATATAGCGCTTTTTACAATGTAGATTGTGTCAAAGTAGCTTTACAGTGATAACTGGTACATTATTTTGGCTGCACAGCAGCTCTTAAGGAATAGTGTCAATGCAGGTAGATCAAAGCACTGCTGAATATCAAATATCAATTGTCAAATGTCCCCAACTAAGCAAGCCAAAGGCGACAGCGGCAAGGAACCCAAACTCCAACAGGTGACATCAGGTGGCAAACAGGTGTTAAAATGGAGAAAAAAAACCTTGGGAGAAATACATGCTCTATACTTGGAAAATGTGTAAAATTGTCAAACACAGTGTTTAAAAATGCAACAAATTCAAAAATATACATTTAAATCAAAATGCAGTGATCTGTAATATGTCAAACAATACAAAAAGTCTTCAATTATATTGCCTACAATTCTCATTAAACAAACCTGAATCAGCTAATCAATGTCTTCAGGATTACTGGCAAGTGTGTTTTTGGCAAGTTTGAACCAAAATCATCAGGATGTTGGCCCTGCAGCAGCAGGATTGGACACCGTAATTATTATTGCCTGTTCATATACGGATGATCTAGGTATTCAAGCAGAAGGCAAGATTGTTGGTATTTGAGCTTTCATCATGTAAACGCAAATGAGTATGTATTTAGTAACTGGTAATTAAGCTGTTCATGGTTTTTATAAGGAACATAGGATCTACAGATCCTCTGTTGGGCTATGCGAGAAACGGTATAATTGGCCTAAGCCAATCACTTATTCACGATACAGCACTAGCCTTATGTATACCTAATTGCTTTTATAAAACAGTTACCACACAATACAAATATTAAAGCCAAAAATATGTATCAATGCAACTTTCATGAAGTAAACGTTCACTAAAAACCTTCCTTCTGCCAGAAAAAAATAGTCCCTGACCGTGAACTGCAACAGAAGTTACATTATTACGCCATTAGATTGCCGCAAAGACTGTCTTTATGAGTGAGTCAGTCAGTAGTGAAGACTTTTACATTAAAAAAAAGACTGAATTGTTTGTGAACATGGAACAAGACACAACTGACAAATGCTTTGACTAGCACTGTCAGTCACAGGAAAACCCCTTAACTGTTAAAAGGACAAGATAATACATCAGACATTTAAACTGATTATTTTTATTTATTAACATAGGACTGACCTGAAGGAAAATGCTAAATCTGAATGCAGGTAATAAACTCGCTCAATCAATCTCTTTCTCACCTTACTCTTCTACATAATACAGTAAGCTTCAATGAACAATATCAATTGAGAACAGAGTTTATGTTGCTAAGAGTGGTTGTTAAGGGTGTTGTTTAGTGATACACAGAACCGTTGGGTGAAGTGGTCATAGCCGTGTTTTATCGTGAATAAAACACAGCTATTGACCAATCAGAATCAAGGATAGGAACTAACTGTTTTATAATGATAAATGAAATATAATTATAATGATAAATGGGTTTATTATGTAACCATTAACTTTTGACTTTGGATACAAGCTTCTCTATAGTTCATTCACTCATTGTGCATCTACAAGTACTGTAGAAAAAAAACAAATTAAGACAACTGTAACAGCTAATGCTAACATTTAGGACTTTTTAATGTTTTGTAATGCTGCCCTTTGGCTTAATCTGCGTGTTTTCCACTCCCGTCATGAGTGTCTGCTGTTGGATCACTGGACAGATTGTTTTGTGCTGGTCCAGGGTCTCTTGGGGTCATGGTTCTGGGAACAGCCTCCTCTACTTGGCTGAGTATGTCATTCAGGACTGCAGAAGAGGCTCTGTCTGAGGGCGATGGGGGCTGGGAGACCGCAGAAGATCCTGGACTGCTACTGATGATTGAACGAGCTGCTTGCAGATGCCTTCGCTGGCTCTGACGAACTAAAAGAGAATGAGCAATGTGTACATTTTTAAAGTGGTTTTCAACTGATGGGTCGCAACCAAAGATTGGCTCGTACGTCTGTTCTAAAAAAAATAACAAAGAAATAAATGATTGTGGAAATTGATATGGATATGATGATTTGGGGAACTTAAGGATTCAGAGGGGGAAAAAAAGGCAGTGGCAAATAACTGGTTGTAGAAATTAATATAGTATTTTAATTACACACACACACACACACACAAAAAAAATCATTAAAAGTCTAATGTAATGACTCATATCCAACAGAAGCCAAGATCTTAGTGGGAGACTCTAATAATTGCATTGTAACAGCACCATTCAACAAATTATTTTTTTTCACAATTAAGTAAGAACACAATTTAAGAACACTTTCATGTTTCTTTCTGTTGATTTATGTTTGTTTGTTTTTTTTGTTGTTGTTGTTTATAGAGGCTAACGGTGATAGTCCCAACCCACTTTTACTGTATGGAAAGCATTGTATAACATTCTTCTGCTTTTCATATGGCATTGAAGGGCATGGTAGTTAGTAAATGAATGAGAGAAAGTACATTTTTGGTCAGACATCTCTTCATGCAAACAAATATTCATTTAAATGTTGTAGTATGTAGGAAACAGAATGATTTCTTTTTTTATTCTCTGTATAAAGTCATGTGGTCAATGAATTTGTATGAACAGGGTCTGTATTGCGCAGAAGCAAACAATAGGGAAATAGAAGTGGCAAATTAAAAACTGGTCATGGAAAATAGCAAGGATAATTCAATGAATATATAACAGAGACCGCATGACTTCCACTGCAATACACACACATACTGTACACATGTCAAACTTACAGGTCACTAAAAAGTCAAGCTTAACAAATACTGGTCAGGTGACAATTTTTGCATGAAAAGCATGAAAAGATCTGCATTAAGATCAGCTTTTCACATGAGATGTTTAAATAAATGCCAATAAACTGAAAGGCTGTGTAAAACTATCCTGAGAAACCGTGTTCATTTTTGAATATGGCTTTGTTCTCTGTTTGTGTGTCTGTAACCTCAGAAATAGGCTCCATGACTGCAGCTTTTAGCCACATTTATATCTCTCAGCAATGACAAAAAAGGACAATGATATACGTATCTGTCAGGGTTATGTTTATGTGTTGCCTTTGAGTTTTTGGATTTTTGTCTTAGTTTTTCCTTTGACCCAGTTTTCCCCATGTGTTTAATTAACTGATCCAATTCACCTGTGCTCTGTTAATCACCTCATTAATTATCTCATTTGCTCATTTGTTTGGCTATATAAGCCCTCAGTTTTACTCCTGTCTTGTTTAATGTCGTGGACATGTGTGGTGTGCATTCTTCTGCATTCCTTGTTATATACCTTGGGGGTTATCAAGTAAAGTCTGAGTTTGATTGTCATTAGCTGTCATTGTGTTTATCTACACCAGCAGATTGTGACAGTATGCTCATGTCACTAAACTTAACGCTGAAATAGTTTCAAATCCAGATTACAAACTAAACTCCAAGATCAACAGTAAGGATGTATTTTCAGCTGGAATGGTTCTACTTGCCCTGTCAATGTTTTCATTTTTTTTAAATGTGGAACTTTCACTATTACTATTATTATTAATATATGACAACATGATTCATTTCATTCCTTAAATCTTTAAAATGTTGTGTTCCACAGCAGAACAACATCATGCTTCCTTTAATTGACCGTTCGCAAAGACCCGCCTCCTTTAGTTACTGTTGCTATGTCTGACAAGCCACGCCGCTCTCACCCCACACATCATGTTCTCACACCGTGGAGCAAAGAGGACAATAAATACCATTTTGTGGCTCTTTGATGTGTCGTGACAGATTGCTGTAGCCCCTAAGATCAAGTGGCGCATGAACCGATCATCTCTTCTTACTAGTTAATTTGTATCATCAAATAAACATGAATGAACCACATTTCAACCACAGAAAGACATCAGTACACATCATTTTTCAAGTTTGTCCACCAACATTAATCTACTAACTCCCCTGAGTGCTTTGTCAGACAAAATGGCAGATTTGGCTTTATGATTGTTTAGATCGCCTGTCGATCAAACTCCCGGCGAAGGGTCAATTGGCATGAGAAGAAGATAATGACATTGAGGACTAATTTGGCTTGGCCTGTAATAGCTTGGTATTTTACTGAATATCTGCCTGATTGAATAACCTACCTCTTTCTCTGACATTAATCTTCTGGATCTCAGGAATGAGGAATCTGTAGACAAGTGCTGCCACAATCTCTTCTGACTGCTGACTGTTCCTCCTGCACGTATACACAGACCAAGAAAGACACAAAACAGGCCCATTAGAGCTGATCCATTCTGTTTGTGCCAAAGAAAATGCTCAAAAACAGTCAATGCTGGCAGCCTCACCGAAGGAATCATAATGATCTCTGAAACTTAGTCATACAATGTTAAATTAGTTTATTTATATATCTGCAAATACACAGCATCTGATTCTAGTGGCTTCCCACAGCTGTGCTGTCACATCTGACATCCCTAATTTATTATTTATTGAGGGAAGAAATTTGTGGACATAGATGTTTTTCATACATGTTTCATATTTCTCAGGCTGTAACTGTGTTTCTCTGCATTTTACATTAAATGATAAGAAGGGTTTTAAGTTTTTGAACAGGCAGAGCACAATAGGTGGAAGTCACCCTGTAGACAAATCTAAGCATGGCTTTGTATATTTTATTTTCAGGACATTCTGAAAGTGGAAGTGACTCATATGTACACCTTAAATGCCTTATTTTATCAGATTGTTTTTGTTCTGTCTTTACTAAATGCTCAAAGATGGTATGAATGAATGGAGAGATAAAATAATTGAAAACATTCATGTCAGCACTGTTTGGGTCTGTTTTCATGTGAGTCATACATCCTTAGCAGCTCACCAATGATCTTGAATCTTATAATAAAACCTTTGACGTATGTGACTGATAGTGACAAACATGATGTCAGTACAAGGCTGATAAAATATTTTCAATGTATTGAAATCTAAAGGTGCATTTATTTATTTTATTCCTTTTTCTTCAGGAAAGTTCAGTTCAGTGTTTTGGCAGCTTAGAAGACCTCGATGTTGCAACGGAAACTATTGCCTCTGTCTTTTCAAGCACATTAGACTCAGTTGCTCCTTTGCGTTTAAAAAAGATTAAGGAAATTAATCCAACGCCATGGTACAACGAGCACACTCAGGCCCTAAAGGTAGCAGCCAGAAAAATGGAACGCAGCTGGAAGAAAACAAAACTAGAAGTATTTCGCATTTTGTGGAGGGAGAGAATGGTTGAGTACAGAAAGGCCTTAAAATCTGCTAGATCTGCCTATTTTTCAAAACTTTTAGAAGAAAATAAACAAAACCCTAGGTATTTATTTGATACAGTGGCTAAATTAACAAGAAATAAAACTTCAACTTCTGATGTTTCCAAAGAGCACAGCAGTGATGACTTCATGAACTTCTTTACTTGCAAGATTGATAATATTAGAAAAAAAAAAAAAAAAAAAAATTATAACCACGCAACCGTCTACTACAGTATTGCGTCAGACGGTGCATTGTAGTATCCCTGAGGAAAAATTCAATTCATTTACTCCTTTAAGAGAGGAAGACCTGTCTAAACTTGTTAAATCGTCAAAATCGACAACATGTATGTTAGACCCTATACCAACTAAGCTATTGAAAGAGATGCTTCCAGAGGTCATAGATCCTCTTCTTAATATCGTTAATTCATCTTTATCACTAGGATACGTACCAAAAACTTTTAAGTTGGCTATTATTAAACCTCTTATTAAAAAACCACAACTTGATCCTAGAGAATTAGTCAATTACAGGCCAATCTCAAATCTCACTTTTCTGTCAAAAATACTAGAAAAGGCAGTATCATCACAACTATGTTCCTTTTTAGAAAGAAATAGTATCTATGAGGATTTCCAGTCAGGATTTAGACCATACCATAGTACTGAAACTGCTCTCATTAGAGTTACTAATGATTTGCTCTTATCATCAGATCGTGGTTGTATCTCTCTATTAGTGTTACTGGATCTTAGTGCTGCATTTGACACTATTGATCACAATATTCTTTTAAATAGACTCGAAAATTATGTTGGCATTAGTGGAATTGCATTGTCATGGTTCAAATCATACTTATCTGACCGTTATCAGTTTGTAGAAGTAAATGAAGAGAGGTCATATCGATCACAAGTTGAATATGGAGTACTGCAAGGCTCGGTACTAGGACCATTGCTTTTCATTCTGTACATGCTACCCTTAGGAGATATCATCAGGAAGCATGGTGTTAGTTTTCACTGTTACGCTGATGATACTCAGCTCTATATTTCTTCGCGCCCTGACGAAACTTACCAATTCACAAAATTAACGGAATGCATAGCTGATATAAAAAATTGGATGACCAGTAATTTCCTACTACTAAATTCAGAAAAAACAGATATTCTAATTTTTGGACCAAAAACTTCCTCACGTAATAACCTAGAATACTGTCTAACACTTGATGGCTGCTCTGTTAAGTCTTCGTCGTCAGTTAGGAACCTGGGTGTGCTCTTTGATACCAATCTTTCATTTGAAGGCCATGTTTCTAGCATCTGTAAAACCGCATTCTTCCATCTTAAAAATATATCTAAATTACGACATATGCTCTCGATGACAAATGCAGAACAGTTAGTTCATGCGTTCATGACCTCAAGGCTAGATTACTGTAACGCTCTACTAGGTGGTTGTTCTGCTCGCCTGATAAATAAACTACAGCTCGTACAAAATGCAGCAGCTAGAGTTCTTACTAGAACTAGGAAATATGACCATATCAGCCCGGTTCTGTCAACACTGCATTGGCTTCCTGTTAAACATCGTATAGATTTTAAAATCTTGCTAATTACCTACAAAGCACTAAATGGTTTAGCTCCCCAGTACCTGAGCGAGCTCTTAATGCATTATAGTCCTTCGCGTCTATTACGATCTCAGAATTCAGGCCAGCTAATAATACCTAGAATATCAAAATCAACTGCAGGTGGTAGATCCTTCTCCTATTTGGCACCTAAACTCTGGAACAATCTTCCTAGCATTGTTCGGGAAGCAGACACACTCTGTCAGTTTAAATCTAAACTAAAAACACATCTCTTTAACCTGGCATACACATAACACATTATCAATTTATTTTTTCAAATCCGTTAAAGGATTATTAGGCTGCATAAATTAGGTCAGCCGGAACCGGGAACACTTCCAATAACACCAGATGTACTCGTTACATCAGAAGAAGAATGGCATCTACGCTAATATTAGTCTTTCTGTTTATCCCGAGGTTTACTGTAGTCAGCCGGATCCGGGCCGTATCCGGGTGAGATCGAGGACCTGCACCATGACACAACCACAACACAGCCCTGAAGTATCAGCAGAGATTGAGTCAACTAGATCATCCACTGTGAAGGCCTCATCAACATGACAACCAGTGGCGCATCTCCTCAACAACCGTCCATACCGGTGTGATGAATACGATCCTCAAATGGATGGAACTGAATTAAACACTTTGAATGTTGCGATCATATCTGACTTATGATAGCAGCCTGAGTCGTAACAAAGCACTGTTCGCCAGAGGAGAACTGGCCCCCCGACTGGGCCTGGTTTCTCCCAAGGTTTTTTCTCCATTTTAACACCTGTTTGCCACCTGATGTCACCTGTTGGAGTTTGGGTTCCTTGCCGCTGTCGCCTTTGGCTTGCTTAGTTGGGGACACTTGACAATTGACATTTGATATTCAACAGTGCTTTGATCTGCCTGCATTGACACTATTCCTTACGAGCTGCTGTGCAGCCAAAATAATGTACCAGTTATCACTGTAAAGCTGCTTTGACACAATCTACATTGTAAAAAGCGCTATATAAATAATGGTGACTTGACTTGACTTGATTTGAAAAAATTATTTTTTTCCTGCTGAAATGACCAGCATGATTATAAGAGTTTGTGGTTCATTTTCATCAATAAGTTGTTTAGTTGTGAGATCTTGAAACTGGTTTTAACTGGATAGCATAGCATTCAAGAATAGAAACATACGTCTCCTCCATGGCATAGGTGATGTTGTTCAGCTCCTCAGCTTTACGGTGTATCTCCTCTCTAGCCTGGGCATCAGCTGTCTGGTTAATGGAGCCCAGAATGACATCTTCCAGGTACATGTCTACTGTGTCCTGATGCACCTTGACCACCTGATACCAAAAGATATACAGATAGACAAGAGATATCTGACAGGAAAAAGAAGATTGCAAAGCTGCTGGTTGCAGTACAAGATGAAAATGTGCATGACAAGGACACGCATTAAAAATACATAAGGTGAAGTTTGATTGCTTTGTGACAATAGTGGAGAATTCTGTTGAAAAAAAATAAAAAATAAATAACAACAACAACAACAACCATTTTTATGTTCTACTGTTCAAAAGTTTCAGGTCAATCAGAGTCTCTCACCAAGGCTCCATTTATTTGATCAAAAATATCAACATGCTAGCAATGTGCTAATTCATGTTAAAACATGTTAACAATTTGTTAATTCATGCTAGCAACATCTTATCAACATGTTAAAACATGCTAGCAATGTGCTAATTGATGTCAGAAACATGTAAACACTGTTAATGCTAGACAACCTAGCAATGAGTTAAATCATGCTAGAAAATGTTAACAATGCTAAATCATGCCAGCAAAGTGTTAAATCATGTTAGAAACATGCTAGCAACATCTTAAATCATGTTATCAACATGTTAAATCATGCTAGCAATGTGCTAATTGATGTTAGAAACATGTTAACACTGTTAATGCTAGACAACCTAGCAATGAGTTAAATCATGCTAGAAAATGTTAACAATGCTAAATCATGCCAGCAAAGTGTTAAATAATGTTAGAAACATGCTAGCAATGTATGAAATCATGCTAGCTACAAAGGTTAAAATATTTGTTAATTAATGGTAGAGGCATGTTAGCAACAGGCTAAAATATGTTATCAGTTTGCCAATTCATGCTAGAAGCATGTTAGCATTGTTAATTCATGGTAAAGAATATGTTATATGTTAGCAGTTAATGTATCTGGGGTTCCCACTCTTTTTCAGCGATCATTTTCCAGGACATTTTCAATTTTACAACAATGGGAATAAAAGACTGGGATCATGCCCTAAAGTAATATATTTCTCTCTTAAGTCTTTAAAGATGTCTTTAAAAGATGTAGCTACAGTTTATTGCCATGACTTAACTATAAAATCAGTTTTTAATATGAGCTCTTAATCATTATGACTATGGAAGCTTGTTTCCGCTAACAGACTAAAAAAAAAAAAAAAAAAAAAAAGGTAATTGCGACTTACTTTAACTTTTTATCTCGCTGTTCTAACTTCATTTTCTCGCTTGATCATACATACAAAACAAATTGTTCACGTTGCCAGTGTCAATCAAGTTTTATTTTACTATTTGAAAATGAAAATATTAGTCAAAGACAAAGTCAATGAACAACAAAGAAATCCATAACATGTAATAAAATATGTGGCAGGTCTATTAGTCTGCATTTACAAAATGCACACATTTTTTTTTTTTTTTTTTTTTGGCAGTAAGTTTTGGAAGATCATTATCTCTGCAAGATGGACTTTTCAGGGTAGGAGATGGACCAAAAATGAACTGGAAGATGAATTCTTCAAACAGTGGTACAGGAGGATGTGGTGCTGGTCCTTCAAGAGTCACTCTCAATATGTCTGTCTATAAAGCCTATAAAAAAAAAACAGTCTTCCTGCCTTTTACTACAATTCAGTATGTGATTCTTAAGTGGGGGTCATTTTTTAGGATTCTTTACCTAACCTAAGTCTCTGAGATCCTGACACCACGCACTTCTGGAGACTCTAGGTAGGTTGCAGTTCTGGAAAATAGTGGTGCTGGAGACTAAAGGGGTCCTGTTGGTTTCACACTTAATTCTTCACCTTAATTCTTAATTCTTTTGCAGTTAACGCGTCTTCTCTTCTCCACCTGTTTTTGTCTGACCCTGCTGACCCAAAGAGCCTTTTGCTGTCCAGTGGTCATGCCTTAACTGCAGTTTCTAGTATTGTATTAGTATTACATCCTTCTCATGAGCATTTATTAATTTTTGACTTAAATGTCATGTAAATGTTGAGTTAAATGTCTTGTTTGGCTCATTTTATCTGTAAAAAAAAAAAAAAAAAACCTGCCTAATAATTCTGAATTTCCAGCCTTCATGAACAATATATCACTTGATAAAATAATTAAATATAAAATGAATAGTAGTTATTAAGATTTATTGGTTTGGAATTGGTAAAATGTGTTAGGAAAAAAAATATGATCAGAAAATCAACTTGCATAATAATTATGCATGCACTGTAGTTAGTAAGTTACTGAATTAGTTACTAGTTAACATCCGCTGCATGCATTTGAGCAGTCAATAACATTAGTTAACTGCTGCAAGCGGCAACACAAGACTAAACATCATCATTGAAAATACTACTCTCACGTGTCAAAACTCAGCATTCCTGAACATTGCACTTTCTGCAACTAATGGTGATTGTTTTGGGCCAATGAAAAACTTTTTTTCTTTAAAATTTTTTTTTCCAGGACAGCAACAAGATTTTTCAGGACATTTTACATATTCTCTAATTTTCCATTTGTTTTCCAGGACTGGAAAATTTGTCATTAATTTTCCAGGCTTTTAATGTTTTCCAGGATGAGTGGGAACCCTGTTTGAAAATGTTTTGACTTCAGTGTCACCTTCAAAAATCATTCTAATCATTCTCATTTTGTTTTGCTTAAGAAACATTTCTTTTTATTTTCAATGTTTAAAACAGTTGTGCTGCTTAATATTGAGGCAAAAATGATACATTTTCTTTAATATAAGTGTCTTTTACTGTCACTTTTGATCAATTTAATGTGTCATTGCTGTATAAAAACTATTAATTTCTAAAAACAAAAAACAAACAAAATTTTGAATGGTATGTTCAAGGGATTTTGTTGGGTAGAAATAAGAGCACATTTATTGTCAACTGATGTTCTAATGACCTGTTTAAATGTCTCATCCTCCTCTCTGCGTCTCCTTTCCTCTATCTGCCGCCTTCCACTCTCCTCAGCCTCACGAATACACCGGTCTCTCTCAGCCAATAGTGTGAAGGCATGGATTCGCCTTTCCTCCTGCAGCCGGACCAACTCTTTAGACAAAAAGTCCAGCATGTCCACGATTACTCCCCCAGACAGGCCAGCTACACAGGACTCAATCTGAGACACCTGAGAGAAAGACAGTGGGAAAAAGAATAATAATCTAATCAGTTTCATAATTGAGTTATAGTTAATTCTTGTATCATTGTGCTCTAAATAAAAACAATCACTCTGAACAAAACAAACACTCAATAATTTAAAGGGCTCAAACATATTTTCAAATTATTTTTTATCCCGAGATAAAAAAAAAATTTATCCCGAAAGTTTTTTTTTTTACATTTAAAATAGATTATTTTTTTCTACAATATGTTAAGATCAGACTGCAATGATCAGTGACTTTGTTAAAAATAGCTTGCAGTAGTTTTAATAATTTTTACTAGTGGGAGGAATTTTCGAATTCTGAAAATTACAGGAAAAAAACATAAATATTGTTATCATAGTACAAAAAACTGTTTAATTTAAAAACAGGAAAATCTGACACTTAACGACATGACCCATGAGAAACCATGAAAGCCTGACAAGATCAGTGGTATATGTTAAAGCAGAGGTTATGTTGTAAATGCCTCAAAAGACATATTTTGATTGTACTAAGATAAGTATGTAGTTTTATTTGTCAAAGTTCCCATGGTACAGGAGGTGCTTATTGTCATATCTGAAGTGTTTATATCTCCAGTCTTACTCTGTCAGACTGGATGTCTCTCTGTCTCTGCAAAGCGAGTGTGGCCTGTTTTTCCACCTCCTTCTTATCCTGTTCCTCCTTCTGCAGTGCGTGGGTGGTACGCAGTTCTTGGATCAGTTCCAATCGTTTCTCTTTTCCCTCAAACATCTGACAACCATCAGACGTCATTATCCATTCAACAACTACACAAGACATCAGTTAGGAAAACATGCTCCACCCACCAAGCTTTACCTGATTCTGGGTGGATCTTCCTCTGAGCACTTTCTGCAGAAAGATGATAGCCAGTTCTCTTTCCTCATCTCCCTGTTATAGAAATTGATATCTCAGAATGATAAATGAGACATACAAAAAGAATGGCATAATACATGAAACAAAGAGAGTCAATGTCCACACATATACACTACTGTTAATACAATTAAATGTTGTGAAATATTATTACAATTATTACAATAGCTGTTTTTATTTGAATATATTTTAAAATGTAATTTATTCCTGTGATGCAAAGCTGATTTTCAGCATCATTACTCCAGTCTTCAGTATCACATGATCCTTCAGAAATCATTCTAATATGCTGATTTGCTGCTCAAGAAATATTTCTTTTATTTCTTTTATCTTCTATTATTATCATTGTTGAAAATCCGTGATTATTTCAGGATACTTTGATGAATAGAAAGTTAAAAAAAACAGCATTTGTTTGAAACAGAAATCTTTTGTAACATTAGAAATGTCTTTTTTTTTTTGTCACTTTAATGTGTACTGAATAAAAGTATTAATTTCCTTCCTATATATGTATTCTATATCGTCAGGTCACTTTGGTTCTTTTAAGACCTTTGACCACATTGTGAAAAAGACGTACACTTTAAAACACTTTTTTTTTAATTTTATTACAGTACTTATTACAGACACAGTATACTTAAAAAGAATTTACTTAAGTGTAACCTGAATGTAATGTAAATATATTAACTTTAAATGTAATATCAAATAATACACTGCAGTTAAAATTATAATCAAGTACTTTAGCATGTGCTTTAGTGTGTTAGTAAACATATCAAAATAAGTGTACTTCTTTAAAGTACAACAAAAAATTGTTAAAACATTTACCCCTGGTTTCACAGACAAGGCTTGAGCTATAGTCCTAGACTAAAATGCAAGTTTGAGCTGTTTTAATTGAAAGCAACTTGTACTGACATCTCTTAAAATATGTCAGTGACACCGTTTCGCGATGCACACCAGTAATGTTTTTTTCTAGTGTATGTTTATAAAAGAAACTTAAATATCCTAATTGAACTAAGACTTAATCCTGGCTTAGGCTAAGCCCTGTCTGTGAAACTGGGCCATAATGACTTAAAATACATTTTAGAGTAAAACTTTTAATTTGACATTATTATGAAAATCATGAAATTGTACTGTATTTATTTAGGTACACTTAAGTTTGATTATTTCCTTGAAAATGCAAGTGAGTTTAGAGAATCACATAGGTGTGCTTATACCTACAAACTACCCAAACCACCCGTATTCAGACACGTTTTGACTTGCAAACTGCACATCAGAAGGAAGACTTGAATTGTCTACAGTATGAACGTGGGCTATACCTCAGGGGGGTCATCCACCGCAGGGGTCAGGGGTCGTGGAGCAGGTTTTTCCGTCTTAAAGAGGAACCGCAGAGGCTTCTTTTCCACCCTACAGACCTTTTCATCTTTCAGAGCCTAGTGGGAAAAGAGAGCTCAGGGTGATATCTGTCACTTCATATATCTCTTCCCACAGTGTGAGTAAGTGTGAAAAGCACCCAGCAGCTCATTACCTGATGAGTCTTCATGAGCTCTAGTTCTCTGCGGGCTGAGCGTGTGATGAAGCCTTTAGTCACTTTAGGTCTTGGCACCTTAATTTGAGGCTCCATGACAGATGGAGAAAAACCTGCTTCCAGCTCTAACAGACCTAAGAAAGACGTTACTGCAGGCCTTTACTACTTATTGTTAATGAGATAAAATAATTTTTTAAGTCAGTGGTGCTTGACAGTGTACTGTGTGAAAAGATCCAAACCCTACGTCTTTGTAATATTCTGATCTGGAGAGTTTTTTTTTACCCTTCATCCACCAGATGAACATTGTAAGTTTAGAAAAAAACATTGTAATTGCTCAGAAAAGTCATAGCACATATCTCAATAAGCTACATGATTTGATTTGGAAGAAAAAATTAAATTAAATTAAATTAAGAAAGAAAGAAAGAAAAATCTTAATTTCAAAAAATTATTTTACAAAGAATGATATGAAAATAAAAATATCAGAGCATATGTGAAGAAACTGATAAAAAAAATAAAAAATAAATAAATTAATTAACAAGAAATGTTACTGTGTCCCGAATAGTCAGAAGGAAAACAACCTAGCTGATCTGCAAACAGAATCAGACCTTGGTACGTGTTGAGAAAGTGACTTTTAACCACATTGCGGTTGGAATTTCGCTCAGGGAACTGGCCAATCCGTGACAGAGGAGCGTATGTCTGAGACCCATAATCTGAATAATCCTTTATAATATCACGTCTCTCCAGCTTTCCCTCCACATTCCTCCGCTTTGCCAGAAGCTTCCGCATTGCTGTTAGAAACAGGAAGACATGATAGATAAAATTATGTCAGTTTTTAAATGCCTATTTCATAAATGAGGATAATCTGACTTAAAAACGTAATCTGATTTAAACACAATGAAAGTCATGGTCAGAATTATTGGCACCCTTGGTAAATATGAACAAAGAAGCCTGTGAAAATAAATCTGCGCTGTTAATCCTTTAGACCTTTTATTAAAAAATTTTTACAAAAATCTTACCTTTCATTGAGGTTAAACAATTGAAAATTAATGTTTTTCTCTAATACACATTGGCCACAATTAATGGCACCCTTTTATACAATACTTTTTACAACCTCATTTTGCCATGATAACCGCTCTGAGTCTTCACCTATAATGCCTGATGAGTTTGGAGAACACCTGACAAGAGATCAGAGACCATTCTATGGAGTGAATTTTGTGCCATAATTAAACAAACAAATCCAGTATTTTGCAAACAAACTCAATCTGCTTTGCAAAAGGAAAACTCGACTGGCAAACAAACAGAAAGCAATGTGCAAATACAAAGGCCTGTTTGAGCGAGAACGCAGAGGAGTAACAAATGTATTGTTTTACAAATATAAATAAATATTTCACAAATAAATACAAATCATCCTACAAATTGCATATAACCTGTGAACAAATACCAAACCTATAACATATAAATGCTTATCTGTCTGTTACAATTGTGAGACAGATTTTCTTACAAATTCTTTCAAATATTTTCTTACTTTTCTCTGTGAGACACTTGTCTTTTTATGAGATCTCTCAGCTCGATTTCCTCACAAATGTGTCCAGGCAGACTTTCTCACAAATGCAGTTGAGCAACTTCCTCTTACAAAACAGCAGGTGGTGATAGCTTTAAATTTTAAATTTCATGATAGCTTTGAAATTTAACATCTTGAACCTGAATGTCTTCCGAGTATAGTTCAAAGCCAGAAGTAAGGCATCATCCAAATTACTTCTCCTAACCACTTTTTTTTTCTCATCTGGCCATTCTAATTTTCACTTGTCTACTGCACGATTAACCACTTACAAAAGTTTCTTGAATGCATGAGGCTGTGCTGTAGACGTTTGAGTGGCACTCAAAGTATCTGGGTCGCCACCCAGCTCCTTAGAACCATAGGTGACTGAAAGTAGGTTCGCGTCTAGATCGGAAGAAAGCTAGGCGAGCTCCCGGATCCAGAAAGCAGTCCACGGATTCTAGCAAACTGAGCAAGAGTAAGGGCAGTGCCCATTTAAAACTCATCAACAAGATCCATCTGTGAACCCCATGATTTAAGCCACCACGCCGCCTCGCCAGACGTGGGACCTGAACCACAGGGTGCAGACGCCTGACTCCCATTGCTTGTGAAGAGAGACAGACATGAGTGGAGATTCCTCAAAGTGAGATTCTCACAATGAGGGCAATTGGCTCCCTCGAGAGCCGATCGAGCATGCTCCACTCCCAAGTAGATAACACAAAGGTTGTGCTTGTCATCCCTGGTAATATAACGAGGGCATGACAGAACACACTGCTCATAATATTTTGATGCAATTCTCAACACACAAGACAGTAGATAAACTTCTTTTTGGAATTTTTTTTTTTTGAACTCCTAGTCCTAACACAGAGAACAAGACTGCCCACACACACGCAAACAAAAGAAAGGGAACTTAAAGGGTTAGTTCACCCAAAAATGAAAATGTTGTCATCATTTGCTTGTTTTAAATGAAATTGGAGAGTTCCCTTTCAAAAGGGAACTTCAACTCTGCGTTTACCGCTATGGGGAACCGTCACTCGTGACAGGTGTCTGAATGCCAAAGAATCATACCACTCCAATCCTATTGGCCGGTGACAGCCTATGACGTCATCATAGCACGAATCCGGAAGTATAAATGGAGGCACCTGAGGAAGCAGTCAACATCTTTTGCCTATGCCATTGTTTTCAACACCGGTAAGGAATTACTCTATGCCTTACAAACGTTCAGGAGAATGTGTTCATCCGTGTCCCAGGTTTCTGACACTTGATTTACACGTTTCTGGCGTTTTTTCTGTCTGGAGACGAGCGCGCATAGACGGTGCTTGAGGGTGCTGTCGGTGTGTTTGTCTGTTGTTTACTGTAAGCGTCTCCCTATCGGGACGCTCTGTTCTCGTTTGGCACTCTTCCCGAGGGAGGAGGTGTCTGCATCTGTGCCTGGTGATTCTAGCCCGGATGGCGGTGACATCCGTGTTTGACGTCATCGCGTCCGATAGCAAGCGCTCCTCTGGCTGCTGGGGTATGTGGACCTGCTCTTTTTTCGGGACGCGCTTTTCGTCGTGCTGCGGCTGCCGTGAGAGCGCGTTAAGAAAAGGGCCGCGTGCAGATAGCTCGACGAGCGGTTGCTTCCCATAGACTTTTCATTCCTTCCTGAACTCCGTGTTTGAGATTGGGAGGGCATGGAAAATCCCCTAGCCGTTCAGATTTGGATCTGAGCCAGACAGACGGGAGGAGGAAGAAGCAAGAGTGAGATGGTGATTGATTGTAAACACAGTTGCGTTTTTAATCGATCCCCCAGCTATTTAAAGAGCGATTTATATCTACCCTCTCCTCTTCTTCTTTCACCTCCTATATGTATATATATATGTATGTATATATGTATTCGTATGCATGTATATATATTTTATATCATGCTCAGATACTTCTTATGGTCAGACTGATGGCTGGGCCCATAGTAATTATTTCTGTCGGCCCGCTTTTTCGGTTTGATAATGAGAGGATCTTTTAGGCTTAAAAGAACCATAGATTCTATCCTTTTTCATGTAAAAAGGGTATTAGGTATCTTCAGTCTTTTAGCCGCAGGGATATGAGATGTCTTTAAAATAAGACCTTGCTTTCCTGTATAGTTTTTCTGAGAATGTAGTTTATCAGGAGGCTGGCCCATCTCGAGCTGAGGCTCTGAGACAGGGCCAGAGGTCCAGTATGGCCGCTCAGGCACCTCCTCTTTTCAGAGCAGGGCGCAGAGACGGCTGGACAAGAAGAAGCAGGTTTGAGGAGGTGATACACCACATACACCAATAGCGTCTGTGATCAATTCCCTCTCGTTGAAGGGCCAACTTTGCATTTGCCCTCGCCCCTTCTTCCTCTGCCTCCAGAGTTTGAACTTCTTTCTACTTGCTCAGGTGTTTCTTTTACAGTTAGGCTGACGGCTGGGCCTTTGATAATATTTTTTCTAAAGGCCGCCTTCTGGCTTGATAGTGAAAGTGCTTTTAGGCTTAAAAGAACTTTTGATTTCATCCTTCTTAATGAATAAAAATAAGGAGGGAAAATCTTCATTCTACGAGCCGCAGGAAGGTAAGCTAGGTCTATAATTTTATGTTTATAAAAAGTATAGACCTTGTTTTTCCTGTATAGCTTTCCTGAGCATGTAGTCAGTAATTTAGAAGGGATTCTTTTGGGCAAAATAACTGTAGCATTAGGTTGGCTAGTTTTCAAAACATGCAGGCCACTTTATGGCCGCTATTTTGTAGCCTCCTATGTTAGAGTAGCTTCTCAGCTAATACTTTAGTTTGGTTTGAGTTAGCACTCGTCACTTCAGTTATTTGTGTGCAGGTCAGCTTTATCTGCCGCCTGACATGGTTTGCTTGTAGTGCTTCATTTTCTCCTCATATTTGAAGGATTCAAAATGAAGCCCAAGCTTTGCTTGGCCCAGTAGGCCTTAGCTAGCGGCTAGGCTAGAGCTAGGTTTAGGTGTTTGTTTGTTACATCACCCTTATTATTACTATCCCTCTGAGGTTGTATAGTTCTTAGTTCTGGTCTCCTCTTGAGGGAGTTGCTGGCCATATGCCCATTTCCCCTTCGATGTGATGTAGGTGCTATGGCTAAGGTTAACAGCTAGAGTTATAGGCTGTTATGAGCCTTCCTGGTGCTGTTTTTTTCCCAGGTGGTAGGCCCTTATCTTTGAGAAGATAAGTTATGCAGTGTTGCTAGGCCCCACTTTGTAGAAGATGCTTATGTTTTCTCATGAGCCCCTTGAATTATATTCAAGTTTGAGTATACGGTGCTAAATGCTTTTAGCTTTCGTTCTCAAGGGTTCAAAACAGATCTCAGAGGCCACGCCTCTGTAAGAGTAGGCCCAAAGTCAGGCCTCTCATAGAGTTCTGTGGCGCAGGGTGTACTCCTTTTATCTAAGTGTTTTTGAGTACTTGGCCTACTGGCTGGTTTTAGTCATGAAGCTATAACTGGTTGATGCCATGTGTTCATGGAGGTTGAAGGCCCTCCTTTCAGTTTGCATATTGGCACAGTTTTTGTGTTGGCTTCTATCTGACTCATCACCATGGATGGATTGTGATTGCCACTAACTGACGCCACGTGTTTACCGGTTGTAGGCCTTTTCAGGCCTCCTATGTATCATGCTGGAGCTTGGCTTTGTACTCCTTTCGCTCAGACATTTTCTGAGTGGCTTGCCTCTCAGGGTGAGTTCTTGTGTTAAACCAACTGTTTGTTCGGTTTTATGCATTTACTTCCTTGAGCAAGGTCTCCTTTAGCTCTAGTTGAGCTAAGTAGTTACCTTGTTTTCTTTTTTACTCTGTTCTATTTTGCTCCTAGAACTTTAGTGGCCTCTAGCTGACGCCGCGTGTGACAGGTAGGCCTTTGGGGGCCTCCTTTGGGAACATGCTGGCATGTACCTTTTGTGTTTTCTTTGACATTCTTTTCTGAAGACAGTTAAAAGGATTTATGTCGCTGGCTGGCCAGGGCTCCAGCTGACTCATTAACCTCCTTTGTAGTCGGTTTGTTCTGGAGCTTGATAACACTGCCACGAGCTGATGCCACGTGTCTGCTGAGGTTATAGGCCCATGGGGCCTTCTTTAGCGCGTGATGGCGTACGCTGTACTCCTCTTGCTTAAAGAGTAAAAGGTTCTTTAACGAGTACACTGCTCATTGGATTGTGTTGGACGGACTGTTTCGTGGGCACTCACAGCTACTTAATTACTTGGTTGGTAGTGCGTCTAGCATGCTATGTTTTCAGGTGAGTGGCCTTATGGGCCATCCTGGAATACCACCATTTGTGTTGAGTTTCTGTGGGATATTTAGTTAATTTGTAAAAACTTTAGTTATGTTGTAGGCCCTTTTTCAGGCCTCCATGACTATGTGCCTACAGTATGGTCTGTCTGTTAGGTTGAGCTTTGTACTTCCCTTTGGGTTGACTGTGTAATTGTGCTTAGCTCCCTAAGCTGGTCATTGGTTGTAGACTTCTATGAAGTCTCCCATTGAGACCAGCCCTTAGGCTGGTTTGTGCTCCCCTGTACCAGGGTTTTTCTAGCGCACAGCCTCCTCAGTGCTTTAATCAGACACTGAGTAGATCCTAGGATGAGCAGATTATACTCCCCTCAATATGAGGGTTTATAGCGCTCAGCTGAATTCTGCTCTCCGGGATGCCCATCTCTGCGTGTGGGTTTGAGTTGCTCACTGCTCTTTCGCAGTCGCTCTTACTTGCTCTCTTCTCTGAAGAATGCGCTTTGGAGATTCTGTGTATCAGACAGGGCTGGCCCTGACTATGTTTGGCTTTCGCTAGATTAGTACGGCCTCCTTGGTGGTGCTGAGGGTGGACTTTGTTCCCCTCTAGTGACTGGCTAGGGTTCCTTTCGGTCCCCTGGCCACATTCCCTTTAAGGGACCACTTTCCATGGAATGCTGGTCCCAGATGCCTTGAGCAGCCTTGGAAGGCATTCTGCGGAAGGCCTCTTTTAGGCTCAGCTTGGGCTGTTGGCCATAGGGAATGCTGTCACTAACAGCCTTGCGTGATCCGAGGGGGAGTTGCTCCCGGATTTTCTCTGGAACTGCCGGACGTTTGTCTAGTCATTTAGCATGCAGGCGTGGGTATATCGTTCCCCATAGCGGTAAACGCAGAGTTGAAGTTCCCTTTCGAAAGGGAACGTCTCAGGTTACTTATGTATCCATGGTTCCCTGAGAACAGGGAACGAGACTCTGCGTTGCCCTGCCATGCTTCGGGCTGCCTGCTGAACAGTTCCAAGTAGACAAGTAGGTGTTGACTGCTTTCTCAGGCGCTCCCTTTATACTTCTGGGTTCGCGCTATGATAATGTCATAGGCTGTTGCCGGCCAATAGGATTGGAGTGGTGTGATTCTTTGGCATTCGGACACCTGTCACGAGTGATGGTTCCCCATAGCGGTAAACGCAGAGTCTCGTTCCCTGTTCTCAGGGAACCATGGTTACATAAATAACCTGAGACGATTCCTGTTCCTCTGTTGACAGCTATGCAACACTTTGGCGCTTATTCATATGAATTGAGCAGTTTAGTCCAGATTCTCTGAAAAGACACGATCGAACAGACTGAATTTAGGCTTTTATTCACATATAAACATTGATCAGCGAACATAAGCAGAAGCTCAACCATGCCTGCTTAACGTCTGAGGACAAACCTCATTGGTTCATGCAGAAATTCAAACCTGCTGCATAACACGCTAAAATGAACATCATTGGTTCTTGCACGTCTATAGCAAAAAAAGCTTCCATTTACCACAACTGATGTGTGAATTAATGACTGTTTATATGTGAAATAATGACAGAATTTTCATTTTTGGGTCCCTTTAGAGCTTCTCTTTTGTTGACAACAGATTAATAAATGATTCTCGTTACAAATTTGGGAAGATGCATGGTGTGTGTTGCATTTTTCAATGCATGCCTGAGACTGAAAACACTGGATCTCGCACTGCTTATAAGTTAACTACGTATAAATTAACACAATGCCACACTCATTCTGAAAATCTTCGAAAACAAGCTCCGACAGATGCCAACAAACTCCGACAGGGGTAACACACTGATACAACAAAACCAGACGAAGTGTCTGTTGCTGTCTGTCGCCATCTGTCGGTGTGGTGTGAACTGGCCTAAACACATAGTGTGTCAGACTATATATTTCCATTTAAAATAAATGCATTAAATATGGAAAAATCACATCCCTGTTATATATATAGTATAAGGTCTCACACATGGTCTCAAAGCAACAAAACTTCAATTCTAATTTTAAGAGGACTGACATAAATACAATTGGCTCTTAAGTGCAACATAATGATGATGATTTATCTAACTGTGTCCTCACAAATGATGTAGTCTTTGCGTATTTTCTTAAGCCGCGCCTCCTTCTCTTGCTGGTGCTGGGAAAAGCTCACGTCCAGTCGCTCCATCTTGACATGCTCCTGCTTCTCCTCCCTCTGACGCAAGAGCTGCACCAGCAGGGTCAGTCGTGCCTCCTGCAGCCTAATCAAAACACAAGTAAAACAAAAGTCATCACGTACATGTTTGTGCATTGCAGAAGTACAGAAAGTTTCTTTACACTGCTGTTAAAGAAATGTTTACCCTGAAAAAGTACAATAATATAGTACTCTTAATACTCATAATACAAGAGGAGATATTTTGAAAAATGTTTCAGGGATTTTTGTCTGTACAACAAAAACGTATATGGTACTTTTGTTGTCATTTTGGAAATTGACAAACCCCATCCCTATTCACTGTTATTATATGGAAGAGAGTGGCCAGAATATTCTTCAAAAAATGTACATTTACGTTGTGAGTTAATCATGACAGCATTTTCGTTTTTTGGCAAACTTTTTTTTCAGGTAGTACTCACTTCTCTATCTCCTCTTCTCTAAAGGCCCATTCCTTCCTCTCCATCTCTTCCATCATCTTTCTCCTCTTGTCAAGCTGAGAGAGGTCATCCAGCGGGGGCAAAGTTGCCTCCCATGCTCTCTTCATTCTCGCCCTCATGATCATCTCCACTTCTGCCAGCCCTGCGGGCAGCCCACGGCCTGAAAAGCAACCAGTGTTTGTTTTCACACCAAGAACATTAATTTCTGTATAATGATAACTATAACAATATTATGCTGATGTTTTGTTCATTAAAGGGGACCTATTATGCCCCATTTTACAAGATGTAAAATAAGTCTCTGATGTCCCCAGAGTGTGTATTTGAAGTTTTAGCTCAAAATACCCCACAGATCATTTTTTATAGCATGTTAAAATTGCCACTTTTTGGGGATGAGCAAAAACGTGCCGTTTCAGTGTGTAAGAGGACGGAGCTTGAGGTTCAACTTCTTGTCAGTCTGGACGCACTATAATGTCAGAAACTGCGAATGTATGCTGCATGGAGATAGAACAGGTATAGTTTAGTTCAATTATGGTTATAACTTATATTGTCTTCTTGTTTTTATCCACGATATTAGCCAGTTTACCGATGAGTTTTATAATGTTTATTGTACTTCACACAAAATATGAAGCGTCTGTTTTCACTCTAAAAAAATCACTGTAAGAGCTTAATAAAACACAGTGCATGTGTGCATTAAAATATTATCCATAAACTCTCTTTCTCCCTTACATTATCATCAACATACACAGCGAAGTACACAGAAACACTCGGTACAACTAACAGTAAACAAATACATAAAGACCTTATGCCTTTTCAGGTGGTGCTTAATAAACTGGTAAACTTTATATCCGTAAATCAACTCAGATGAACTGTAATAAAGTGCTCTCACCTTCATTACTGCCATATCCAGTATCACTCTGGAGACTGTAAGCTGGATCACAAACTGATCTATCTTTGAGTAACAACTTTTTAGCACAACCTCTGTTTTGTGTTGTCCCTTTGTATTGACATTCGTTCACAAAGCAGTCCGGTGTGAAATGATTTGCGCAGACATAAACCCATAAAAGCCCATAAAGTTGAGGGAGCATTTTCTTTGAAAACAAAATTAATCCACCTCATCTTCAGCGGCTCAGATTAAGGGAGTAAATAGAGAGAGCTATGTGGATTAATCCATCCAGCTACAGAACACCTAAAATGCTTGGGAGACGTTCTCATCAGTGCAGCAATGGTGGACTCTACAACTCGCTGTGAACTTGCTCAGGGCGGTTCTATGTTGAAACGGCAGTGTCTGTCAACATTCGTGGGCGAGGCCTGTGGCTAATGTGACGTCACATTGCCAGGGACCTGGAAACAGCTTGTTCAGAGACACTGCTTACGATTTATTGGAATTAAAAAAAAGGAGTGGTTGGATTTTTATCATTATAGGGTGGTTGTGTACACACACTGCCAACACACATTTATGTCCAAAGACCATGCAAAAGTGAATTTTGCATAACCTTTAAAAGCTTGCGCTGCAGTTTTGTCATCTGTTGCTTGGAATGAAACAGAAGTGATAGTCTTTTCTTCCCTATTGTGACATATATCCAAGTGAAGCAGCTTCTCGAACAAGAAAAAATGGACATGATTTTCTTTATCAGGAATTGATTGGATTTGGATCATTGGATGGTTGTGGTTTGCTATTGCTGTGATCTCATGTGATTGACAGGTTGTCCCGCCCTCACGCCAGTAAAAACGTCATCAGAAAAGAGAAATTATTTTGATTAAAGGTTAAGAAGGCACATGAACTACAAAAAAAAAAAAAATGTGCACGCATAAATAATGATGTGCAGCAAAATTCCTTAAAAAACATAAAAACAAGATTTTTATATCAATTTTATATCCAAAATTCTCTAATTGTCATCTCATTGTCAACCTGAATAGGAGCTAGTGAGAGTCAGTATAATGCATCAAATGAATGTGACTATTATATTTATGCGGTTTACCCCATGTGAGTGTGGCCAGTGTGAGCAACTCAGGGGAGGCTGTCCCAGGACGAACCACATGGTCTGGAGTGTAGGGGTCTGTCTGTGTCTCACTCTCCCGATAGTCAGTCTGAACTCCCACGCTCCGCTGGAACGGAGTGGGGGGCCGTTTATCATCTCCATCAGGAGCAGTAAGGAGGTCAGATCTGTGAGAAAAAGTTGTGTTAGTAGTTCAGAGACAGACTCATAGAAAGACAGAAAGAAACCAAGTAATTAATATCATAGTATTGAATACAATAACTATTAACAGATCAAAGCTTAAGTGACAAGCACCGCATGACTTACTTTGACAAAGCAAATACAACATCAGGAGGAATCTGTTGAGCAAAAGGAATAAGAGGGCTGAGAGAAAGACGATGGGAGAAAAAAGGGAGAAGTGAAAGAGAAAATCATTTTTCTTATTTATATGATTTAACTGTTCAAAGAATTCTGTAATTCTGTTCTGAAATCATAATGTTTGGCTGGTGTCACTCTCACTAATTTTTCTGCATATTTGTGTTTTTTACCGTTTGAAAAACTTCCAGCGGTCCACTCCTGTCACATCAGCAGGGTTCAGTCTATGTATATGATCCCCAGACACAACCCTTACACAGATACAAAAATATAAAGATTATTAATTCATATGCATTACAGCATACACTGCCATTCAAAAATTTGGGGTCAGTTAGAATTTTTATTCATTTATTTACGAAATTAAAAGGGGACCTAATATGCCATTTTTTTAATCTCTTGATTTTGTTTTTGGGGTCTACTAGAGTTGGTTTTCAAAAATTGGTTTTGCTTGAATAAAAAAACAAAAAAACAAAAAAACACCATTCTTTTTCAATTTTTACATTGTTGCAGCTCCTCTCTTCCCAGTCTGTCAGTAATACTCTGTTAAGTTCCTGGACTCAGTTAGTCATCGGCAAGTTAATCATCACATCACATTTTTTTCTTTAAGACTGTTCATAAGTCAAGTACATAAAAACATAGATTAGTATAATTTAAAACCAAAAAGTAACACTGTCTTAAGTACTAGTATCACCAACTAGTGATTAGTCAAAGGCAATCACAGTCTTAACATATTGGCTATGTTTATGCAACTGGCAGCTGAGTCAGGGTCTCGCTTATGGGCTGAAGAGAACTCTGTAGCCAGCTCGTGGGCCTGAGGAGAACTCAAAGGCGGATTCATGGGCTGGAGCTGCGGTGTGTGTGGCCCAGATACACACCAATGCTAGTGCGAATAGGGGCACTGCAATGCTCTCTGGGATTGGAGTGAGCACGGAGTTCTGGGACTGGTACGAGTACAGGGACTGGAGCGGGCTCAGGGATGGACTCAGGGACTGGAGAGGACTCAGGGATTGGAGGTATCACTAGACTCCGGTCAGGGACTGGAGCCTGCACTGGACTCCGGTCAGGGGCTGGAGCCTGCACTGGACTCCGGTCAGGGGCTGGAGCCTGCACTGGACTCTGGACAAGGAAGGGAGTCATTTCTGGATCCTGGACAGGATCTAGAATCATAGGCACAGTGGCCATTCAGGTGGCCATGACGGGACGAGACTCTGGAATGGCGGCCATGACGGGACGAGACTCTGGAATGGCGGCCATGACGGGACGAGACTCTGGAATGGCGGCCATGACGGGACGAGACTCTGGAATGGCGGCTATGACGGGACGAGACTCTGGAATGGCTGTGTTACATATTGGGAAATGAAGGAGCAGAGCGATAATCCAACAGGTAAGGAAATATGGCAGATGATAGATTGCAGTAGACTTAGCTGGCTGTAACATGGTGTTTCTTGTGCAGGTGGAGATGCTGGCTGATGAACAGAGGATGCAGGAAGAAGGCAATGGGGAACAAATGATGACAAACAAAAGATGAATCAGGAACAACAGGTAGGTACTCAGGTGATTCAAATGGGTAAGGTCTGTGGAACTTCTCATAGACAAGACCAGAACAAAATGTGATGGGAATGGTGGATTAAGAAGGGTGTTGACGAGGAAGTGCAGGTGCAGAGAATCAGTGTTCAGGAGATGATATGCAGCAGGTGTGGTAAGGATGGCTGATGGAGTGCAGGTGTGGATCAGGAGGGATGCTGGGAAATGTGGTGCTGAGAGAGTGACTGAGCTGGTGACTGAGAGTGGCTGTGACAGATTGGTCAGCTGACTAAAGAAAGTTGAACATTTAAAAAAAGCATAATAGGACCCCTTTAATACTTTTATTCAGCAAGGTCACATTCAATTTATCAAAAGAGACATATATAAAGACATGTATAAAGATTGGAGTAATTGGAGAAATGGCTTCTGCCACTTTTTACATTTTAAAATAGACCTATATTTTTATATTGTAATAATATTTCACATTATTACTAGTTTTACTGTATTTTTGATTAGCCTTAGTGCAGAGCATAAGAGGACACCTTTCAAAAGCATTTAAAAAATCATACCGGCCCCTAAGCATTTGAACAGCAGTGTATATAAATTGCAAGCAGTGCAAGAAAACAGATTTAAAATATCCCAAAAAGAATCCACAAACAATAAAGAAGAAATACTGTAACTCCAATAAATAAATAAACAGCCAAATCATTTGGTGAATAATTTGTTAGGGAAATGTGCTTAAAACATGCAATATGAAATAAAACCAGTTTTCAAAATATAATTTACTTAATTTATGACAATTTATGAAAGGTGAACTAACCCTTTAGGGGTGAAATGTGTTTTGGGCATGTTTTTTTGTGTTTCATCCATCTATTATAATATTTATAAGGTACTATTGTCTTAAAATGGTGTTCAGATTGGGGATTTGGTGAATTTTACCCTGTCAGTTGCTGCAGGGCCTGCCTCCTCTGCTCAGCGTAGCCCCGCCAACGCCGGTCAATGAATGCAGGCACAGGGTCAGTGGATTCAAGGCGTAATGTATAACGGGGGTGGTGTGGAAGATTACTAAACAAGGAGTTAAACTCTGGGACCTTCCGCTAACAGAAACAAAACAATTATTTGTACTCTTAAAGGAACATATCATAGGTCATATAATTTTTTTTTTTTAGCACACTTATGTTTATGTTTTTTACACAACACCAGTCAGTTTTATGACCATTTTCCACTCTTTCTCTGACCCTTAGAATGAAACAGGCTGTCAAAAAGTAGCAGAAGTACAGAACAAGTTTACTTTCAATAAATTTACTTTTTTAGGAAGGATGTTTAGTTCTGAAAGTTACAGAATGTTTTGTTCAAACCTTGAATGTTTAAGGTTTCTGATGCATTTAGAATGAAGCAAAAATGTTAATGTTATTTCAGATTTCCTAAGTGACTGAAATATATCACAAACAGTCATTCTTAATGACTCACTGGAACTACAATTAGAGCCTAGCAAAATAGATTAACTTGTCATCTCTTTACATTCATCTGTGCCATTACTACCAAATACATTTTAATGTGTTCCCTAATCCATGCTTACAATCCTGACGATATTATGCAGAGCATGAGAAAAAGAGAACTTAGAGAAGAAGAGTAATAGAGGAATTCCCTATACAGAAATCATAATGCGATAATGACTGGCTGTACATTATCCTGAATGCTTAATACAAGTCAGATAAGTAAATAAAAAGTATAATAAATAAGTAAATAACTGGACCTGGAATATTTTAGTTGATTTGAGAAATTGTGTAAGAAGAAAGCGACATAAACTAGCACAGTATAACTGGCTGGCAGGGACAAACGCAGCCTAGTGTTTAGTGGCCATTATATTGAATTATGTGACCACATAATGCTGCGATTGATTGACCAGTCAGTGTCAAGTATTCCAGAGAGATAGTAACTCAAACTAACCACTTCAGTCTCTGCAGGGTCTTCCATTTTTTTAGTTTATTTCGATAACCTAAAACAATTCAGCAGTTCAGACTTTTTATCCCTTTGCCAACCTAACATTATTTTGCTCTTTTTTATACAACAATTTATCCTGTTCTGTTTATCAATGATAATGAACTAATGTTATTGTTATTGAATAAGTGCACTGTAATGTCAATTTAAAAGTTTTACTTTAAAGAATATTTTGAACTAATTTTTTAAATAATCATTTGTTATGCTTTAACTATAGCATGTTTTTCAGTATTAAAGTTAATATATTTTAAATGTACTAAATTGCAGTTTCATCATTGCAAATGTATAATTACAGATATATAAGGTATTTAAAAACAATATATTAAAGTTTCAATAGAATTGATGATTAAAGTATGTTTTAGTTCACCATAAATGTTTGTCAGTACATTCGACAGTTCGACACTTTATTTCAAAGGCAATAGAAATAATTATGAAATTACATGTAGGCCTAAGTCACAGCCTACTTCACTGAGTTGGTTGGGGGAGAAATGAGCTCTGAAGTTCAGCTCGAAATTTAATATAAGTTTAAACTATAATACATTTTCTTTTATATCTTTTTTATTCTACTGTCTCATTCATGAGGCAGTCTCATCTTACCACACGATCCAGTGAGGCCTGCGCTCGGAGGTTTTCCCTGGCGTGATCCACATCAGTTGACAATGTATATACTGGATCTAAAAACACCACCATCATCCACATTTCAACTTTTTATGACAATACAATTTATGGCGCAATACTCTCTAATAATAGACATATCTATTATATATTTATATTGTAAAAGTCAAATAATAATTTGCAACTGTATCGTATTTACACGTAACTCACCGTACAAATAATCATATGTCCTCTGTTGTCTGAAGCCCCTACTGCCCTCATTTTTCTTCTGAAATGCGCGTGTGACAGAGACGCTCATGTCTGCTTGTAACGTTAGCTGGTATGTGTTTATTTGTTAAGAGATTGGGGTAATGGTCACCATGGAGATCGTAAACATCACTTCACTGCCGCTATAACACCGCTAGGGGGCAGTCGATACAAACCCATCATGACATGCTCGTAGTATGTAAATAACTGTATGTTGTTTTTCCGGTCTGATGAATGATGAACTCCTCTTTATTCATTCGTAATTAACGGACGCTTTATATAGACACGTGGATGTAGACATTAACTATTGGAGGCCAACTGTACTATTATCATGTACTTACAGAGATACTGGAAGGTAAATTTGATAAATTTGTTTTGATAAATGCTATTCGCTGCCTTTCGAGTCCCCAGTAAAGATCATGATCATTGCCTTACTGAACAATATCAATTTAAAGCTGTTAGATCGTTTAAAAATATTTAATGTTGATTATAAAAATATTTGGAAACATTTTTACAACATTTTAAACTTTAAACTTAAAATTACTAACTATCAAAATTTTCTATATCCCATTTTCATGATATATAATGGTTGGACAATGAAACCGAAACACTGGCCATTATAGTGTTGGAGAGTTTATGTCTGTATGCACGGCCTGGTGGCCAATCTTCACTGATTTTATATTCCATCAGTAAGAGCAGAGTGTGAAGGTTGAATTAGCAGAGCAAAAGCACAGCTGTACATAAAATATTGCAATCTACACAACATAATGCAAGACATACCAGAGTTCAAAAGATACAAAATGTTGGCGCGTATCTCGCTGGCTCATTTGTAACCATTTGACCTTTGGTCACTCGTGCCAGTGCCAAATGTCGGTTTCATTGGTGCCAACAGTGCAAATCTTTGGCTGTAGACAATGTGAAACGTAATGTTCTTTGATGAGTCCACCGTCACCGTCTTTCTCACATCCGTGGGAATTACAGTGTGAAGAAGAGCCAAAGATGCTTAACACTGGACTGTTGCTGTCCAGAGAGAAGAACAGAGGTGGATCAGTGATGGTTTGGACTAAAATATTCTGGCATTCACTACTGTGCTTGATGGGCATGTCACTGCCAAGGACTACCGAACCATTCTAAAGGACCATGTGCACCTAATGGTTCAAACATTGTACCCTGAAGGGGGTGCTGTGTATCAGAATGATAATGCACCAATACACACAGCGAGACTTGTGACAGAATGGTTTGATGAACATGAAAGTGAAGTAGAACATCTCCCATGGCCTGCACAGTCACTAGATCTGAATATTACTGAGCCACTTTGGGGGTATTTTGGAGGAACAAGTCAGAAAACGTTTTTTCTCCACCAGCATCACATAGTGACCTGGCCACTGTTCTGGAAGAGGAATGGCTCAGAAACCATTCTGGCCACTCTGAAGGACTTGTATCTCTCATTCCCAAGATTAATTTATGCTGTATTGGCCACAAAAGGAGGGCTTACACCATACTAATAAATTACTGTGGTCTAAAACCAGACGTCATAAGAGGGGTAATACGTCAGTCTAAAAAAACAGGCCTTGCAGTGCTAGTTGCTTGTCAACAGAGGTTGCCAAAAACACACTGAAACCGTATTTTGCGCATTTAACTCTAATGTCTCTTTCTTTTACTTGTGTAGCCTATTAATAGCTTGTAGGGCTGTCAAATCGATTTATCGCTATTAGTCACATCTAACATAAAAGTTTGTTTTTATATAATGTGTGTGTGCGTGTGTGTGTACATATATATGTGTGTGTATGTGGGGGGGTGGGGGTGGTCATATACACACAGAATAATCTCGATAAATCGATTTGACAGCACTAATATATATTTATGTTTCATGCCCAGAGGAAACTTTTATTACTCAGAGGTTGCTTTGTCTCATAGCTCAGGAGACTTATTAGTTGTGCATCTACATATGAACCTTCTATTTACTGTAATAGTTTGTAATGCCTTAGAAGTTTAAAGCATTGTGTTGGTATCTACAGTTTGTAGGTCTGGGACAATAGACCTTTGGAAAAATTTGAAGCATTTTATTCCGATTCACGGCATGTTATAATTGCCGTAGATACAAGATAACAACAAGCAACGTTATATTCTTCACATCCTCATACTCAGAATTTTGTGTTTATTTAGCAACACTGTCAATGCCAAAATAAATCTGCATCAGCCACGTGTGTCAGATATAAATCTGTTTATAGTTAGTTTTTTATCTGTTTGCCTGTTCTGTTGTAGTCTAGGTTGTTAATTAGTCCTGTCCTTGTTTGTTTCCTTGGTTACTGGTTTGATTAGAGTCCTTGTTTCAGGTGTGTCTAGTTAGTTTCTACCTTTGTTTGCCTTGTATATATACCCTGTGTTTTCCCTTAGTCTCTGTCAATTCTCGTTTGTGTTTTGATGTGGTTACTCTTATGTTTTTCCTGGATATCCGTGATTAAAGTCTACCTTTCTGCATTTCTCCTCGTCGTGCGAGTTTATACACCATGTAACGTAACAATGTGGTGTAATTACAAGTTCTATGAGGATGTGAATGCTATTTACAAGTCAGAATCTTGTAATTGTATGCTGTTGTGGGTCTCCCTCGGTAGAAATCGCGTTCCGGGGGAGGAGAAATGGAAACGCTGAGACACCGCGGTGCAACCGCAAAGGGCACTTTCACTTTCGCGATCAAAGGGGCAGGGGCTCTATTGAAAGCAAGTTAATTTAAACTTTCAAATGGCCAGAAAGGAACTAAAAACATATTTAAAACAGTTCATGTGACTATACACAGCCTTAATGTTATGAAGCGACGAGAATCAGTTTTGTGCGCCAAAAAAACAAAATAATGACTTTATTCATAAGTATATAGTGAAGGGCGATTTCAAAACACTGCTTCATGAAGCTTTGAAGCTTTAATGAATCTTTTGTTTCAAATCAGTGGTCAAGTCTCGTGATTTCAGTAAACAAGGCATCGTTACTTCATAAGACGCCGACGAACTAGTGCCGACGAAAGCAAACTGCGGGGCTGGCTCACGTCGGCAGCGTTGATTCAACATGTCGAATCGGCCGAAAAAAAGCAGACGAGGACCAACTTCAGCCGACGGTGTGGAACACACTGAGTCGGCCGACAAACAAAAACTGTGTTCCTGCCTATAAGTGTTTCAAAATTTCAATGGTTCACGTGACTTTGGCAGTTTTTTATACGTGCTCCGAACCACTGATTCGAAACAAAAGATTCGTAAAGCTTCGAAGCTTCATGAAGCAGTGTTTTGAAATCATCTTTCACTAGATATTGTTGAATAAAGTTATTATTTTTTTTGGCACACAAAAAGTATTCTCATCGCTTCATTGGTTGCACCACTGTAGTCACATGACCAGTTTTAAATATGTTTTTAGTAGCTTTCTTGGCGTTTGAAAGTCTAAGTTAACTTGCTATTAATGCAGGCCTCACGAGCCATTGGATTTTATCAAAAATATCTTAATTTGTGTTCCGAAGATGAACGAAGATCCATCAACAGGTGTGGAACAACATTAGGGTGAGTAATTAAAGACAGAATTTTCATTTTTGGGTGAACTAACCCTTTAAGCAAAAAATATCTGTAGCCATTTGAAATTAGAGGCAACCACTGCATTTTAATCACAATCCAAACAAAGATGTTACACACATGTAGCACGAGCAGTTGTTTTTGATTTGAATTAGATTTAAAGCAAAAACAGAATGGTGTGACTTTAGATTTGTGAAATTATTCTACAAAAGACACCTGCACAAAACAAAAACAGCAGACGGACTGAATGAAAATGCAAATTCACTAGGTGGCGCTTATGGTACAGCAGCAGTTTCTTCGAAAACACTACTTTATACAGACGCAAGAAGAAAATAAAATTTCAACTTTTATGAAGACAGTCAGTTCCTTTTCAAGAGATCCATTCATATAAACTTTTACCCCTAATGCAATATTTATATTTTTCTCTCTATATTTCAAGCATTGCGAACTGTAAGCTTACTGTGCCTGGTACAGTTTCTCCCCTCAGGCATGTTTAAAGTGTATTGCACGCCTAACTCAAACTCGGGTATCATCAGTTTCCCATTATTAAATGCAACTTGAGAAGGCGTTCATGTCCAATTTCTGAGCTTGAAACTCATAATTACGTTTATTCCTATGGCATGTTAAAACAGAATTATGGTAATTCCGACATAGTGGGAATGCAGCTTTGTTTCAGGAGCATGAATCAGCACATACTTTAAAATGGTCCCTTGAAAACCTTGGTATTCACTGCATATAAGAGTGGTAATAAAATGTACAATAGTAGTTTGGGGCATTATTTGGGCATTATGGCATCATTGTGGGAGGATGTGGTTGTTCCCCCCTCAGTGGAAATCATGAGGGCCCCCCGAAAGCCTGGGGCTCCTCAAGCAACGGCCCTTTACATAAACACTGTAATGTCATATACTGAAGACTTTGATTACTATAAACAGACTGTTTTAGGCTACCTTTTTTCACCGTTTACGCCATGTTGCAATTACCGTAGTTACGAGATCTGAACTTGTAAAAAGCGTTTCGCGTAATTACAACTTGTAAGCTGGGAATATTCTGAGAGCTCTACTTTTGTACCACGTGACCACCACCTGATTGCTGCAGATTAATTTAAGCGTTAAAGCTGTAACTTCTCTCCACCTCATCTATAAGCAAAGACTAAATCAAATATGTATTATAACGATTGTGAAATAAAAAAATCCATTTCAAAATCATAAAAAACTGTGATAGTTAAGTGAATCAGTTTTCCCCACCCCTTACAGTTTGTGACATTGTTGAGATCTCTTTTAATCAATGGTGGAAATTGGTGAGATTCACTGGGTGGACCCTATTTGCGAATATATATATTTTTTTAAACCATAGATGCAGAAAATCCCATGTTACTTATATATGAAATTTGCATAGGCCTATAATGTTTGGGGGATATTACAAGGATAAAAGATGGAAATTCTTCACATTTTGAACTGGAACTCGGTCCCCCTTTGAAATTCACTTCCCCTCCAAATTTCCAGCCCCACTTTTAATACTAGAAGAGATACTACATTGAGCTCTTTTGTGTTTTCTCTTGCTATATAAGAGAAACTTTTCTAGCACACTCTAATAGATAGTGAAAGTGAATGACTTATTATTATGATACAATTTCATAAAATACAGAACCATAAACGATGTAAGAACAATAAACCTGTGGCTGTTTTTTTTTTTTTTTTTAACAGTTTTGTGGTTAGGTTAGCCTGCAAATGCTTCCAACCTCTTCTGGCAGAGAAGTTGCTCTCTTGCCTGTTCTCGTGATAGACTGAAGCAGAGGTGGTGAGATACATGCTCACACATTCACAACCGAAAGTAGATGATCTGATTTGCCGTAAATGACACAGTCTTCACAGAAACATTTTAGTTGATTGTTTGTTTGTGGCTTGTGCTCTTAACTTTGCACACATTCAATATGCGTTTGTGTGGGTGTGTGTTAAAAGACAGAGAAATATGGCAGATTTACCAACAAACATTATTTACTCAACACATTATATTAAACATAATAAAGCATCTTGTTTGGAAATTCAAATTCCTACTTCAGTAAATGCACCATGTTTCCAACAATGACTGTGCTTAGACACCAAGATATGCCAAGATATCAAAGTCTACATTCAAAAGTCAAATATTTTAATATAAGCTCAAACATTTCTCATCAAATTCTTCCAGGACCAAATGCTATCTGGTTGCTATCAAGTTGCTATCTAGATGATTTTTGATTTACTGTTCATTACAAAACTAAGTTGATACTTAAATGAAACATAAAGATGTACTACGAAACAGCAACCTCTGAGCAATATATTTTCCTCTGGCCCACTTTAGCACAGGTGATTTCTGGGAAGATTCTTCAGATTGTGCAAATGTGAGTTGCTCATGGCATACAGAAGAAATGTGTATTTATGTGTGTCTCCAAAGTATAAGTTGTCTACATTAAAGTTTATTTACTAAAGCATCTCCAACACTAATATTGTTCTGATTACACAAGTGCAGTAATATACCATCATATCTTGTGTGGCCATCAAAATTGACCAAACTCAAATTTAAAACAACTGTTGGGAGACATAGAAGACCACTGTTGTTCATCTAGGTCTGAGATGAGGAAAATCACAATAAAAGGGCATATATAGTCTCATATTATATTTTACTTTAAACAGATTCCCAGCTGAACTTCCTCAGCCAGTTGCTGCCAGCTCATTCTCAAACATTTCCAGGGCGATGACTGTTCTTGCCAAACTAATAATAACCCCACTAATAATAAGTGGAATTGTTCAAAGGTGGATTTTTTTTTAGTAAGCATTGGGCTCACAGGATCAAGTTGTTTGTTTACCTCTCTGCTGAATGTATAACCAAAGAACAGTTGGGTGTTTGTGTGAGGGGAATGTGTTGATAATGTAGGTTTTGAAATATGTCAGCAGATAAAGGCCATTTTTGACTACACTGCAAATTGCAAAGAGCGTGTTCTTTCTAATCTATAGCACTTCATCAGACATCTTACCACACCAACACATTTGATCTGACAATGGCTAATATCCATGTGTGATTGGAGGGGGGCATGCCTAACCACATCCTGTGTGCCTGCATCTGTCTGAACTATGCACAACATCTGCACAAGAATTAACTGACTCTGCTGTTTTTCATAACCTCATTTTAACATGCAAGGATTGTCCACTAACTGAAATAGTGCTACATAATTATACACCTAAACTTCACGAAAATTCAACCTAATGAGATGTGAAAAAACTGAAATTAGTAAAATCAATACCACACTATATTTATTACGGCACAATGGTGCAGTATGTTGTGGAGATTCATCAATATTTAAATTATATATTTAAATCATGGGGGATTCTTAGGGGGAGATGAGTTGTTGAGGTTTTTGAGGCTGACAGAAGCATCTGAAAAGAAACTGTAAATGTAGATGTTTATTTGGAACCAAGTGACATTTGTGGTGTGACTTTTTACAATAATGCCACTGATTGTGGTTGATTGAATTGTATGGCAGTCATTGCTTTAGGCCAGGTGTTCAAACTGTGTATTCTTCAGAATTAGGTCTCTTTCCTCTTAAAAATGTTTGCCTAATCTTTGGACAAAACTGTACACCTCTGACTAACATTAACAAGATATATGACCAGTAAATGTACTAAACCTTCAATATCCCACACTTACTAATGTGATGTAATGGAAATTAACTGGAATACTCATGAATTTATGATTCTGTTTCCATGTGCTGAGCACTCACATTAACCTGTAACTAACATGCTGTGCACTAACTGTCCTAGGAGATCAAGATATTGTATCACATCATAATCAAGATACTGTGATTGAAAAACTGACAGGTCAGACATTATACACTTTTACTCTTTTTCATGTATATATAAACTGGCACTTCATGAATAGGGTACAAGAACAGAAAACTCATATAAAATCAATTGACCTTAAGAAAACATTGATTGTCCAACTGTTTAAAGAATTTTGTAGAATCACCATTTTACGGGGGAATATGTACGCTAGATGTTTCTAAAATAGCTGCTTTTCCTGTTGAGATAATAGCTCAACGTCACATCTAACATGGTTATTAAAAAAAACATTAGGCATTCTATATGTCACTGCATTTAATTAAACATTGCATTAAACAACACAAGTAAAATAATAGAACAAAGAATGTTTTAGTAGGCCTATTTAACTGTAAGCTTAAAGCTAGTAAATATTTTAGCAGATTCACTCAGCATTTAAACACGGTTGTCTCTTCTGAAACTAAGCAGTGTTTACCTGGCAACTGGTCCTCTTTGTAGCAGCATGAAAAATATTCTAAAACTTTTTAGAAAAATTAAACACATAAAGCGAGCAAAGCATGCTCCCTTTAATATAATCATAGCTTTCAATCAGATGCCTGCTGTAATTAGAAGCCTTTAACTGTCTACAGACAGAGCGTGAACACAAATAAGCACGGGACCATTTGAAAGCAGCTGTCAAATGCAACGAATTGAGTTGGAATAGTCTTAGCTATTGGACCCGCAGTCCACCTGTGCCTACCGCGCGTCCGCACCGCACCCGCACTGCACCCGCACCCGCACTGCACCTGCACTGCACCCGACAAGTAAATATTAATCCACCCGTTACATAAAATCTGGCGGGTCACCCGTCGGGTACCGCAGGCACACGCCGGCGTGCTGGACTCTGTATAAACGCGCCCAGAGACTACGGAAAAACATACGTAGAGCAGCCGAACACAGTGAGTGTGTGTTAGAAATTAGGAATGGCAAGAGAACATTGTGCTTAGTACATTTTTCGTCTTCAAACCAAAAATCCTGTCTGGTTGGCTTGCTGGTAATTTTCACCTTGTGCTCATAGTTTTGATTGAAATATATCACAGGCAGTTGCATACAGTCTAGCCGAAAATGTAAACACACCCAAAAGCTCAAACTGGATCTGATAATTCCACATATGCATATGATTGGAACTCCAGGCAACTACAGTTCTTCACTGGAAATGAATGACTTTTAGGCCGTTTACACCTGGTATTAAGATGCGTTTTGGTCGACCAGATTACAAATGGAGGACGCTAAATATATGTGTAAATGGGGTAGCATTTACATCGTAAAGAAGGGGCCAAATATTAAAGATTAAGTAAACATTTAGCCAATATTAAGCATTTAATCTACTGTGTAACAACAATATTGCATTACATTGCAAATACATAATGCATTTTCTATTTTTATTTCCACAAAAAATCTGATTACTTGATTAATCGTCAAAATAATCGATTACCAAAATAATCCTTAGTGACAGCCCTACCCCATTTACACATATATTTAGCGTCCTCCATTTGTAATCTGGTCGACCAAAACGCATCTTAATACCAGGTGTAAACGGCCTAAAAGTCATTCATTTCCAGTGAAGAACTGTAGTTGCCTGGAGTTCCAATCATATGCGTATGTGGAATTATCAGATCCAGTTTGAGCTTTTGGGTGTGTTTACATTTTCGGCTAGACTGTATGCAACTGCCTGTGATATATTTCAATCAAAACTATGAGCACAAGGTGAAAATTACCAGTATTATATATATAATATTTACTTCAACATTACTATTCTATTCTCTAACTATTCTCTGCCCACCCTCTGACCAATGTTGTTTTGGACCCCACTGACTTTAATTTTTTTTTTATGTTCCACGGTAGAAAGAAGGTCATACACGTGTGGGACGACATAAAGGTTAATAACACAATATTCTTTTTTGGACAACTTGTATTCATATCATAAACATAATACCTTAGAGGCCTAAAAACGTGGATAAAAAGTTGAGTTGGCTAAAAAAAATGTTGAGTTGGCTAGAACTGTGAGAGTCAGCTGGGTGAGAAAATGAAACTAAAATAGAAGAAACAATTTTAATATTGTCATACAGTATTTTTTATTTTATTATTATTATTATTTTTTTGTTGTTGTTGTTGCTTGTTTTCTTTGTTGAAATGGGCAAATTACTTACAGGAAGCTGCAAAGCCGGCCTTACATTGTCACCTTTCGCCCCCCTAGTGAGAATTCTTCAGATCATCATGAAACCGTAAATACTCTCTGCTTATACACCATACTAAAAAGAATGAATAAGGAATGTATGAATATATCCACACAAAACAACTGACTGCCAGTACGTCTGGAAGAAAAACATAAAAGGTTTTTTGGAGCTAATCAATGTAAATAGTTTATAACATTTTAGTGTACAAATACTGGTAATTTTCACCTTGTGCTCATAGTTTTGATTGAAATATATCACAGGCAGTTGCATACAGTCTAGCCGAAAATGTAAACACACCCAAAAGCTCAAACTGGATCTGATAATTCCACATACGCATATGATTGGAACTCCAGGCAACTACAGTTCTTCACTGGAAATGAATGACTTTTAGGCCGTTTACACCTGGTATTAAGATGCGTTTTGGTCGACCAGATTACAAATGGAGGACGCTAAATATATGTGTAAATGGGGTAGGGCTGTCACTAAGGATTATTTTGGTAATCGATTATTTTGACGATTAATCAAGTAATCAGATTTTTTGTGGAAATAAAAATAGAAAATGCATTATGTATTTGCAATGTAATGCAATATTGTTGTTACACAGTAGATTAAATGCTTAATATTGGCTAAATGTTTACTTAATCTTTAATATTTGGCCCCTTATTTACGATGTAAATGCTACAGCCACTGTAATTTCTTGAACAAGAACATGTTGACATCAAAACATGCAAAGGGTTTAAACTTCTATTTTGAAATCGCGATGAACAGTTTGCATATTTAGAAATATGTATTCTCCAACCCGATCTCACAGCAATTCGTACGTATTTTACAAGGTGGCTAATTCGTACGAATCCATACAACCTCATACATTTTTTTTCTAAATCGTACGTAGTCGACAAATTCATATGAATTAATACGAATTACCTACCCCAAACCCGTCACTGGGGTTTAGACAAATCATACAAGTGAGGTCGTATGCATGTTACGCAATGTTACGTATTCCCAAATGCACGTTATTGGAAACCCAAACAAACAGCACATGCAGAGATCTAGTTCGTGAAAAGCTTCTATGAACGGAGCCGCTCCGAGACGGAAGAAACTCGTAACCTGCACGCATGTAAATAGTGCAGCGCTTCACCCTCAGCGCATATATTTATTTAATGGAATCGCAGCCTTTGTGATTTCACAATACTATGCTATATTATCATTTTAAATGTTTTTTTTAATACATCGCGCAGCCTTAGAAAATGGTCTAATAATGCGGTTCATGGATTGTCATCTGTGGAATGCACCACTTCCGATATTTTGCTGGTTACTGGACACGGGCAAATTGCAATCGAGGATTTAAAAAAAATCGAGTACTCAAATTGAATCAAGGAATCGTGACAGCCTTAAAATGGGGCCTAAAAGATTTTTAGCTTGTCCACTTTCGACCACTTCCAGAGACGTAGAAAAGTCATTGCAAATCAATGCATTCGAACAACCACAAAAGACTGCCTACTCTCTGCCTGAACATTAACATTAACACGTAAACATTATGTGAAGCAAGCCAACCAGACAGGATTTTTGGTTTGAAGACGAAAAATGTACTAAGCACAATGTTCTCTTGCCATTCCTAATTTCTAACACACACTCACTGTGTTCGGCTGCTCTACGTATGTTTTTCCGTAGTCTCTGGGCACGTTTATACAGAGTCCAGCACGCCGGCGTGTGCCTGCGGTACCCGACGGGTGACCCGCCAAATTTTATGTAACGGGTGGATTAATATTTACTTGTCGGGTGCAGTGCGGGTGCGGTGCGGACGCGCAGTAGGCACAGGCGGACTGCGGGTCCAATAGCTAAGACTATTCCAACTCAATTCGTTGCATTTGACAGCTGCTTTCAAATGGTCCCGTGCTTATTTGTGTTCACGCTCTGTCTGTAGACAGTTAAAGGCTTCTAATTACAGCAGGCATCTGATTGAAAGCTATGATTATATTAAAGGGAGCATGCTTTGCTCGCTTTATGTGTTTAATTTTTCTAAAAAGTTTTAGAATATTTTTCATGCTGCTACAAAGAGGACCAGTTGCCAGGTAAACACTGCTTAGTTTCAGAAGAGACAACCATGTTTAAATGCTGAGTGAATCTGCTAAAATATTTACTAGCTTTAAGCTTACAGTTAAATAGGCCTACTAAAACATTCTTTGTTCTATTATTTTACTTGTGTTGTTTAATGCAATGTTTAATTAAATGCAGTGACATATAGAATGCCTAATGTTGGTTTTATTGCTTAGGCTACATGTGAAAATTATTTTTGTCTATCTCATGTCATGAAGGTGATTTAATGCTGGTGCGGGTCGGGTCGCTGTTTTATGTCAAAGGGGTCAGGTCGGGTACGGGCTAAAATTTGTGTTTCTATCGGGTCGGGTGTGCTGTTAACTGCGGGTGTGGGGCGGGGGCGGGGGCGGGTTTATCAAACAGGACCCATGCAGGACTCTGCGTTCATATATGTAAATTGCGTGAGCTTATTTTGTCCATTAGATCGAGGACAGAAGTGGTTGAAAGTGGACAAAAGAGACCGATTAAAACAGGGATGTGTCTGCCTTGTCTCTTTGTGATCCGATCGAACAAAACGCATCTTAATACCAGGTGTAAGCAGGGCCTTAGTCTGTCATTTGTCAGAGATAGTGAGGAAAATAATAAATTGAAATGATCCAAATGAAATGATTCATTCTTTTGAATTGTAGATTACAGCAGGAGATAAAAGGTCACGTTACTATAATCATTCTATCAGCTAGATAAAGCAACAAAAAAGACAATAAATAACACCATCAACACATCATACACTACCAAACTGCAATCTTCTTGCACTAAGAAAATGTTTTCACATGACTGCTGTGGTTAACAAGACAGGAAGTCAGCATTTTCATGTGGGAGAAGAGTATGAAATGATAAAAATGGAGGAGTGTACAACAGCGTCACACTGCTGAAGGAAACAAAAAGAGGAGAACTCAGACAAGGGAAAGAGACAATGAGTGAAGTTTGATAGAGAGATAAACAGCTCCACAAATCAGCATGTATTACTGTATTCTTAAAACCTTGATAAAGTCAGTCTAAGTTCATAGTAAAGAAAAAGAATGTATGACATTTCAGTTCTTTTGAAAAAGTGCGCATAACCTGAGAGAACAGACAAAAAAGTACATTTAAAGGTGAGCGAAGAGGAGTCTGACCAGAGATTTGCACTGTAGCGATGGCGAAAAGTCAGACATTGATGGTTGTCGTCCTCCTAAGTATCTTTATGGCAAGAAGTCACTCAAAAGGTGAGTGTACATACATTTTTATTGATACTCTTTTGATCTCACTGTTCGTAGATGGTTTGGCCTTCAGGTCTAATATCTTCTTAGTCTAGCATCTTGATATTTTATTTCTAATGGACTTGTTATTTTATTTGTAATAGAATTCAATTTATACATTTATAAGTGTCCCAAAATACTTTTTGGGTATTTGCTTAAAGGTGAAAATCTTGGCGTTGTTTAAATCAGTCAAAGTATATTGAAAGTGTGAAGTGAATCATTATGGCTTAACTGCTGATCAAGTGAGAAAAAGTATACTCTTATATCCTTCCACTTAAAATGTAAAGACATTTACGGTGTACTTATACTGTAACTGTACTTCAGTAGAGCTCATAATGGATGTACAGCAGAATGAGAAAACGAGTTATATCACGTGCATTTCTAAATGTGTTTGTTGCTATTTTGAGAGGACATGCCATGACGAAGCGGTCTTCCTCTCATGGGGGATTCTTAGGGGGAGATGAGTTGTTGAGGTTTTTGAGGCTGACAGAAGCATCTGAAAAGAAACTGTAAATGTAGATGTTTATTTGGAACCAAGTGACATTTGTGGTGTGACTTTTTACAATAATGCCACTGATTGTGGTTGATTGAATTGTATGGCAGTCATTGCTTTAGGCCAGGTGTTCAAACTGTGTATTCTTCAGAATTAGGTCTCTTTCCTCTTAAAAATGTTTGCCTAATTTTTGGACAAGACTGTACACCTCTGACTAACATTAACAAGATATATGACCAGTAAATGTACTAAACCTTCAATATCCCACACTTACTAATGTGATGTAATGGAAATTAACTGGAATACTCATGAATGAATGATTCTGTTTCCATGTGCTGAGCACTCACATTAACCTGTAACTAACATGCTGTGCACTAACTGTCCTAGGAGATCAAGATATTGTATCACATCGTAATCAAGATACTGTGATTGAAAAACTGACAGGTCAGACATTATACACTTTTACTCTTTTTCATGTATATATAAACTGGCACTTCATGAATAGGGTACAAGAACAGAAATCTCACATAAAATCAATTGACCTTAAGAAAACATTGATTGTCAAACTGTTTAAAGAATTTTGTAGAATCACCATTTTACGGGGGAATATGTACGCTAGATGTTTCTAAACTAGCTGCTTTTCCTGTTGAGATAATAGCTCAACGTCACATCTAACATGGTTATTAAAAAAAAACATTTTTTGTGCTTCTAATGCTTCTAATGTTTTTTTGTTTGTTTGTTTTTTTAAAATAAAAAGTCTTGAAAAGTCTCAAGTGAAGTGCCAGCTGTGTTACATCTATTGTAAGAATAGAGCTGCTGTGTGTGTTGTAACTATTTTTAGGGTTAAAAAAAAAAAGGAAATGACACACCAAAGGATAAAACTAGTTTGGCATGGCAGGGAGAGATATGTTCAGTGTATAGAGGGGGGAAAGATATCACAAAATGTGTCATAATACCCCAATTTTACACTTCTTGTCAAAAGTTTGAAATAATTAGTTTTTTGTTTTATGTTTTTAAAAAAGAAGTATCTTATGCTCACCAAGGCTGTATTTATTTGATTAAAAATACAGTAAAAAGGTGATGTACTACTGTAATGTTAACATAACTGTTTTTATTTGTATATATTTTAAATTGTAATTTACTTCTGTAAAATCTTTCTAATATGCTGATTTGGTGCTCATTTATTACTGATACTCAATTATAAATAATGGTCCTTGCTATTAGGACTGTTGAAACAGTTTTGGCTGTTTAATATTTTTGTGAAAATCACAATTGTTTTTTCAGGATTCTTTGATGAATCGAAAAATTGAAAAAACAGCATTTATTTGAAATAGAAATCTTTCATAACATTATAAATGTCTTCACCATTTTGATTAATACCTCCTTAAATTAACAAAAGTATGATTATTATTATTGTTTTTTTTTTTATCTTACTTTTGAATGGTAGTGTATCACAGTTTACCCAAATACAATATTAAGAAGCACAACTGTTTTCAACATTGATAATAATAAGAAATGTTTCTTGAGCAGAAAATCATCATATTAGAATGATTTCTGAAGGATCATGTGACACTGAAAACTCACAGGAATAAATTTCACTTATATATTAAAACTGTTTTTTTTTTTTTTTTTTAAATTGTAATACCATTTCACAATATTACCCTTCTTTCTGTATTTTATCAAATAAATGCATTTTATCAAATAAACTTGCTTGGTGAGCATAAGAGACTTTTTTTAGCATTAAAAAATATTAATTATTTCAGACTTTTGACCATATATATAAATATATAGTTTAATTATATTTTAATTTATTTAAATTATATTAATTTAATAAAATTTAATTTACATTAATATATGTTAAAAGCAGATCACATTATTTATTTATTTATTTAGTAAACAGACATTTTACTCTTATCCAATATTACATCTGATTTTGTACAATTTAATTTTTTTTTTCTTCCAGTTTTCAGAGAGCAGACTTTTGTGGCGGGCAATGATGTTACTTTATGGTGTGCTGATAATGTCACTGATGTCAAATGGAATGAATTAATTTTTATTGTGTGGAACATCAGCATGCAAGGCAAAAAATGTTATCTTGGTTTGTCACCCAAACTGGACAACACTTGTAATGATGGAAAGAGGCTGGACAACACTTCAGATGGCGTTTCCTTATTCATTCCCAAGATTTCAGTGGAAGATGAAGGATTTTACTTATGTGATTTATCATATAATGGAGGAAGCAATGCTGTAAATATCTCTATAAGCGGTGAGTACAAACAGAATTTATTGTAAAAATATTGCAAAAACTGTGAAAATGTTTTAAATCACAGGTTAGGTATAATTCCACTAACTAATCACTAACCATTGATGTTACCTAGTTTCATTTAGTAATAGACTAGTTACATATCTCTGTTTCAACTCTCTCTTTCATCATGAGCCAGTGAAGAATTCAATTCATTGTACAAAAACAAAAAAAAAAAGGATTTAGAGGTAGCAATAAAGACAATAGTATTTACCTGATACACACCGATATTCAAATTAAATGAAAGTTCTTTGATTTTAGTTACCCGCCTGGAAACTCAGCTGGACAGTGAAAATGATCAGAAGATTGCTGTCTGTAATGCCATGTATAAAAAGACGCAACCCACTCTTCATTGGGAACCTGCCTTAAACTTTTCCTTCACTGTCACTTCTGTCAAGAAGGTTGACGCATTTTTCATTATGGAGAATCGTGTACAACTGCCTGATGATGTGACCATCAGTACCCTCACCTGTGTGGCTTCATACCCCTCTGTGTCCGGCTCTGTGCAGCAGAAGAGCACACTCGATCTTACAACACAAGGTGAATTTTACACACTGCATTTCAAAAGGAATTGACAGTTGTTTTCTTAAGTGGAACAGTAGTAAATTCTGTTTTGAAGTGTCAGATATATCAGCTTTAAATGAAATATGAGACATATGATGAGTAAAGTAAACAATTACATGTACATATTATATATATATACATCAATACAACATTTCATATGTGGTGAAAATGATCACCATCAGAAAATGACCATCAGAAAAAAAGAGAGAATTCTCATTTTATGCATGTATATACATTGTTGGACATGTTATCGGACAAATAAACCAGTGAGAGTGTGAAAAGTATTTAGGAGAGGTAACGTTCTAAAAGTCCACAGGGTCAAATTTGCAAATATTTTGCAAAGAAACACCCTTTGATGAAATATGGAGCAAATTTGACCTAATTTAGTACAGTGGCTTGTATTAAAAAGGAATCGGTTTTGACAATAGGCTATTACAGACTATTCAGACCAACTAATGTTTACTAATACATTTTTACATCTTTTAAAATTTGTATTAGTTAATGCACTGTGATCTAACATAAATAAACAATGAACGATCGTATACAATGTACGAATGTATAAACAAACATTAATAAAGGTTAATAAATGCTGTAATAATGTTTTACTCATAGTCCGTTCAAGGTAACTAATGCATTAACTAATGTTAACAAATAAGACCTTATTGTAAAGTGGGTAACACTTTACAATAAGGCTCATTTGTTAACATTAGTTTATGTATTAACTAACATGAACTTACCATGAGCAATACATTTGTTACAGTTTTTATTAATCTTTGTTAACATTAGTTAATAAAAATACAGCAGGTCATGGTTTGTTCATGTTAGTTCACAGTGCATTAACTAATGTTAACAAATACAACTGTTGATTTTAATAATGTAAGTAAATGTTGAACTTAACATTAACAAAGATTAATAAATGCTGTAGAAGTGCAGTTCTTTATTAGTTCATGTTAACTAATGTAGTTAACTAATGTTAACAAATTAACCTTATTGTAAAGTGTTACAGACTATTTAATTTTTTTTTTTAACAAATGGGGGTGAAACAACATGTTTTCCCCTTATATATCACGTATTAACGTTTACACTTTAGTGTTCTTGTTACATGTCACATGTACTTGCTTTAGTAATAACAGTAAATTATGCATAATTGCACGCAACTAACCTTAAACTAAACCCCTAATCCTAACCCTAAATCTATTTATCTATATCTACATTGTTAGTTAATATCACTTAGTAAATGTATAATTACACTGTAACAAGGACACCTTCAAATAAAATGTAACCCACATAACATTAATTATTATTACAAAGTATTCTGTCTTTTCAGATAAACCAAACACAGGAAATTTTTCATGGACAATTCCTGGCATTTTATCTGGTTCTGTTATTTTCATTCTTGTGTCTCTGGCCGTGGTTTACCCACTACGCAGAAAGCTAAAGCACATAAGGTTGGTTGTTTAACTGGCTTGATTTAGTGCTGTTGAATCACTTTGCATGATATGATGATTAATGAATACAGCTGTCTTATCAATATCTATTTGTCTTTGTGTTCTCTTTAGTGCATTGAAGATGCTTTGCTGCAAATCCAAAATCTCACCACCAGCTGAAGACAAACCACCCCAGGTAACACATCTCTGTCAAACCTGTTTTATGTTGTATACTGCACCAAACTCTATTATTCACTATGCAGGGTCCATTGTAAAACCTCACTAAAGTGTATGTCTGTGTGTGTTTAGCCTGGTGATGTTGAAGAGGTGGAACCCTATGCAAGTTATATACAGCGAGTCAATTCCATCTACAACTCCTCAGCTGAACTGTTCAATGCCTGAGAGACACACTCACTTTTCATGATGAAACAGGATATCAGAAGGGTGCTGAGAATTAAGAGGGCAAAGACATTTCTGTGGTCAAAATTGCACATGAAAAACAATACTAGTGGAAAAATAGTCATCTCAAGAGAGCATCCCCAAAGCAAACAGTGCCTGGCTGAGGAACAAAAGTCACACTGAGTCAAATCATGACAGGTGATGACACAGGAACATTTGTCTTAGTATGTGACGAGGAATGACTGGGACAACTTCAGCATCAGTAATATCACTAATATGTAGATTTCTACAAGCCTGGTTAGATATTAATCATTTGAACAAAATGTTCCTTTCGCATTTGTACGGATATCTTTCCTTTCAGAGAGTAAAAGGTAATAAAAAATCTACCCATTGTCCACTAATAATACTAAAGTTTTTTCCTTGTAAAGAGACGGTATTTTACATATTGCACAGAATTTAAATCATGTAAATAAATGTTATTATTACTTAACATTTCAGTATTGCATATGTTCTTATTTGGTCTTTGAGTTTAATTCATCAACTCAACCTTCTCACATAAACACACTTAAAAATAAAGGTTCCAAAAAGAGTTTTTTGTAGCAACCATTTCACTAAACAGTTCTTATGAAAAGATCAGTTTTTCTCGAAGTGTGAAGAACATTTTAATAATCTAAAGAACCTTTTTCCAATAATTAAAGGTTCTTTATTGGCATTGATGGTTCCATAAAGAACCTTTAACATCCATTGAACCTTTCCATTGTACAAAAGGTTTTTTTAATGTAGACAAATGAACTTTAAGAACTGTATACTGAAAGGTTCTTTGGGGAACCAAAAATGGTTCTTCTGTGGCATCACAGTTAAAAAAAAACAAAAAAACAACCCTTTTTGGAACCTTTTTAAGTCTATAAAGAACCTTTATATGGAATAGAAGGGTTCCATGGATGTTAAAGATTCTTCATGGAACCATCGATGACAGTAGAACCTTTATTTTTAAGAGTGTACACTGTAAAAAATGATTTTATGGTGAAGTAAATACTACAGAAAAAACAAATGTAATTTTTACATGAAAATTAGTTCAGGCAAGAATTAAAAAAGCTATTTAAAATCTATATTAGTACTCAATTTAAGCTTGTAGAAATTAAAGCGTAAATATCAGCATTATAAAATTAAGTAAAACTACTCAACTTTTCTGATACTGGTGTTCCCATCATGCACTTTTCGCTGTTTTCCAGCTGTTTTTACACTGTTTTATCATTGCTTTTGTGGTTATGTTTAGTAACTTGCCATTTTCTGACGTTCATTTTCTACTCAAAATGCCACATTCACACTCAAAAACGATCCATCGAATGTTACCGTCATTGTGTATTGTGTTTCTATGTTCAGGTGCCACATTATTTCTATTATGTAGATATGGTATCTACACAATATCTATTGTATTATTTACTTAGATGTTTCTAAGTAAAGCAAGCACTTTAAAAGCATGGTTTAATTCAGTGTTATATTGTTTGAGTAAAATGTGTTGCAAAAGAAACTTCAACTAATTAGAAATTACTCAACCTTTTATTGGCCAAGTGAAAATTACTTATTTTCTTTGTTAATTTTACTTTAAGTAGAGTTACTTAATTTCATATTTGAAATTGACTTGTTGTGATGTTGGTTGTATCTGTATAAATAGGCCTTTCTAACGGGCCAGGGTTAGGCTTAGGGTCAATAGGTCAGTGTTAAATAGGGAGTATGTTACTTGTCACCTACTTTTAACATATCCCCTTCAGTGTTACATACGAAAGATTTGAAGTCAGATGATGGCGAGTCAGACCCTTTGAGTATTAGTCATTTGTCCCTTGAGGTGAAAATCGCACACTGCCCCTTTGATCTTACCCCTCAGTGTGGTTCAGTGTTTAGTGGAACAATGTGGAAATTTAGGGGTAATTGTATACCTATCTGAACGCTTGTAACTGGAAACGAGAGGTACGCCCTCAGATATCACACAGATACTCCTGCAGAAACTGAAACTGGTGGGATGCTGATCATCTTCTTTTTTGCTTTTCTGATTTGTCGTGGGATTCCCCAAGAACAATGACAGTGTTATTTTTCAAGTGATCCAAATTTAGATCTTGAAGCTTCTTACCTTTGTCCCTCGCTCTACTGCTATTATCACACTCTACATAGCATACAACATGAAAAGCATATTGCTCCCTCTAGTGGTTGTTTATTGGTAGAATAATTTTTATTGGAATCCCTATGAAAGCTATACATTAACAGGGGTGTAAAACACAAGCAAAAAGTAAATATTTGGTCATTGTGATTTTTAAAAAATCTTAACGCTATTTATATATTTTGAAGAAACTTCTTGTGGCTACCTCTCACAATTTTTACTTCAGTGAATATTTCTCATTGTAGATTTATTTTTGAGAATTGATTCATGTACAGGTATCTTGGCTTTGTTTTTTGGACAGTTATTTGGACATTTCTACCATTATTGACTAAGAAAAATAGATAGTTCACTGAACATGTCACGCTATATGGGATAAGTTGACAATGTATTTCTTTAATTTCTCATGCATCTCATCCCAAGCCTCCGTTGCCAATTCCAAAACGTCATTTCAGAACTAGTAACGGAGGTTTGAGCCTTGATAGCAGACTAATACAGTTGGTAGTTACTAACGCTAACGCACACTATAGAACATATAGCACACCAATCAGATTCGAGCATTCAACAGCCCCGTAGTATACAATAAAATTACATTAATATTTTAAAATTACAACATACGAAATGCATATAAATAGTTGTTCACCAGAAAAATGTGATAACTTGCCTCTGATATTAATGAAAAGTACTGTTGTTCTAAGAACATGTTGCTTTATTGTAGGCCTACAGGTAGGGTGAAGTCAGCTAAAATGGGCCAAATAAGGTTGTTGCGTCATATCTCTTTAAATTTTTACAGCCAATAACAATAACTGATCTTGTATTGTTGCTTCAACACTTGTTGACATGTAACAATAGTTTTGACTGGTCTGAGTTTTGTAAGGGCAGAGTGTTACATGAAGCTTGTCAGAGAAATTGTAAGGAAAGTGAGCCTGACAGTAAATTTCATTCATCACTAATAAGGGTACTAAAGCAATTATAAGTAAGCTTACCAACAAAGTAAATGTTTATGAACAAGGTTTTGACATGCTCTTTCAAATAAAAAAGTTTAATTTAAAAAAGAAACTTTTTGTGAAAAAGGTAATTTTAGTTAGAAATGGCTGGTTAAGCTAAAATGGGCTGCATACACACACACACACACACACACACACACACACTTTTACACAGAAATTGAGGGTGAAAATAGGTTTATAGGCCTAGATGTATCCATACAAAATCTTAACAGTCTTTTAAAAAAAAAATGCATTGCAGACATATGGCAAAGGAAGGAAACAGAGAGATAAGAAGAGAGAAGAGAAAGGGAAAGAAAGGAAGATGTCAGTACAGTACAATGTTAAGACTTATAGCTACAGGAAATGTTAAAGTGATTTTTTTTTTGTGAAAGATGTTCTAATCTTTAACAAAACGTTTGATAGATATTTGACAAGCGTACACACATGCAAACAAAAGACACTAATGCACAGAAACACACACCTATACAACATGATCAGTTTATTTTTAATTGCATTTTTTAATGAAATATTCGTTCAACTTTCTATTTAATGAAATAAATTTATAGTGTTGTTGCAATGGCACACTAAAGACAATAGTGTCAATTTACTGTTGAAAATAAAATGATTTCAAGCAAAATTACCTGTGTTGATCTCATTTTTTTTATTTTTTATATTGGCCCATTTTAACTGAACAGCTGGCCCATTTTACCTGAATGTTGTGCCGTGGCTAAAGAAGGGACCTGCTGATACTCTAACTCTCATAATTTTAAAACAATTATACTTTTTCACATATTTAAGAGACCCATGCTATATATATATATATATATATATATATTTAAGAGACCCATGCTAATTTGTAAAAAATATCATTAGATCTCATGCATAGCTAATTTGATGGTATTATAAGTCATTTGCCAAAATGTGGCCTATTTTAGCTGACTTCACCCTAATTGACTCTTGTCTGATTGTATGTCAGTTTAGTTTTATTTTGTTCACTTGTTACCCAACATATGATGGTACTGGAATTTTAGTTTGGGGGACAGAATTCACAAAACAATAACGTCTCAGGTTATGTATGTAACCATAGTTCCCTGAGAACCAGGGAACGAGACTCTGCGTTTGAAACGCTATGGGGAACGTCACATGTGACCCGATGTCTAAAAGCCAACTATCCAACAACTCCAATCCCTATTGGCCAGCGACAGCCTATGACGTAATATGGCGCGACCCGGAAGTATAAAAGGAGCGCCTGGAGAAACAGTCAGAATCTATCGCCTTGAGGGACTGTTCAGCAGGCAGCCCAAAGCATGGCAAGGAAACACAGAGTCTCATTCCCTGGTTCTCAGGGAACTATGGTTACATACGTAACCTGAGACGTTCCCTTTCGAAAGGGAACTCGCTCTGCGTTTTAAACGCTATGGGGAACGATATACCCACACCGCCATGCTTAAGGAGAGTGCATGCCAAATAATATGGCTGACAAATGTCGAGCAGTTTCGAAGGAAACGCTTAGCAACTCACCCTCAGGTCACACCAGGCTGTCAGTGACAGCATTCCCTATGGCCAACAGCCCAAGCTAAGCCTCAAAAAGGTCTTCCGCAAAAGGCCTACCAAGGCTGCTAAGGCATCTGGAACCAACTTTTCCGAAGAGAAAGTAGTCCCTTTAAGGGAATGTGGCCAGAGAGACCCGAATAGAACCCCGGCCAGTTATGAACCCTCGTATTGAGGGGAGTATAATCCGCTCATCCTAGGATCTACTCAGCTCTTAATTAACGAACTGAGGAGGGTGTGCGCTAAACACCTGTTTAAACAGGGGAGCACAAACCAGCCTAGGGCTGAATCTTAGGAGGAGGCCTGATTAAGACCTCCTCCACCTCCTCCTATATATAGGAGGTGAAAGAAAAAGAGGAGAGGGTAGATATAAATCGCCCTCATGTAGCTGGGGAATCGATTACAAATGCAACAGTGTTTACAATCGATCACCCATCTCACTCTCGCTTCTTCCTTCTCCCGTCTGTCTGGGCTCAGAAACAAATCTGAACAGCTAGGGGTTTTTCCATGCCCTCCCGATCTCAAATGTGGAAATCAGGAAGGAATGGAAAGTTTATGGGAGCTGCAACGTTCATGGATAGAAAGGAACGGCTCGTCGAGCCGTCCGCACGCAGCCCCTTTTTTAACGCGCTCTCACAGCAGCTGCATCCTGCCGAAAAGCGCGGCCCCTTTCTTAACGCGCTCTCACAACAGCTGCATCCTGCCGAAAAGCGCGTCCCACAAACACCAGCAGCTCTGCATACACAGCAGTCAGAGGAGCGCTCACTGCTGGACGCAATGACGTCTGTGTTTGACAACTCATCCTCGTCAGCCTCTAGGGAGAATACAACTTTCTCAACTTCCCAACGAGCTCACCTCCGAGCCCTATGATTGCAGCCACCGTTATGCCTCAGAACAAACGGGGCCAGAATCACCAGGCACAGATGCTGACACCTCTTCCCTCGGGAAAAGCGCCAAACAAGAACGGAGCGTCCTGATAGGGAGACGCTCACAGTAAACAACAGACAAACACACAGACAGCGCCCTCAAGCACTGTCTATGCGCACTCCTCTCCAGACAGAAAACACCCAGAAATGTGTATATCAAGTGTCAAACCCTGGGACATGGATGGACACACCCTTTTGAACATTTGTAAGGCATATTATAGAATCCCTTACCGGAGTCGACATAGTCGCGATCAGACAGAACAGACCCGAAAGACAAAAAGATACTGACTGTTTCTCCAGGCGCTCCTTTTATACTTCCGGGTCGCGTCATATTACGTCATAGGCTGTCGCTGGCCAATAGGGATTGGAGTTGTTGGATAGCTGGCTTTCAGACATCTGGTCACGTGTGACGTTCCCCATAGCGTTTCAAACGCAGAGCGAGTTCCCTTTCGAAAGGAAACTTGAGATTTCACATTTCTCATTTTTGAAATGCGCGCTTGAAATCATCTTACAAAACATAGTCAGAGAAAACATACATTTGTGTAATTGGACCTGTAGTCATAGTTATGCTACAGTGTATGTAAAGGAATAATTAGTTACCAAACCAAACACATTTGATTCTTCTTTAATGATTGAGAACTTGCTAGTAACCTACTAATTATTATTATAGTTCTCATCATTGGACATAAAATGCACTTTTATTCACTATGCACATAAAGGCATTTATTACTTACAATGCATCAAAATACAAAAAAAAAAAAAATAAAAAATTATACTTTATGTTGTAAATATGCAGTGACAAAAATAGATCTGAAATGAAAACCTCCATAAATTAAAATTAATAATAGTAATAATTAAAAAACATTAATATTATTGCAACCTCATCAGTACATGTGTATCTCAGGTGTCTATTCCGGTTGAATGTGCTGATTTCAGCCATTTCAATGCTCAGCCCATGAGCACATAATCATCTGAACAGTCCTCACTACTTTTGTGCTTGCTTATGTGTGTTGTGTTTTGAGGGAGCTTTACAATGGCATAATCACAATCATTGTCTTCCAGATCTTGAATATGCCTTTCTGGATTGATGGTAGTGTGGTCAATGGAGGCATAGAGGACATCTTCTGTCTGTGGGTCAGAGAGAACACAAGCATGTAAATTATGCTGAGGAAGTAAACTGGCATTTGAAAAACTTTCAGTATCCATTGCATTAGTGTGTGATGAATGCCACAGCACTAATGTTTACTCTGTGTATAAAATTGAGGAACTGTCAGAGAAACTGTGAACTTTTCTTATTATCTGTTTTAGTTAAAATTCTTTCTTTCTTTTTTTTTTTATCCTAAAACTTTATTTGTTTGTTTGTTTGTTTCCCCACAACTTCTATAAAAAAAGAAAAAGCTGTATATCTAATTTTATCATATTGTGTGGCCTAAAGGAGGATAATAAATCAGGGTGGTGTCGCCTTGTGGTTAAAAAAAACAAAACAAAAAAAAAAACAATAATAATCTCTTTCCTGTCATTCTCCTATGCTGTTTACATTGTATTGGCAGTGCAGGCTTCCAGGTTCTACGTCAGAATGCTCATTATTGGCTGATGCTGTTCACGTGAGCAATATGACACATGCATGTGATGCTGACGCAGGAGCCGGCCAATAATGAATCAGCATTATGACGTAGAACCCAACAGCATATAACATGTGGACTTACATCATACATAAAATAAAAGGGGTAGTGGGAACTTTGGGCACGTAGCCCTGCTGGGGTTTCAGGATCACATGACAGTATGCCGGACTGAACTCAAGGAACGTTTCACTGACAAAGAAATGCCTGCAGGTCCCCAACCCTCTTGATGGAGGTAAGCGTGGTCAGGGACGCCGTCTTCAGTGAGAGGGCCCTAACCTTAACTGACTCCAGCGGCTCAAAAAGAGCTCTCTGTAGGCCTTGCAAGACCACACAGAGATCCCATGAGAGAATAAGGCATGGAAGGTCCCTCCTGGTGCCTCTGAGAAACCTTGTAATTAGGTTTGTGTTAGGGGAAGAAGGAGGTGGAAACTGGCGAACGTTCAACATAAAACTTAAATCATCAAATAAACAAACAACAAAATGAAAGTAAAGCGGCAGCCCCTCATGGGCGACATAAAAAAACCACAACATAAATGTCGCAGGCCTGGTTCTCTCTCGTCCTACACTGTCGTCACTCCTCCTTTTATTCTTCCGGAGCTCCTTCAAGCCACTCAAGCCATGCAGGTGATGCTCATTAGGACTCACGCCATCACCCTCGCCTGGCAACTCAAGACCGGTGTGGCGCTCATTAGCACTTGCACCCCCAGCCTCGCTCTGTTCCCACGGCTCTTGGCCCCGCCCTACTTGTCACGGTCCTCATTACATAAGCATCTGACACAGCGTCGTGTTCCTTCAAAATGGAATGTCTTAGGTTTACATATGTATGTATCCCTGTTTCTCTATGAAAGGAACGAGATGTTACAATTTTAGATGTGCTTTAGACACCAGGTTCCGTGGACCCGTCCCCATGTCGTCAGCATATGAACCGGGGTTACATAACCCTAAGATGATTTTTAATTTAAGAGGGTTTTGAAATACATGTTTGAAATCATCATACAAAACACAGCCAGAGAAAACACACATTTGTGTAATTGGACCTAAAGTTACTTAGATATAGCCCATGGGACAACGAGTGCCAGCCCTGCCTAAGTATGGTGTTGTTTCACTCAACTATGTTTTGGCTAGATACAACTTTGTACAATTTTGTATTTTACATATTTTGTATGTACTTCTATTTATAAATGTAAGTTATTGTGTCATGGAAGTTGGTCAGAAACCACCTTTCTTTTGGAAGTGCCTTCATCCAAAAACAGTTGTCAGTTACTGCAAATGACTGTCTGGGCAGTGAGACACCTTTGGTTTTAGTGCTAAATGTACTTTAATGCTTAAATAGGAAAAACATCCTTTTGAAAGATAAAATAGCATTTGAAACTTTCCAAGAAGTTAAGTGTGGCCATTTATATGTAATTTTACGCAATGTAAAATTACAGCACAAAATGAATGAATCATCTCATACAATTACATAGCAGAAGCATTATACAAAGGAACATTACATATTGTAGGTCTGTCTTTTCTAAAGGCTTGAGGTCAGTAGTCTTCTTTAATGAACCAGTACCCTAACTAATTGTACAGTGTACATTTTTCTAAAGTACTGTATTAGTTAATTTATGAATTTGACATGTCAATGAAGATTTCTATTGGGTTTATCCTAACATCCTTTTATCAACATTGTAAAATATGTAAATTTATAAATTTGACATTGAATGCACTGAAGATTTCTATTTGTTTAATTTCCTTTAAATGCTTGTACCAGCGTCATAAATTGATCGTAAGTTTGACCTCAAGTCATTTGCTTTGACATACTTTCCCACCTGGATTCTATTTCTGTCACACTGGTACCATCATTTTGGAGAAACAGGAAAAACCATTGTGACTAAATGTTTATCATTTGAATATTACATTAAAAAGACTCATTCAGATCAGCCTTCATGAAGCCCCAAAATGCAAAACAAGCCAACACATCATCAACCGTTTTTTGAGAAGGAACCAAAAATACCTGTGATGAAACTGACACAAGATCTAAACTAACGCCCTCATGTTGTAACATCAGTGTTATCAGATGTGCGAATTCAGTACTGCAGATATAAAAAGAAGGGCTATATACTGTATACATGTATATGAAATGAAAATGTAATTTTAATTGTACAGCTTAAATGTATTATTTTAGTTTAACTGCTTTTAACTACAGTTGCAAAGAAAAAAAAAAAAACTTTATTAAAGGATTAGTTCACTTTCAAATGAAAATTACCCCCAAACTTTACTCACTCTTAAGCCATACTAGGTGTATATGAGTTTCTTCTTTCTGATGAACACAATCTGAGATTATTGCAGTTAATAAATATCCTGACGCATCTGATGGCAGTGAGCGGGATCAACAAGTATGAGCTGAAGAAAGTGCGTCCATCATAAACATCACACGGCTCCAGGAGGGTAATGAAGGCCTTCTGAAGTAAAGCGATGCGTTTGTGTAAAAAAAAAAAATAAAAAAAAAAAATCCATATTTCACAAGTTATGAAGTAAAATATCTAGCTTTCGCTAGACCGCCTTCCGTATCGAACCCTGCTCACTGCCATTATAAAGCTTGGATGCGTCAGAATATTTATTAATTATGTCTTCGATTGTGTTCATCAGAAAGAAGAAAGTCATGGTTTGAGGGTGAGTAAAGCTTGGGCTAATTTTTATTTGGAAGTGAACTAACCCTTTAATCTTCTATAAAACATTATGGCATTCTTACCCGTGTGCCTGCTGTTGTTTCTCTCTGAAGGTCATTATCTTCTAGATAAAACATGCAAAGTACATGTCAAGAAACAGTCACTTCACAATGTAGCCGTTCAGTGTACACAATGATTATCATAGCTGTCCTTCAAAGTACATCGTCACAAAACTGACTGTCAGCTACTGAAGTGCTGCGTTTAGTGTGAACCACATGAACGTTGACATAAAACTGAAAGCATGTTTGCATCTCTACCAAAGGTTTGATTAATCAAGTAAAAAGGCACTTCCTTATTAATGCATTAGCTGGAACATGCTATTTCAGAGTATATTAATTGATCAATTCTCTTACCAGTGCTTTCAGGTTTCTTCTTCCTGAGGATAAAAATATGTAAATTATGTAAAGTCACATACACAATGCAATTTTCCGTTTCCAAAACATTTACATACATTTAGACTTTACAAAATAAACATAGACTTTAAAACATAATAAGCAATATATTTATTTTAGATTACTTATGAAGTCCCAATAATAATAATAATAATAATAAACAGAACTCTCAGTAAATGATCAAGCTCTATAGATGCCCTACCTTCGCTTGCAGCTTAAATTTCCCATAGTTCCAACAAGCTCAATGTGGTTTGTTTGCCACAGTATAAAAACTGAAGCTACAACCACAAATTGCAGACTGCGAAATTGCCAGTGTAGTCTGAAACCAGAGTTTCCACCCCAATCAGAGAGAATAAGATGTGAGAGGTCAGATGTAGTAAAACAAGAGAGGGATGAAGAGAGTGATTCAGTGTAAAGCGGTCAAACAGCCTGCTTGTATTTCGTTTGTATTTCCTGTGTTTTGTGGTTTTCATTTGCCTCAGAGTACATGCCATGAAGACACGCTTATTTTCATGTGTGCACATTTTCACCTCTATTAGTGGTATCTCATATCTGTCTAATGTGTGTGTTATTTGTTATTCCCACGACAGCTCTTCTGTGACTCATCTGCTGTATTATTTTATTATTTTCACTAATCTTCCATATGACATATGTATGCAAATAGTTGTCACCAGGAAAAACAAGCAATACAGTGTCTGATGTATTTTTTCATTTAGATGAGTAGTTGGAAAACAAGTTTCCCAAAACTATCTATGAATTGTTGTTAATTTCTCTTTCATATATAGGCATGTATATCAATGTATTAAAATGCTAACAACACAATTATTCATAGTGTCTTTGAATTAATAGCTATTATAGTTCCACCATGAAAAACATCTTCAAAGTGTGTTCAAAGATATGATATTTTTGGTTTCTGACAGTTGATGCTTGTTAGGCACAGGAAGTTAAACATTTCCTTCGAGACCACAAGGTAGATTCAAATAAAACTCTGTAACCATGAACTACTTTGCATTATTATTTATAATTATAATTGACTTTCTTTTGCAATCTGCCTATACGTTTATGCCTTAAGCTCAATGAAGAACACAAAATGCTTTTTTCGATTTTGTGATCAGCATGAGATTCCATCAGATAAGCAGCAGACTCTTTCTTTACACTGTCATCCTTAACCCTGTAGGGGTCAGTATGAAAACACTCAAAGTTAAAAATATACAGTAGATGCAAACAGCCATTAAGGAGCCAAGCACAACGAAGGCATGATAAGTCATGCCAACATGGCTGGGAGCATCAGACCAACTGCCGAAATGAACAATTAAAGGCCTATTAAGATCATCATTATCATTTTTGGCAAAATAGTTGAAAAATCATAATCATACATTCAATAAAAATGATTTAATCGTTTATCACTTTCGACCAATAGGAGGCGCTGTGACCAAATTAATGTGTTGTTGTCAGAGTGAGGTGACAATAAGAAAGTTTGGTGTCAATATGTCAAAGCATTGCAAAGATACAGCCTCAAGAGTCATTTTGGCATCATGCCTCAACTTGGTTGCTGCGGTATTTGAAATCTATTTCAAAGTTTTCATCTATTGAAAATCATCTAACGAAATCCATAACTTTGTGCTGGCATGGTCTGAAGATGATACAATTCAATTTTGGTGAAAATTGGACAAACAGTTTTTAAAGAAAAACAAAATGGCAGACAGGAAGTTTGGCCGATTCGTATCTATGTTCTCGGCATGACTTAAGGAATCTATTATGACCAGTTTCATTACAATAGGATAATCTATTCAAAAATGATTCACATTTTTAAACTTTTGCCCCAAAACGTTTTGAGTACTGTCAGGGCATGGTGCCAAAGACCCATACCGAGTTTCGTAACGATATGCTAGTGCGTTCATAAAATACAGCATTTTATGGCAAACTGTTCAGAAGTTATAAGCAAAAAGAGTAATTTTTCATATCTCTGGACCAGTAGGTGGCTCTGGGCTGAAACACAGCAGGTATCCTCAGGTCATGCTTGTGATGACATGTACCAAGTTTGGTCAGAATACAATAAAGCATTGAAGAGATAAAGCCTTCTATTCTATTTTCTATTAGTCTATTTTCGCAAGTGCTACTTAAAATTTGTTTGCATGTTTTTCGAAAACGGTTTAACAAATCGACTTGAATACCATAACTTTTTGTCAGCATGGTCTGAAGATGATCTGATTCAATTTTCATAAAAATCAGAGCAACGGCCTAGGAGGAGTTGGCGGGAAAATAATTTTGTTTCTAGCCCTTACAGTTCAAAAGTTAGTATCATAAACATGAGTGCAAATTTGGACAGTTGGTGGTGTTAGAGGGATTGAGTTAGAGACTCCAAATCTGGTATGGTGACAGTTCAGACTCTCCTCTATCTGTGTGTCAAATTTCATAAATTTCCCGCAAGCAGTTCTATGGGCTGCCATAGACTCGAGCGGAAGAAGAAAAAGAGGAAGAAGAAGTATGCCAGTGTATACAATAGGTGCCTACACACCTTTGGTGCTTGGCCCCTAAAAAAATTAGTATACAAGTAAATGAGTGCTAGTGATGACATATTTTTCTAGGCCAACCCAGAAGTTACAGTAGCATCATGCTGGTTCCCTCGACAAAAACCCAATAAGATTTTTCCATTTTCCAGGCTTTTGGATTATTGCAGTAAATAAACTCTGTGACAAACAAAAGCTTATGATTTTTACACATTTTGTTCATCATGATAATCTTCACAAATTAAAACAACTTTTATGAATTTTGAAGCAGAAATAAATTTGGCAGAAATCAAAAGCTAAAGGTTAAAGGCTGTAAACTATCAATACCATGGACACATAATTTCAGTGTTAAGCTTCCAACAACTTTTCAGTCTTTGTTTGAAAACATTTCCTTGTTGAAGAGCGAGATTAAAAACACAATGAGGCTTTGAAAGCAGACTGGTGAGTAGATGAGTTTACCTGTTCAGCTGATGGCATTTGATGTTCCCAACAACCTTTCATTTTGCCACATGTTAGCAACCGCCTTTTACAAGACGAAGTTTCAAAAAGTCACAGGAGAGTATTACTGATGTATTTTATATTGTAGAATAAAATGTGGAAATGTCTTGAGCTTGTGTTCACCATAAAACTTTTTTTAAAGCATTTAACTCTATTTAAAAAACCTTTTGAAAACCCATGCTAAATTGTTTCCGGGTTTTGGCCTACAAAAAATACGTCATCCCTGCACCACTCTATACCACCTCAACTTTGTAGCTCTTTCTGCCAGCAGGATGTTATAAAAGTAGAGCACACTTTTGCTGAATAGTCTAAGACAGCAAGTATTTGGCAACTTTATCCTTGATGTCAGACACATTTCTTTATGGTGGATTTCAGCGGGGATGAAAAATTATCTGTGTATCACCCCTATCTTCTTTACTCTGTTGCAGCTTACTTTGGGTGAGAGTTACACTCTTATGTATATTATTTTTAAGGTTAAACATTAAATATTGTTTTATGTCAGCCTGTCAAACTGTTTTATGAAACAATTGCTGTATGTATCTCATAGGTTTTTTTTTTAGGGATCTTTATTTGGAGCACAAACTTTTTTTTTTTTTTCTAAAATAGGATGCTGTTCAGTAGTACTAAATGTGACGATATGCTGTTTTTCATGGAAATCAACAATAATCAGTCTATTTCACACATTATTTAGGATCAACAGTGTTTCAGGGGAACATACAGAGATGTGGAAACAGAGTTACAGAGTTGCTTTTCTACTCTCTTAAATAAATAATAAAGGTTCTTTATTGGCATCTATGGTTCAATAAAAAGAAATCACTTTCCATTGCACAAGAGGTTCCTTATAGTGGAAGAAGATTCTTTAGAATATAAAATGTTCCTCACACTAAGAATTTTTTTTTCTTTTAAGAGCTTTTCCCTGAAATCAATTATTAACTTGATCCCCTCTCTTGTTAAAGGTATACACATATCCATACTGAAGGGACAGACTGTAATGTTCCCTCTCCCTGAATTTCCATTGAGGACCATTAATTCAATTGAATGGAAATACCACACAATCAACAAAACCATCCTGCTGGCCAAGATCAATCTAAATAAACAGCATTCAAAAATGTTCAGCAAGAGGACTGGAATGCAAATAATGGAGAATGGTACACTTCACATTGAAGATATAAAAGATGAAGACTCTGGGAACTACTCTTGCACCATCATTTTCCATGATCAAAAGATGCAGATAGAGCAATTTTTTCTTCAAGTACATAATGGTACCTTTGTTTTCTATCTTACGGATAACTCAAGGTCATTTCTCTAGATAATCAGACAATAGGATAATAGAAATTCTGTAAGGGATGTGTATTGTTTTGTTTTTTTGTAATAATCATTTGTTTTCTCTGCCGAAGACTTGAAGACTGAACCTCCAAACAGCACACTATACACCACAACGTTAAAACCATCAGGTACCTTCTCATTCACTTCATTTAACGTGAACATTCAATTAAAGGCACATTCCACTCTTTATATAAGCCTTTTTCTGAAAGAAAATGTTGATTCAATCTTCCCACACTTTGCTCAGTCACCTACACATACATAACAAAGACTTTTAAAATAAGTGGCCATTATGCAACTACAAAGCATTATGTCACTTCCCCCATGAAGAATGAGAAGTAAAACATTTTAAAGTGGTCATATTTTATCATTGATTAATTGATTTATTGATTTATTCATTCATTTCAAAGCCTGAATAACATTGTCACATTATTATAAAATAAACAGAACAGCTCAAGGTTATATTTAGGAACTATCATATTCCCACCCCTTTGCCTCACAGTAACTATGCAAGTCATGTTTCTGATCACCCAATAGGCATTGTTAATATGACACTATAATGTACTGGACAATGCTAAATATTTACATACACTATACAGATCGTTACAGTTGAAGAACATTTTGTTTTCTTTGTTTTCCTTTTGCTGTAGAGTTCAGCGTTCCTGGCACAGCATTGATCACAATACTTGTGTGCTCAGCACTTGCAGTCATCTTAATTGTAGCCACTATTTTCATCTTTAAATGCAGAAAAAAGTGTTGCTGCACTTCAGGTTAGTGTTATTGTATTTTATTATTTATCACTTATATAAAAATTATAGGGGTACTTCATATGAAAATGTTTTCAAAGCATCACTTACTCGCCCTCATGTTATACCAACCCTAATTATCTTTCTTTCCTCTTTTCCATTATAATGAATGTCAGCGTGAACTAGTGTAGTTATGACAAAACTTCTATTATCCAGAAATTTGGTCCATAAAACTAATTCAATACACTAATTGTGTAAGGAACGGACTAAAATGTAACATTTTATCTAATGAAATCTTGCATGTTTTGTATGAATTAGTTATGATCGAAATTGGGTGTCTAAACTATGATCTGTCCAGTGACATGAGGTCAGCTAATGATTCAAGATGCTCAGATCAAAAGATGCAGATAAAGCAATTTTTTCTTCAAGTACATAATGGTACCTTTGTTTTCTATCTTACGGATAACTCAAGGTCATTTCTCTAGATAATCAGACAATAGGATAATAGAAATACTGTAAGGGATGTGTATTGTTTTGTTTTTTTGTAATAATCATTTGTTTTCTAAAAACTAATTCAATACACTAATTGTGTAAGGAACGGACTAAAATGTTTTATCTAATGAAATCTTGCATGTTTTGTATGAATTTAGTTATGATCGAAATTGGGTGTCTAATGATCTGTCCAGTGACATGAGGTCAGCTAATGATTCAAGATGCTCAGATTCAGTGAAAATGGAGTGGGAAAACTCTTCCAATGTTGGTGTAGTTACTGCATTGCCTTTGTAAGTGTTACGTGTGGGTGTAATAAAGCTCACGAAGGAGTGGAGAAACAAAAACAGTCACAATCACATTAACGTTGACGATACTGGACAAAGAACTGAACAAAACACAGGGCTTAAATACATGGGGAGTGAAATTAAGGATAAAACAGAACAGTTGTGGGAACTAATTAACAACCAAGAAAACTAACTAGAGAACTAAGGGTACGTTTACACGACACTGATGTACTAAAAATAGAAAAGTTTTTCCTTTGTACAGATGATAATGTTATCAAAAAGATCCTCGTTTACACGGATCCGCGAAAATGATGCTGCATTATGCATGCCAGGTCAGTAGTTAGCGATGTGACTTTGTAAAGAAAGACTACGTGCCTGTGCACATACACATTCTTTTACAGGGCACTCACGCCAAACACGCATGCCTATAGACTACACATGTAATATGCATAACTTCACCGTTTTCACAGATTTGCTTTTTTGTTGTTTACACAAACAGAGATGATAACGGTATCGTTTTCAAAAACTTGCACTTTGAAACCCATTTCAAAAGTTTGTTTTCACGCCCCCAAAACGCCGTTGTTGTGTAAATGAACAGCCAAAATGCATAAAGAGTTGTGTAAACGGCCCCTAAGGCAGGCAAAACAGGAACAGAACACAGTGAAACAAAACCAAAAATGACAAAACTACAGTAGTATTTATTTAAAAATGCATAATCAAAGTACATAGCACAATAAAAAAGAATAATTGAAATGCCACTACCTAATCAGATTTTGCTTTTGCTCTGTTTTGCAGAAGAACACATCTATGCCAATAAGACAATAATTCAAGGAAATAAAAGGTCACAGGGCAGAAGGACGTCAGATAATAAAAACAGATAAAGGCCCCCTATAGCAAAAAGGTAAAAACCCATGATAATACTGCAGCGCATAAACTACTTTTTTTTTTCTCTTAGAAACAAATGAATGTATAGATCGCTGAAGTGATGACACATTTCTGTAAGCCAAACTGGAAGTTACCATCGCCCTAGTTCCTTCAACAAAAACCTATAGAGTTTATATAACTTTATTCTTTAATGAGAACACTTTTTTGGTTTATGGTTGAGTGATTGTTTTTTATTTTTTTATTGCTGTTCTTATGCGTTAAATATTGTTGATAGTTCACCAATGAAATCTTTGCTTACCACTGAGGGTGAAATAGTATAAAATGTCAGAATGCATGGCTATGTTACAGTCCTCATGTTTCTGTTTTCCCCTGTGACCTAGTTTTCCCCATTCTGTTTGATTAGTTCATTTGATTCACCTGTGTCTAGTTAATCACCTCATTAAGTTCCCTTTGTTTGCCTCTTGTATATATACCTTGTGTTCTCCTTCAGTCTCGGTCTGTTCTCTTTTGATGTATGTCATATGTATGCTGATATTCTGAGTTTAGTTATTAAATCCTGCCTTTATTGTTCCTCTTCGTCTGCCTGATGTTTTTACCACACACTAACATAACAGAAGAACGGACCCAACAGTGATTTTTTTTTTTTTTTTTTTTTGGCGTTTTCCTTCAGTTTTTTGTTTGTTTTTTCCCTCATGAATCTACCCGCTGTCCAGCTTCTCTGCCTGGAGCAGGGAGACCGCTCGCTGGAACAACACACAAGTGACTTTCTCCAGCTTGCGTGCCAGACTAACTTCCCGGACCGCTCGCTCTGTGTATTTTATCACACCGGCCTGACGAGCGGTCCAAGGCACACATTCCAGCGGGCGGTCCAACAGAGGACTTCGCCGCATTCGTGGAGTGGGTGCTGGTGAACAATAACTCCCCGTTCACCATCGGCCCTGCTGAGGATGGCACCAGCCTCACTCCACATCCAGAGACCAGCCACCCGGCATTGACTACATGCACGATGGCGAGACGAGAGCCCACCACAGACCGTGGACTTCAACCTGCCGTGATGGACGAGACCGAACCTGAAGAGAGGACGGAAGGAGTCGTCACCCTGGGGTGTGAACCACAAGGTGTGTCTGATCAGGTGCGTGAGCCCATTACATTGTGTGCTACTGAAGGAGTGTTAGTGGAGTTTGAGGGCTGGGAGGAAAGCTCCGTCCACAACCTCACCGCGGTGGATGGGATCGCTATGGCCATATCAGTCTCCCCGCTGGTTCTGTCCAGTCTAGAACTGTCTGTTTCCCCCCTGGTTCTGTCCAGCCCTGTGTCTCCTGTGTTCCCTCCCAGCCTCCCTCTCCCGCCTCCTCTGACTGCTGTCTCATCATTCCTGCCTCCACTGGTACCCTTCAGCCCCTCTTCAGCTCCATCACCCAAGTGTGTGGACCCACTTCGAAGCTTCAGGGCACCAGCTCCATCTAGATCAGAAGATCCCCTGGCTCCGCCTCCAGCCTCCGGACCCAACGCTCCACCACGACCTGTCGACGCATCGCCTCCGCCATGGCTTCTTTCCTCAGTCCCACCGCCTCCGTCTCAGTCTTCAGGTTCCCGGTCTCCACCTCGGATGCTCGTCGTCCCGGCTCCATCTCGGTCTCCAGATCCAGCAGTGTCACGTGGGCTCTCCGGCATGCCAGCTCCACCTGGATCTGCATCATCAGTGGTGTCTCCAATACTGGTGCTTAACAGGTATGAAGTGTATTTAAAATTATTATTATTATTGGTGCTGAATCGATTTGGATGTGATGTATATAATTTTGTATATGTATCGTGTATATATACATATGTATTATGTATAAATTTGTGTATTTGTAAAAGAGTGCCACAGTTTTGATTTAATTTGTCTTATGTTGAGTTAATTGGTTGTATCATTTGGAGTTGATGTGCCTTGTTCTTTCAAATATTTTGTATATTTTTATGCGCCTTTCCTGCATGAGAGTGAATGTTTGAAAGGGGTTTTAAAGAACGTGACAATAACGAGAATATTTTTAAGAGATTGAAGCACCTTGTGGTGAATGTTCTCACCCACACAGCATGTAATTACATCTATAATTAAAGCTGCAAGCAGCGATGAAAGGGCCCTCGCACCCATGCCACCGCCACCCGGTGGCTTTAGGAAAACAGAGCATGGTGGGCGATATTCATTTAAGTATATAAATATAGGAGGACTACATCAGTCATTTGTATTGTCCACACTTCCTGCTACCAGCTGGTGGTGCTATGATTATAACTACATTTTGGAATGTAGATGTCTTCAGGCCAGGGCCCTAATCAAACATGGGAAGTTTGAGGCAGATTGGACATTGTTTGCTCGTGTTACAACAACTTCCTGTTTCATGACGATAATAGCATGCTTTAAAGGCGATAAATAGCATGCCTCAAATGCATTACTATTTAAATGCTATTACTATAACTGAATATTATCATGTAGATGTGTTCAGGGCAGGACTCTTCTCAAACATGTGAAGTTTGGGGCAGATTGGACTTTGTATACCTGAGTTACAACAACTTTCTGTTTCGTGGCATAAACTACATACATTAGCACTTAGCCAGGTGGATTTAATGTTTTTCTAGCATGTTTGGTACTTCATGGCATACTTAAATGTGTTTCAGGGAGTGAATTGCAGTGTAAAGCATGCCATTTCCTGTTGCCAACAGGTGGTGCTATGACTATTGACTGAATATTTGCATGTAGATGTTAAAGTTAATGTCTGAAAATGGCAAAAACTGCAAAAACTTTGCAGAGAAAATTAAAAATAGCTCACTTCCTGTTGTGTTTTCAGATTTTACACCCAGGGACTTTTTTGTAGGTATTGGGCTGTTACATGTGTCTACCAAATTTCATACCTGTACATGAAACGTAGAGCGAAGGGCACTTAATTGAAAATTAGTAGGTGGCGTTATCGAGCCATTTTGCCACAAATTCTGAAACCCTTATAACCTTAACCCAACCTTAAACATAACCATACCACCAAACCTTTCCTAGCCTTACCCGTATCCCACCTCAATAACAGCACAAGTGTTTTGCAATACAAAATGAATGCCTTAATAAATACATTGTATCTAACATAGTTAAAGACATACAATATAAAGTGTGACTATTCTGTTTGGTGCTGCAAGCACTGTTATGTGTATGTGTATATATTTGAAGTTTGTTTTCAATTTCCTACTTCATAAGTTGAAAAGTTATCTTTGAAAATCTGCACATTTGAGGTTTAGGTTTCCTCTCACTGTACAACTGTTACAAGACCGAACTAATCTAAGGCTTGTTTGTCAAACAAACACAGGGGTGGTCAAACAAACATCTAGTGACAGCTTGCAACTGTGGTTAACTGACCTTTTTAGAGGATGCTGTAGTTGTGTGCTTTATTAAATGTGTGCAGATTATGTTGCACCTTTAACCAACAAAGTAAATAATGTATAAAAAAGAACAAAGTGACTAATAAATTTAAATTAGTTTTCTTTTAAAGAAATCTGAATACTGTATGGTGAAAATGATAGATGAGGCCAAATGACATCTGTGGTGTGCTGTGGTCAAAGCTGCTATGCGGAAATTGGTGTACATGCTTTTTTTTTTTTTTTTTTGTTTTTTTTTTTTTTTTTGTCATTGTCTCACTTACTGTAAACATTGATCTATGCAGCAATCATTTGACTCCCTTAAGTGGGTCAATACAGAAAATGCCACTTACTTTTCAACTTCTGTTTTATATTGGTGAATGAACAGTTTTTTTTATTTTTATTTTTTGTTTTTTTTTTATATTACACCCCTAATAGTGGTGTGGACTCCTACTTGAGAAAGACCAAGGCAAAAAGATAATGCAAAATAAAACAAATCTCTTGATGAAAAACATTTTTTTTTTTCTTGATTATCAAGAAAATCAATTTGAGTCTCATTATGAACACTAGAGGTCAGACTGAGAACATTGCTGTGCTGTGAGGCCTCTTTACAGAAATACTGTTTCAACTAATGTTTAAATTTTTATCAAATGATATTATATATGTATTAAACTAAGACATACATATTAAGTTAATTTCAACCAATGCTAAAGAAACTACAGTTTAGACAAAGGTTCCTTTGTGCCTCCCTGTCAGGGTCCTGTCACCTTGATTGATTGTATTCTTGGTTTGGTGACAGGATCCTGACACTCTTGTTGTTTGTCTTGTCCTTTTTATGAATGTACGGCTTTGAGGTTATTCTCTGAAAATGGGTCACACTTTATATTAGGTGTCTCTAACTACTATGTACTTACACCAACAAATATTTACAATGTGCTTATTGTATTCATGTTGTATTGCAGAACACTTGTGCTGCTATTGAGGTGGGATACGGATAAGGTTAAGGACAGGTTTGGAGGTATGGGTAGGTTTAAGGGTAAAAGGGATGGGGTCCAACACTGTACATCAGTAATGATTATTTTATGGCTCTGAAATATAAGCATCCTAAAAAGGTTTGTAAATACATAAAAACTGTGGATTATACTAAAATACAGCACAAGAAAAAATATAATTTATACATCACGAGGCTGTTTCATTTGAATTTTTAGTTTCGTATTTGGACATTGGTGCCATTTGAGTATGTGTGTGAGCTGAGATGCCTATGATGCCTGACAATGCTGTCTAAGTAGGCAGCTCAATGAGTGTTATGACAGAACCATCACATGCTTGACGTTGGCATATGCAGTGTGTTAGTGATGGGTGGAGAAAGGACCGTTTGCAGTCCAGTTGATTCAGTGTGTTAAAGAGCGTGTTGTGCATGTACAGCTGAGAGCAGAGGGCATCTACACCACATAGAGGTATGTAAGACTCCATCTTAGGTTACTTTCATAGCAAACTTTAGCTTCATTTTGTTGTCAGATGATTTGATCATTTTACCATTTTATTTGAACATTAATAAGTCCTAATAAAGGTCTAATATTTACTACATTTTATTTCAATGTGTAGACATTATTTTGCATCAGCTTTAACAGAATTTTGTTTTGTTAAAAAGAAAAGATATATTTTATATAAAAATCAATCAGCTGTTTGTTATTTAACTGTTCTTAGCAAATCCTGTCTACTAAACCAAGCATTTGTCTATATATAATCCTTGTTGAATCATTTTGACCATATAAAAATTATTGTTGTAGTGTAGTTATGGATGAAACTGCTCAAACACACATTAATGATGTTTTGTTTCCCTGAAATTATTCATTATAGACTTCAAGACTAAAGACTTTGGTCTGGAAACAAATATACATTCTTATTTAATTTATTTAAAAAGATAAAGTCATGAAAATTATTAAATAACATGCAAACTTATACTCTTATATTTGAGCTTGATAATGGACACTTGTAAGCTGTTTTTCCATCTCTATCCAATCCAGATCGTCCATTTAAAAATAATAATTACAATTTTTGTTTGGTAAAGAAATATGTAAGCAAAGTAAATTGGCCCTTTTATATTAAGTGTCTTTAACTACTATGTCGTACTAACATTTTAAATTAATCATTTGATACGATGTGTTTGTGTACATACATTGTTTTACATTGTTCTTATTTTTTTAATAATCTTACATCTATAATTACATTGATGACCCTTCCCTTACTGCTTAACCCACCCTTAAACCTACCCATACCAGCAAACCCTAACCATATCCGTACCACATCAATAGCAGCAAAAGTGTACAGAAGAGCATAAATATTTTGTACCTAACCATTAAGTATGTTAAAGGTACCTAATATAAAGTGACCATACAATTTATATTTGTCTGCAAAACCCATTTCAAGCTGAGTATTTTCACAAATGTATACTTTCATAAATGTTCTTTTTTTTGTCTGTAATGTGAACACAGATGGCAGCCCTTCAGTAAGATGTTGGAAGCGACCGTAATTGACAGAAATCATCACCTTCACTGTAATCCCACAAGACTGACCTGGACTGTTAAATGCCCTCTCAATACAAAGGGTACAAACTACTTAAAGATTGTGAACATCTTTAATTTTACAATTATAGCTTATAATTTAGTGCTATAAGGGGCTTTCGCACTGGAGGAACCTTTTCATAGTTCCTAGAACTATTGGCTGAAGTACCCGGATTTTGCTGTGTTCACACTAGGAACTCCTTTTGGGGGGAATAAATTAGTTCCTACTTCAGAGTATTGGTTGATTTGTCAAACGCATGTCAAACACTGGCACCCAGCATTTTTGCTGTGTAAACATATTTACTTCACGGACATGGAAAACAGTGATAACGGCATTTACCATGCTGTCTGCAGGATTCTGTTCTTTTCTGAAAGTTGTCATAGGAGTTGTCATTTTGTCTCTTATCCCCACTTTTTGCTCTTTCAGTCGCGTAAATTATGCGTTTACATTCCATTGCTGTTATCACAAAACCCACGACACACAACAAACACAGCTCCGATCACGGCGTCTTCCATCCACTGGTTTTTAGCGTTTGTAAATGTCGCAGTTAAAGACGCCGCTGTCAGCTGCTTCACTGTTTCTATTCCCAGTGCGAATGCAATCAGCAACATGGCCCGGGGGAGAAATTAGTTCTCTGGGAACTATCCTAGTGGCTAGTTCCTAGAACTATTCTGTGCAAAAGCCCCCATAGTTACTAAAATACAGTATTTCCTTTCCACTAGGCTAAAATGTTTGTGGTCTCCTTGCCAAGATGTCTACAGATCTGTGTGTCTTTGGTAATGGTGTCCAGACTACAAGGTGTGTGATTTGCAGTAATCTCATTGTTCTGTGTGTAAATGGTTTGTGTGGATTAGTGTCAGTATTGGTGTGTCTCAGGCAGGGTCTCAGCTCCAGCACGTCTGGAGGCCATGGTTGAACAGCCCTTCACTCTGAGCTGTACACTTGTCAAGGCTAAAGGAGATTCAGTTCATCAGATCCGCTGGCTGGACGTGCAGAACCAGACGTTAATCACTTACCAGCCTGGTCAACAAGACAGCGTGAGCGGTCAACAGCATGTGGAGCTAGCGGCCTCTCCACGAGATGCCAGCGCCATCACTATCAAACGTGTCAGCTACAGGGATGAGGGTTGTTACACTTGCATCTTTGATGTTTATCCCAGAGGCTCAAGTGAAGGAAAGACCTGCCTTACTGTTACAGGTGAGTCTTGGGTGAGATATTTTGGGAAAGTGCATCTACACAACTTCCGTTTGACATGAGCATCACTACAGTCCATACACATTAATTATTAATTAAAGGTGGGGTAAGCCATTTTTCAAAAAAGCTGTTCGACATTGTTGATATTTGAAATCAACCCAAACAACCCCCCATGTCTTCATTGCTCCGCCTCCAAAACTCACCCTCCAATTCTAACCACCCTGCTGAGTCGTTCTCGAACCCCAGCCCAATTGCTGCTGGCAGGTGAGGCGAGTACACTAACAATGACGCTAAACACCACATTCTCTAGCGGTCGTCAGTGCAGATTACCTGCTCAACTCTCACTAGCTGGCCACTGTTACACACGCAATGCGAGAGTGGATGTCTGTTTGTCACAGCTGATGCGCAACAAAATAATGCTTCACAAAAAATAAAAAGCAGATGAACGAACGACAAGGAAGCACAAAAAAATGAACGTACAGTACACAAGAATAAATACAAACAAGTATTCGTTGTTAGTCGCAAACAGCACAGCAGCTCCAGACAATCAATGACACTCAAACCCAGTGTCACTTACATGTAAAGCGGAATGAAAGAAGCCTCCATGTCTGTTTTCAGGCCTTCCTGCTTAGCTCTCTCCAGCGCTGGAATGCTTTATTAATGCGGGTCCTAAAGCACTTGCCCAGTCATAAACCTTCATTCCAGTAATATTCTTTTGAGCTCTCTTGTATTGTCTCATCTCTCTTTCTGCAGTTTTCCTTCAAAACTCACTCTTGCTCATTCTGTCTCCTTGACCTTTAATGCTGATTGGTTAAACGTTTTTTGTTGGTGTCAGCCTGACTAACTTCCAAACAGTGTTTTTGAAAAATAACTTGCCCTACCTTTAATGGTGGGGATTTTTCATTGACTCATTTTGCAGTTACACCAGTAGGTGGCGACAAGTAGTAATGAGTAAATCATTGAATCATTCACACAACTGATTCATTGGAAAATACTAATTCACTCGGGAATTAATCAATGTATGTGTCATTAAATCATTCTCCAGAAAACCAATTAGTTCAAAAATGCTGATTCATTCAGGAACAAAACACACCACTACTGTATAGTGATTTAATGTAATTCAATTCAAGTTTATATGCATAGCACTTTTCACAACATTGTTTCAAAGCAGCTTTACAGAAAATGCTTGTTTCATTGTTAACAAATTAGGAAGTATTCTGTTATCAGTCAGAGATGAGTGTATCAACGTAATGTCCATTTGGCATTAATATACAGCTACAATATACAATACATGTTATGTGGGTTAGATGGCATGCATGTATTGAGTTAAGCAGACACAGCAAACATGTTAGGCAGCAATTACAACTTGTGCTAGCAATAAATACAATACTAGATATATTATAAAATACAAGATAATATTACAACATAAGGATACTGTTTGATAGTATAGTTTAAATATTTGTATGTTGATCCAAAGTTTGTCATTGGAAGTCTTCGCAATTGTCGGTATCGCATGAAATCGTCGCAAAGGCTGGTTTCAAACTGGAGCTTACTCAAGTTTGCAAAAGCAGGGAAGCAAAAGGAAAAGAACTAGCATTGCTGCTATTCATAGCATTTTAGGCAAAAGATGAACCCTGAACATTATCAGGAAGGCTATTGTAGAGTTTAGGAGACAAATATGAAAAAGCTTTAGCTCCTTTAGTAGACTTTGATATCCTCTGTACTATCAAAAGTCCAGAGTTTTGTGACCTTACAGAGCGTAATGGATTATAGGGTGATAAAACACCAGTTAAATAAAAAAAGAGCTAGACCGTTTAAGGCTTCAGGGCCACAGGAGGATATTCAGAGCAACTGCTCAATGAATATGCAATGGAAAGACAAGTTTTACTTTACTAGTAATAATTTAGTTTTTTAGATATGCTTTGAAAACTGATAATCAACTAGTTTATCATCAGTTTCTGTGAGAACAATAAAACACATCAGCATGGTTGTGTTTTTGGATTTTGCGTCGTGGATTCTGGGAGAGAATGTGAATGTAGATGAGAAACAGCTGCTGGGTCAGGCATAGATCCAGCTGGTCTCGGCATCACTTGGATGCTCAGCACCTGCCAATCATTTCTAGGGAGGATGTGGTGACTACTGTCCTTCCCTCACTCTAATACGTCACTGATCATGTGGGGGTTGTATTTTTTTTTTTTTTTTTTTTTTTTTGTATCCCTTCTTTATAGCTATATCTATTGACCTGAATATTCATGTCAACAGGGTCTCACTAAGATCTCTGACTCCCAAAGCCTAAATACCTTAATTGTTTAATGCAGATAGTAAAATAGTTTGTCTAGAGACATAGCAGTAGTAGTATATATAGTATGTGTACAACAGAATATAGTTTAAAATGCAGTGTTTGTTATCATGCCATTGTAACTTATTTTGATTGCTTTACAGCAACAGTGATCTCAGGGGGCAATAAGACTGCAGTGGGTGGTAAACAAGCCTCGCTGGCCTGTCGGTATGCCCTGCCAGAGAAAGTCAAGCAGGTGTTGTGGAAGAAGATTGTGAATAAAGCAGAATCCCGTGAAGTTGCATTTTTTGCAAAGCAAAGTGACCCTGTAATTGAAGAAGACTTTGTAGACCGTGCGAGCTTGAACCCTTCACTGTCTGACACAGAGCTCACTTTATGGCCGGTCCGAGCTGAAGATGAGGCCTGCTACACCTGTGAGTTCCACACATACCCGGATGGCATTAAGAGTGCCACAAGTTGCCTTACTATTTTTGGTAAGTTCCTCAGGGTTTTAGTCCACTTATAGTGAAATCTTCATTAGTTGGGTAATGCCGATATTTGACTCCTCTGAATGTTGTTAGGATGACAATAAGTTTTAAAAGTTCCATTTTTAGGCCGGTCTGTCTCAGCGAGCTAACAGCGCTCGTCAGTGTCAAAATGACTGAGATGGCCAATCAAATCAAGGAAGGCAGGGTTTACTGTTCACAGATCCGAATATGAATGGAGTGTAAAGCCAAGTTTACACTACAGGACATTAAACGTCGGCAGATCGCTGTGCTGTTCAGACTACGTGACTTGCTGTGGAGTCTTTCCACAGTCGTTGTGGTGTTCACACTACATGACACTACGTAAATGCTGACGACTATTGTCACCCAACGACTTTATTTGAAAATGGATGTTGGAAGGAAATTAGATTAAATTTTGAATTAATTTTAATTAAAATTAAAATAACCCTTTCACACAAGTTTAAAACATTCTGGCTGACCTCCCAGAGTTAAGACGACTGTTATTTTAGAACTTTCCTTTATTGTTTCAATCACAACGATTTATGGTTGTCACTTGACACACCGCGGCCAGCCAGCCACACTGTATGGATGTATTGCTTTTCTCAGCATGTCATCAACTATCTGATCTCAAATATGTGCAAGTCATTTAAAAACTTGATCTTGATCTTAATATATAACGTGAATTCATCCATTTGTACTGAAATACATGTGGACGGTGAACTGAGAGAACAATAGAGTGAGTGACCTGTCGGTGAGCTCGTTAATTGCAAATCGGGCTTAAAATCCTGTAGTGTAAACTTGGCATAACAGTCAGTTTAGAGAAGTAAAAACAACCAGAATACAAAACATATTCTTAGAGCTCCTCCTAGTGATCATCATATAAAACATAAAGGAAAATAACTTGACAGCTTTAACAAAATATACTACTAAATATTTGATTTTTAGACTCTGAACTGAGTGAAACACAAATCCAGCTCAGTGTATGCAGCTAGTAGCGCTGTAGCACAGAGTGGTAGAGAGGGTAGGACAAGGCTAAACACACCCAGGACTGAAGAAAATGAGGACAACAGACAGAGAGAGACAGATATGAAAGAAACTGATTGTAGGAGGGTGAGACTGTGAGATCTATGATTTATTCAGACTGTGGCCAAAGTGAATGACTGTGTCACTGTTCCACTAGCACAGTGCTTTTCTCTATGTGCTGCTCTTGTTCTCTTGCCCTGTCTCTCTCGGATTGATGTTCACTTATTGCTTTTGCTCTGTACTGTTGCATTTGTTCAAACTAGAGTATGGAACCACCAATTATTACTTATAGGCATTATTTAACCCCAAATTTGTGTTTTCCAAACCTGTATGACTTTATTTCTTCAGTGGAACAGATATTTTTATTAGCGATGCACCGATATCATTTTTAAAGGACCGAGTACGAGTACCATTACTTTTTTCTAGTACTCGCCTATACCGATGCCTATACATTTATTAATTCTCTCTCTCTCTCTCTCTCTCTCTCTCTCTCTCTCTCTCTCTCTCATTTATTTATTTATTTGATGTTTCAGTTTTAGAAGGACACTGACAATGCGTCGACAGAAGAGAAATTTAAACAATAAATACCGTTTTGTAGCTCTTTAATGTGTCTTGACATTTTTCAAATTCAAGTGTACGACGTTAATCTAACTGCTCTGTCGGACATAAATGTGGATGCGGCGTTATGATTGGTTAGATCGTCTGTCAATCAAACTCCCTGTGAAGGACGTTCAGTCCAAATCAAACAGGTCATTATGAGAGAGCGCAACACGAGCAAATTTGTCAGTAAAAATTAGATGATGGACCTTAAAAAAAAAAAAGGAAAGGCGGTGCAGAAAAGGTTCGAGAAAGCAAAAAAAAAAAAAAAAGTCCCACGCTGCCAAATGCCTAAAATTACCGAACTCTTTTAAAGGGTTTAAATTCAACTGCTGCAGCGGAGGACAGTGCCGTAAAGGTAAGAAAGTCATTTTCACGCAATTCACGGTACTTCTGCCAGTTAGCTCCAGTGTTTTATCATTATTTAACAGTAAGCTTAGCGTAGGCTACAGCCCCCTATATTTTAAAATGTCATCGCTTCGTGATAATTGGTTAAAATTGTTAGCTATCTTGTTACTGAATTACATGACTGAAATATAAGCAGATACGGTGGGATTTAGGGTAAACAGACTGCTGTAGGCTACTTGCAATATAGTCTAGCACGTCAAAAACGTATAGCAACCCAGGTGAAAAAAAAGTACACTTCCATAATGTACTTAAAGTGCTCTATTTTTGCTCACTAATTTTGAACTTAATATACAAAAAATTCTTCTTTAGTACTTCTCAAGGTAAGTGTACTCAACGGCTATTTTGAGACAGCATGAATATGAACTAAAATGTGCTTTTAACATACTATCTCTGTATTTGTAGTACACTTATGGGTTCAAGTGTACTACAAGTGGTAACTAAATACAAATTCATGATGTCTCAAAATAGCACAGTTGAGTACACTTAGATGTTATTAAGATTATCCTAAAAAGTTCTAAAGAATAATTTTTAGTATATCAAGTACAAAATTAGTGTGTGAAAATAGAACACTTTAAGGACATTATGGAAGTGTACTTTTTTCACCTGGGAATACGCGTGTCCGTGGGTGTGGGCTGGTGTGGCTACAGTCCCAGGGCTGAATTTTTGTCCCAGTCCGCCCCTGCATTTGACCATTCAGGCGCAAGGAGAACCGATCGCGTGCTGTTTGAGAGAACTGGGATCGCGCACAAGAAGGAAAGAGAGAGCGCGCTTCTGGTCTGTGTCATTCAGCGCGATTCAGCATATCGCGCCTTCACTAATCGACAACGAATTGTGATTGAAAGCATGCATTTCGCAATGTGTGTGTTGTCATTATTAATTCTGAAGTATTTCCACACCTCTGAGGCTGACATTGTTTCTGCCGCTGCCGCTGGTGTCTCTGTGCACGGAAAATTCTGTCAGTTACGTCACGTGAGGTATCGGTCTTTGGTATAGGGGGTATTTTTACGAGTACGAGTACAAGTACATAAGCTTGGTATCGTTTCATTCATTTCATTTTGTTCGTACAATAACAATCAGTTGGTCCAAAACGGCAAGACTCCAATGTATGAAGAAAAACACTGACATTTATCTTTTGTGTTCTACAGAAGAAAGAAAGTCATACTGGTTCAGAATTAGGAGGGTGGGTAAATGACGACAGTAGATCAACTTTTCATTTAATTACATTCACTCATCTCTTATTCATACAATCTTAAATTGTTCTGGGGTCATGGTTTTGTAAGAATGTGAATTGCTTATCCTCTGTTGGAGTGACAAGCATATACCTCCTTTTGGGCCAGTGATGTGGTTTGAATGGGCATCTCTGTAGCTTTGAAATGCTGGTGAAACTATGTGGGCTGTAAACACTCAGAGATGGCATACAGATCTGTTTGTACAAAGCCAACTATTGCTCAAGCCAACACAAATGGTTATCATTGAGTAGAGTCAATGCATGATGATGTGTTGGGATCAAGGGGTCAAGTCTTGTCTTTTTAGCATGGCTCCGTTGGCCCCTACTGGTAGATGCTGTGCACAAATACTCATTAATATACTTATTCATATCCCTATATGTATCGTCGAAAACGCTGAACAGCTAAATGTTTATCTCAACACATTTAGTTATAAATTACATAAGTCATTCAAAACAGTAAGCTGCATACACTGAGCTGGATTTGTTTCACTCAGTTCAGTGTCTAAAAATCAAATATTTAGTAGTATATTTAGTTAAAGCTGTCAAGTTATTTTCTTGTTTTATATGATGACCACTAGGAGGAGCTCTAAGAATGTTTTGTATTCTGGTTGTTTTACTCTAAACTGACTGTTACTCTCCATTCATATTTGAAAAAAAAAAAAAAAGAAAGAAAATAAGTTGAATAATTTGCACCATTGGATATTACTGTTGGTCATTTACCAATTCTATAGTAAAACAGCTGTCAAATATTAAATGTTTAGCTACTTAAACTTACCTTGCACTCTTTCAGTGTTTAAAATCTGAAGCATCTGGAATTCATGTTCTGTATCTGTGAACAGTAAATCTCGCCGCCTTTGATTTGATTGGCCATCTCAAACATTTTTATATTGATGAGTACAGTTAGATGGCTGAGGCGAACCAGCCTAAAATTTAAATTAAAAAAAAAATCCTAACAACAATCAGAGTAGGCGGTTATAACCGCCATTGGCGGTTATGACCCTGGATGCTGTAACTGCTCACTCTGCAGGTCCATGTCATCTAAAAATGTTTAAAATGTTTCATACCCCTAGACTAACCTCTTTGGGAGTAAGACACAAAACCTATATCCTGTATCATATACATTTACAGTCCTGCCCAAACCTCAAGTAAGTTACAAGACTGCATCTCCTGGAGTGATTGAGGCTAACTGTACTGCCGTCGCCCGGCCACAGGCTGAAATAGTATGGAACGTGGAGGGGAATGACCGGACCATTGGTCCACCTGTGACCACCACTATCCAGCAGAGTGATGGGACGACTCTGGTCATCAGTACATTGACCATCCAGGCCGGACTTCTGAAGGATGTTTCTGTCAAATGTCTCGTTCATCATAAAGGACTGGAGACTGCCATTGCTGTTTCCATGAACACTAAAAGTGAGTTTGAACTATTTTATTATGCTCTTTGCTTATTATGGTTTATTGTATAAAATAATTAGATTTTTTTTCTTGATTGTTTGAGGTCAATGGGTTGATTATATTATGAAAACCTACTGTTGCTTTCAGAACTACAAATGTCTCAGCTTATGTATGTAACCTAGTTCCCTTAGAGAGGGACAAGACACTGCTTCATGGCTTTGATGCTACGGGAATGCTTCTGCGTGAGCCCATGTCTGAAGCTTGTCTGATTGGCTTGTGTGTCACACATAAATAGATGCCAGAAATGCATGTTGGCACATTCAGTTTGTCTTAAGAAGAAGCACAGGTATAACCAGGGCATAGTAACACGATGGAGCGTCTCCTTCCCCTCTCAGGGAACCAGGTAACATACATGTGTGGAGAGAACCAACTGGCCACAGCACATACATCATGAAGTGATGCACCCCTAGCAAGAGCATTGGAAGAGGCCATACTCCTAGTGGAGTGAGCGCTGTCCCCTAGAGAAAAAGTCATTCCAAGCATCCATTGGAGAGGGTGATACGTCAGTAATCCAAAGCAAGAAAAAGCTGCTTGGTGACCACATTCTTTCTATTGTGACCACCGAAACAGACCAGAAGCTGAGAAGGTCTACAGTATGTCACTGGCCTGAACGGTGGACATAGATCATCAAAGTAGACATCAAATTTTCAGGCTTTTCTTGCAAGAACTTTGAAATATAGTCCAGTCTGGGGTGCAGTATAGCTCTGACATCACCTGGAGCAAAATCTAAGCAGGAGGAGGCTACTGAACGGGCCTGAATGTCTCCTACTTTTTTGAGTGACATCAAAGCTAGCAACAAGGCTACTTTGATATTTAGCATCTTGTCTGGAACTGATTCCAAGGGCTCAAATAGGGCCTCTGTTAAGGCTCCCAGGACCAATGTTGGGTCTCAGGAGGGAGCTAGTGACTGGCAGTTAGTCTGCAACTATCTGGCACCTTGCAAGAACTGAGACCGTAAGGGGTGCATCCCCACAGATGAACCCTCTAGAGGTGTGTTGCTAGCGGAAATGGGGGCTACATACACCTTCAAGGCAGTCAGAGCCATCCCTGTTGTGAGATGCTCTTGAATGAACTCCAGTACTGGACGGACAGGGTAGTTAACTGGATCCACATCATGTTGCTAACACCAAGATACATACAGTTGCCATTTCAGGGCATATAACTTGCTAGTGGAAGGAGTATATTATATTAATATTATATTTTTAATTAAATGCTGGAACTGAATCCCTTATAATGCTCAGGACCCACTTAAGTTGTTGCAAAGTCACTAAATCACCAGTGGTGGAGGGATAAGTAAGTGCCCTGAAACAGCTCACTGGTAGGGAATCAACTGAACACAATGACCTGAGTAACTAGTTAGATTCCCTAGTTAAATTGTTTGAAAACAACAACAACAACAAAATAACAAGTTTTCAACAATATCTAGTAATAGGCAATTTTTTAAAAACACTGCTTCATGAAGCTTTACTAATCTTTTGTTTCGAATCAGTGGTTCGGAGCGCCAAAGTTACGTGATTTCAGCAGTTTGACACGCGTTCCGAACCACTGATTCAAAACAAGATTCGAAGCAGTGTTTTGAAATCGGCCATCACTAGATATTGTTGAAATATTAAGGTAGAACGAAGATGAAAGAAGGTCTTATGGGTGTAGAACGACATGAGGGTGAGTAATAAATGATATTAATTTTTGGGTGAACTAACCCTTTAACTCAACGTTTGTTCTGGCCTTATTTTGTTTGCTGATGCAGACCCCTAATCTATGCATTGCCTCTGCAAACATGAGATTTTTCCGTCAAGAAGAAATGTCAGCAGTAACAGAGCTTAAACTGAAACTCCTGATAGTGAATCGCCTATAAGTCTATACACATTTCATACACAGCTCACTCAAACTGCAATCCACATGATCAAAATCCATTGTGCCTCCTTAGTAAACATGAGACCTGAATCATGGGACACAGATGTCTGACTTTCATCCCTCAAGAAGAGAGCCAGATGGGAGCAGAGTTTCCTTTTTGAAACACTCACTGAACACAGCCAGCCCCCTTGAGAACTGGCTGAGTGTGCTCTGCTCCCAAATGAACAAAACCGAGACGGTGTAAGTCGTCCTCTATAATAAAGTGGGGTCACGGCATCACACGCTTTGTATATTTTGTTTGATCTTCACAGACATGAGTACAACAAACAAGCTGTCAATGAGCTTCTCTGGCATCGATTTACGGACTCCGTGATGTGCTACTCTACGTCACAATGTCAATACATTCAGCCAATCAGATTGCTGTATTTAGACACATGCTTCAGACACCGGCTCACATGGAAGCATTCCTATAGCATCAACGCCATGATGCAACATCGAGTTCCACTCTAAAGGGAACTTATTTAAAGGCAGGAACACACCAAACCGACGGTCGGCCATCAGGCAGTTTTCGTTCGTCGGCCGACTAAGTTTTCTCAGTGTGTTCCGCACCATCAGCTGAAGTTGGTCCTCGTTGGCTTTATTTCGGCCGTTTCGACGTGTTGAATCGGCGTCGGGCCATCTGATCATTCTGATTGGCTGTTCAGCTACTGCCACCTGCTGGTACGGAAAGGCATTTCATCTTACGTAGACGCAGAATGGATGTGCTACTTGGCCGTCGGTGTCGAGCGTCGGCTTGGTGTGTTCCTGCCTTTAAAGACCATCCACTGAAACCACTTCAAAAATGTATTTTTTGACTTGATTTGAATATTATTATTCTGACACCAGAATGTCAAATGATAAAAGTAAATTGTAGTTGAATTGAAGAAAAAGCAACCTGTTCAATTCTAATTGTCAGAGAGAGTGAAATTGATTTATGAATCCAAGACCAATCCTTTCATATAACATTTCCTTTTAACAAAAAGACAAAAGTCTTTGAATATATATATTCATTTATAAAAATAAACCCCTGTGACATAAAAGTGCCTGAAGTTGAAGAAACATTCAGTCATATAATATTCTGAATCTGAAGCATTTCCTCAAGTCAAATAGTAATTAAGAACAAAAAGTAGCAACCAGTCTGTGGCTTTCTCTGCTTCTCTCACCAGTTGGCACGGCCCTTACTATCCTGATCTCTGTGACTACAGTAGCGTTCCTTCTGGTCCTGTGCCTCTGTTTCTGTTTGTGGAAGTGTGTCCTGCGTAAGGATGGTGAGTATTCATATAGCAATCTAAAATAATGAGAAGGATCCAAAACAGCTCTGCAAAATATCATGTCAAAATCATACAAAGTAATAAATTTAAAGAGATAAATATCTGTCATCATCAGGCCAGCCTGTTTAAGTTTAAGATCCCACTATGCAAAGGTCAATACCCTGTAGTGCTCTCAGATGTCTGTCCAGTTACAAGTTGGACAAATTGACGGCAGTTTTTCTCCTGCTCTAAGTTCCCCTGCCTGTGTCATTGAAATTAGTTTGTCACAATCAAAAGCAAATATTGTCTTTAAAGGATTAGTTCACTTTCAAATGAAAATTACCCTCAAGCCATCCTAGGTGTACATGACTTTCTTCTTTCTGATGAACACAATCAGAGATATATTAATAAATATCCTGACGCATATAAACTTTATAATGGCAGTGAGTGAGGATCAACAAGTATGAGCTGAAGAAAGTGTCTCCATCCATATCCATCCATCATAAACATACTCACATACTCCACATGGCTACGGGGGGATTAAAATATCCATCCAAGCCAGACCGCCTTCCATATTCAAATGATAAAAAAAAAACAAAACAAAAAAAAAAAAACGGAACTGGCATCGCATCAGTTAAGCTTTTTCTGTGAGTTGAATAGGGAAGGTGTAGGATGTAGCGTAAGCATTTTGAACTGCAAGAGTTTTACACTTTCTTCATAAGTAGAATACGGAAGGCGGTCTGGCGGAAGCTAGGTATTTTACTTCATATTTAACTTGTTAAATATGGATTTTATTTACACAAATGCATCGATTCGCTTCAGAAGGCCTTTATTAACCCCTCTGAAGCTGTGTGAAGTACATTTATGATGGATGGATGTGGATAGAGGCACTCAGCTCATACTCGTTGATCCCGCTCCCTGCCATTATAAAGCTTGGATGTGTCAGGATATTTATTAATATATCTCCGATTGTGTTCATCAGAAAGAAGAAAGTCACCTAGGATGGCTTGAGAGTGAGTAAAGCTTGGGCTAATTTCCATTTGAAAGTGAACTAATCCTTTAATTTTGCAGCTTGTTCTCCAAGCGGATGTTCAGTTTTGAAAGTATAATAATTATACTTGGGGACGTGTGTGTACTGTGGACTTTTGCTTAGAGAAGTGAACATAACTGATACATAGCAGCTTGTTTCTGTGCGGTCATGATGTTTATTATGCTTGCTAGATTGTTCAAGCTAGTCCACGCTGTAGTGACACTATTGATTTTTAATGTAAGCACACAAATTGTCATTTAAAGATAGTTTTAAAATAGGTCCAACCAAAAAAAAAAAAAAGTTGCTGTTTTGGATTTAAATAGGTAAATACATAAGAGTCTATGATATTATGGTATTATGTTCCTAGCATGTTATATGTTTGGCAACAGTTCTTTTAACCCTAATTGATGGAGTGTGTAGCTTTTAATTTCTTAAAGCTTCAGTCCGTAACCTTTTTTTGGTTAAAAATGATCCAAAATCAATTTTTGAGCAGGTACATAACTAGCCAGTGTTCAAAACTATCTCCTTACCTTAGCCCAATTCATAACAGTAAGCTTGTAATAATGTTTTATAATAAAATCGTTACTGGTGGGTTTTCACTGGAAATTTAAGCATGCAGCCATTCGTCTTTGCATCATTACGTCACGTCTGTAAACAGAAATGAGGCGTCCCAGCTAGTAGGCTATATGGCATGTGAAGGATGCTGCTGATAGCGGATCATTCATAGCCTTTTCTCACAGCAGCTAGAATAATTAGATTTATCATTTTGATGGGGGATTGTAATCCAGAAAGGTCCAAATGACAATCATCAGTGACAACTGGAGATTCACTTGTAGTCAAAAGCAAAAGACTTTGGACTGCAGAGTGGCTACAGAAATTGAAATCTACAGGTAACGCTAATATACACTAAATGCACATAGTCACACAATGCTGATGTTGTTAACATTAACAATTTGAGAACAATGTATAACAGTAATAATAATTTGCACGGTTTGGCATGATCTGAGCTAAGTGATTGTTAGATTTAATCACCATTGGCAGCGTTATTTATTGTAATGCCTCTTTCCTCAGTTGGTCAGAACAAAAGAGGCAGATTTGTTACTTACTTGTTCAGATGACATTCTCCAGTGAAAATTCTTATTTTAGTCATACTTCCAAGACGTGATTCCAAAGTACAGTATGCACACCGATGTGGTGACTGACAGCAAACATTAGATTAATCCACGCTGAGGAGCCGTACCGATGCACAACCCACCTAAAGATGATAATTCCACAAATAACTGCAATTGCAGGTTTCAAACAGAGATGGCGACAAAGAGGCAACACTTACGAACTGCAGCCATGTGGGAAGACATATCATGGTTTATTTGGATGTATCATGGTATCATATTCCAGGATGACAAATCCAAGAATTATCAGGCTCATATTGTGAAAGAATGGTTGGGAGGGAGCATGAATAATCAGTTTCACACATGCATTGGCACCTCTGAGTCCAGACCTTAAATTTATTGAAAGTTTTTATGTGCTAGACTTTAGAGTGCTCGACCCTTGCATTCTCGACACAAGATCTTGACCAAAATGTATGTACTTCATGATGGTATCACAACATTTATTTCCATCGAGAGGTGGAAGTTTGCCATGTTATGAAACTGTTCTGTTTTTTTTTTTTTTTTTTTGGGCATTACAACAAAATAGCCTCTTTCATTTTAAAACAATTCTGTTTCAATGTTTTTTCTTTTTTTTTTTTTTTTTTTCTTTAGAAGATATGAATAAATGTTTTATTCCACATAATTTTAGCCTGACTTAATTTTTTTTTTTTTTTTTTCATAGAAAAAGGTGTATTAATGTCATTGTATAATATGAGTGCATGTACTGCAATACATGACTGTTGTCCTTTGCCGTAATGGCAATATGGCAGTGTTCGGTCTTGGCGGACTAGATCTGCTAGGCTGCTGCTACTGCTGTTGATTATTGCAGATTTTTGCTGCTGCTGCAGATCCAAGTATGGACTTGCTACTGTTAATAGATACACAGACACAATGAGCATGTAAGATATGCTGCAAAAAAATAAATAAAAATAACTAAATACCGTAGCAGTTCTAGGAAGGGGGAGGTGGAGGATTTCAGAGGAACTCTGATAGTGCACTGCAGGACTAGCTTACAGCAAACCACAAATCAGACTATTTAAATGTTGAGCAAGCTATCTCACTGGCTGCAGGATCAGCAGAGACCAATCATGTGATTGCTTGCAGATTGCATGTACATGTATCAGCCTGCACACTCTAGAGTTTCATTACTATATATATAAACACTTTGACACTTGAAGAAATAGATAACATTTAATTGATGTGAAACCATTGTCCAATATAGCTATGGCTTATCAATTTTGTGTGTATATTTGTAATGTTCTACATGAACAGAGCCTGAAGAGCATCAGTTACAGAGAAGAGGCCGAGAAGACAGAGAAACAGACAGTTGAATGTAGGTGTCTTCTGGAATGTAGAACAGGAAGTGCAAAGCCTCTTCCTGTGACCTATTTCTGCTTTGCTCTGATGGCCCTTAACACAAATCCTTCAGGCCTGATCTACTGATGAGAAATTAATAAAGTTTTTATTTGTGTGTGTGTGTGTAATTACAGTAACCAATGTTTTAAATACTAATATTTATTATTCAAAATGTCACTAAATCCCAGGTATATTTCATATTTTTATTTTACTTGCCCCTTTATGTTCCTCCTAAATATCTAACAAAGACTTCACCCTGGATTATTTTAATATCCTTGGGCGTTCCTATTTAAACAAACCTGGCAGTGTTATTTCTTAATTATTATTTCATTATTGTGAGAAAGTTTCTCATGGCTCATGCATTGATGGTGTCCTTAAGTTCTGATCAACAAACCTCTAATTTTCTAATTTTACCCATAGTCTGACATTCATTCTACTTTCTGATCAGTCTGGAATTAAAAACAGTCAAGTTACAACTGTGAGAGTACTGGGTTTAACATATGTATATTTTAACAATCTATGATATTACAGTTACATCTGTGCTCGGCCATGTTTCCACAGAGTGAATCACTTTGATCGTGACAGAGGGATATGCTGAGACACCTGTAAAGATGAAAATCTCCCGTCATCATGTTACCTGCTTTTCCAGCCAAAGAAAACCAGTGACACATCTCTACTTGAGGAAAGATTCTACATTCTGAACAATTTGTAAATCTATCACTAATATGAAGATTGAAGTAGAAGGTGTTTTATCTTGGCACAGAAGGGAATTGAATTAAGTTAGTATTTGCCTGTTTTACCCACCCAGAATGCATCTGTAAAGTAAAAAACCTCTTGAATTCTCTGAAAAAAATAGCAGTAAAAGAAGTATAATAAATAAAGTATAAGAAAACTTTCTTGTTTATTTTTTTATTAATCATTGCAAATAATTAAAACAAGTGGTGGTCACTGCAGTGCCAAATGACATCTGTCCCCTCTCTTTTGACCTAGTCCAGCTCCACCTATGTGGACCTAATGGGTGGGGCTTAGGAGTAGGGCAAGGTTAGGGTTAGGGAGTGGCTGAACGTCAAGCTCCACTTATTAGTTCTGCAGTAAGCAGCTTCTCAGTTAAATGCTAACATGAATTACACTCTCTCAGGTCTGATTCTCATCCATGATTCTCAGGTCTATATGTTTAAATTAAATAATAATTGTGATTTTGGTTTAATTTCAGTCAGTCGTGCAGCCCTAGATTAACCTCACACAAGCACAAAACAAATTCTCACTTCAGACACGCTGCAGAGAGACCAATCTACTTTGAGTGCAAACTAAATGAGCCAATGCACATTGGCATGCGATATTTGCATCTGACTCAAGAGAGAGCCTTCAGTTGAGAAAGCATCTTCAATGAGAGTGTGAGCACACTGCAGACTGCACTAAATCTCTGCCAGTGTGACTATAGCCATTTCCCCCTGTGCGCTTCAGTACTAATAAAGAGAGCAATTTCCCTAAAAGAGCTTACACGGGTGTGACGTTGCGTCTTTTTAAGATTACATTCCACCTGTGTGTTCCTGGATGAGGTCGTGACCGGATGGTCACAATTGCTGCCTCATGTGTCTGGGCATTATTACACTGCGGGAAGATGACCATCTCAGAGTTAGACTCCAATAGACTCCAATATCTAATATCTAGACTCCAGTCTCCTGCCTTTGCCAAGGGGTACACAGGGATCCCCACGGTGAAGCAGTCGGTTGCGATGCAATTGTGTCTGAGCACTGCTTCCACCTGGCGGGGTAACCACTGTCTTCTGGGTCCCAAGAGGGCACGGAAAGCAGTGGGTGGTGAAAAACCTCACCACTCTCTTCCTCCTCTTCTGTTGCCAGTGGTCAGCAGTTGACATTTCGAGAGCATGACCAAGTCTTCTCTCACACCCTCTGCCCAACTGTGGAACCAGCTAAGTGTTGCATTGCTGCAGGCCGCCACATAGCCCTCTGGGCCGGGTCCCTACATTCCACCCTGCTGCCCCACCATGGGTATGTCTGTGGTTTTTTTGGTCCAACTTGCACGGTCTCTGAGAGCCTGGCTAGCGCTTTCCAGCCCATCTCGCTGGCTCCTTCAGACCATCACGACCCCATAGAAGGCAAGTTGGTAGGGAAGCACGACCTGGTTGTCAGGTTCCTTGGGGGGGGCAGAAGGTTGTATCCTCCTCGGCCTCCCTCCATACCCTCTTGGGACTTGGGACTTAGCTCTGGTGCTTAGAGCACTTCAGAGAGTCCCATTCGAGCCTTTGCAGTCAGTAGATCTAAAGATTCTGTTTATGAAGACTTTGCTGCTGGTTGCATTGGCCTCCATCAAGAGGGTAGGGGACCTGCAGGGATTTTCGGTCGACGAATCGTGCCTAGAGTTTGGGCCGACTGACTCCAGCGTAACCCTGAGACCCCGGCCTGTCTACGTGCCCAAGGTTCTTACCACTCCCTTCAGGGACCAAGTGGTGAACCTGCAAGCACTGACCCTGAAGGAGGCAGACCCAGCCCTAGCTTTGCTATGTCTCGTCTGCGCTCTGCGACTGTATGTGGGCCAAACTCAAAGCTTCAGGACCTCAGAGCAGCATTTTGTCTGTTATGGAGGCCAGCAGAAGGGAAAGGCTGTCTTCAAGTAGAGGATGGCCCACTGGATAGTGGACGCCATTGCCTTGGCTTACAAAGCATACGGTGTGCCCTGCCCGCTCAGGTTGTGAGCTCACTCTACTAGAAGTGTTGCATCCTCCTGCCTTGCTGACAGATTTTTGTAGAGCTGAGGGCTGGGTGACACTTAACACATTCGCTAGATTCTATAGCCTCCATGATGAGCTGGTATCCGCCTGTGTTCTCACCTCAAACGGGTAGAAGCACCAAAAGGCCTGGCTCAAAGTTGGCTTGCTGCACCTTACTATGTGCTTATATTCCCATCTCCAAGGATGGTTCAGCAGGCTTACGCAGGGCTCTGGAAGGGGCAGCACCTGTGGTGTATTGGTAGGGATTCCCAATTCGTCGGTCACCAACATGACATTGAACATGACCGGCTGAAAGAGAAAGTCAATGTCACATCCAGGTGCCACAGTTACTGTACCAGTGCTGGGGTGCCAGGTCACTGGCTCGGATCCTCAGCGAAAACCTGATATGCGCTGCACCTGCTGCCTATTTATGCCCACCCGGCAAGACGTGGCAGTCAAATGCAAATATTGCATGCCAAAGTGCATTGGCTCGTTTAGTTTACACTCGAAGTACACTATATTGCCAAAAGTATTGGGACACCCCTCCAAATCATAGAATTCAGGTGTTCCAATCACTTCCATGGCCACAGGCGTATAAAATCTAGCACCTAGGCATGCAGACTGCTTCTACAAACATTTGTGAAAGAATGGGTCGCTCTCAGGAGCTCAGTGAATTTAAGTGTGGTTCTGTGATAGGTTGCCACCTGTGCAATAGGTAAATTTGTGAAATTTCCTCACTACTAAATATTTCACAGTCAACAAAGTGGAAGCAACTGGGAACAACAGCAACTCAGCCATGAAGTGGTAGGCCACGTAAAATCACAGAGCGGGGTCAGAACATGCTGAGGCGCACAGTGCACAGAAGTCGCCAACTTTCTGCAGAGTCAATAGCTACAGACCTTCAAACTTCGTGTGGCCTTCGGATTAGCTCAAGAACAGTGAGTAGAGAGCTTCATGGAATGGGTTTCCATGGCCGAGCAGCTGCATCCAAGCCTTACATCACCAAGTGCAATGCAAAGCGTCGGATGCAGTGGTGTAAAGCACGCCGCCTAGCGGTTGCCAGGAGAACGGTTCTTGCCTGACTGCATTGTAAAGATTGCAGCAGAGACTGTGAGCCAGGCCTTCTAGCCAACATCACTGCCTGACCTCATAAATGCACTTCTAGAATGGTCAAAAATTCCCATAAACACACTCCTAAACCTTGTGGAAAGCCTTCCCAGAAGAGTTGAGGCTATTATAGCTGCAAAGGGTGGGCCAACTCCATATTAAACCCTACGGATTAAGAATGGGATGTCATTAATGTTCATGTCCACGTAAGGGCAGGTGTCCCAAAACTTTTGGCAATATAGTGTAGATTGGTCTCTCTGGCGAGATTCCCAATTTGTCGGTCACCGAAGTGACGTCTCTGTTCCCTCCTTCAGGGAACGAGGGTTACATATGTAACCAAGATGTTCTATCATATATATATATGATAGATTTTATATATACTCGGACATATATATATACTTGGTTTTCTGATACTTGTATCATGATCAAATATATAGTTTCTTAGTTAAGTTTCGTATAATCTTGATTTTGCTCTCTCCCTTTATTTTCAAGATGGACATTTGCACTGCCGAAGAAAGGATGTAAGTCCAGTGAGGTAGATTGAGCACTACACTGATGTTTTTCACTCTAGTCTTTGGATACTATTATGAAATCATTAAATATTTTCTATCTCATTTTTTTTTGTTGTTGTTAAATGATTTGGTAGAATGTACTAGAAATTTAGAGATTAACTAGAACTATACAATTTAAATTCTTTGGTCTCTGAGCTCAGAGCAGTGGTGGGAATACTAAACCATGCTGGAGATGCACTCAGATAACACTGAGAGGTTGTGACTGCTTCTCAAAGCATTCACTATAACAGTGGAAATGCATTATCTGCAGTCTTTAAATGTCTGACAAATATTGCAGTTTTGCTGGCTTCATTTTTTGGAAAATCATGTTGCTTTAAATTTGTATTAATGCTTGTGCACATGTGCAAGCCAGTGTAATGATAACATCTGATAAAAGGTGAAAGAGTTTTTAATTCTGTCACATGTATGTTAAATGATTTGCCATATTCCTGAGGATGTGAGAGAGTGTGGCCACACTTTTAATTAGAATTAATAAATTCACTACGAATTCTGTCTATTCAATAAAGTATAGAATTAAATACTTTATTTTCCCATTGTGATATATGGGTGTTGTATTTATTGTGCACATGGTCTTGACTTGTTTATTTAATGCATTGCATTTGCATCAGTAATCAAAGGAAGTCCGGCTTTTGATGTAATTGAATCTGTTATGATATTTATCAAATTAAATGACATGGTATGTGTGACTTGAGTCTATTAGCATAGTTGCTTTGCTTTGAAAGTGTTAAGAGCAACAGAAGAAAACAAGGTCCTTGTCATGATCTCTTGAAATGAATAGGCATCACAGTATTATGTTTTAAATATTTCAAAGAGCGACTGAAAGAAAAATAATGTCCAGTACATGCAGTTCTTTAAAATTTTTATTTATGGAATATTTAGTTTTTCACATTTTTGGTACACATGGATAGGGAAACATATTTACTTTATTTTATTATTATTTTCTATTGTGTAAATCTGCTGAAAAAAAAAATACACAAAATACACCTAAAGCTTTTTTAATGTGTTCCTATAGCTGGTAAAGCATTTTCCTAGCAATGCCAACATCACACACACACACAAAATGTAAGTTACATGGAAAAAAAGTTTCTGGTAAATGCATAAATATAAAAAATGAGATGTCAGTTTAATGAATACATAATTTTGGTTCCTCACAGAGTCATACATTTTGACAATAGGCAAAAGTGTAACATTTTTGTAGATGTGTTCCAGGAAAAATGTTTTTCAGCACTTGTGATCTTGCCAAAACTGAATGCTTTTCACACTGAAGAGTTCTAGATTAATAGATCTAAACCAGCCCCTTGTGTTCTCCTGTCAGGTGGCTGATAACCAGCTTTGTTCAGCTGTGAAAACAGACAGCAGTTTGTTCATGAAATTACAGAGAGAGACTGTCCTGTGTGAATAACATTTGACAAGCATCTGTTTTGGCCTTTTGACTCCACTGGCCTCCTCTAGTATGAGACATGTCAGGTTTAAGGCCGGAATACACTAAAAGACATTTAAAATCTGAACAGAAGTCAACTCTAGTCTCTGAATTTCAGCAACTAGAGTTGACTCCTCCAGACTGTAAATCAAGGCAAAAATCTATAGGTATAAGTCGTGTGGATTCCAACCTTTATTATTATTATTGCTATTGTTTACTCATGTTTATGTATATTTTTTAAACCATGACAAGATAAAGTAAAAAACAAAAAAACAAAACTGAGAGTGCATGTTATATGGCTGCTGTTACTGCCATGATGTGACTTTTAGTATTTTTAACATTAAATTAATCTTATGAGGATTCAGATTTACTTAATGTCATCTAATCTCCGAGTAATTTTTGAGCCATGGTATTGAAAATCTACAGAAAATATTAGGTACTGTAGCTTTGAAATACAGCAACACAATACATTCACACAGAATAAGTCACTTTGCTATGTTCCATTATGGGTTTTTTATGAAGTAATCAGAAAAATAGACAAAAACTAAACAAAACTGTATTTATTTAAGATACAAAACACTTAGGTGTATTCTAGTCATATGTACTGGTTATTCTTGGTAGACGAGAGCAATATTTAGAGGTATGGCTCCATCTGCTGATTAATATCAATGGTTCATTACAGTCATTAATTGTCATTTTTTTTCATGATTTTATTTGTCTGACATCATAGTAGATGTGATCAAGCTCCAAGCAGTTTGGAAAATGAGAATGTTCCTGTTAACCCTCCTAATGCAATGTCTGTTTGGACCCCATGGAACTTATAAAACAATATTATAAAATACTGTATCTGATCAGTAACCTCTCATTAATAAGTAAATGTAATTAAAAAAAAAAAAAAGTTTTGAATGTTATATGCTTTTACCATGCTATTACTTCATTTACCCCTTTTTTATTTATAAAAAAAATTGAAATTATTTTCAATTTAAAATGTTACAAGAACTACAGCAAAAACCAGTGTGATGCAGTAAAATATATTTTTATCAATATTTATTAGAAATTTTATTTGAATTAATCATTGTAAGAATTTTATAAGAACATATGAGAATTACCAGCATGAACTTTAATGGATTTAATTCAATTCTTTAAAGCTGCAGTTTACGTTTTCGTTCGTTTTATCTCTTTACATAAAGGGGTCCCAGCTAGTAGGCTACATGGCATGTGGAGGATGCTGCAGGTGGCGAAACATTTATAGCCTTTTCTCACAGCAGCTGGAATAATTAGACTGCGGATTGTATGGTATGACAAATTAACGTTAGAGATTAGACTTTAGAAATTTGAATCTACAGTCAACGCTAATACACACTAAATACACATACTACTCAAAGCTGATGTTGTTAACATTAACAATTTGAGAACAGAGTATAACAATAATAATAATTTGCATGGTTTGATGTGATATGAGCTAAGTGATCATTAGATTTAAGCACCATTCGTAGCACGATTTATTGTAATGCTTTTTTTTCTCAGTTGGTCAGAACAAAAGTGGCAGATTTGTTACTAGTTCCAATTACATTTTGGTCATACTTCCAAAACTACAATCTGTGATTCCGAAGTACAGTATCCACTGGTGTGGTGACTGACACCAAACATTACATTCATCCGTGCAGAGGAGCCGTGCCAAGGCACAGCTACATAAAGATGATAATTCCGGAAATTACTGCAATTGCAGGTTTCTCCTTGTTCAAACCCTCTTTCCCTTTTCATTTATTGTGTGTGCGCATACACAAGCATGTCCATAAACAAAATGCAGTCCCACAGGGAACAAATGTGTGTGTGAGTGAAGGAAAGGGGCTACATGTATTTTACAGAAGTAATTTGAGAAAACTCTAACTAAAAGATGAAAAAAATCTGTTCACAAAAAGTTCACTTTCACTTAAGTTCACTTTCGGATTAAAATGGGTGTAACAATTTAGTTTAAATGGTTATATCTCTTATATATATTTTTTTTTATTATTTAAAAAATAAATTATATGTATTTTGACAGTTAACACATCCAAAGTTTCATTTTCATACTAAAAAGTATGGATAAAAAAAAAAAAAAAATTGACCCAAATGTATTAGGAGGGTATTAAATATGAGCCTCTAAAAGAACATAAAACGTTTATTGTACATTTTTTTCAAAATTATCACTGGATGATCAACTACTAAACATAATTGTTACAAAACTACATAAAGCTTTGTATCAATGGGAACATAATTTTAAAATGTTCTGATGGATAACCTTTCTGACGAGCTGCAGTAGATGATTTTACTGGTGAAGCAGAGATGGATATACAACCTAGCTCAAGCAGTTATCTCTCATGTATAAAGGATCATCACCACTATACAGTTGTGGTCAGAATTATTGGCACCCTTGGTAAATATGATCACTGTAAAATCACTGAGATGACTGTAAAAATAAATCTGCATTGTTTTTCCTTTTGATCTTTAATTCATAAAATTAGCAAAAATCTAACCTTTCAGTGAAGGAAAATAATTGAAAGTGGGGGGAAAATCACATTAAGAAATAAATGTTTTTCTCCAAAACAAGTTGGACACAATTATTGGCACCCTTTTATTCATTACTTTTTGCAACCTGCTTTTGCCAAGATAACAGCTCTGAGTCTTCACCTATAATGCCTAATGAGTTTGGAGAACACCTGATAAGAGATCAGAGACCATTCCTTCATACAGAATCTCTCCAGATCCTTCAGTTTCCCAGCTCCATGTTGGTGGTGCTTCTCTTCAGTTCACTCCACTCATTTTCTTTAGGGTTCAGGTCAGGGGACTGGGATGGCCATGGCAGAAGCTTCATTTTGTGCTCAGTGACACATTTTTGTGTTAATTTTGATGTTTGTTTTGGATCATTGTCCTGATGGAAGATCCGACCACGGCCCATTATTGGATTTCTAGCAGAAGAGGTCAGGTTTTTATTTTTTTATCTGTTAGTATTTGATAGAATCCATGATACCATATATCTGAACAGGACCCCCAACAGAAAAACAGGCCCACAACATTAAAGATCCAGCAGCATATTTAACTGTGGGCATGGGGTACTTTTTATCCATGTGTGCACCAAACCCATCTGGTGGGTTTGCTGCCAAAAAGCTTTTTTTTTTTAGTTTCATCTGACAATAGAAGCAGGTCCCGTTTGAAGTTCCAGTCGTGTCTGACAACTGAATATGCTGGAGATTGTTTCTGGATGAGAGCAGAGGATTTTTCTTGAAACCCTCCCAAACAACTTGTGGGGATGTAGGTGCTGTTTGATAATTTTTTTTAGGCTTTCTGAGACTCAAGACAAGTCAAGTCACCTTTATTTATATAGCGCTTTTTACAATGTAGATTGTGTCAAAGCAGCTTTACAGTGATAACTGGTACATTATTTTGGCTGCACAGCAGCTCTTAAGGAATAGTGTCAATGCAGGTAGATCAAAGCACTGTTGAATATCAAATATCAATTGTCAAGTGTCCCCAACTAAGCAAGCCAAAGGCGACAGCGGCAAGGAACCCAAACTCCAACAGGTGACATAAGGTGGCAAACAGGTGTTAAAATGGAGAAAAAAACCTTGGGAGAAACCAGGCTTAGTCGGGGGGCCAGTTCTCCTCTGGCAAATAGTGCTTTGTTACGACTCAGGTTGCTATCATAAGTCAGATAGGATCGCAACATTCAAAGTATTTAATTCAGTTCCATCCAGTTGAGGGTCGTATTCATTACACTGGTATGGACGGTTGTTGAGGAGATGCGCCACTGGTTGTCATGTTGATGAGGCCTTCATAGTGGATGATCTAGTTGACTCAATCTCTGCTGATACTTCAGGGCTGCGTTGTGGTCATGTCAAGGCGCAGGTCATTGGTGTCACCTGGATGCGGCCCGGATCCGGTTGACTACGGTAAACCTCGGGATAAACAAACTCAACTAATCTCTGCAATTCTCCAGCTGTGATCCTAGAAGAGTCTTTGGCCACTCAAACTCTCCTCCTTAACACACATTAGGACAATTTAGACACACGTCCTCTTCCAGGCAGATTTGTAGCATCTTTAGTTGATTGGAACTTCTTAATTATTGCCCTGATGGTGGAAATGGGGATTTTAAATGCTTTAGCTATTTTCTTACAGCCACTTTATATTTTGTGAAGCTCAACAATCATGTGTGTGTGTGTGTGATGACCCTGGTGTGCTAAAAAAAATTGAAATATGAATGGAAATATACTTCAGAAATATTTTACTCATAAAAAATTCTAGCGATGCCAATAATTGTGGCCAACGTGTTTTAGAGAAAAACATTTATTTCATAATGTGATTTTCCCCCCGCTTTCAATTCTTTTCCTTCAATGAAAGGTTCGATTTTTGCTAATTTTATGAATTAAAGATCAAAAGGATAAACAATGCAGATTTATTTTTAAAGTCATCTTTGATCATATTTACCAAGGGTGCCAATAATTCTGACCACAACTGTTTGACGCATAGAGTTTAGACACTTCAGGTGTTAAGGCTGGATGTGTTGTGGTCAGTGTTTCTTCTGTGTACTGAACACAGACAAATTCATCACACTTTCAGAAGATCTGTATACTGTAAACACAACAGGAAAGTTGTTATGAATGGGTTCATTTACCATTTATGAGTTCACAGGAGGAATTTTCTACATTGAAAAAACAAACAAACAACATAAACAGTGTTCTGTTGAACGTTTGCATCTTGTAAACCACTTCATGTTGTTTAATGCCATTTTGAAAACTGAAAACAGGATTTTTAAAGTGCATCTTTATTTTATGATGTCTGCATGAAGCAGATATAACATTGATAATGTTCATGTGTGTGAAAATAAAATGTTCATGAGTAACTCTTTGCACTATAGATTACATTTATTTTGTATATTTATTTGTTCGGTAATGAGTTTGCTGTCTGGGACCTGTTGTCACTAAAAAAAATAAAAGAAAGCATCCACATTGGAGAAGCAATGTTCAAAGTTGGAGCATCAACCAAAATTACAGTAAATAATACAATTATAAATTCATATACCTTTTATGAATCATATGAAAGCTTTGAGTGGAGCATTTCACACATCACTGTGATTAGATTAAAAGTGCTCTTACTATCAGTGTAAGACATTTTATCTTCCAGGCTGTCATCTGTGGAAGTTTAAAAAAAGTTAAAAGTAATTATTATTTAAAAAGTTGTATTTAATCATCCAAGGTGATTCTGATGACTTCAGCATTAGATACAGTGTATAAACAAAAACCTTATTTCTTAACATAAAAAGGGAAAATAGTTACCTGAGACAGAAATATTAATATAATGGTTAAATCTTGATAAGTTTGGTAGCTGTAGTTCACATCTGTAGAGGCCATCACGATTCTTTGATATATTTGTAAAAGTTAAATATGAAGTCAGAAGATCAGGTGCTGAATAGTTCTATGATGATGACATTTGACCTGTTCCAGACACTGTATGATTATCATAATACTTCAGATTGCAGAAGATTTTGAAATGTTTGTTTGTCAAGACTTTATGGACAGTCCCTCTAATAACTTTAAAGACATTGGTGGGCACGACCTAACACATAAAACACTGCATCAAATGACAAATGACAATGACAAAAGAACACATATGATTCAGTTTCACTATAAACTTGGCAACCGTGATGCTACACTGTAAAAAGATTTTGGAGGTCAAAACTCAAAATTATTTGTTGATTGTTTCATTAAAAATCTTCAGTTGGTTAAACAACTATTCAGTTCACATAATTTAATTGCGACAACTGAATATTTTCAATGCAGCAAGTCAACATTACATTTTGAGATCTGACCTCAAAAATCTTTACAGTGTAGCTGGCCCCACTTTTACTATAAGCAAATTTAATAGAGCACTCATGAGCCCAGAACTAGTCAGTGAAAATCACAGCATCGATAATGAGTTTTATCTTGGACATCATACACGAATATGAACTCACTTTGTGCGTCAGTGCTCACATAGAGCATGAAAACTACAAACACGGCCAGGAACAAAGGAGTCTTTCACGGGTATAGCCAATCCATCTTAACACAAGCCAGGTATGTCAAAAATAGGCTCAAAATATAAATTAATCCAGTCTAATCCTCACAGTCACCATCCAAATTACACAACACTTTCTGTCAATGGTCTTTTTTAATTTTTATACTTGTGGTTTCCATTTCCTTTACCTACGCAACTTGCACTCATTCTGTTCTGTGTGCTTCTGCACAGTGAGCTTCACATGATTTTGGACAGGAGAACATTTCTTGCTCTGTGGTGGTTTTTCTTCTTCTTCTTCTTTTTCTTGTTTTGCATACTGCATGTGGTTATTCAACTCAATCTCACGGCATCTATACTTGCCATGTGTGACCCCATGACTCCAGCAGTATTAAACTTACTTTTTTTTAAATTATTTTTTTATGTTGAATCTAAATTCTTTAAATCTATTAATTACTCTGCTGATTACACTTCAGCTAATACTATTAACTATGGAAACAAGCTTAACTAATCAGTAAGTGATATCAAATATAGGACTAAGATATTAGGTAATCAATAATAACTGAATGAGATTAGCCTCATTAATAACTAGCAACTAACTATGACAAATTATAAAGAATAATCAATTAATTAATCGCAACATTATCGTGTGTCTGAGACGTAAGCAATCATTTTAACTGGTCATAAAACGCATCACTAATCACTCACTTGTTGTCACTCTGCAGGAACTACTAGTGATCTGGACCATTGTCTTTTTTACTCTCTGGACCATTATTTTAAAGTGAAAAACAAATGCTGATGAGTACCCCTCTTCTTTTAACAATACCTGTCTGAATATTGTAAATTGTATTGCTCCAATAAAGGCCAAGCAGCCAAGGAAAAGTCAGCAAAATCTAAATATTTGTCAGAGACTATCAGTAATAATTACCATTGTCCTAGAATACTGTTTTCTACTCTTGATTCTGTTTTAACCCTCTACTGCACACATGTTGATGGCACGTGAAAAAAAAAATATTCCACATAATTTTTTGGTTCATTTGGGAACATTTTATTGATAAAAGATAAAAAAACATTTTTGCCCAAAAATTTTTTCGTTGCCTCAGGGCAATATTGTGCAACAATGGTACAGAATCATAGAAAAAATTATCATCAAAATCAATTTTTTTTTTTCTAATGTCAAGAAATCATTAAGTAAAAAGGGAAAAACACTTGAAAGACATTGATATATTGAATTTGATACATGCATAGGTCTGTATAATGTAGTTGTAACGGTGGCTGTTTCAGAGGAACGAGAGTAGGATCCAGATGCAGCAAACATTTATTCAAACAAACAAATAAAAGTCCAGTCAAAACTAAATAAAAAATAAATCCAGACATGGGGAAAGGAAACACTGACAACAAGCGCACGCACGCACGCACACACGGTGCCTGACGGTGACTTTCACACCTTACTGGACTGTCCTTTGGCAACATTTCTAATTGGTTGTAATCATTTAAAGAAAAACGTACTAAACATAGGGCTTAAGAAAACTTTCCGTTGCCTGAGGGCAACGCTGTGCTGTAGAGGGTTAAATCTGGTGGTTAATGTTTTTACTGATGTGTCTGAAATTTTATGTGAAACATTCTTTATTGAGAAAGTGGTTAGGTTGAGACCCCAAGTATTGCATTCCAATTCTGACATCCATGAAACACCATGGAGCTCTGCTACTTGGTCCTCCTTTGATCCTATTACTCACATTATTTTCAAAAATATAATCAAAAGTCATGGCTGCTTGCTTTTTAAAGCAAGTTGTAAATACTGTTGGTGCAGATGTGCTATTTTTTTATTTTTTAATAAACTCTGAACATTTAAAGATGCCAACTTTTTGTCCAAAATCTTGGAGAAAGTGGTGCTGTTCAATAACAGGCCTTTCTTAGTACAAACCACATTTATGAAACATTTCAGTCCGGTTTCAGGAAGTTACACAATCTGCCCTATTAAAAGCCTCAAATGACATCTTACTGGCTACAGATGCAGAAGTACTGTTGCTTTGATCTTACTAGTTCTCAGCTCAGCTTTTGACATGGATGACCACAATGTACTTATTTCTACATTTACATTTATTCATTTTGCAGACGCTTTTATCCAAAGTGACTTACAAGTTAGGAATACAATAAGCGAATCATTGTGAAGAGGCACATAAGTTCTCACAATTCAAGTTTCAGACATTACTTAGAGTAGCAAAAGCTAGAATATGGAGGTATTAAACGAAGTAAAGCATTTTTTTTCTTCTTTTTTTAATGATGAGGTTAAGTGCTCATGAAAGAGATGAGTTTTCAGCTGTCTTTTGAATCTTTCATAAATACGGGATATCTTTTCACTTATGTGTCATCCTGCGCCTGCTGTTTCTGTCCACTTACCACCAGAGGTCACCCGTTCACCATAAAGACTTTTTCATGTCCGTTACGTTACTCCGGACTACATTTCCCATTTTCCATTGCTAATCACTTCCAAACCTGTAGTCAATTACAAGCACTATAAAACAAGTATTGTTAGCATATATCGCTGTTTAGCTGATAGCTACTTTACAGAGCCTCTCAGAGTGTTCTTAGTGTAGTCCTGCTCTTGTTCGTTTCGTGTCTTGATCCTTGCCTGGTTTTCATGTTCTGTCTGTTCTATGCCTGCCCTGGATTCTTGCTCGCCCTGTTCGGATACTGATTGCCCCACGCCTGTACTCTAGCCTGGATAACCCTCTAGTCTTACCCACTGGATTACGTTCTCCGTTTGTTGACCTTTGCCCGTCCCTGGAATGCTCTTTGTCTTGCCCATATCATACTTGTGCCTTTGTTTATAAATAAAAGACTTTGCAGATGGACCCGCACGCCTCTCGTCTCAGTCCCTCCGTAACATATGCTGATGATGCTCAGTTGTATCTTCCAACCTAATAATAAACATGTAATACCTGTTCGCAGGTATTAAATTATGGCTTACAAAACATTTCCTGACATTAAATGAAAGTAAAACTGAAGTGATTCAGTTTGGACTTACTGATGCTTTTAATGCCAGTAATTGTGACCTTGGTGAGCTAACCAAATGGGTCACCCCATGTGCAAAAAAACTTAGGCTTTCATTTCAATTCCGGTCTAAAGTTGGCTAAGCAGATAAATGTGGTGGTTACTGTAAGTCGTGTTTTTACCATCTTCTTTGCCTGGCTAAAGTCAAATCCTTTTTTATCACAAAACGTTTTGAAAAAATAATCCATGCATTTATCATTTCCCACCTAGACATGGGATCAATCAATCGATCAAACGGCTTCAAACTGGTTACTCTTGGTAGTGTTTAGAGCATTGGCTCCATCAATTGGGGCCGGTTGCATAAACACAGCAACTTTATTAACGACTACCTTACAGTCTAAGCAGTTTTTGCAACTTGCTACTGGGTTTCAGTGTTTTTCGGGATGCAATCAGCCAAAAGTGAGACATCCAGTTAAATGAGACAAATCCATTTCATCATCAATTGCCCTTCATGTATATAAATGTAAGGAATCAATTGATTTAACAGTTATGAATAATTGCCAAAAGGGCCTTAATCATTTTGTAAGTGGGACAGAAGCATCAGGTAAAGTGGGACACTTTTTAAATTATAATCATAAACCATCCTAGTCTGAAATAATGACCAATAATAATAAAATAACTTTAAAAAAAAAAAAATTTAAATAATGTGACTATTAAAATCTGTATATTTTAAATCACAAGTTGACAGGACAACTGGAAATCCCCAAAATACAACATATTCTCAACAACAGAAAATAATTATGTAACAAACTATTACTGTATTACCTTTTTCATTTCAGTGCATAAAATGTAGACTAACAAATCTTCAGGATATAGATGTGTTGCAGCAGACGCCTACAATTAGTGGTATGAGTTTCACTTAAAAAACCACATTGAACTCACTGCGACAATTTTCTGTGATGTAATGAGAAAAAAAAACATCATGCAATGATTTGTACTGAAGACGTGAAGACATGCATACATCTGCTTCCTGTGAGATAAAACAGCCAGACAGTATCGTACAGCTTCACAAAACTGAATGAATTTTGCCTTGAAAATGATGCTTAACTTTGTATGGTTATGCATAACCTGCAAGAAGGGATATCAAGAGACCCGGATTGCTGCATACTCTGAAAACTCCTCTCTTGTCGGACGGGGTGCAGTAGATGATGGTGTTGATGTAAGGTGGCTCAGAGATGCATATACAACCTGGCTTGAACTGTTATCTCTCCTGTTGGACAAAGAATCATTACCCCCACAATCTGACAAATGTGATGCAGACTGTACAGGTGGTAATGGTAAACTGCATGTGTTGCTGTCACGAGAGGGCCGCTGTGTTTCTTCCGAATACTGGACACTGACAAATTCATCACGCTTCAGAACACTTGGGCTCGGTGCCGACAAGACAGATGTTGCTGTATACTGCAAACATAACAGGATAATCGTTAATGTAGTGCATATGGTTGTGCAAAATGCAATATGTATGAGTTAATTTAATAATTTGTGACCCTGGACCACAAAACCAGTCATAAGGCGCATGGGTATATTTGTAGCAATAGCAAACAATACATTGTATGGGTTAAAATGATCGATTTTTCTTTTATGCCAATAATCATTAGGATATTAAGTAAAGATCATGTTCAATGAAGATATTTTGTAAATTTACTACCATAAATATATCAAAAATGTATTTTTGTGAGTGGATATGTATTGCTAAGGACTTCATTTGGACAACTTGGACAAGGCGATTTTCTCAATATTTTGATTTTTTTTTTTTTTTTGCACCCTCAGATTCTAGATTTTCAAATAGTTGTATCTTGGCCAAATATCCTAACAAACCATACATCAATGTATGGTTATTACAACTAAGCTTATTTATTCAGCAATCAATTAAAAAAAAAAAAAAAAAACGACCCTTTTGACTGGTTTTGTGGTCCAGGGTTAACAACATTTATTGTTAATTTCATGTGTGATAATGTGTTTATGGGTAATTTATTCAACAAATATTAATAACTAAAAGCAGTTTATACATTTCCTTCGATCTATATTCATAAAATCACAACCATGGTATAATTCTGCATCTTGTATACCTCAATTCAAGTACAAAAACTGAATTGTAAATTAGGCATTTAATTCAATTCTTAATGACTGGTAGTATGAGAATTAAAAAAGTACATATTTGTTTTTTTGTTTTTTTTTGATAACACTAATCAGAGCAATTTATAAAATACGTACCTGAATCTGCGCTCTCTGTGTTTTCTTTCTTCTTGAATCTGACAATGATCATTAAAGGGACAAAGTCAGGGTCATGCCAAAACTTAAATATCTCAAAATAATAAAAAAGAGAAAATTACTTACTTTTAAATCTATTAATACACAGGATAGTGATGAGTATTAATGTGAGAACAGAAATCACTACACACATACAGATAAAGAGATACGGCATCCACCATGGCTTTGAATCAGAGCTGATATCAGTGTTTTCTCTCTCTGATGTCACTAAGAAAATAAAAACTAGTATAATTTTCAAAAAGGAGAAGCAATGTTTACTTTAAGCTGGAACAGCATACAGTAATACTTGATAGCCCCCACCCAAACTAAATCATATACAATTTTTGAGAAGAATACGCACATCACTCTGTGATTAGATTGAAACTTACTTTCGGTGCAAAACCTTTCATCTTTCAGGCTGTCAACTGTGGAAGTTTTAAAACGGCTTTAGAACTGTTTAAAATTTTCATATAGTTTCATATAGTTACCACAGCTGGTTCTGATGGCTTTAGCCTTACATCAACATAAAAATATTGATAGTAAATAGTTACCTGAGACAGAAATCTTAATATAATGGCTAAATGTTGACAAGTTTGGTAACTGTAGTTCACATCTGTAGAGGCCATCATGATTCTTTGATATATTTGTAAAAGTTAAATATGAAGTCAGAAGATCAGGTGCTGAATAGTTCTGTGATGATGACATTTGACCTGTTCCAGACACTGGAATCCATCCTTTCAGGTTTTCTTTAGTCCATGTAATATTGACTGTATGATTATCACAATACTTCAGATTGCAGGAGATTCTGAAAGGCTTGTTTATGCAGGCTTTATGAACAGTCCCTCTAAAAACTTTAAAGACAGGACATTGGTTGGCAGGACCTAAAACATAAAACATTGCAGAAAATGAATGAAGACAATTATAACAGTGTAAAGTTACACCATTAAAAAAATTGCAAGGTTCAAATGATGTTATGGAAATGAACATATAAACGTTCCAATTTACCGCTTTGCTGTATGCAGCAGTTCTAAAAGCAAAAAGACTAAATGCCCAACTGGGAAAGCATTTGCTTTTAAGCATTTGTTACACTGATTTATGTTATCAAGAATTAATAACACAAATCTTTTTTTGCAATAATGAAATGTCTGGAAATCTAAACTAAGGTGTGGTACTCTAAATATATTTTTAACTCTAAGTGCAATTTACTGTTAATTTAAAAATTCCTTCTGCACCACCACATTTGATTAAACTTTTACTAGAATCACCGAACATTAACCTTGAACTCACCTTGTGCGTCAGTGCTTACGTGGAGAATGAAAACTACAAACACAGCCAGAAACAAAGCCGTCTTCCTCGGGTATAGCCAATCCATCTTATACACAAGCCAGATGTGTCAAAAATTGTCTCAAAATATAAATTCATCCAGTCTAATCCTCACAGTCACCATCCAAATTATACAACTAAACACTTATTTCTGTCACTCTGTCATTGTGCTCTTCGTTCTTATACTTATGGTTTCCATTTCCTTTACCTACGCAGCATGCACTTGTAAGGTTCCACCCACTAGCCCAACGTAGGGCTGGGAATCGATTCTTTTTTAAATTCGATTCCATTAAGAATGTAAATCAAACTGCTCAATAAATTACTAACGATTGTGGTTAGTCAGATTTAGCCTAGCCTCATTAACTGAGGAAGGTTTTTTTTCTCCCTAATCGCAATTCCAAAAGGAGAATGGGGAGGGCAATATTAAGAGGATTTGGTATTTCCAATTAATGTAGGCCTGTTACATTCTAGTCTATTATAGTTCGGCTTCTTTTATTATTAAATTAATATTATACGTGCTGTGAGGATAATACAAGATTAGGCTATTAGCTATCAGTGAAAATGTTTTAAACATTTTTTTTTAGGTCTATTATAAAATGAATTATAGGCCTATAATTAAAATTATTAAGAGTGTAGGCTATAATATTTCCTAACACCGCAGTCATCAATGAAAATTAAGCGCAGCTTTACTTCTAGCACCTGCTTAAAAAAAAAAAAAAACCTGTTTAACACGAAATACTATTATTCTTATTTGTTTCACTAGCCTATATGTATGGCCACAAGATAAATAATGGAATAAATTAAGACAGTTATATGCCGTTATCAGCACATTGTGTTGAAATTCGTCTCTGAGAGAATATGCTCCGTTAATGCAGCGTCAGACAGCTCAGTCATTTTCAATTTCTGTAGTGAATACTGACCGAGGTTGAGACTTTTTCACCGGCATAACTCTTGCGCAAAGTTTGCACGTTGCTTCTTGTGTGGTATCCATTGGCTCCCCTTCTTGTTTTAAAACGGAAAGATTTCCAATATTATGACGAAGGGATACAGCTACGCCACTGCCTGTTGGTATACATCTTTACAACTAAAGACTTGACCGTGAACTTGCGCATTGCGTGTCAACATTGCACTGCGCATGTGCCCCAGAGACTTCTGAATAGGATTGAGAAAGTAGTCAGATTCAAGAGTTCATTTTTTGCTGTTGGATCGGATTAGAAAAGGAATAAATACTATAGCAGTTTTGAGATATAATGTCCATTTAATGAAAAGGTATGTCACAAACATGTTATTGTGACAAATAAAATAGCAAGTGTAAGAAACAAAGCAGAATTAAAAGTTTCATGTAAACAACTGTATTGCTGCACAATCAACATGCAATCTATTGCAACGGTGACAACAATGTACAACTAATTTAACATAAAAGCTTCATGGTGTTCAACTGTTTGGGCTGAATAGGGGCCAGATCAAGTAACATTTCTTACGTCTTCCTTTATTCCTTTGGCAGACATTTTATTGAAAGATTATGTGTATTTTCAGTTATCTTTAGTCAGATGGATTTACATTGTAACTGTACCTGAAACTGTATAACAGAAACAGTGTTCCTCAGGATATATATCTTGTTTGTCCACTTGGATTTCAAGCTGGAGTTTGTTATCTATTGTTTGTAGACCTTTTGTCTTAATGACAGAACTTTGGCTTAAGACTCTTTGGAGGCCGACACGCTAACATTGCTGCTGAAGAAATGTGCTACACTTTCAATAAATCCTTCTCCCTACAAGATCTCTGGTCAAATGTACTTATTGTGGTATTAGGGAAATCCAAAACATTTAAAAATGTTGCCTTGCAATCAGATTTGTTGTGTATTAACTAACTGTCTATTGACCATGGTGAAGTTTGTGGTTTCTAATCCACTGTCTACTGACAGTCCTGAATGTTTAATTCAGTGTTGCTGAGAAACATGACCCCGTGTTGGTTTTAATAAAGAGTCGGAGCAGCCATTTCTCAGCAAAACGCACAGAACAAAAGTGTGTCACACTTTACTGCGTGTTCAAAAACATAACATGTAACACTTCTTCGGTAAAGGAATCAGAATAATACATGCTTAGAGCTCCACCTAGCGGTCATTCAATGAAACTTAAAGGAGTAATTCACCTGAGACAGCTTGATAACTTAAACAGCTTTAACTGAAATACATAAACTAAAAACATAATTATTCTGGTAAGAGTGTATTTTTCCAACACTCCTCACTCGCAAACAGAATAATTAATTAACTGGTTTCACTCCAGCCATCTGTCTCAGCTTTGTGAACCTTTCTTCACTCAGTCCTTTGGTGAATATGTCAGCAACAATATCTTCAGTCTTGCAGTATTTCAAATCTATGACTCCACTTGCAATTTGCTCTCGAATGAAGTGGTACTTGATGTCAATGTGTTTGGCACGTCCATGAAATTGTGGGTTCTTTGCCATACAGATATCAGACTGATTATCCTCAAACATCAACATCGGTCCTGTTTGGTTGACTTTTAGATCTGTCAACAGTTGTCGCATCCAAACTGCTTCTTGAGCTGCGCTTGCTAATGCCATGTACTCAGCTTCAGCAGTAGAGAGAGCTACACATATCTGTTTCTTGCTTCTCCAACTCACCACTGCTCCACTGATTTGAAACATGTATCCTGATACAGATTTGCGATCATTTTGGTCTCCAGCCCAATCTGCATCAGAAAATCCAATGCATTCCTTTGTAATTTTCACTCCAAGAAAATTAGTTAGCTCACCCATGTCTTTTATCTCAAAATGTTTTGCAAGCATTTTCTTCAACTCCATCATCCGTTTATCATGGCGTCCAGCCAGGAGAATGTCGTCAACATATACAGCACTAATGAACATCTCATCTGTCACTGCAGTGTAAATGCAGGGACCAGCTGTTGTTTGAACAAACCCTATCTTTTTCAGCTGTTCATCTAGGACGATGTTCCAACATCTCGGTGATAGCTTTAGTCCACAGATGCTACGATTTAGTTTGCACACTAGATGTTCCTTTCCTTTGACAACAAAACCTTCAGGTTGTTACATGTACACTTCTTCCTTTAGTTCTCCATTCAGGATGGCTGTTTTGACATCCATTTGATGAAGCTTTAGTCCATGCTATACAGCCAGAGCAATTATTGTCCTGATAGACTCAAATCTGACTATTGGACTGAACGTTTCATCATAGTCTGATCCAAACTTTTGTGAAAAAACCTTGTGCAACTAGACATGCTTTGTGTCTCTCAAATGTTCCATCAGCATCAACTTTGACTTTGAACACCCATTTACTGCCCACTGCTTTTCAATCTTTTGGTAGTTCTACCAAGTTCCACACATTGTTTGCATACAGCGATTCCATCTCTTTCTTCATAGCTTCCTTCCATTTCGCCTTGTCTGGACTGCTGAAAACATCTTTTACAGTTTTGGGTTCAGTTGTCTGGTTATTAGCAAGTGTTATCTTTGGATATCTTGTTCCGCTAAGTCCTCACTGTAAGGTTCTAGACAGTCAAATTCCACATACCATTTCACAATGTCTTCTTCACTTGCATCAAGCTCCTTCTCAACTGCATGATTAGACTCATTGAATATCACATCTCGACTGCAGAACACCTTTGCGAGTTTTGTATCATAGAGTTGATATCCTTTTGTTTCTGTTCCATAGCACAGAAGGATACATTTCTTTGCTTTGGGAACAAGTTTCTTCCGTTCATCTTTGGGTACATGTGCATATACAGTACATCCAAATACACGTCATGGATGATCAACATTTGGATTCTCACCTGTCCAGGCTTCAAAAGGAGTCATTCCTTTCACTGCTTTCATTGGGATTCTGTTTCTCAGATACACAGCTGTTGATAGTGCTTCAGCCCAGAACTTCTGAGGTAGCTTTGCATCAGCTAACATTGATCTCACTGTCTCCATCAGTGTTTTGTTCATTCGTTCAGCTAATCCATTTTGCTCAGGAGTCTTTGGTACTGTGAGCTCATGTCGAACTCCTTTCTTCAGGAAATCTTAAAATTCAGATGAAGTATATTCTCTGTGCGTAAAAAAACTAAAATTTATCTGTCATGGCTTTCCATTCCAGGAACTTCTGAAAAACTTAATCTTTCCGCTTCAGAACATAAAGTGAGTATTCTCATCAATGAATGTCAGGAAGTATTCAGCTCCACTCAAAGATTTTGCATTCATTTTCCTGCATACATCACTGTGCACTAAGCCAAGTAGTTCAACAGCTCTTTTGCGATCACTAGTTGTGAACTTACTCTGATGATGCTTTCCTTCAGCACATGAATCACAGAAGTCTATGTCTTTTGACACATCAAAGTCAAAGCCATTAACTAGACACTCATTATGCAGCTTCTTCAGATTTTGTACACCTAGATGACCATAATGTCTCTTTATGCACATTCACATTTTCTGTTACACACACTTTTTCACTTTCCCTACAGTTCACACAATAGAGACTACCTTATTTTGTTGCAGCAGCAATCAACTTTTGATTAACATCCATGATGCAGCATCTGTTCTCTGTGAACTTGACTTTTTATTCACACCATAAGCAATGTCTGGTCTTGTTCTTGCTGACAAGTAAAGCAGACTACCAGACTGAGTTACCTTGGACACACTAAGTTGTATGACAATTGTGGTACATACAAAACATCATTCAACTTGCATTCTTTTGTCTTACCACCAGTCAGTGTCATCTTCAGCCGCACAACTCCACGTCCTGTTGCTTCAACAGAGTAACCATCTCCAAGTGTTACTTCTTGTGAGGGTTCCAGACTTTTAAATTCAACAAACTGTTTCTTGTCATTACATATGTGACATGTTGCTCCTGAATCTACAATCCAGCAATTCATTCCTTCATCAGAACTTGTGCATGACTCACCATTGGTCCGACACTCCAGTGCTGTCTTCTCTTTTCACTTGCGCCTTGTTTGCTTTGTGTTTATAGCCCACCTACTTACTCTCTTTGTTGAAGTCTGTGTTTGGAGGAGATTTGTTAAACTCTCTGCAGTTACGCTTGATATGTCCATACCTTCTGCAGTAGTGACACTTTGGGCCTTTTTCTCTTAAGAACTGCTTTCCAGTCAGAGCTTTTACATCACTGCTGACGTTTTCAACATCGTGTTCTCTCAGTTTACGTTCTTTATGTAGCAATCGTTCCGTGACGACCTCCATTTTAGGTACATCCACACTTGCTTCAAGTGCCATGACTAACACATTGAACGAATCAGGTAAACTGGCTAGCAAGTGTACCACACCATCTTCCTCTTCAATGTGATCTCCTATAACTGACAGTGCATCAACGTTTCAGTCAACAACTTGATGTGCTCTTGAAATGAGTCTCTGTCTTTCAATCGCAACAAGTACAGTTTGCGCCTCAGTGCTTATTTGTCCAAGTTTTCTTCTGAAACTGATCCGACAACTTTTTCCACACAACAGTAGGATCTTCTGGCTCTCCAATTAAATAGAGCAAAGACCACTGGTGTCAAAAGTATTCACATTCATTACTCAGGTAGAAGTATAGATATTAGGGTTTAAAAAGACTTCTGTAGAAGTTGAAGTATCAACTCAAGCTTTTTACTCAAGTAAAAGTGTAAAAGTACTGGTTTCAAAACTACTTAAAGTATAAAAGTAAAAGTAATGTAAGGAAAAATATGCCATTAAGGACAAAAGCTTCACAGGGACCTATTGTGCACTACCCCACCTCCTCAAAAAACATTTTTCTAAAGGCCATAATGACTATAATGACAAAAAAAATTGGAATGCACTAGGCTATCTGTTTCAGCCGCATATATGCCCATTGAAAATGAACACATTTTAGTACAATGCAAATACATAAAAGAACCATATATGTACTACTGAGCATTAACATGTGTTTCATGGAGCGGAAGATATGATGACTAGTTGCCTATAAGTATTGTAATGGTGCAAAAAGTCAAACTTCAGAGGCATGTCATCAATAACCTTTATTGGAATGTAAATGTACATTCAAGCTTAGCTGCAGGAATCTGTGAGGGAAAAGAAAATTGGTGTACCCAGGGCAGGCTTAGTAACAATTACCCTTATATGGTTGTCTATATACAATAAACATTAGTGCTGTCAAAATGAATGATTAATCCAAGTGAATAATCAAAAAAAAAAAAAAAAAAAAAAAAAAAAAACAAACAAAAAAAAACCTCATAATCCTGATACCTTCCTGGTATGTACTATGCTCAATTCTATAGCTAATGGCAACAATGTCACATTTAACTAGAAGATGTTTAAAACACTTTTGACTCAATCCTGTATGTACAACAACAGGGTAATCTACATCAGGATATACATCAGTTAAGCACAGAACATGCAACAAAGAGTTACCAATAGTCTTTGTTCAGCCGCAAAAGCAGCTGGTTCTCAAAGTTCTTTCACTGCCTCCATAGAAATTACAAGTTGAGAAGTGAGACACTTACCAAGTTTGAGGATATTTTCGTCACTTGTCCAGCAGGTCTTAAATTTGGGAACTAGAATGGCTGCGGCTATCAGCTCTGGATCTGCAAGCATCTTTTTTCAAGGCCTGAAAGAAGTGCAGCAATCAAAGGTTCACAGAACTTGGAAGTGACGTGAAGGTGCTGGAGCTTGGTCCTTAGTAGAGTTATGGTGGGGACCAACCATCCCATCTGCATTCTCCCTGAAGAACATCCAGTGCCTTTGCAACTGGGCTCATTGTCTTCGCATATTCTGCAAGAAATGCAAGTTCCACTGGAGTAAACCTGTACAAAGAAGAAAAGAAAAACACAACATGGAACATTTAGCCTACTTTAAAAAGGAAAAATATATTCATCTGAGACTTTTAGAAGTGTAGTTGTGTTGCTACAAATCACATCTATAGTAAATATGGGTACTGTATATTGGCATAGTGCATACATGTGTTCTACATTATTCAAAGTATAAAACTATGACTTAATCTATTGTTAATCACTTCATTAACTGAAAGGCAGAAAAACAAGCACTTACTTAGGCGTATCTAGTTCACTGCAGACAGCTGCAAGGGCTCCTTCGCCTTGTTCTCTTGTTATTCTCACTATTCTTTCTATGGCTGAGAAGAGTGAATTCCACCTTGTAGCAACAGGCCTTACGAGTTGGAGTTTGCAGTGGTCTTCAATTACTTCAGATGCGGTGGTTGATCTTGAACTTTTGTCCCACAGGCTATATTATTTTGCATTTGTGGACCTTGACACGCCCTTGTACAATGGGTTGACCTCTGATTTGAAGCATCAACTGTGGACACTAAATTGAGGAGGTGGCAGGTGCAGTGATGGTGCTTGGGTAGCTGGTATTCCAAGTAATCATCTTCGTCCAACAGGGCTCCGGCATCAACAAATTCAACACCCTCAACGCTTTCCTCTTCTTCATCGTAATCATCATTTTGGCCACCATCATCCTCTTCTCCATCACACTCTCCTACAGGTTCAGGATTGCTGTTCTCGCCAGTCTGCCCATAAACTCTGAAGGCATCAGGAAGTTTGATCCGTTGTCAGTTGTAGTGCGAACGATCTTCTCTCTGATATTGAATTCTCTGTGAATATCATTTAGGGTACCAGCCAGGGCAGAAAGGGTATGGGACCCTTTAAGTTGCTTGCATGCCAGGGCAGCACAGGATCTCTGCATGGTCTGGGGGTTAAACCAGTTCGCAGTGACACCAATGAAACTTGTTGCTATGAACTCAATTTCACTAAGGGCAACTTTCAGGTTTTTTTTTTATTTCAACAGAGGCCTTTGTGACTTTGTTTACAACAGTATTGCGTGTCATGACATTTGTATTTGGCTGAAGGCACAAGATCAATGAAGCCCTGTTGCTGAATAATGTGTGGTGGGTGCAAGCCTTGGACAACGAATTGGAGGACTACTTTATCCACACTCTTCGAGTCTCCCACAGCTTGGTTTGTTTGGAGGGTGGGGCCAAAGAACCTTCAGTGGATTACGTCCTTTTGAGGGCTGCTGAAGTAAGTTGCGTGTACCTCTCTAGACGAGTGGGGTGTTTCTTCTGTGGAGGAAATGAATGCACAGGCACAGATTGAGATTCATATTATTTCTCTCAAACCACAAGCTCAGACTATCTAGGACTTCCGCTGTATTAATGTCATGCTTGAAGTTCATGAATGAAGGTCAGACTACAAGTTAGGGGGCAGTTTCACTGGTCTGTGCAATTATGTTGAGCAGACCAGAATATTGCCACTTAAAGCTGTTTTAGGACCACAAGCAGCTGCTGGCATGACTGAAAAGTAGCATTAAATTCATTTTAAACAGCATTTGGCTGATAGTTGGTAGTTGGGCCTGTTACCTCTTTACAAGGACCCATAGGGCCTGCCCCACACAGGCGCGCACACTCTCATACACAGACAGGATCATGACTATCTTTAGTACATGCTTTATCAACCAGCTATAGACTATAGCTTTGCACAATTAACTTACAAATATTGCATATAGCAATAATATAAGCTCAGATAACGTGGCTAAAGTCAAATTTCAAATTTGTCAATAATCAACTGATAATAACAAAATTTCAGTTTACCACAATATGCTTTTTCAAATTAGACGGCGACAACATTGTCAATCGCGTTGTCAATCGAAAACGCTAATTTATTAAAATGTCTCTCTACCGCACTACCTACTGTAGCTTAATTTGCGGAGGATGAAGAGAAAGCACCCGTTTGATAAATGAGCAAGTAGTGGAGAAATAATAACTTTTAAGAAATAATCTTTTTTGAGTAACGACCCCAACACTGGCTATGTCCTCCTTGCTGGAGTGTGACTTGATTTGTGTCATGTGCAGGTGCGATGGATCGCGTACAAACCAATAGGGTGTCGGAATGGTATATTTATACTTCTCATCAAACCACAATCAAATTCACTCTATCCGGATGGCGCAATTTATCTAAATAGGTTTTTTTTTTTTTTTTGAATGATGACAAGCTAGTGTTCTGACAATTTGTGCTACCCTGTCAGATTTTGCTACCTCCCATTGAAACAGTGGGTAGCAAAATCTGACAGTGAAAAATGTTACCTATCAGATTGTGCTTCCAGCATGATATTAACATGGTTCATGGCTTTATTAACATCTACACCTAAGGAGCGTGTCTAGAGGGGTGGCACGGGGTGGCACCGCCCCCCCCCCCTGGTGCCCCCCAACATCATAGGGCTAGATTTACTGTCAACCTGACAATTCCCATCGCCATTGGATCAGAGCGCTGTCAATCACTCATTCGATCAGAGCACAGTCATTGTGCTTTATTTGCGAAGCAGAATCGCAGTTCCCCCGTGTTTTCAAACAGAAGGAGAGACACCACGACATGGCACTGTTTATAGTAGGTACACACTCAATTATATATTTTGAAATATCGCACTTTATGTTATTATTTAGTCTGATTACTTTCATGTGACTGATCAAGCTATTGTATAGCTAGTAGTAACTTCAGCACATTATTGAAGAGATGACTTATCAGTGTTATTCAGCAGCAGTGCAATACTGCAAGCACAATAAACATCACAAGAATCGAAAATGGGCTACTACTTTCCCATAGACTGGAGTGAGACCATAGACGTCTTTCGAGGTGTTGCGATGTTCTTGGCGCTCTGTGGTGTGACAGATTGCTGTAGCGATTCAGTTCAAAGCAGAGAGCATGTGAACCGGTCATCTCTTCCGCTTTACTAGTCACAACACTAAATAAACATGAATGATCATCGAAGATATATTGAAAGATACAGTACAACTTACTGAAATCAGTATCATGTCACATGTGTTGATCAATCAGCGTTTCAACCGCGGAAAGCCGTCAATAAATCAGCTTGTAAAAATGACACATTTACCGTCACGTTTACCTCAGCTGTTCAATGTCCAAAAACTTGTTAGTCAGCTACAAAAATGAATATTCATTGTATTTGTACTTAAGATACTTAACATACATTTTGTTTCTTCAATATTGAATGTATAAATCTGTTTTATGACAGCCACCATTTAAATGTTTAAGGCCTAAAAATGAGTAGAAACCTAATTATGTCCAAAAAAAAAATATTATAACGTTATTATAAAATCTTTCTTATGTGCAATTTATATGAAAGTAGCTTACAAATCAATTAATTTTAACTGTTAATATTATAATGATGTACCAGCTGTGGTTCCCTGTATAGTTTACAGCATTAGTTGAGTTTTTTTTTCTTTGAGGAAATTTACCATGTACTGTAAGTTACCTGATAGGCCCCAAATTAAATATTGAAGGTAATCAAATCAAAATCACAAGCTTCTGAATCAAAATCGAATCCAGTTGTGAAATTTGTCAATGCCCAGCAATAGTGTCAATAAGTTTGTGTTGCTGTTGTTCTTTGTTTTTTATTTGAAGCAAATGTTGTTGTTTTTCATTTATTTACTTGTCAGAGTGCACCAGAATGCTTCGTTAACATGATAAAATCACAAAAATGTTCTCATGGGGGAGGATGTACCCAGACCCCCCTACAAAAAATTTCACCTCTTAATGTGGCAGGTATGATTAGTACAAACAAGGGCATTGCACAACATTTGGGAAATCACTGCTTTCTACACCAGTATTTATTTCCAGTTTATATTTCTGATTTCCAATGGGGCACCCCTGACTGGTTCTTGGTCCCCCCTGTCACAGAGTTGTTGTGAAGCCACTCCTTCGTTATTTTAGCTGTGTGCTTAGGGTCATTGTCTTGTTGGAAGGTAAACCTTCAGCCCAGTCTAAGGTCCTGAGCACTCTGGAGAAGGTTTTCGTCCAGGATATCCCTGTACTTGGCCGCATTCATCTTTCCCTCAATTGCAACCAGTCGTCCTGTCCCTGCAGCTGAAAAACACCCCCACAGCATGATGCTGCCACCACCATGCTTCACTGTTGGGACTGTATTGGACAGGTGATGAGCAGTGCCTGGTTTTCTCCACACATACCGCTTAGAATTAAGGCCAAAAAGTTCTATCTTGGTCTCATCAGACCAGAGAATCTTATTTCTCATCATCTTGAAGTCCTTCAGGTGTTTTTTAGCAAACTCCATGCAGGCTTTCATGTGTCTTGCACTGAGGAGAGGCTTCTGTCAGGCCACTCTGCCATAAAGCCCTGACTGGTGGAGGGCTGCAGTGATGGTTGATTTTCTACAACTTTCTCCCATCTCCCGACTGCATCTCTGGAGCTCAGCCACAGTGATCTTTGGGTTCTTCTTTACCTCTCTCACTAAGGCTCTTCTCCCCTGATAGCTCAGTTTGGCCGGACGGCCAGCTCTAGGAAGGGTTCTGGTCATCCCAAACATCTTCCATTTAAGGATTATGGAGGCCTAAGAGCAGGAACCTTAAGTGCAGCAGAATTTTTTTTGTAACCTTGCCACAATTCTGTCTCTGAGCTCTTCAGGCAGTTCTTTTGACCTCATGATTCTCATTTGCTCTGACATGCACTGTGAGCTGTAAGGTCTTATATAGACAGGTGTGTGGCTTTCCTAATCAAGTCCAATCAGTATAATCAAACACAGCTGGACTCAAATGAAGGTATAGAACCATCTCAAGGATGATCAGAAGAAATGGACAGCACCTGAGTTAAATATATGAGTGTCACAGCAAAGTGTCTGAATACTTAGGACCATGTGATATTTCAGCTTTTCTTTTTTAATAAATCTGCAAAAATGTCAACAATTCTGTGTTTTTCTGTCAATATGGGGTGCTGTGTGTACATTAATGAGGAAAAAATGAACTTAAATGATTTTAGCAAATGGCTGCAATATAACAAAGAGTGAAAAATTTAAGAGGGTCTGAATACTTTCCGTACCCACTGTATATATAAATATATATATATATATATATATATTATATATATTTTAAGACACTATGGCGACCAGCAAACAACAGTTTGTCAAGTGTGTTCATCCCTGCCCTCGCTTTATCATGGGCGGGGATACACACGAGTTATGTGTTGTTTGTCTAGGAGTGGAGCATGCCCGGGCAGTTCTCGAGGGAGCTGTCTGTGTGCATTGCAAAAAACTTACCTTACAAACACGTTCTCGCCGGGCGCTCTTCGATAAAGTTAAGGAGGGCGCCGCAGCCAGTATTCCCCAGGGATCGGGTCCCGCTGCTGCCGAGGCAGAGCGGCGGCTTCATTCCTGGGGTTCACAAATGGATCTCACAGAGGGGTTAGAAATGGGCCCAGCCTTATCTCTGCCCTCACCTGTCAGACCCAGTGTCTCTCCTCTGGTGGTGGAAGCACGTGCTGCGGTTTCTTTCCCCCGGAAAGAGGCACCGGCACTTCATCTATCCAGCTCCGAAGAAGTGGATGTGTTGAGCGTCGAAGCTGGTGAAGAGGACTCGCCATCCTCATCTCCAGCTTATAAGGAGCTGCTAGAGGTTGTGACCAGGGCAAAATTAAATATTGAGTGGCCAGCAGAAAAGGCTGAAGTGCGTCAGAAAAGTAAGCTTGATGAGCGCCTTCTGCCCGCCTGGTCACAGCCTCAATGTCGGGGATTGCCGTTCTTTCCCGACCTCCACACAGAGTTGTCGAGGTCGTGGCAGAGACCGGCACAATATAGAGTTCATAGCCCCCAGACTTCTGTCTATTCCAACATCATGGGGCTCAAACAGCATGGTTATGGGTCAATGCCTCGGGTAGAAGAGACACTTGCGAGCTATCTCTCGCCTGAGTCTGCATTGTTCCTTAAATCCCAGACGCTGCCCACCAGACCATTAAGAACTACGTCAGCGCTGGTGGGCAAAGCTTATTCGGCAGCAGGTCAGGCTGCAGCATGCCTGCCTACTATGTCTATTTTACAAGCTTATCAAGCTGACCTGCTAGGGGAAATAGATGAGAGTGGGGAGGCGAGTTTCGAAATGATCCAGGAACTTAGAAAAGCCATTGATCTGTCTCTCTGGGCCACAAAGGAGACAGCTAAAACAATCTGCCATTCTATGGCAGCCCTAGTGGCCACGGAGAGGCATTTATGGTTGAACCTCTCTGACATCAAAGAGAAAGATAAGAATGTTCTATTGGAAGCGTCGCTGTCTTCCCTGGGCCTCTTCGGCGACTCGGTCACCTCGGTCGTCGAGAGGTTCCAGGAAGCCAGAAAACAGTCAGCGGCCTTCCAGAGGTTCCTCCCCCGCCGCTCTTTTCCCCCCGAGGCTGCTGAGTGGGAGCAGTCTCGGCCGTCAAGCAGCTCCTCATTTGAGCGCAACAAATAGAGTGCAACAAAGTGTCGCTTAGTCGGGGGGTCAGCTCTCCTCTGGCGAACAGTGCTTTGCTACGATTCAGGTAGCTATCATAAGTCAGATGGGATCAGAACATTCAAATTAATTATTCCAGTTTCATCCAGTTGAGGATCGTATTCATCACGCCGGTATGGACAGTTGTTGAGGAACTGTGCCACTGGCTGTCGTGGCAACGAGGCCTTCACAATGGATGATCTGGTTGACTCAATCTTTGCTGACACTTCATGGCTGCGTTGTGGTCATGTCAAGGCGCAGGTCCTCAATCTCACCTGAATACGGCCTGGATCCGGCTGACTACGGTAAACCTTGGGAGAAACAAAGAGACTAATATTAGCGTAGATGCTATTCTTCTTCTGATGTAACGAGTACATCTGGTGTTATTGGAAGTGTTCCCGGTTTCGGCTGACCTAATTTATGCAGCCTAATAATGAAAATTGAAAATATAAATTGATAATGTGTTATGTGTATGCCAGGTTAAAGAGATGCGTTTTTAGTCTAGATTTAAACTAACAGATTTAAACTACCGCCTGCGGTTGATTTTGATATTCTAGGTACTATCAGCTGGCCTGAATTTTGAGATTGCAATAGACGTGAAGGACTATAATGCATTAAGAGCTTGCTCAGGTACTGGGGAGCTAAACCATTTAGTGCTTTGTAAGTAATTAGCAAGATTTTAAAATCTATACAATGTTTAACAGGAAGCCAATTCAGTGTTGACAGAACTGGGCTATGTAGTGACTGAGACAAATCAGACACAATTCTTTGCTATAGTTAACCAATAATTGTATAAAGCACTCTGGGGCCTGTCCCCCATTCCCCGAGAAGTTCTCAGTTTTATTGTGCTAAAGAATGTGGTTGCCACATTGAGAGCAGAGAAGAGACACAGGAAACGTGCATCTTTCTTGCATTATACCCACAGAACACAGACTTTCCTGCATTAATTTATAGACAGACTGTTCTATAGATGAACATGCACATCCCCAGGAAATGGTATCCATTATTACTGTTGTTGTATTGCACTCATTGTATTCACATGTTTTATGATACATTTAAGGTAACTTCAATTATGCCATGTATAGTGTATCAAGAAGATTTAAATGCTTGTGTATGCGGTATGTCCATACCTGTGCAAAACATCAGTATTACAAGAATGCTTAATAGTTCTTCTTCAAAACTCAGTTCATCAGTTAATCTTGCTCTGTCGTAAAAGCCCGGACAGGGGGTGTGTTGTCACCTGGAAATACAACATCTTCATTGGCCACATCAACCCTAAGAAGTTGGACTTTGACCAGAGGTTAAAAGCTAGAGCACAACGCCCCTCTTTCTCTCTTTTTCTTCTTCTTCTTGCTTCTGGGACGACAAAAAAAAAAAAAAAAAAAAAAGGCCTGTGGGCCTGGAGGGCCTGGAAGGCCTGTAAGCCTAGGCCTGCAACCCAGCCATGTGCTCATCTGTGAGAGTGAGAAAGGACTCTTTCCCCACTAAGAGTTAAACTAACAGCTTAAGTTGTTTCATATTACTTCATCCAACGCAGAAGATACTGGCAAAGACTTCGGACTGAATCATCGATTTCTCCTCAGTCTGCAGATCCGATGCTCCTCAGCCTAAAGGCACCTTGCAAGTATCGTACATTTGAACACTACACAGCGATTTAGTATTAATTAACTCTATTTCCTGTCCCACTTCCGGTTCAACTCTATCATTGCTCATTTTTACCTACGTATGTGTGTGATCTGCGTGTATGTTATGTGTTTGTTAGTTTAGTTATGTGTTTGTGAGTTAGTTAATAAAGATTGTGCACAATAGATGTTTGGTTCTGATTCCGTCTGCTAATAAATTGCCTCTTAAATGATTTAGATCTTGACTACATGCTCTGAGTAGTACTGTACAAATAGAATGTTGTTTTTCCATAACCTGGAAATGAACATTTCTTAGACTTAATAAACAATTAACACTAAGTGTCCACTGGACGAACAGGTTAATTGATTGTAATATTAATTTTAATGTAGCTACATCAAGTTAATCTGATTAACTGATTCACATATTCATAATTAATCATCAAAATGAGTTAATTATTAATTAATAATTATTAATATTTCCCCTTTGAGTTAATTTCGCTACAGCTAATATGGTCATACTTCCTAGATCTAGTAAGAACTCTAGCTGCTGCATTTTGTACGAACTGTAGTTTATTTATCAAGAGAGCGGAACAACCACCCAGTAGAGCATTACAGTAATCTAGCCTTAAGGTCATGAACGCATGAACTAACTGTTCTGCATTGTTCATTGAGAGCATATGTCGTAGTTTACATATATTTTCAAGATGGAAGAATGCGGTTTTACAGATGCTAGAAACATGGCCTTTTAAATGAAAGATTGGTATCAAAGAGCACACCCAGGTTCCTAACTGACGACAAAGACTTAACAGAGCAGCTATCAAGTGTTAGACAGTATTCTAGGTTATTACGTGAAGAAGTTCTTGGTCCAAAAATTAGAATCTCTTGTTTTTTTCTAAATTTAGTAGTAGGAAATTACTGGTCATCCAATTTTTTATATCAGCTATGCATTCCGTTAATTTTGTGAATTGGTAAGTTTCGTCAGGGTGCGAAGAAATATAGAGCTGAGTATCATCAGCGTAACAGTGAAAACTAACGCCATGCTTCCTAATATCTCCCAAGGGTAGCCTGTACAGAGTGAAAAGCAACGGTCCTAGTACTGAGCCTTGCGGTACTCCATATTGAACTTGTGATCGATATGACATCTCTTCGTTTACTACTACAAACTGATAACGGTCAGATAAGTATGATTTGAACCATGATAATGCAATTCCACTAATGCCAACATAATTTTCGAGTCTATTTAAAAGAATGTTGTGATCGATAGTGTCAAATGCAGAACTAAGATCCAGTAACACTAATAGAGAGATAAAACCACGATCTGATGATAAGAGCAAATCATTAGTAACTCTAATGAGAGCAGTCTCAGTACTATGGCATGGTCTAAATCCTGACTGGAAATCCTCACAGATACTGTTTCTTTCTAAAAAGGAACATAGTTGTGATGATACTGCCTTTTCTAGTATTTTAACGATATTAAGAAGAGGATCTATGACCTCTGGAAGCATCTCTTTCAATAGCTTAGTCAGTATAGGGTCTAACATACATGTTGTTGATTTTGATGATTTAACAAGTTTAGACAATTCTTCCTCTCCTAAAACAGTAAATAAATTGAATTTTTCCTCAGGGACACTACAATGCACTACCTGACCCAATATTGTAGCAGACGGTTGCATGGTTATAATTTTCTCTCTAATATTGTCAATCTTGCAAGTCATTACTGCTGTGCTCTTTGGAAACATCAGAAGCTGAAGCTTTATTTCTTTATTTAGCCACTGTATCAAATAAATACCTAGGGTTGTGTTTATTTTCTTCTAAAAGATTTGAAAAATAGGCAGATCTAGCAGTTTTTAAGGCCTTTCTGTACTCAGTCATTCTCACTCTCCACGAAATGCGAAAAACTTCTAGTTTTGTTTTCTTCCAGCTGCGCTCCATTTTTCTGGCAGCTCCCTTTAGGGCCTGAGTGTGCTCATTGTACCACAGTGTTGGATTAATGTCCTTAATCTTTTTTAAGCGCAAGGGAGCAACTGAGTCTAATGTGCTGGAAAAGACAGAGGCAATAGTTTCTGTTGCAACATCGAGGTCTTCTAAGCTGTCTGGTATGCTAAGGCGATGAAACTGATCAGGAAGATTATTTATAAAGCGATCTTTAGAGGTAGAAGTGATGGTTCTACCATATTTATGGCAGGGAGGCAGTTTTGCAGCCTTGACTAAATGTAGTATACACGAGACTAGATAATGATGTGAGATGTCGTCATTCTGCTGCAGAATTTCAATGGCATCAATATCGATTCCATGTGACAATATTAGATCTAAAGTATGATTACGACAATGAGTGGGTCCTGACACGTGTTGTCTAACTCCAATAGAGTTTAGAATGTCTGTAAATGCCAATCCTAATGCGTCTTTTTCATTATCTATATGGATATTAAAATCACCAACAACTGTATACAGTAACCAGCACAAATGTCAACTTACATAATGTTACACAAAGTACCATCACTTCGAAAGAATTATATTTGAAAGACTTTTGACTAATACTGTAAATATTACTATAAATTACAGCAACACCTCCCCCTTTGCCTTTCTGACGAGGATTGTGCCGATAATCGTAACCTTGAGGGCTAGACTCATTTAAAGTAATGTAATTGTCCGGTTTAAGCCAGGTTTCTGTCAAACACAGCAAATCTAGATTATTGTCTGTGATAATATAATTTACAATAAGTGCTTTTGAAGAAAGGGATCTAATATTTAACAACCCAATCTTTATCATTTGTTTATCAGTATTATCTCTATTTTTTATTTGTTGAACATCAAATAAATGTTTACCCTTAAATGGGTTTGGAAGTTTTTTGTTTTTACTAATTCGGGGTACAGACACAGTCTCTATGTGATAATATCTAGGTGGAAGAGTTTCTTTGTGTTGGGAATTATCTGACTTCTGTAACGTGAGGCAGCTAGCAGACGGTCGGTTTAGCCAGTCTGTCTGCTTCCTGACCTGGGCCCCAGTTTGTCATGTTTCAGCTCTAAGACTATGTGCCATATTACTAGAGAGAAGAGCAGCACCATCCCAGGAGGGATGAATACCATCTCTTTTCAACAGGTCAGGTCTGCCCCAAAAACTTTTCCAATTGTCTATGAAACCTATATTATTCTGCGGACACCACTTAGACAGCCAGCCATTGAGTGATGATAATCTGCTAACTATCTCATCACTCCGACGAACAGGAAGGGGGCCAGAGCAGATTACTTTTCCTGACATTGTACTTGCGAGTTTCACACACCTCTTTAATGTTAATTCTAGTGATCTCCGACTGGCAAAGTCGAACATCATTAGTGCTGACGTGAATTATAATTTTAGAGTATTTACGATTAGCATTAGCCAGCACTTTTAAATTTGCTTTGATGTCAGGTGCTCTGGCTCCCGGCAAACATGTGACTATGGTGGCTGGTGTCTCTATTTTCACGTTCCGTGTAAAAGAATTGCCCATAACTAGGGCACTTTCAACAGGATTCTCAGTGGGTGTGTCACTGAGTGGGGAGAACCTGTTTGATGTTCTTATTGGAACGGAAGAGTGGTGTTTTCCGTGGCTAGGCCGCCTCACCGTTACCCAGTTGCCCTGCTGCACGGGCTCTACAGCCGGAACCGAACAATGTACAGAGTTCACTAAGCTAGTCGCATCCAAAACATATCTGAAGCCCTTACGTTCTTACTGTCCTCGATTAAGGTTTGGATGCATGTCTCTAATTCTGAAATTTTCTCTGTCAGCCTAACTATTTCCATACATTTATGATATGTAAATCCCTCGTCGCTGACAGAGAAAGCTATACTGAACATGTGACAAGCAGAACACGATACAATACTAGGAGAGGATGACAGCAGCTTGTAGTGACAGCTGCAAAGAGCGTGGACTGCGTCAGAAATAACGGGAATTTGTTTGCTATTGGGGATTTGACCTATTGCGTCGGGCCGTGCCGCATTCAGTGTCAGACAATATCACTGATTATAAATGGGCTCTTGCCTTTCTATTGACTAGTACAGATGCGCACTGTGTGGACATGAATAAATGGCTTACAATAATGTGTATTGAGCGGAAATTAATGCTATAATGCGTGGGCGTATGAACCATTGTATGTGGGTAGGGCAAGACCCAACCACTTTATAAGACCAATGATGTTGGCCCCACTCATACCATCTCTAATTCAAGGCGTCTGTTCACTTTGCAGAGCGCTGTCAGTCAAAATAATTCTACTTGAGGAATGCCCTAATAAATATAGTCAACAAACATGTAAATAAGTATACATACATTATCAAACTGTGTGTGCGCGTGAGGTGCCGGCGCGATTACAGTCACTTGAGTCCTTAGCCCCGGAAAACTATTCCATCATTAACGCTCATAGCCTAAAAGCATCGTTTTAAACTGCAGATGGTCTACTTTAATTTATGTAGCCTATAAAAACAGAACATTGTGTTCTTATAAAATAAAGAAAACAGACAGGATAGCCTACTGCTTTCCGCCGTCTCAATTTCTTTTCCATCAACTTCTTTGTGATGGAGAGCGTCAAAAAAAAAAAAAAAAAAATACAGACTACTTGTCGCAGATTTTTTTATTTTTTATTTTGTTAATCTGTTAATTATTTGAGTGAAATATTTGGCCTATTTAGTCTTTATAGGCTAGTCTATTTGATTTTATTCTGCGCTGTGCGTGTCGATGTTTCCTCATGTTCTGTTCCTTATGCTTTGTGCAAGTAAAACTAAACTCCTGGAAAACAAACTTTGTTATTTTTAATGCGTCACAGACACTTATCCATTATTTCGTGAGGTATCTGGATATGCAATCTCTTGATTCTTTTCCCCTATATTTTCACAGGGGAAGATAGATCATGGCCACGAATTCATCTTAATTTTTCCGTAAATTCAATATATATATATATATATATACAGTTGGTACAGAAAGTATTCAGACCCCCTTACATTTTTCACTCTTTGTTATATTGCAGCCATTTGCTAAAATCAAGTTCATTTTTTTTCCTCATTAATGTACACACAGCACCCCATATTGACAGAAAAACACAGAATTGTTGGCATTTTTGCAGATTTATTAAAAAAGAAAAACTGAAATATCACACGGTCCTAAGTATTCAGACCCTTTGCTGTGACACTCATATATTTAACTCAGGTGCTGTCCATTTCTTCTGTTCATCCTTGAGATGGTTCTATACCTTCATTTGAGTCCAGCTGTGTTTGATTATACTGATTGGACTTGATTAGGAAAGCCACACACCTGTCTATATAAGACCTTACAGCTCACAGTGCATGTCAGAGCAAATGAGAATCATGAGGTCAAAGGAACCGGCTGAAGAGCTCAGAGACAGAACTGTGGCAAGGCACAGATCTGGCCAAGGTTACAAAAAAAATTCTGCTGCACTTAAAGTTCCTAAGAGCACAGTGGCCTCCATAATCCTTAAATGGAAGACGTTTGGGACGACCAGAACCCTTCCTAGAGCTGGCTGTCTGGCCAAACTGAGCTATCGGGGGAGAAGAGCCTTGGTGAGAAAGGTAAAGAAGAACCCAAAGATCACTGTGGCTGAGCTCCAGAGATACAGTCGGGAGATGCGAAAAAGTTGTAGAAAGTCAACTATCACTGCAGCCCTCCACCAGTCGGGGCTTTATGGCAGAGTGGTTCGACGGAAGCCTCTCCTCAGTGCAAGACACATGAAAGCCTGCATGGAGTTTGCTAAAAAACACCTGAAGGACTCCAAGATGGTGAGAAATAAGATTCTCTGGTCTGATGAGACCAAGATAGAACTTTTTGGCCTTAATTCTAAGCGGTATGTGTGGAGAAAACCAGGCACTGCTCATCACCTGTCCAATACAGTCCCAAAAGTGAAGCATGGTCAAGTCAAGTCACCTTTATTTATATAGCGCTTTGGTACATTATTTTGGCTGCACAGCAGCTCTTAAGGAATAGTGTCAATGCAGGTAGATCAAAGCACTGTTGAATATCAAATACCAATTGTCAAGTGTCCCCAACTAAGCAAGCCAAAGGCGACAGCGGCAAGGAACCCAAACTCCAACAGGTGACATCAGGTGGAAAACAGGTGGCAAACAGGTGTTAAAATGGAGAAAAAAACCTTGGGAGAAACCAGGCTTAGTCGGGGGGCCAGTTCTCCTCTGGTGGTGGCAGCATCATATATTCAGATACAAGCATTTTATTCAAATATAATTTATGCAATGCCAAACCTTTAATCTGTGGGTGTAAAAAAAAAAAAAAAAAAAAAAATTAACTTGCGGCAACAGTTTAAAAGTATAGCTCCACTTGGCAACCCTGGATGGTTTATAGAACATCCAATTCCCATAATACTTGCAAGATGAGAAAATAGAGAAAACATTCCCTTAATGTTTTCGCTAACATTAAGGGAATGTTTTGTTGTACTGTACTAAGTTGTTGTACTAAGTTGTACTGTAGCTTTGAAATTTTTTTTTTTTTTTCAATTCAGCCAAGATTTTTATCCTCTGTCTATCAGTTACACATCTGCAAAAAAAAAAAAAAAATGTAGGCAATATGTGTGCAGTGAATCTAGGATGGGAGGATTTTACAATAATAATAACAAATTGCATTTATATTGTCTTTATATTATATTTATATTGTCTTTATATTGCTTCGGGACCATTTTGGGGATTTCCGCCTGAATTTGTCGTACCCAAATTGAAAAGCTTCCCATTCCCACATATAGTGCTCTAAATACAAAATTCTGCTGTCATTTTACAAGAAACCCTTTGAAGTTACATAAAACACTGCTGAAAGTGATAAAAACAAACTATAGTATATGTTGTCTGTGCTGTAATAAATCCGCCCAAAAAGAGGCGCTTTTTGATTGTCATCGGAGTTGGAATGTGACACTTGTCTTTTTTCTCAGAGTGATCATATTTCACTGCGCGATTCTTTGATCTATGATTGTCACACAATAAAATAAATTCCTTAGAATGAGAGCTTTCTTGTGATATATGACTTGACTGTTTTGTGAAAAACATAAAAAATACATTTTCATAGAAAATTTTCTTGGCAATCATTATGCGAAAATTCGTATCTGGGACCAGTGCGTATATAAGCTCAGTTTTACCACTTTATGTATCATAAAAACAAAGGTTATGGTATTCTCCGTAAAGTTTAGATTCTAAGCTTTCAAATGATACCCAATATGGGGTGATACCATAAGGGAAATGTGTAAACATTATAATGCGCCAGAACACCCATCACACATATTGGTGTAGCAGACAGAGTGATTTCAGAATTTCGAAGACATAAATTGCAAACTGTAGCTACAACATATAACAGCAGCTAAAGATTTGAAAGCTAAAAAAGCAGTCCAGTACTGTGCTTCTAAACATATTCGGACACACTGTTTTTACAAAGGGTATTATGAAGCCAGATGGGGCAAGAAAGTTAAATATAAAATCTCAGTGGACCATTTTTACAGTTTTTCTTAATGTAAAAAATTACTCCGAAAGGCACGCTGCTTAATAAAGCTAAATTTAGAACAGTGTTATTTGTTGAACCTCGGGAAACGTGAAGAGAGTTTGGATTTCCATACTTCAACTCTCTCTGTGTGCATGTGCCTGCGTGCTTGTGTGTGTTTGTATGTTTATCCGAGTGGCTCAAGAATTTGCGTACACACACTTTCACTCTCAAGCAGACTCACCGGAGGTGACAGGGCAATTTAAAGTGACGGTAATGTCTTCACTCAGTAAACGCGAATGATACCTGTAAATAGACAAGTTTTCCCGTCGCTTTATTACGACAATTGTTGTTTCGTATTTTCTTCTCAGAAGTGGAACAGAAGGTAAGCGATTTATCTGTTTTGAACGTTTCTAATTTGCAATAGAATCGTGGTGTAGCTAGTACAACTGTTAGAAATGCAGAAACTTTTTTCGGTCTGGGAGACTAATGCCAAAGTGGAAAAAAGTAATCTGATGACAGATTAATAGTTTAGGTATCGACACTTTAATGTAAACTGATAAGGAAGCAAACTGCATTCAACAGTATGCTACTTCCTAAACTTTAATTTCTGTAAAAAAAAAAAAAAAAAAATCCATAGCCTATTCGGATATTTTAATGCAATCCGTTTAATTAGACTACAATGTGGTTTGCAGATAATGCTTTAATATATAATGCGTTTTATATATACAGTGTATAAATATACAGTGTGTGTGTGTGTGTGTGTGTGTGTGTGTGTATATACACACACACACACACACAAACAAGACAAACTAAAATATTTTGTTAATAAAATAAAATTATTAACTTTTTCAAATAAATGAATGGTGTTTTTTAAAGAATTAAAAATAAACTCAGTTTGGAGTTTGACAATGTACACAATGCAACCAAGGCCCCATGCTTGGGACAGCTTGTGATGTGACATTGACTCTCAGTCTTTATTCACCTGTTCCTCATTAAAGTTCATAATAGTAATGAATGTAAATTGAATCGCCAATTTCATAGAATAGCATAGTTCCCTTTCAAAAGCTACACTTGAGCTGCACTTTATTCAGTGGTATGGGAAATATCTTTAGCGGTGACCAGCTGTGAATATGTGTATAAAACGTCAATGAAATTGACCTAGATTTTTGATAGCCTTGATTGTGACATCATCAGAATGCACCGCATCAGAGGCTGTAGCCGTTTCTCAATATGCGTTCTTGTCTGTACTTGTGTTCTTGTGTGTACTTGTGTTCTTGTGGACTTGTGAAACGTCATCAGTCGCTGCACAAGTACTGTTCCAATTCAAAGTTCACATCTAGCTGTCACATCCACATGCCACATGAACTGTCAGTTTGTTTGTTTTTCTTCTGTCATGTGTTTCTTTGTTTGAGTAACAGTAGCGGCATGTTTTTTGTGAGTACGTTTTTTGGTTTCTTCCTGCACCATGGACTCCTTTTTTTCAGTGTAACTGCTTTGCCTTGAGCAGAAGAACCGCTCCCTTGAGACATTTAGAGGATTTTATCAGTCTCGTACCACCTACAACTTTCCCGGGCTGCAGCCGCTGCAGCTTCCTATATGCCGGCCTCAATACCGCCACCAAAGCGCTGCTGTCCGGGGAAGGGCCTCGAGGGAGTTTCATGGAATACGTCGAGTGGGTGCTGGTGTCCTGTGATTTGTCACTCACAGTGAACATCGTCGACGATGACACCAGCCCCACTAGCTACCCAGTGCCCAGCCAACAACACCCCGACTGCAAGGACCGACAACCTGAACCCACCGCAGGCAACGAGAGCCACTCCACTGCGACATACAAGCCAGCGCACACAAGAGCGACCGAGCTGAACATCGCCACGGAGCCTGAGTGATGCGTGCCTGATCAGGTATGTGAGCCCCGTCCAGCCCCGAACTGTCCGTCTCCCCGCTGGTTCCGTCCAGCCCCGAACTGTCCGTCTCCCCGCTGGTTCCGTCCAGCCCCGAACTATCCATCTCCCCGCTGGTTCCGTCCAGCCCTGTGTCTCCTGTGTTCCCTCCCAGCCTCCCTCATCCACTACCTCTCCAACACACCATGGACTCTGTTTTGTTTTTTGGACTTTCCTCTGTTCCACAGTTTTTGCCCCAGTCCCCAGCTAATCCTGTTGTCCCATCATCGATGCCTCCCATCAGTCCCTCAGCGCCTCCTCTCAGTGGTGAGGCTACACCTCGGGCCCTCCAGGAGTCATCTCTTCATGGCTGTGAGAAGCCCTTGGCTCCACACTCTGCCTCTGCACGCTCCAGTCCTCCTCGATCTGTCGTTCCAACTCCTGCACCTACGCTCCTTCCTCCCTCAATGTTGGCAGAGACCATTGGACTTTCAGCCTCGCAGGACTCCCTCAGTACGTCGGCTCCACCTGGGTCAGGCATCGCTACACCTACGCCATGGACTTACGGGCCGGTCACTACTCTCCGGCCCTCCACCCCTTCGTCTTCGGCCAGCTCCTCCCTCCCTCAGGCTCCGCCTCCGCCCTCGGTCGCTCCTGCTCGACTTCAGCCCTACGGATCTCTACCACCATCTCTGGAGGTCGTCACTGCAGCTACGTCGCGGCCGTCTAGATCTTCGGAGTCCCTCCACTACATCAGCTCTCTGGCTTCGCGTGGGCTTCGGTCGTCCCCATGGTGGCGCCAGTGAACATCTCTCCATGGCTCCTCCCTCCTGCGCTGCCACCATGAGACACAGTCTCAGCTGTGGCCTGGGTCAGCACGCAACATATGCCTCTGCTCAAGGCTCCACCCTGGATTACTCCACCATCCTCTCCACTCTGGACTTTTGTTTCCTGCCTCCTCCCGGTAGGCCGTCCACCTCCTAAACCGCCTACTACATCTTCATCTGCATCTCTCCATCATCTCTTTCTCCTCTCCACAGCGCGAGGATGTGCCTTTCCGGGAGGGGGCGATATGTCACATCCACACGCCACATGAACTGTCAGTTTCATCATCACAGCTGTTAGTCATTTGAGTTCATTAGTATGTGTATTTCATTTTAGTTCTGTCAGTGTGTCCTTGTCGGATCTCGTTTGTATTAAGGAATGTGTTGGTGTATGTTCTGCTCTGGATTCTGTGTTTCTCCCTGTGGATTATCAAGTAAAGACTTACTTAACTTTACTCTTCCTCGTCGTGTGTTTGATACACCACCATTACGTAACACTAAGTCAAGCTCCCCCTCGCAGAGATCGGGGATCATCCCTTTTCTGCGTGGGTTCTAAAGACAGTAGAAAAAGGATACAGAATCCAATTTATTCATCGTCCCCCGTGTTTCAACAGCGTGGTCTCCACTACCGTGAAGCCGGGGCAAGCGACTTTACTGGGTATTCACATTTTGAATTACATAGACGACTGGCTAATACTAGCACAGTCACAAAAGATGGTGTTACAACACAAAGATATTGTACTAGCTCATCTAGTTTCTCTAGGGTTGAGACTAAACGAGAAGAAAAGCATTCTCTGTCCTACCCAGAGAACGACATATTTAGGGGTCATATGGGATTCGACCACGATGCGGGCACAATTGTCTCCCGCTCGAGTCGAGACCATTCTAAACACCCTGAAAAATGTCAGGCTAGGCCAAGATTGCACTGTTCTACAGTATCAAAGAATGTTAGGTCTCATGGCGTCAGCGTCCTCGGTGATTCCTATGGGCCTGTTGCATATGAGACCTTTTTAGTTGTGGCTCAAAGCCAGGGGGGTTCATCCAAGGGCCAAACCCCTAAGGCAAATAAGGATTACGTGCCGTGGGCTCCGTACCCTATCTATGTGGCCCAGACCCCAGTTTCTCGCCTTGGGTCCCACTCTAGGGGCGCTGTGTCATCGCAGGTTGCCTCCCAGACGGGCTGGGGAGCGATCTTAAGTGGTCGTCCAGCCCAAGGGGAATGGGAGGGCCATCAGCTTGTCTGGCACATGAACTGCCTAGAGCTGATGAAACATGGGTGCGGCCGCATGAAACAAACTATGTCACATTGGGTGAGGGATGCTATTGCCCTTGCCTATGAGGCTGTAGGGAACCCCCAATTGGCCCAAAAACGGAATCTGACAGCCTGGGCGAAGGTTAACGCGTGTATGTCTTTTCAGTGCCCCTGTGAAGTTCACTTAATTTCACTCGTTTAATCTGACTCCAATTTCAAATGATTATTACTCTTAGGTTGTGTTTCCAATTAGGAATTAATAATTTATGTATTAATTTAGATATTTGATTATTCTGATTACCTTATATCTTCAATTATTCGCTCACTGCGGTCCACTCTGCGGTCACTTTGGCCAACTGAGTGCTCTTCTCAGACACAAACTCGTCAATTCTGACCTTAAACATTGCATGCAGGGTAAATATCTACCATTAAGTCGGTCGCGCTCTGCTTACTCATAACAAAAAGCATAGTTTTTATATATTTACGAAAACTGCAACTTATTTAAGGCAGCAATAGTCAGAAATCGAAATGGACTTAATTGATGTGCCCTATGCTCCATCTATTAAACCTTCCGTATGATCAATCCTGAACACAGATTTGCAGTAATACCTTCGCTTTAATCTACTAGAATTAATGAATTAAGAATAATACAGAATAAACCAAATATAATATTTTATTTGTCAGGTAAAAATGTATCATGCCAATTACACAAATAACCAATTAGAAGCCAATTCAGAAATCATAAATACATAACATCAGTTGCTCAAAGATGACTCTAGGAGTAACAATTGCATATACACACAGTGGTGGATTAGTGTTTTAAGACACTTGTCCATCACTGTATGGGGGTTTCTGGCTACAGAAGATCCCACCTGACTGCTTTGCACTTTACCTTATATACCAAGACCAGAACAAAAGGATTGTATATTTATATTACACCAACACCTGTTTTGGGGGGAGAGGAGTGGGTTTTCACAACACCACCCAAAAAGAGGACAGAATCTTCTTCATAATACCAGTGACTGCTGTGAAATTGAGACCATTTTACCAATCGCACTGAGACATTTAAAATGATACCAAACATGAAAGTATCTTGAAGAACTTTCAGTGACTTGTGTTAGGGGGAAAGGAAGGATGGTGTGTTTGTGTGTGTGTATGTGTGTGTGTATGGTCTGTGTGTGTGTGTGTGGGGGGGGGGGGGGGTGCATCCTGAAGACGTGTGAGGACAGATCTTCTCTCCAGATGAGCTTTATTGCTTTATTGCAGGATGCTTGTTCTCAATTTTTGTCTTAGCAGGAAAATCAAGTCTTACAACGCACGTGGTCAAACTTCGCCAGTAGGCATCAGGGCTCATTCCACCAGGGGGGTCGCCTCTTCTAGAGCTTTGGCGGGGGGTGCCCCCTTGCAACATGTTTGTGATGCGGCAGGCTCGTCCTCTCCGCACACATTCATAAGGTTTTAAAGTTTGGATGTCCATGTTACTCTGGGCTCTCGTGTCCTTGAGTCAACATCACAAGCTAGTGTCTGAGACTCGTTATTGTGACTCACAATTCACAGCTGGGGGGACTGGACACACAGTGCAGTGGCGTCAGTATTCTCGTTCCCATAGCGCTGAATAAAGTGCAGTACAAGTGTAGCTTTTGAAAGGGAACACCCTGGGTTACTTCACTGTAACCCTGTTCCCTGAAAAAGTGGGAATGAGAAGCTGCACTTAATTGCCGCACTGGGATGTCCCAGGACCGCTCCTCAGACAAAATATTCTGCAGACGCACATGTGGTTTATCTAATTATAGCCTCTGACATGGCGCATTCTGATGACGTCATTGACATTTTATACACATTCACAGCTGGTCACCGCTAAAGACGTTTCCCATAACACTAAATAAAGCGCAGCTTCTTATTCCCACATTTTCAGGGAACAGGGTTACAGTGAAGTAACCCGGGCCTTTCTAATAGCTGGGCACATAGTAACGCAGTGTTACAACGTTCCCCATCTGCGCAGCTGGACTTTAAACCTGGTTAGTGTCTTCTGCTAGTTAGCGAAGCATTAAAGAACTATCTAAACTACTAAGTAACAGATTGGAGATTAAAATAATAGCAAATGTGTCTCATTTTAAATAAACTAAAAACTGAGATGAAAAATTTACTTCAGCCAGAAATTTACTTTTGCTATGGTTAAATAAATGTTCAGTGATATCTTCCAAAGATTTTCGAATTTTTCTCTATATAGTGTTGATATGGCAACTAATAAATACCATAAGTTGTTATGTTAGTATGTGTGGAAATGTTTAAACCATGTGTTACAACTAACCTGCGTTAGTTTGTGCCCCGCTCACCCCCTACTCACTGTCTAATTTCATTCACAATTTCAAGAAAAGTTTTTGTTTTTCATGAGACTTTGTGACCTTTCCTTCAAAAATAGACAAAAACAACAGTTGCACTTTTTGCATTTCCTTCAGTTTCTCAGAGATTGTTAGCTAAAATTTTAATACATTAAACCCACATATGTCAACTACCCACCCACACCGCTGTAACGTGCGTACATATGATAATATACATACAATTTATACTTGAATAGACAAAGTCAAATGTTGCAACTGACCCCATAAGAGGGGATGATTGCAACAGTTGCAACATTCATTAAAATGTAATACAAAGCAAAATTATGATAAATTATAATATTTCTTTATTTTATTTGTGCACAGGCAGGGGCTTCACTAAGTTAACTGAACTGTATAAAGACAAAGACCTAGTAAAAGGAAACCGTTTGTCTAGATTTGATGACAATATCTAACTCTGCATTGAAAGCTTCATGTTTAAAATTAAAATTTTGGCTTTAAAATACAGTCTCTGAGAAACTGAAAGAAATGCAAAAAGTGCAACTACCCTTCCCTAATTGTGAGGTTAACTAGTCATGAGATTCGATCATAAAAAACCACCAGGCCACTTTTTGCATTTCTTTCAGTTTCTCAGAGACTGTATTTGAAATCAATTTTTTTTTAATCAAATATTTTTAATCAAAATCAAGACACTGAAATTCACTGAAAAACTTTTGTGTACTTCTCTGAACTAAACTGTGTGTGTGTGTGTACTGAAAACAGAACAGATAAAATAAAGGCTATTTTGTGGCCTAGTTTGACAGTATTTACTTTTTTTAAAAAATGGAGATACCTGGCTACTGAAAGAATATGTAATTAGTAGTAAGTAATTAAAAATAAAAGTTCATCAGTTAAAAGTACTAAAAAATTACTTTTTAGAGTAATTTACACAATACTGGTTATGACAAGCTTTTACATTAATGTTAATGTAAGAGGGGCTGTAGACCATATGAGGAAATGTCTCAGGTTACGTATGTAACCCTGGTTCCCTGAATAGGGAACGAGACGCTGCGTCGATATGCATTGGGAACGCCTCTGTGTGATTGCGCCGTGAAGCACTTGTGAATCTAACCAATAACATGACGAGACATCCGAAGCGGGTGACGTCACGGTCCAGGAAACTATAAAGCATACCAGAAGATAGCATTCTTTGTTCTGGGATTATGACTGAAGCAAGACACTCACAGGTACGCTGGGGGTACGGCAAAGCGACGCAGTGTCTCGTTCCCTATTCAGGGAACCAGGGTTACATACGTAACCAGAGACATTCTGAGACCCCTTTCATGGGAACCGTCGACGCTGCGTCGACACGCATTGGGAACGCTATCCCAACCACCCACTTGCTCATCATCTGCTTAGACACCGGGCCTCCTTTCCTAGGAGACCCGTAACATACAAACAGCTGGTCTGTTTTACACCACAGGGCAGCTCTGTGGACATAAGTGTCTAAAGCCCTTAATGGGCAAAGTAGATTAAGTTTCTCCTGATCTGAGTTTGCAAAGGGAGGAGGACAGAAGGCCTGAAGTACAATGGGCCCTGGGACATTGGTGGGGACCTTTGGCACGTAGCCAGGTCTAGTGTGAAGAAAAGCCTTTACCATGCCAGGCGCAAATTCTAAACATGAGGGAGCAACTGAAAGTGCTTGAAGATATCTTCTTTTGAGAGATAAAATAGCCAGTAGAAATACTGTTTTTAGAGTGAGGGGGCTGCCCTCATGGATCCTGGGCCACTGGCGTCAGGACCTCTTCGAAGCCTTCTTGGCGATAATGACGATCCTCAGATCTGTCTTACCCCTTGAAGGCTTCGGCTGTGCTGACCGCCCCGGTCCCCAAGCTCTCTGCGAGGGAGTACGGGTAGCCACACTAACTTTTTGTTGCGCTCTGTGCGCCGAGGCACTCGTTGACGGCCGAGACTCCCGCTCCCGCTCAGCAGTCTCGGGGGGATGAGCATGGCGGAGAAGAAATCTTTGGAACGTCGCTGATTATTTTCTCGTCTCCTGGAACCTCTCGACGACGATGTTACCGAGTCGCCGAAGAGGCCCACAGGAGACAGCGGCGCATCCATAAGGATGTTCTTGTCTTTATCCTTAAATGTCCAACAGGTTAAGCCATAAGTGCCTCTCCGTGGTCAATTGACTTGGCCGTCTCCTTGGTGGCCCGGAGAGCTAGATCTGTTGCTTTCCTTAACTCCTCATATGCTGGAGATGAGGATGGCGAGTCCTTGTCGCTCACCACATCCACCTCCTCGGAGCTGGATAGATGAAGCGCTAATGTTTCTCTCCGGGGGCAAGAAACCGCAGCGCGTGCTCCCACCACCAGAGAAGAGACACTGGGTCTGACAGGTGAAGGCAGAGATAAGGCTGGGCCCGTCTCTAACCCCTCTGTCAGATCCATTTGTGAACCCCACGAATGGAGCCGCCGCTCTGCTTCGGCAGCAGCGGGACCCGATCCGCGGGGGAACACTGGCCGCGGCACCCTCTTTATCAAAGAGTGCCTGGCGTGATCTCAGCATTCTGAGAGTGAGCTTCTCACAATGCACACAGACAGCTCCCTCGAGAGCTGCCTGGGCATGCTCAACTCCCATGCAAACAACACACATCTCGTGTGTATCCCCACCCGTGATAAACTGGGTGCAAGGATGAACACACTTGATGACACACCTTTCTGCCATAATATTGTGTATTTTATATATATATATATATATATATATATATATATATATATATATGAGAATGTGTGGTGTGAGATGCTCTTGTCCTCGGACGAAGATATCGTGACTTTGAATATAAAGACAGACAACACCAAATAAGGCACACAAGATAACACGGAGCGCTTGCTGAAGACAACAGAATCAGGCCCAGCTCCAGCTCCAGCTTTGAGATCCAAGGTGGGCCCAGTGATATTCCTGGTGGGCTGGAGGTGTTCTGGTAACCAGATGCATTTTTTTCAACATTTCTGATAACAGTTTGTTATGGTTATGGTTCCTGTCCCAGGGCCCTGTGTTAGGAGCTTAATATCATTGAGTCACTCTCATGATAGATGTTTCTCTTACAGGCTGGGGAGGGGTAATGGAAGGCCGCTCAGCTTAGGGTCTTTGGAGGAGTCATCATCTTTCGTGGCACATAAATTGCCTGGAGATGATGGTGGTCTTCAATGCGTTGAAGTTCTTCCTCCCAGACCTGAGAAGTCCTTGTGCTGTCTGGACAGACAATACATTGATGGTCTCTTATATAAATCGACAGGGGGGTCTGTGTTCGTGCCCACTATGCAAACTGGTGCACCAGATCCTCCTGTGGTCCCTGGGGAAGATGCTTTCCTCGAGAACAATCTTATTCCAGGGACCTAGAATATAGGAGCAGACATCCTGTCAAGACAGGGGCTGAGGCCAGGGGAATGGAGACTTCACCCCAAACTGGTGAAGCTCATATGGGAGATTTATGGCCACGTGGAAGTGGATCTTTCGCGTCTCAGGATACGACGCACTGTCCACGGTGGTTATCCCTCATGCATCCAGCTCCTCTTGGACTGCATGCCATGGTACAGACATGGCCGAGGCTATGTCTGTACATTTTCCCCCCAATTGTTCTGCTCCCAGGAGTTATGGACAAAATTTGCAGGGAAGGGATAAGTTTACTGCTAGTAGCGCCTTACTGGCCAAGTCGGATATGGTTCTTGGACCTTGTGTCTCTCCTCGACTGCTCTCCCTCAGAGATTCCGATCAGGAGAGATCTTCTATCTCAGGCGAAGGGCTTGATTTTTTACCCTGCCCAGAAGTATTGAACCTGTGTGTTTGGCCCCTGAGGGGGCCCAACTCATAGTATCTGGTCTCTCAACCGAGGTTGCGGGGACCATACTTACTCCAGAACTCCAGCCACAAGGAAACGATAGGCCCTGAAGTGGAAACTTTTCACTTCTTGGTGTGATGTGCGACAGCTAGATCCAGTTAACTGCCCAATTGGTACAGTGTGAGCACTGGACACCTAATATCCACAGGACTGCCCTGTTGAGAACGTCAGATCAACTATTTGTTTGTCTTGGACCGCAATTAGGGGTCTCCCTGCGTCCATACAAATGGTTAGCAAGTGGATAGTTGAGACTATATCACTTGCTTATGAGGTCTCTGGTCAGCGGTATCCACTGTCTGCCAGAGCTCACTCTACTAGGAGTATGGCGGCCTCCAAGGCCTTGTTGTTGGGGGTTTTCCTCAAGGAGATCTGTGATGCGGCGGGCTGATCCTTGCCACTCACGTTATGAGATGATCGATCTCAACCTGGACGCAGCTCCAGGCTCATCAGTGCTCTCGTCTTAGTGTGCCACAGTTTCACACAGACAGGAATTTTGGAATTATGGCATTTTGGGACACCGTTCCCATAGCACCCCCTTTAGTACGCAGTGCGAGTTCCCTTGAAAAGGAACGTCTCAGGTTATGACTATAACCATAGTTCCCTGAGAGAGGGAACGAGACACTGCGTCGCGTTGCCATACTCCCTGCATCCCTGTGATCGATTTGCTTCGTCAATTTAAGCTGAAGCCAGTCTTTCCGGATGTGTATTTATTCTTTCCTGGTTGTGATGCCACCCGCCGGTGACGTTCACTCTCGCCATTGGACTAGTTGACACATGTGCATCAGATGCATTCACGCTGAGGGCGTTCCCATAGCACCCCCTTCGGGACACAGTGTCTTGTTCCCTCTCAGGGAACTATGGGTATAGTCATAACCTTAAACGTTCTCTTGCAAAAGCTAATAAACCTTGCTTAACTCTTCAAACCTAAAAATGGTATTTTCATATTAAACAGTTAACACAAGCCATCACATTAATAAGCACACAATGCGCCAACTACACACTGATGGTATGAATAAAAAACACGTCTGGCTTTTGCTTTCTCTGTGCACAAGGTAGGCTATGTCAGTTTGAGGTCATACTTTTGTCATAGTTCTGTAAACATGCAGGGATCCAAACTTCAAGTACTGGTGTTTATTTACACACATCAAAACAAACACAAGTGTTTTTTTTCCAAGTCAAAACACAAAATAGTAATTTCACTGGGTCCGGCCACAAAATTTTGTCTACATCACATGCAATGTCCTCTAGTCCAAGGCACCGGGGAAAATATCTTCTGGAATGCCGTATCCAGGCCTGACATGATGCCTGGTCAATATCCCCACATGCCTCCTCCATTGCCTGTAAAAGGGCTATGCGTTGATGGGGATGACGGTCATAGACCTTCCAGCGCCAGGCAGAGAAGAACTCTTCAATTGGATTCAAGAATGGAGAGTATGGGGGGAGGTTGAGTACAGTGAAGAGTGGGTGATCTGTAAACCAGTTGCAGACCAAAGCAGCCCTATGGAAACTAACATTGTCCCATATGATGACATATCTGGTCTGCTCTGGTCTCTGAACATTAGTGAGCATGTCATGTAAGGTGTCCAGAAATGTAATAATGTGTGCAGTGTTATATGGGCCTAGGGTTGCATGATGGTGAACAACACCATTTTGACTTATAGCTGCACACATAGTTATGTTACCACAACCTTGTCCTGGGACATTGATTATGGCACGGTGCCCAATAATGTTCCTGCCATGTCTCCTTGTTTTAGTGAGGTTAAAACCTGCCTCATCCACAAAAAGCTGCTCATGACCCATGGCATCTGCCTCTAGCTCCATCACTCTCTGGACAAGACAAAACAAAACAAATGCAGCACAGCAGGCCCATGCACAGTACTACAGTATGCACTTCCAGATTCAGTACCAATGATACTATAGCTTACCTGCACATAGTCATATCGCATTTGTTTTACACGTTCACTGTTTCTTTCAAACGGGACTCTGTAGATTTGTTTAATTCGGATTCTGTTGCGGGCAAGTACACGACATGATACAGAAATGCTCACATTGTGTATGTTTTGGAAAGTGGTGTCATCCTCAGTTATGTGCTGCAGAATTTCTCGTAACCTTACGGAATTATTTGCAATCACCATATTGACTATGGGTCTCTTGTTCTGCAGTTAACATTCTTCTTCTGCCCCCAGCATCTGGACGTCTAGCAATTCTGTAAAGTAACAATTTCAGTATTTTTACATGTATGGTATTGTTGTGTTTCTCATTAGAGTATGGCAGTGCTACAAAACTTAGTGAAAAGTGACTGTACTAACCGTTTCTCATTTCGAAATGTCCTTATGATGCTTGCTACAGTGTAGCGGCTCAAGTTAGGCTGAATCTGTTGGCCAGCTTCCCTCAGGGTCATCCCATGGTTGATTACATGGTCCACTATTGTACCTCTGATGTCATCAGTAATTCTATTTCTTACTGTTCTTACCCTTCCTCTTCCCCCTCCTCGTCCTTCTCTTGCTCCTCCTTGTCCTCTTCCTCTAACTTCACCTCCTTGTCCTTGTCATCCTCTCCCTCTCGCTTCTTCAGCTCCGCGTCCTCTTCCTCCTACTTCTTCACCTCCACATCCTCTTCCTCGGCCTTCTCTAATTCTCACTCTTCCTGCTCCCTCCATTGTACTCCACACGGACAGCTTACCTGTGTAAGCTATTTATAGTGCTTAGGCTGATTGCAAAGTGAACTAATTATCTAAAAACAGTTTTCACATATGACAGTGTGCCAGACAGTTGGCAAAATAGTGTAAATAATAGCCATACATGTGTATAGTTTTGCTAGGAGTGTGTTGATAATTTGGAAATTGAGTGTAAAGCAGTGAGTTGTGTTTACAGTTCCGCAAAAAGAGTGCTGTGCAGTGGATTGTACCTACAGTTTTGCAAAGTGTGTGTTACAAAATTGCAAACTGAGCAGTGTTTTTGCTTTTAGTTTTGCAAACTCAGTGAGTGGTTTTGCTATAAGTATTAATAATTTTAGAACTTGTGCTATAAGAATCACGGTTAGGGTTTAAGCATTCAAAAAAAAAAAGTAATATTTTGCCTAATATGATAAAAAGTAATATTTTGCCTAATATGATAAAAAAAAAAAACTGCTTTGTTACGTTTTTTTTTTTCAACTGCTTACACACATTTTCTAAACTTTGCCTCCTTTTTTTTCAAAACTTTACACACAAATCCAAGAATTGCACACACAAGGTGCCTCACATCTCTTACAAAATGAAGCACTGCATTCAAAATATCACAAACACATCTCAAAAGCAAACATTTGTCTTACGTTGCAAACACCTTTGCCATAATATTTGTGGTTGTGAATACAGTATTACACAGTACAAAAGAAATACATCAGCCATGTGTAGTTAGACAAAAACAATGGTTGTGTTTGAAAAATGAAATCAAGATACTTCCTGTTAGATTTTTGTGTGTTACATATAGAATTGTGTGTTTTGCAAAAAGTGTTTTATGAAATTGAAAACAAATCAAAGGCCGGGAATTAGTGTATGGTTTTGCAGATATTGTGTGTGGTTCTGGTGTTTAAGTGTCAGGTTTCAGAAACTGTGTGACAAGTAAGGATTTTGTGTGTAAGCAGTTGAAAAAAACGTATTTATTTATTAACTTAATGAAAATGTATAGCGGAACATTCTAAGAACATATTTTTGTTAGCTGGGAACATCCTTAAAAAGTATAAATCATAATGATAACATCTCTTAAAACATTTTATAAATGTTTATTTAACATCTGACAGGAATCACCCACGAAATACTCCACATGAGCAAATGCTTTCATTTGCAAGTTTTAAAACACTTAAAATGTGCTAAAAGATTTGATTGACTGATCTAATTGTTCATGATCACCAGCCACGAGCCCTGTGAATGTGAACGTGACTGTGGATGTAGTCCCTGTGGCTGGACGCTCTGAGGTTACCCTGGCGACCTGCACAGTTTCCACAGCGGAGCCTGCTGCTGAGGTGTCATGGCATTTGGGTACTTTCTCTGATTCTGTGAGGATATCGACCAGCACAGTGAAACATCTGAATGGGACGTTTACTGTCAAAAGCAATCTGATTGCTACTCCAACTGTACAGATGAATCAACAGCTTGTCAAGTGTGTGATCAGACATGCAATGATGAAAGAGGAAGTGGAAATGGATTACAATATCACTGTGCACTGTGAGTGACTTGAGTCTTTATAAGATGACACAAACTGCACACATCTCTGTCATTTGAGGGCCAATTCCTGCCTCAGCTGGTTGACAGTAATTGGTAATTAAAAGGGAAGTGACAATTAAAAATGACGACACATTTTCCACTGATCCATAACCAAATAGTGTCTTTCCAAACCCGTAAGACTTTTGTTCATTTTCAGAACACAAATGAACACAAATCTTTTTAATGAAATCTGAGAGCTTTGTTTCTCCATTGACTGCCTATGTAACTACTACTTTCAAGCCCCAGAAAGGTAGTAAACACATCATTAAAGTAATCCCTGTGACTCCAGTGGTTTAACCTCAGTTTTATGAAGCAACATGAGTGCTTTGTTTGCACAAAAAAAACAACATAATTTACCGCTTTATTAAAAAAATGTTAATTTCAGACACACGTTCATGCAACAACATCTGCTCTCGCATGCGTCGTGGTGCTCTCGTGGATGCACATTTGAGATTAATATTTTGTAAATAAAGTGGTAAATTGTTTCACGCCACTTCATAAAACTGAAGATAAATCATTGGATTACTTTAATGATGTCTTTACTACCTTGAAAAAGGCTTAAAAGTGGTAGTTGCGTAGGCTGTCAATCTCATCAAAAAGATGTTCATTTGTTTTCCAAAGATGAACAGAAGTCTTACGGGTTTGGTTAAAGGTCTTTGCACACTGAGTCCGAAATTTGCGTCTGAAAGTTTCGCACGTTAAAAAATAAATAGGACCTCACGTTGTGTCAATCACGTTTACATACTGCCTCTGAAACTTTCGTCCATCATAAAAAAATTAGGATCAGGTTCGATTTTCTGCGTTTTTCCGCATCCGTTGCACGCATTTTGTTTTGACAATTCAGAGCCACTATACAAGCGAACGCCAAAATCCCGAATGCCATCTGACAAGTTGATCCACATCGTCTATAGCACAAAGCAGCAGCACTGTATGACAAACAAAGTGTGGAATACAAAGAGACAGAAGATTGTGCCAGTAGCAAAGCATCAAACTGAGCCACTGACATCCTGTAGTAAACTTTGAAATGCTCAGGATAATCACGCAGCTCCTTGATGAAGTGGTGGATCTCTCCTTTTTCTCTATGCAATCTCGGGATTGGATGGACCCAATATTTCCTCTTTCTTTTTAAGAAGAGAGAAGACATCTACTTTGTTCTTAAATTGTTAATATTAACAACATCAGCATTCCGTAACTACATGTATTTAGTGTGTATTAGCATTACAGTCTAATCTCTAAAGTTAATTTGTCATTCCATACAATCCCCCATCAAAATGATCATTTTAATTATTCCAGCTGCTGTGAGAAAGGGCTAAAAATGATCTGTTATCAGCAGCATCCTCACATGATATAGCCTACTAGCTGGGACTCTTTATGTAAACAGACGTGACGTAATGACACAAAGACGAACGATGGCATGCTCGAATTTCCTGCGAAACCCACCAGTACCACTCAAATTAGAAAACATTATTACAAGCTTACCGTTGTGAATCGGGTTAAGGTAAGGAGATGGTTTTGAACACTTGCTGGTTATGTACTTGTTAAAAAATTGATTTTGGGATCATTTTTAACCAAAAAAAAAGTTACGGACTGCAGCTTTATGCAAATGAAATGCAAAAAGTAGGACTTAAGTACATTGTTCTATATAATTTCATAATTACTTCTTTTGTCTTTAAAATAATGTTAAAATATACTGCTGATATATACACATGATATGGTGAACCAAAATATATTTCATTGTCAGTTCTATTTAAACTTGTCATGTATTTAAGTATGTTTATAAGTACACATTTGCAATTTAGTCCATTTAAAATGCATATACTTTAAATGTAAAATGAAATAACACACTACAGTTAAAATTATAATCAAATAGTATGTGCTTTAGTATGTTAGACAACACATCAAAACAAGTGTACTTCTTTAAAGCAAAATGATTTAAAATGTGCTTTAAAGTAAAACTTGACATTAATTTGACATTACAATGTGCATCTTTAAAATGAAAATGTACCCCTTAAGTATGCTAAGTTGCCTTTTATTTCATTAATATATTATCTGCAAGTGAAGTTTTTTTTAAAAAAATATATATTTTTAAGATTTGAAGTATAGTACGAGTGCACATTCAGTACAATTAACAGACTTCATTTTCACAAGCATTGTATTTAAATATTTGTTTTTCATTACTTTAAATGTTGATTTAACAAGTTGACTTAATGTAAGTTCACACATTTATTATTTGATTTATTAATTGATTGTAGATTGATCAGTGGATCTGTCATTTGAACTGGTTGCACAAATGTATACAGGAATTTGTTTAGCTGGATTGTAGTTTACATGTCAGAACTTTGCATTCATATGTTTGTGTTTGTGTGTTTTAAAGATCCACCTCAGCTGGTCTTTGTGACACCTTTCAAAAATCTCTCTAATGCTGAAGTATATCAGTGTGAGGCAGATGCCAATCCTGCAGCTACACACTTCAGCTGGCACAGGTAGGAAATCAAATATGCAAGTAGAGATAATTAATTTCAGTATACATCAGAATATATTTCAGTATATAAATGGGGATGTCTCTGTTTACACAGAGATGACAATGGTATAGTGTATGATAGGGCCCAATATGTGAGAATCTGTTTCAAATATATAAACTTGATTCTTAATACTTGTTACCTGGATGATCGACAAAACATTTCTTCTTCTTCTTTTTTTGGAGTCCCACTTTGTCCTGAGCAGTTAAACTGTCAGCTGTTCTTCAAAAAAATTCAGTAGGAAAAATGCTATTTTAATGATTGCTCTTTAAAATTCAACATTATGCAGATTCTGCTATGTGTAAAAATGTGTATGCTATGCATATGTCAGTTATGTTCTGTTTCGTTTTTCCTATTACATAGTTTATTATTAGTTGTTGTGGTTTCTAATTAGTTCTCACCTGTTCACTGTTCTGTAAATGATCCCTTTTGTGTTATTTTCTCTTCGGTGTTTATTAAAGTTGATTCCAGACCATTCATTCTGCGTCATGCATGGTCTTTTGGATTAAGCTACAACTCACTTTGACACTGTGGATCCTTGAGCATCCCTAACATGTAATCATAGGCAGGCCAGGACCAGTTCAGAAACAAAAGGCTTGCTGCAATAGTCGATGTTACTGGTATTATCCACAGTGTTCAGCTGCACATCACTTGCCCACCACAGCACTGCCCCCAATGTCATTTTAGTAATAAAAATAATTTAGTTCAGTTAAAAAACAGACACTACAATTAAAAACTGAACAAGTCTGCTCAATTCAGCGTGAGCCGAATGAGAGTTGCAGCACAGATCAGCATTATGTATGCTGTGCCTACAAGGTGTCTTATTCGTTTTGTTAATAAATGTTCTGTTTACAGTTTTATTTAATTGCTTTGGTGCAATTTTCACAAGCAACTGGTAAATTTTCAAAACTCTTAGTACTAATATCACAACAGATCATCAAAAGTGCACTTTTTTCAAACATTTCAGCATATTTTAAATTGTGTTAGTACAATACACAAAATCATAAAGTATCCTTTTCACAACATAAAATAAGTGATTAATCTATATAAATGTTTCATTCACAGTAACTGCCTTTCATAATACTATTACTATCAAACTTTCGATTTGCATCTCTTTTCGTTCAGTTTAATACATTTGTCTATTATTTGATTCAACTGAACTTAATGGTTAATCAATGGATCAGTTGGTACACCTATAGATTACTATAGATATTGATTCTATAGGCATAGTTTCAATAGAAATTATTTGCAATTTACAATATGGATAATCAAATATAATGAATTATAAGCAATTTATCTTAGATGATGATGACTGCAGTTTTCAAAGTGTGTGTGTGTGTGTGTGTGTGTGTGTGTGTGTGTGTGTGCGCGCGCGCGTGTTTTTGTGACATATCAGGACACAAATTTGTATAATGACATGGGTATGACAAGGAGAGGGTAACTTATGAGGACATTACCCCATGCCCCCATTTTTCAAAAGGCTTATAAATCATACATAAGTTTTTTTGAGAAGGTAAAAATGTGCACAGTTTCCTGTGATGGGTAGGTTTAGGTGTAGGGTTGGTGTAGGACGATAGAAAATACGGTTTGTACAGTATAAAAACCATTACGCCTATGGAATGTCCCCACAATTCACAAAAACAAACCTGTGTGTGTGTGCATCTGTGGTCCTGGTAAACAATGCGTTGTGAACCAAATGTCCCAACAAGGATGGTAATACCAGTAATTTAGACCTTGTTTGGACATTTTTTTTTTTGGTCCCCATGAGGAAAACAGCTTATAAATCATATGAAATTAAATGTTTATGAAATGTAAAAATGCAGAAAGTTTTCTGTGATGGTATGGTTTATGGGTGAGGGATAGAATATAGCATTTATAAAGTATAAAAATCATTATGTCTATGGAAAGTCCCTATAAAACATGGAAAACAAACATTTTACATTATAGTATGCCATGTGATACTGTAAACAGAGGCATTACTATGGTAGAGAGACTGCCACATTACTGTAACTCACCCTTCATCTGTAAAGGTCAACAACTGTCTAGATTCATATACAAACATTATGGATTTTATGTAAATTACGTAATTTAGGTAATGTAAGTGTATTTTCTAATGTGGCACCTGTAGCCTGTAATAACTATGATAATGATCATTATTTCAGCAACAAGGGCGATTTGAAACATGTATCTTGCATTGTTTGCTATTGAATGAACTGATTGTTAAAAGTACTAAAGAAGAAGAACATACCGTTGTGTTTTGGTGATTAAACCAAATGTTCTCATTACATATCACAATGATCTTGTGTTTTGAAACAGTGATTATGTAGAATGAAAATATGTACAACTAGAATGAATGCATGAGATCAGGTTTTGAAATAATGACTAGCTTTGTTACAAGTGTGATCAGTTTGGATTTGAGAATGTGCACCTTACTTACTAATAATACGAAAGTGAATAAAAAATAAAAAAAATAAAAAAAAAACTGTAGTGGATCAAGTATTAGCAGCACGACTATCTAGGCACAATTTGCTTCCTCAAAACAGTGCTGAGAGTGACCTGTTAACAGGAAGAGCACTGCATTAATTTACATTTATTTGCTTTGCAGATGCATTCTTCACAAACTGCCTCACATAATGCACATATAATGACTATTGTGACATGATCGTATATGTACAGAACAGCATTTATTTTTCCCCCTTAGGCCCTAGTAGTTCACTCAGTCTTTTGCCAGGTTTTGTAAATTACTAGGCATTCAGATGGCAGCATGTATTTTCATCCTACAGTCTCCAGACTGCACTAAACTTATTTTATATTCTTTGCTCTTTTTCATGGAGCAGCACACACTGGACTATCCCTAATGATGCCATTAAAACAGAAGGGAATAAACTGTACTTCTTGGAACAAACATCTGACCTCAATGGCATGTATATCTGTGAAGCTTCAAACGAGTATGGTACAGGAATTGGCTCACTCTACTGGCAAAAAGGTGAATTCCTTTTTTACCTTACTTATAAAAACAAAGTTTATCAAGAGATGGACATGATGGTAATGTGGAATGCCTGACATAACCCAAATATTTTAGTTTTGATGAAAAGATACAGCAGTTTGTTTAGATTACAGTATATCATGGCTCATCTCTTTTCCAGGAGAAGAGACAAAAGACTACCATCCTGAGCTTTAAACAACGATGCGGAGGAAGAGAAGCAGCCCGAGACTTACTGAACACTCCCTTCAGGTCAAGATACTCCTCGGGCAGACAGGTTAGACAGGTTCACCGACTCATCCTGCAACAAAGAACAAGAAACAGGAGAACAAGCAGACACCAAACAAGACGCATGACATTTCTCATCCCACGCCATGATCGTTCTGACTCCAATTAATGTGAGGGTTATGGAATGTTAGCCATGGATGCCCCCAGCACCACTGGAACCAAGGCTGTGTCAGTGAGATAGAATATAATACTCTCCGTGTGGTTGCCTGATGTAGTGAGACTCACCAGCCCCGTGGAATGAGTGATAGACGACAGCGGCTGTCCACCTAGTGCATTGACGGATATCGGATGAGCCAGTGACTTCACAGGAATGTTGAGCAAAGTTAGTGTCCATGAAATTTCCCTCGGCAGTCCATGAGGGCTTCACACCGATAGCTACCACCAGTCCACTGCATTCTTACTGGGAGGAGAGTCGCAGCAAGAGAGGATTTCTTGAAGGCAATACCACCCACCAGTAACCTCACACCTACTGACGGGCCCTTTCTTTTACTGGACACTTAACAGCAAAATGTCCTGCGGCACCACAATAGAGACAAAGTCCCTGAACTCGTTGTCGCTCCCTCTCCTCCCGAGATAACCCACCTACATGGGCTCAGGATCGAATGAGGGACTGACCATATCCACAGCTGCGCTGGAATAATCTCTCTCCACAGCAACCTTGACTCTGCAGCCGCGTATCCACACGGATCGCCAGATCAATCATTCCGTCTAACATAGTTGGCAAATCCAGCACGTAGATCTCATTCTAGATACGGTCGGCCAGCCCATGCAGAAAAATATCCAACTGTGCCTCCATGTTCCAGTTGCATTCTACCGCCAGAGTTCGGAATTCGATGGAATAGTCCGTAACAGTTCTTTCTCCTTGACGGAGGTCCACCAAAGCTTGCGCCACCTCTCTCCCAGAGGGCGAGCGTTCAAACACCTTGAGCTCTGCATTGAAAGACTGAAATGATGCATAACACAGATGAGCTTGCTCCCAAACTGCCGTTCCCCACAGCGCTGCTCATCCCGATAGCAATGTTATCACATATGCCACTTTTGACTCCTCTGTGGGAAGTGACGGCTGGAGAGCAAAAAACAATTTTAGCCAAACATTTAGCCAGAAAGGAATGGCATAATTGTGGCTCACCAGGGCTCCGTGGGTCGAGCAAAGTGGTCACCAGGCGGAACTGCGGATGGTGGGCTGGGCACAGTGGGAGTGTGGACAGAGTTGGTTCCTAGTTGTTGCAATTGTGTGGTCAATTCAGAGACCTGCGCCACCGAAGCCTGCACAGTGCGTCCCATTGCCACGATCTGTTCCTCCTGGCGATCAAAACGGACGTTGCTATTAGAAAGAATCTCTCATAGTTCGGCAGCACTCGCTGGATCCATGTGGGTCAGATCGTTATGTCAGGGAATAAACACCGGATCCAATAGCGAGAGTTAACAGTGTATTAAATCCATAAGAACAGGGCAAGATGGTCAGACACATGCAAAAAACAGGCTTTGGGTGGCAACAAGACTGCAGCAGACAGGAATCCACACTAGCAGAAGACAGTCCAGAGAACACGGCTGGATGAGAATCCTTACTCGAACAGACAAACTCACAGGACACAGGACACAGGACACAGGACACAGGACACAGGACACAGGACACAGGACACAAAGGAAGAACTGCTGGGAACACGAGACCACAAACATGAACACAAGAACGATCTGACAAAGAACACAGCAAACACACGACTACATATAGGACAGATAACGAGATGCACATGTGACTGATCAGCGCAGTTAGTCACCATAACAACGCTAATGACTAACTGGCACTGACACACAGCACTCAAACACAACACACACTCACACGCAGACAGAGCGAGAATGAGTCAGTGAACCCATGAACCATGACAACAACAATAATGTTTTGTCTCTTTTCTTTATAAACTACATTCTTATTAAAGTACTTTTACAATAACGGTTGTCTTTTTTTATGAGCCATTATCTTATTGAACACTTTTATAAAAACCCATTTGTCTCATTTTCCTCAATAAACAGTTATCATATACAAATGGTCATGCATTTTTTCACTGTTTACACACAAGTTATCAAACATGTCTTTTCCTCCAAGATGGCTCTTTTACAGCTGTACTTCATAAACAGCTATTTTCTTTTCACTGTTTACACACAAACATGTTATCAAATATGTTTCTTCCTCCAATATATCTCTTTATGACAGCTGTACTTCATAAACAGCTAACATCTTTTTTCTTTATCTTCAAATCACAGTTGTGTTGTCATTATTATTACTTTATAAATCACTTATTCCAATAAATATTTCTTCTTCTTAAATCTCAGTTGTGTTTTCATTATTATTCTTTATAAGCAGAAGAGGTACAAGTAGCATAGAAAAGCTGCATTCCCTAATGAAGCTGATATCAACAGTTCAGTTTAATACATTTGTCTGTTATTTAATCTAAGTGATCTTTATGGTTAATTTAATGAATCATTTGGTGATTTCTATAGATACAGACTGTATAGATATATTTCTACTTTGTTTGCAGTTTCCGATACGGATAATCATAAGTAATTAATTTTTATTTTACATTTTAAGTGATTTATCTTAGATTCTAACCACTATGTTCAAAGTGTGTGTGTGTGTGTGTGTGTGTGTGTGTGTGGACCAAATGTCCCCACAAGAATAGTAATACCAGTAAATTCTGACCTTGTAGGGACATTTTTTTGGTCCCCATGAGCAAAAAGGCTTATAAATCATACAAAATGATGTTTTTTTGAAAATCTAAAATATCAGAAAGTTTTTTGTGATGGGTAGGTTAGGGGTAGGAGATAAAATATACAGTTTGTACAGTAAAAAACAAAAACAAACATTACATCTATGGAATGTCCCCATAAAACATGGAAAAAGTCAATGACTTTATAACAGATTGATCAGATCAGAAGAAGAGAGACAGACAGCATCAAATGCAGCATTTTACATTACAGTATGTATGCTATGTGATACTGTAAACAGATTACCATGGTAGAGAGACTGCCACATTACTGTAACTCACCATTATAAAGGTCAACTACAGTATAGTATACAGTATACAATCATATGGTACAGTGAGAACATTTACTGTATTGGCAGCAAACTCTCTCCTCGCACAAAACCTCATGGCCATTTCATAACTTCATCACACCTTCTGATAACACACTGAATAGATACTATTACAAACATGATGGATTTTATGCCAATTATGTGATTTAGGTAATGTAGGTATTTAGGTAAAGTGTATTTTCTAATGTGGCATCTTTAGCATGTGTAACTGTAAATATTTCAGCAACAAGGGTGATGTTTCATGCATTGCATTGTTTGCTATTGAATGAACTGAATGTTAAAAGTACTAAATTGAAAGAAGATCATACTGTTGTGTTTTGGTGACCAAATGTTCTCATTACATACTTAATATACTAAAAACTCTTCTTTAGTACTTCTTAAGTACAAAATTAGTGCGCGGAAATAGAGCACTTTAAGTACATTATAGAAATGTACTTTTTTTTTGTGGCATATAGTCTAGGTCATCAGCATCAGATATTTCAGACTCTGAATCATGACTAAGAATTGCCTCATCTTCCTCATTCTGTTCTTCATGTAGAATCTCTACAACCATTTCAGGCATTAATCTAAAATGACTTGGACGAGCCATACTAACATTCTGGATAAAGAAAATCAAAAGCACAAGAATATTTTCAAATGCACATCAAACAGTTGATCAAGTATATACTTATTATATAGAATCCTTGTATGTCCAAAACTGTTATTTTTCAGGAACACTGACAGATGTAAAGGGTAACTAATAGCATTGATTTATGACAAAAAAATAAAAGTGACAAAAATATGGAGATACAAAAACTTAAAATGTTCTTATACTAAACATGGTAATTTCCTGTCATTTCTTGGAATACAGCCAGGTTTTTCCATAGACTGTAAAAAAAATATGGACGTAGTGTCCGTGACGTCCCCCATAGATTTCTGAAGATCATAGGCTTGTTTGAGATGCGCCTAGCCTCGCCTGGAAAGTAGGCGAGAGTAGGCGGCTGCAGTGAGAGGAGGAGTGAAAAAAGTGCAAGCAAGACGGACAGTTCTCTGTTCTCGTAGTGGATCAGACACACAGATAACACGGGATTCACATGGTGATCAGTTCTGCGCAGAATTTGCTCATCTCAAACAAGCCTCATTTTTGAAGCGAAAATGAGGCCGCTGCCATCTTAGCTGCGCGTCACTGCACATCACTCCCGGATAACTGAAAATGGGCAAAGAGGCGGGACGTGGTTGGAACTGAGGTGCTGAAACCACACCCACCTAGCTCGACGTGATCATGTTAGAAGGCAAAGGAGCTATCTATCTATCTTAGAAACTATCTAAAATATTAACGAAGATAAGTTATATCTTTAGAAAGTTTTAAAGGTTTACTGTCAATCTACGGTATCTTTTTTAAGATATAGATGCTCCAACACCAGTAATTAATTTGTGTCAGGTGTGCAAATAAAAACACGAAAAATCAAACGGGACTTCATACCTTTATAATTAAAAATAGCGATCGTGAGATAAATCCAATTGATGGCACTTGGATAAAATGTCCATGAGTGTCCATTTCAAAACAAAAAAACAGTACTTTTTGTCCACAAAAGCGTTAAATCCATGAAATATTGATATATTATCCATTGTTTGCATCACATTTCACATGATGTACTCTCTATCATCGTTCTTCAAGAAATGATGCAACCTGAGCAGAGTTTATGATGTAAAACTGTATATGATCGTACATTAGACTCTCACAAACAAATGAGCCCAAGTCCAAAGTATAATTTTTCTAAATAGTGCAGCAGTTTTAGTTATAATATCCAAGCAGTGCTGTCGGAGTTTATTATTCTCCTGCCATTGTCACTGTAATAAATCTCACAAACAAAACTTTAAGCCAATGCCACGATCCAACAACGTGTGTTCTGTTTATCTTCCACATCTACACAGACACACATCTGAAAACACCAATGAAACACCATTCACACCTGTAACCCCCGTCTCCCCCACACCTCCAATTCAGTTCAGTGAAGACGACGTGCGCCAGGTCTTCAGAAAGAACAAGAGAAGAAGGCACCAGGCCCAGACAGCATTTCACCAGCCTGTCTGAAAACCTGCGCTGACCAACTGGCTCCCATCTTCACACAGATCTTCAACAGATCACTGGTGCTGTACGAAGTCCCCTCATGCTTCAAACGCTCCACCATCATCCCCGTCCCAAAGAAACCCAAAATTACTGGACTTAATGACTACAGACCTGTGGCTCTATCGTCTGTGGCCATGAAATCATTTGGGAGATTGGTTTTGGTTTATCTGAAGGACATCACTGGACCCTTACTGGAGCCCCTGCAGTTTGCTTACCAAGCAAACAGGTCTGTGAATGAAGCAGTCAATATGGGACTGCATTGTGTTCTGCAACATCTGGACAGACCAGGGACTTATATGAGGATCCTGTTTGTGGACTTCAGCTCTGCTTTTAACACCATCATCCCATCACTCCTCCAGCCCAAATTAACTCAGCTCTCCGTGCCCACCTCTGTCTGTCAGTGGATCATCAGCTTCCTGACAGACAGGCAGCAGCTAGTGAGGCTGGGAAAATCATCCAGCACCCGCACCATCAGCACCGGTGCCCCTCAGGGTGGTGTTCTCTCCCCACTGCTCTTCTCCCTGTACACCAATGACTGCATCTCTAAAGACCCCTCTGTCAAGTTCCTGAAGTTTGCGGACGACACCACACTGATTGGCCTCATCCAGGGTGGTGACGAGTCTGCTTACAGACTGGAGTTGGCTATTAACAGCTGGCTGTCTGGTGCAGTCTTAACAACCTGGAGCTCAACACGCTCAAGACAGTGGAGATGATTGTGGACAAATTCCTAGTATGTGTAAACATACCTGGCAATAAAGCTCTTTCTGATTCTGATTTCTGATTCTGATTAAATAATGAATGGTGATCGTAGCAGGTGGCGGCGCAACCGGTATCGGCCGCCATATTGTGTAGGGCTACTGGCTTCACGAGAAACTGTGGGAGGTTGCCGCTTGGCTTTTTCCTAACGGGCATATCTGTCATATTAGCAGAACACATTTTATACATGAGGAAAACCAATGTTTAGTCAATAATTCAAGAAGGTCCATACTTTTAAGCTCTTGATTCTAACTTCAATCATTCTAATTAAAATAAAAATGATTGATACACACGCCTTTCAAATGGAAATAAATAACAAGTACTTGGGTGTCTTGTCCATCATATTTATTTTCATATAAAAGCAACAGAACTTAAATTACATCCAGTTTATCAGCAACACAGCGCACAAGTTTGAATCCCGCGATATCCGCCTTGTGTCTTGTGTCTAAACCACTACGAGAACAGAGAACTGTCCGTCTTGCCTACACTTTTTTCACTCCTCCCCTCACTGCAGCCGCCTTAACTAGTGGTGGAAATTTGGATTCTTTCAAGAGATTCGTTCATTTTCAGTTCGTTCACCAAAATGATTCGTTCAGTGACCATTTCTTCATATTACATAAATACGCCAGCAGGTGGCGAAAAAGAGTGTCTTGTGTGTTATGTCTTAATTTAACGAACGTATTGCTACAAAAAAAATGAAAATGTGTGCCTAATCTAGACCCAACTTATTAAAGAAATAAAATAAGTTTAAATAAGTAGTTTAAATGACCAAAGCACAAGGTTTTCTTGCATAATTAAAGGGGTCATAAACTGTGTTGTTTTAATGTTTCCTGGGGTGCACTTATAATGTTAGTATGTTTTTTACATCCAAAATTGTCATAAGTTAAAAATAAAAGGCATTTTTCCTACCCTGATTTTTAGCCCTCTGATTTGAACGCTGTTTTAAGGGGCGTCTGCTTTGAGACTTCAGTGTAAACGCCCACTGCTGTGATTGGCTAACATCTTTCCATTTGAAATAACCAAGTATTACTCTCTCTTTTAGCGCGTTTTTACTATCACAGCTCTCAAGGTTAACTAATCGTGAAAAGTGCTGCATTACATTTACATCTATGGCATTGTATTTAGATCTGAAAGGTGAAAGGCATGAAAGGTTGCAGAGATGAACACTGTAGCCGATCACAGACATGTTGAGCTCATGAAAGCAGTGATCTCGTTATTGCAACTCAATTTCTGTACAAAATGCTTTCAACGCCTAACAGTGCAAACGCGATATAATTAAGAGATTTGTTGAATAAAACGGGAGTTTTTGCGCATGTCCAGAACTCAGTCACTGATAAACTCGCGCTGTTTAATTGGCAGCTTCAGCGCGCGCTGCTCCAGCGATTACAAAGGGAGCTTTCTCTGATCGCTTTCTTTATATAATTTAATCACCGTTTAAATAACTGATTATTTTCACCCTACTAAGAGAAACAACGCAAGCTGACGTTTAGTCACGGGTTTGATTTACTTACACACAAAGAACATCTGACTGTGAATCATTACATATCAGATCAGGCATTAGAATTAACAGTTACTTAATGTTGCATTACTGTCAAATCCAGGCACTGCACAATATTTTGTAATCCTCAACGGCATGTTTATTGCTTGGTAGCTCGATAGCACCACGTAGGCCTATGTTACTTACCTATTACATGTCATGCGGGCGAGGCTAAACAGGCAGTGATTAAGTAGGCGTTGATCATCTTCTGCAGAGGTGCTTCCCAGCAAACACAAACGTTCCCCTAACGTTCCCATATGGTTCCCGTTTGGTTATTTTTCTGGGGAACCAAATAAGAACGTTCTGGGAACGTTCTCTATTGGTTCTTTTTTTGCAACCTAAAGAGAACGTTCCCAGAACGTTCCCTACAGGTTGTTTTGAGTTTTATTTTTATAATAAGATTGTGTTGAAGCCATTGTTTGTTAGGGCTGCTCGATTCGGGATTTTTTGGAATCGATTTCGATTCCTGTTTCAAATCTTGCTGATTCACAATAAAATTCACTTGGAATGGCTGTTTCTCAGTATCACTTAACAGGGAGACTCTGGCTCTTCAGCATACATACAGGCTGTAACTTTGCGTTTGCACTGTTGTTCAGCAGATTTATTGTTGAGATGTGACTTCCATTTAACTTTGCATGCTTTCTTTATATGCCCCATCTTTCCACAACTGTGACATGTAGAATTTTTAAAATAACATTCCTGAGCATTGTGGTTTTTGCTTTTACAACGATAGCATAATTGTCTCTGGTGATGAACAGTCTTTTCATTTACCTTATACACCGTTGCCGCTGAATCCTCTGTTGGTGCGTGTCTCGATCTGCGGTTTCCATGCTGAGAGCGATTTCAAGTGTACGTGCAAAAGTGAGTGTGTCGTCCGAAAGCAATCTTCGTTGACATGCTTCATTTTGGATTCCGCTAACAGAGTGGTCACGTAGAGCCTCATCCAAACTTGCACCAAAGTCACATTTCGACGCACATTGTTTGAGTTCAGCAACATACTGGGACACAGGTTCATGGGACTTTTGAACACAGCGCTGAAATCGGAATCGTTCAGCTATTATCAACGGTTTTGGTTCAAAATGGGCCTTAAGAATATTCACAATTTCTTCAAATGTTTTATCCTTTGGCTTTGCAGGCTGAACCAAATTCCGCAGTAATCCATATGTGGACGCTCCCACAGCACTAAGCAAATTAGCTACTTGCTTCGTATCATCCACATCATTTGCAATCATGAACAATTCCGCTCGTTCAATATACGCAGACCAGGATTCATTTTCTGGTTTATATAGTCTTCCAACTTGCACCATGTTCTTTCATGTACTTTATCCTCGTCGCCACTTTATGTTGTGTATTCACGAGGCAAACAACCAAATGCTATCAAGCACGCTTTTACTCATGTTCAGGTCACACGAAGCATACATCACATCACACAGGTGCAAATCACATCACGTGACTTAAATACCATTATATAGGCATAGGAACCAATGAATGCACGTTATACATATACACCTTATCCCAATACACCACACGTAACTACAACGTTGTATGCCCGTAATATCATTACCATTAAATTACCCTTCTCTAATGACATCAGTTTGACGGCTTGGGTTGAAAACGTTTAAACCACTCCCCTCCGACCGTTAGTCTGCTGTGAGCGAGAGATGGAGAGGAGGAGCGCTAAAGTAAAACTCTGCCCTCTATTCAATATTCTGTTTCACTTGGAAATACGTCACAACACTGGAGAAAAGTTGTTTGCAACTTCCGGTTCACGGGGACTTTAATGATACGGAGTGCAAAATGTCTTGAATGCTTTTATTTTATGTTTCGCTGTAGGCTATATCCTATTTTTTTATTTATAATTTGGGTGTATTTCATTTTTTTTATTTGGATTTTTGTTCATGTTTTGTTTGTTTGTTTGTTTGTTTTTTAAAATAAATGAATTGAATTCATTTTGAGTCTGCATTCATCATTCACAGCTGTTGAAATAGCCTTTAAATTATTTTGGGCAAATGAGGACATAAAGTAGGTTAAACTACTGCATGTCCGCCCATAGAAAAATAAATAAATATAAAAATTACCAACTGATTACCAAAACACAACTATTGATACACAACTACTATTACTAACTGGCAACGTCACAAAGTTACGTTGTGGCAACATATCCAGGAATTTCACTTTTCCGGTTGCCACAACGTAAGTTACGTCGCCACAATGAAACGTTTTTTCTTTTTCTTTTTTTTATTGCAAAATTTGAACATACATACATACAGGATCAGGGAAATAAAGTGTGGTTGTGTCTGTTACAATAAATAATCATACATTAAAAGAACAGAAAACAAATATCCTGAGTTTGCATAGCCTACATCAATATGAAATAATAAAGAAAAGAAAAACCCAATAATTAGGTTAAATCACATCTTTAAATAAATCGTCATAATGAATAAAAAATTTTGCACTTTTTTTGTTATTTATAAGTCTGAGGGATAAAATAAAGGAGTTAAATTCAGCAAGAAAAAGAGGAAAGCTTAGGGGAGATTTAAGCCACTTTTGTTTGTGAATGAAGAATTTTGCATGCAAAATAAAAATGTAACAACATATTCAAGGGACAGCAGCTTTGTGCTTTTTGGGTTTGAACTTTAGACCAGAGGTGCATGAAAATTGTTCCACCAATTCCAGGGCATTAGGTAACTGTTGTTTGTCTTTCAAAAATAGCGCGGTGTCATCAGCTAGCTGTGCAATTTTAATCTCCCTGTCAAATATAGAAATTCCTTTCAAATTTTCATTTTGGTTAATTCTCAGACAAAGTAATTCTGTGGCTATAAGAAATAAAAACGGGGAGATCAGACAGCCCTGTCAGACTCCTCTCTGGATGTCAAACCTTTTGGATGTGTCAGAGTTAATGATCACTGAGCTGTTAATACTCTTATAAAACATGGTAACAGTATCTATAAATGATTTACCAAATCCAAAGAATTCTAGAGTACGGAAAATAAATTTGTGTTCTATGGAGTCGAAAGCTTTATGAAAGTCAAGAAAGAGTATAAGACCATCTGAATGAATCCAGCAAATCTAATACTAATCTTACGTTATTAGATATATGACGGACTTTCATGAATCCCGATTGGGACTATAATGTAATAATAATGTAATCTAAACCAGTACTTAATCTTTTAGCATAGACAGAGGCTAATATTTTATAATCTAATGTTAATAGAGTAATAGGCCGCCAATTATCGATTAATAAGGGGTCCTTGCTTGGTTTGGGAATTAGGGAGATAACTCCCTGTTTCATAGTGGCAGTCATATCTCCCTGACTGATGCATTCCTGATACATGTGAAATAAAGGTAATTTAATAAACTCCCAAAAATGGATGTAAAATTGTACTGAAAGCCTGTCAATACAAGGGGATTTGCCTTTTTGCATTGATTGCAGAGCTTGCTTAGTTTCATCTATTGATAAATTTGCATCACAAATTTGACTATACTCACGCTCAATAACTTTAATACAGGGTTTAATTATATCATTATGTTCTGGATCATTCATTTAATGTTGATTACAATACCAATACATAGTAGCTTCCTTTAAAAATAGTTGCCATAACATTCCATGGCAGTTAAATTCAGTTAATTGCATCAGTTAAAGGCTTCACACATATGTTATTCTTACAACCTGATTTTTAAACTTTTTTCTCTCGTTTCAGGCTGAATCATCTGATGTAGCTCCATTGTTTACTTAAGTGTTGTGCTTATTTTCACAAGTATCAGGTTTATGACAAAGAATTCAGTGAATAAACGATTTTATTTTGTCAATTATTTTAAGCATTATTTTAGGATGCATTTTTTCTGAAGTGTAACAGGACACATTACTGAGATCATATGCTTAGCTGTGAGTCCTTGTGTTAACAAAAATGCTATGGTGAATGAATGCACAATATTCACTTCTCTCTCTTTGCTTTTCTGCTTTTAGGCTCTCTGTTCACACAATTCTTAGTATTCAAATACTTATTATCAAAGTATATTTGTCAGTCCGCTGTCAGTGCGTTACTGTTTAAAGGGTTAGTTCACCCAAAAATGAAAATTTCTGTCATTAATTACTCGTCCTCATGTCGTTCCACACCCGCAAGACCTTCGCTCATCTTCAGAACACAAATTAAGATATTTTTGTTGCGAGAGCTTTCTGTCACATGTCACAGAGACACATGGATTACTTTAACAGTGTGTTTCCTACCATTCTTGACCTTGAAGTTGTGCTGCTGCCTATGGAGGAACAGAAAGTGCTCAGATTTTATCCAAAAATATCTCCATTTGTGTTGCAAAGATGAACAAAGGTCTTACGGGTGTGGAACGTAACGAGGTCAAGTAATTAACAACAGAAATTAAATTTTTGGGTAAACTAACCCTTAAAGATTAATTTAAATATTTAACATTGCTAAATGTCTTGAGGCAGGTACCACTTATTTATTTAACTATTTTAAAAAACTGGGATAAGAGCACCAACACACACAAACTTGTACTTACCCTTACTTTACCAAATTAATTTAAAATGTAAATTCAACAGGTATAAAATATGAGAAAAACAGTAAGAGAAAATCAGTTAATGAGAAGACGAGCACTGGACTGCAGCAGGTTAGTGGTGTATGTAGGTGAGCTGAATGCTTTTACCAGAAACTCCCGAAATGTAGTACGACGTACAACGCAGAAGCAGTTGTGTATATAGTCCATTCAATCCAATTTCATTTAATACAATTATAAGCATTATTTTTTAGTTGCATCTTTTCTGAAGTGTTAATTGGACATTTTAACTTACTTCAATCAAATGCTTAGGCTGTTAGTCCCAAAAATGCTATGGGGCATATATTCACAACATTCATTACTGTTTTCTCTCTCTCCTTTTTTCTCTCTTTCTTTTCTGCTTTTTTAGGCACTTTGACATCAACCATGAACACGGTTCAAAAAACAAGAAGGGAAAGTGACTTCCAAGACACTGTACAAAAAAGGAGCAGTACTAAAAAACTGGATACATTCACAATAAATCTAGAAGATTTTACGTGTATGTGAACAATCAGGTACAGCGTATAAGAAGATCCACCTCTCCTGAGCAGTGGAAGTATGTCCGTACTAACCACAACCCTGCTGATCATGCTTCAAGATCAATCTCAGCTGGAAACCTAATGAACAGCACATGGCTGACAGGACCAGAATTCTGGTACAAGTCACTTGAACATGAAGCAACAACTTCAACTCCCATAGACTTAGTTGATCCTGAATCTGATGCTGAGATTCGCCCCGAGGTTAGTATTTGTGCCACTGAAGTTGTCTGCCATAAACTTAACACTGCATACTTTGAGAAGTTTTCAGACCAGCATCGTCTTATAAATACCATTTCAAGGCTAAAACACATCAATTGCTCCTCCAGCAAAGACAACAAATCAAAGGAATGCAGAGGATGGCATATATGTCATAAACCACATTCAGCAGACAATCTGCAAAGTGCTAAGGAAATCATAATACGCATCCTACAACAGGAGACATTCCAGGATGAACTAAAGTGCCTTGAGAGAAAAACAGATGTTTCTAAGAACAGTCCTCTCTTCAATCTGTGCCCATACATAGATGAGTCAGGCCTACTCAGGATTGGAGGCAGTTTATCCCAGTCAGCCTTTGAGAAAGATGAAGTCAACCCTTTAATCTTACCTGATCATAGTCCATCACTGTGTCACCTGCCGCAAACTGAGAGGGAAGATAGAAACACAAAAAATGGCTGACTTACCTGTGGACCACCTGAGTACTGATCCCCCATTCTCTTATGTTGGACTGGATGTATTTGGACCATGGAAAAATCACATCACGACGAACCAGAGGAGGTCTTGCTAGCAGCAAAAGCTGGGCAGTACTCTTCACATGCATGAGCACAAGAGCTATACACATTCAGGTGATTGAATCACTGGACACTTCAAGCTTCATAAATGCTCTACGAAGATTCTTCTCCATTCGCGGACCAGCTAAACAGATAGCCAGGCAAAGACTGTACCATCTGCGACTGTTGAGGAAATTCAGGGTTTCGCCAGCAATCCTGAAAACTTTCTATTATGGGGCCATAAAGTGTACTAACTCAGGGCGTCGCTGTGTGGTATGGGAACAGCTCCAGTCACGATTGCAAAGCCCTGCAGAGAGTTATGCGCTTAGCTGAGCGCAGTCTCTTAACTCTCATGACTTCACTTAATAATCAGTAATCAGTAATGGGAACCACTTTCATGCAACTGAAAACACAGCAGTTTCAGAGCACCACTCAATGGACAAAACAAACATTGCTTTAAAATGGCTCAATTATAAATTATATTTTTAATAGTGTTGGGCCTGGGATAGGAAAGTCGTTTTATGCAGACGATGATGCTGTATGGAAAAGGGGTAAATATGTCTTGTGTAGAAGAAAGCATGCAGTAATGGTTGTTGTAATATGTTTTTCAAAAAAGAGGAAAACTCCATCAAAGTTATGATTAAGAACTGAAACAAGAATCTGTAATCAGATTTTTAGGTATTTGGATGGATTCAAAAATCACATTTGCAACACACATCCAACAGATAATAGATACAAGTAAGAGAGGGAATGAATGTTTTGAGGTGTTTGGCAGGTATAGATTGGGGGTGCTGAGCGGCAGTCTCTGAAAAGAATATACTGTGCACTCATAAAAAACTGTATGTAAACAGTTGATTATGTAAGTATGATTTATGGAACAGCCTCAGTATCTCTACTCGATAAAGTAAATATAATACAAAATCAAGCTTTAAAGGATTAGTTCACTTTCAAATTAAAATTTCCTGATAATTTACTCACCCCCATGTCTTTCTTTCTTCAGTCAAAAAGAAATTAAGGTTTTTGATGAAAACATTACAGGATTATTCTCCTTATAGTGGACTTCAACGGACCCCCCAAAAAAAAAAAAAAAAAAAAATTAAAAAAAAAACTTTTATGAACACAAATGCTCGCCTTGCAAGTGCTTCCGCCTTCCATATTCTTACGCTGTGTATCCTACGCCTTCCCTGTTCTACTTACGGAACTAACAGAGTGCCAGTTCTGCTTTCTGTAATCTGAATATGGAAGGCGTTCTGGCGGAAGCTAGATATTTTAGTTCATAACTTGTTTAAATATGGATTTTTTTTTATACAAACGCATCGCTTCGCTTCAGAAGGCCCACGAGCACACGTTTATGATAGATGGATGTGGATAGAAGAGTATTCTTCAGCTCATACTCATTGGTCCCTTCACTGCCATTATAAAGCTCAGATGTGTCAGGATATTTATTAATATTTCTTCGATTATGGTCATTAGAAAGAAGAATGTCATATACAACTATATGGCTTGAGGGTGAGTAAAGCTTGGGCTAATTTTCATTTGAAAGTGAACTAATCCTTTAAGAATATGCTGTGGACTGTAGAGCATTTACAACATCTCCAGTGTCAGCTCTACAAGTTTAAATGGGTAAGATGCCGTTGGAGTTTCGTAGGTTAAAACTGAAAGTGGTATAATGGGCAACTGTAAAAGGGCATTGAGAAGTACATCCAGTTAAAAGAGTAATAGAAAATTGCTGGGAACATGAATAATATAAATCTGAATAGCTTTGGATAGAAAGCAAATAAAGAGGCTCATCAAACTGGAAGAAGTAACTGCTGTTTTCCCTATTGCAAGTAACACCTCCATGACTATTTCCAAAACCTGCAGTTGACTTTCAACTTCTATAGTGAGTATAAAATATAAAAATAGACAAGAACCTAAAGACACAATAGTACATAAATATTTGGAACAGAAAATATGTAATGCAGTTACAGAATGATCTAAAGATCCTGAACATACAGCATCAACAGTGGTGTAGTCCTAAAAAAAGAAGTGGTGTACTATTACCGTCGCACATTAATGTTGCATTTTATTCAAGTTGGTGGTTAAAAAAAACAACTGCTTTTATATATATATATATATATTTAGTTTTGATTCAGCATTAGTGACAATATAAAAGCCAATTATTCAAGGGTGTAGTTTTGGTGTGAACATTAGGTACAAATTGGGAGTTTTGAGTTTCACAAACAAAAACCGCAGCCAGGCTGAATGAAAATTTTAATCCATTCTCTGAACAGCAGCAACAGAGCCGTTTCCCCGGTAACCTCAGTAAACAAAGCTGCTTATAAACACCACGGCTTACATGGAGGGAAGATGAAAAGAAAATGCCATCAAAACCTTTCTCAAGTCAGTCAGCTCCCTTCAGAGATACATTCAAATAATTCATTTATACTTTAATTCATATCATTTCATATAATTTCCCTCAGCACTCGCTTGTAAAACCTCTCACTTCTTTCCGTCAATTTTTCAAACGAAACGAAACCTACCTTGTGTCTGCGTAAGACTGTTGCTTACTTTCATAATTTTAATGATGATTAAAAATATTAAACTGAGATATACTAAACGTCAGAAATTGCATCATGGTTTATGTGATGTTTTATATTATTTAAGCACCTGTAAACTTATAAGTTTAACATCATTTTCTACTTAAATGTGCCATAAAAAGTCAAACATTTTTCTTTTTTATCATATGAAAAATAGCAACCTACACATATAGAAACAATAGCTACAACATGTCACAGTTGTAATATAAATCTATAGTGAAAAAATATTCCCTTAATAGATTATCAATTATAAAAGTTAGCCAAATTGTCAATTAATACAATAAAACGTGATCAATTCTAGTACGGGAGGTTCATGAATAGTTTAAAAAGCTTTCTAATAAATGTTGGCAAGATGATGTTTTTTCCTCTTTTCATCAGTCTTTACATTTCGTTCATCAGTCAACATCATGTTTGACTTTCTTTACAGCATTTTTAAAGTGTTTAACTCTCAATAGAATTCAAATGGATCACATTTTATCATCAGTGTCACGATAAGAATACGGTTTGTGGAAATCTTATCACATTTTTGGAGCGTGATAAGATTCAGAGTAAGTCTATAGACCTTATTTACCAGAGAAACAAGCGCGCCGCCATCTTTAGAATATAGTCTTTGAACTTCCGTTTTTGCGGTAGCCCTGTATATTTCTATGGCATCGTTGTTGAAGAATAATTAGCTGGTGAAGTGGATTTACCTGTTGTAGAGTTAATGAAAGTTATCATGAGCAGTGTTAAGATGTCTTAACAAATGTCAGTAGACCTGGAAGATTTTAAAACGACCAGTTCATTCATAAATACGTAAGATCGCTGTGGAAAAACAAACCGGAAGTCAAAAGACAACGAGCGTAGCGCTGAAAAGGGGCGGAGCTACATACGGTCTATAGCTATAGGTGATTCGCGCGTCACTGATGCATTAAATAAACCGGGCTTCCGTCATATTGCGCTGATAACTGGTCTTTTCAGTTCGTACGGGAACGTTGCGCCTATAAAAGCTCCGAACGCATGATGTAATTGATTAATGTTATATTAATTATAACACCGAGCGGCTTTGATCGGAGTTCTCTCACTGCAGCGCGAACACGCACCGTCAAAACGGATTTTTTTAGTCGATGATGGGTGGGAAAAGGTAGAATGATAGAAGTGCTAATGCACCAATTACAACAAAGAATTGCGAGTTTACGCAACAGCATTGGACACTAAGTTAAAGGGGAAGCTAACATGGCAATAGATTATGGACTTCCAAAGCAAAAAATACAAGTGGGTATACGCAAATACTGATCCTTAGAAGTCGTAATACGCAAACAGCCCTGGGCAAAAAGTAAGTATACGGCGTATACGTCCGTATGGCCCGACTACACCACTGAGCACCAGCAGGGTAAAAACCAAGGTTTCGGAACAAAATAGCAAAAAGAACATCTAATCATATATCAGTCTACAACAGAAATGCTTGCAACATTACTGGCTCTTCAGTGAGTGGAAGAGATCAAAACACCTGAAGTGGTCATATGTTCAGACTCTTTTACAGCATTATCAAAATAGTGGAAAATCATCAACTAGGCAATACATTTTATCAGATATTTTACAAAGTTTATTCAGAATACATCAAACAAGAACAGTTATCTCATTAGTACCCGCTCATGTAGGGGTAGAAGGAAATGAAGTGGTGGATCAAATAACAAAACAAGCATTACAACACCCAGACACAGTTGAATGTTCCAATGAGTAAATTGGAAATAAAAGGGCTAATTAAAGCAACTGTAAAAGAAAATGGTACAGTGAAAACAAAGAACATCTTTATAATATTCAGAGAATAGTTGGGAGTTTTGGAAATAGAAGGCAAATAGAAGACAGCATAATATCTCATCTCAGAATTGGGCTCTCTGCATATGATTGGAAAACATGATGTTGTGTCAGATGTGATCTTCCTGAAACAGTTGAGCATGTTTTAATAAAGTGTTATGACAATGGAAGATTACAATTTATAGAAGCACTTAGAGATATAGGAGTTAATCATCTTTCACTGCAGACTTTGTTAAAGATTCAACTGTAAGAGTGTTCAGTATTCTATTTAAATATCTCAAAGACACAGACTTAATGGACAGGATTTAAGATGTGCAGTTTGTTGATTCCCTCTTTTTTTAAAATTAATTAATTTATTATTATCATTATGTAGTTGTCCTTCAGCGTCAATGCTCCACACTCCATCCCACTAGGTGGCGGAATATGCACGAAAAGCTAGTGTGCCAACCGCCATAAGGAAGAAGAAGAAGCAGCAGCACTGCAGTTTGTGCCTTACTACACTAGGTGGCAGTACTCTGGCTCCCTGTGTTCAGTGTCTCTTTTCTTGATTCTCCAGTAGAAGAAAAAGCGCCCATCGCCTTTCTTTTTTCAAAATGGCCGAATACTTGGCGTCGATTTTCGGTACAGAAAAAGACAAGTAAGTATAAATTCTTCTTAAAATATTGCTTGCATTTGATTATGCTTAGTAATCGTATGCATTGTTACAAACTGCCAATTACGGGTAGAATATAAAGTTATTTGTCTTTCTTACATCATGCCTCGTGTGGTTATGAGCTGACCTGTTTGCCAACCTCGCCTCTAGTAAAACAACAATAATAATAATAATAAAAATAAATATTTGTTTCACAGCGCATAGCTTTCATATGCTTAATAATCATTATATATCAAAATACTTATTTTGGTTTTGTGTTTGTTTCCGTTTCGCCGTGGCTGCAGTGCGTCTCATTCATTGTGTTGCTTGTTGGTCGGTCTTATAGCAAAATCATAATCTCTTATAAACTCTTAATATAATTTTAATAAACTGCGTTTGTCTTCTCTTTATTTTGTATTTTAATAGCGTGAATACCTAGTCATGTGAACAGAAATCCAAACTAACCATCGTGTGTGAACAAATCAGACCAAGTGTGTGTATTTTAAATCTCTCTTGCTTTCGACAGGGTTAACTGCTCTTTCTACTTTAAAATTGGAGCATGTCGCCATGGAGACCGATGCTCTAGACTCCATAACAAACCCACGTTCAGTCAGGTACGCGCCAGTTTTTTTTTTTTTTTTTCATTTAGTTCTGCAATGCACGATTCTTCTGGTAGATTTGCATTCTAATTCGTATTTGATTTGTGTTTCAGACCATTGCTCTGTTGAACATTTACCGGAACCCACAAAACACAGCTCAGTCTGCTGATGGCATAAGTAAGTCTTCCTCTTATATATCATGCAAGATGTGTTCTGGAGTGGCTTGAAGTCAGACTACATGTTCACAGAAATAAACAGCATCCAAGAGCTACTGAAGTCATTACTGTATTTGATTGCCGGTGTCTTCTCTCTTGTATCAGATGCTGTGAGTGATGTGGAGATGCAGGAACATTATGACGAGTTCTTTGAGGTAGGTGGTCATTCTTCAAAAGTCATGTTGAAATGGAGAGAAAGACAGGCGTGCCCACAACATCTGGAATATATTTAAAGGGCTAGTTCACCCAAAAATAAATTCTGTCATTAATTACTCACCCTCATGACGTTCCAAACCCGTAAGATCCTCGGAACACAAATTAAGATATTTTTCATGCAATCTCAAGGTTTCTTAACCACACATAGGCAGCAACATCATTGCGCCTTTTGAGTCCAGAAAGGTAGTAAAACATCTTTAAAATAGTCCATGTGACTGCAGTGGTTCAACCTTAATTTCATGAAGCATCGAGAATAATTTGTTTGCAAAAATAATGACTTATAATGACAGCAGTCTTTTCTCTTCTGTGTCATTCCCCTACGCTGTTGATGTAGTGAATACAGTGCAGCATTTCCAGGTTCTACGTCAGAATGCCAGCTCAGTATTGGCTGACGCAGCACGACACATGCGTGTGATGCTGATGCAGGAGCTAGCCAATACTTCATAGAAGAGAAGAGATTGTTGAATAAAGACATTATTTTTGTTTTGTTTTTGCGCACAAAAGTATTGTTGTCGCTTCGTTTTTACTACCTTTCTGGACTCAAAAGGTGCAATGCTGCCTATGTGTGGTTCAGAAACTCTTGGGTTTCATAAAAAATATCTTAATTTGTGTTCCGAAGAAGAGTAATTAATGACAGAAGTTTCATTTCGGGTGAACCAACCCTTTAAGATTCAAGCAGTTTTAGACTCCCCACAATGGGTGAAATATTTGAAAAATTAGGGAAATAATCATTTCAAAGTTGTCTTTTCCACACCTGAAAAAGGTATTCAAAAGTTCAAAGTCATGGAAATGTCTGGGGCTAGATAAAAAAATTACAATTTCTCGATTTTAATTCTAATTTTTATGAACCAGTATTGGTTCTTAAATACCAAGAATCAATCCTTTAGTCTATGCTGTTTTTAGTTGATGAATGAATGGAACATTGTATTGCGCCTCCCATCTAATAAAACGCAATAAGCTTTGTGCTTCATTACTTTTGATATGAAACAGTTCTCAAAAATTTTTAATTCTGTTCATTTTATTAAGAAATTTAAACAATAAATACCATTTTGGTGCTCTTTTAATGTGGCGTGAATGATCGCTGCAGCGGAGAAGTGGTACTAATGTTAAGAACCCCGGACCCCCCTAGAGGGACCAGGGTCCATCCACCACAGTTTCACAAAATCCTGTGGGAAGCACTGGTGTCATGTGCCACTGATATTGTTGCAGAGCAGAATTAGGCTAGGCTAGACATTGCTGTAGACTAGAGTAAATTTGCTCTCTAGCAATTGTTTTGTAAGCAAATCATTCTTCTTATAGAATTTGGCTTTTTTTTTTTTCTTTTTTTTTTTATTAAAAGTGACAGTGAAGACTTTTACATTGTTATTAAATATTTCAATTTGCAGTTCTTTTGAACTTTCTATTCATTAAAGAATCCTGTAAAAAAATTCCACAAAAATACTAAGCAGCATGACTGTTTTCAACATTGATGATAATAAATGTTTCTTGAGGAGCAAATCATCATATTAGATTTCTGAAGCATCATGTGACACTGAAGACTGGAGTAATGATGCTGAAAATTCAGCTTTGCAACATTAATTACACTTTAAAATATATTAAAATAGAAAACGTTCATATAAAATTAATCTAAATCTTACCAACTTTTGTACAGTGTCTTATCACAGACATTCTTTAAGAATAATAGACACATTTGTTGCATCAGTTGTGTTTTTAGGCTATAAATCATTCTTTGCAAATGTATTGTGTACAGGAGGTCTTCACTGAAATGGAGGAGAAATATGGAGAGGTTGAGGAGATGAATGTGTGTGATAATTTAGGAGATCACCTGGTGGGAAATGTCTATGTGAAGGTGAGAGAATTTACAGTACTTCGCAATGTCCGCTATTGTTGGTGTTTGTGTTTGGTGCTGCCCCAATAGTGTGGCTGGGAAAGATGAGACGTATACAGTGACGTAAGACCTGGCTCTGTGGTGCCTCTCTAGCAGGTGGAAGGGCAAACCTGTTCTTAGAAGACTCGCCAGTCGAACTAACTCCGAACTGGCAATAGCATTGGCTCTGAACTAACATCTGGTTCATGCTAGTGGAGAAGGGGTATGATGGGGCTGGTTCTCAATAGAACCCTGACCAACTTTGGGGTCTCTAGGACCAACTCCTTAGTGCCGCCACCACCACCACCACCTCAAAAATGCACTTTTTTTTTTTTTTATAGATGGTAATAACTTTTGTTGTAGAAAAATGACATTTAGTAATTCCGATTCCTCTAATCATGCTGATCACATTCAACATCATACATCGCTCCTTGCAGCTATATTTATTATTATTAAAAGTAACTGTATGTGGACAATTGGTGTTTTGTGTCATATTGGTGTTGCCACCATTTGATAAACTGTAATTACCTTGAGGCTGTTACAATGTTTTATCATGGTTAAACACATCTTTAAACACTTTGTGCTTAAAAACACCCCTTATTGCCAAGAAACAACCAAAAACCGTTTTGTGTGTGTAGTTCCGCCGTGAGGAAGATGCAGAGAAAGCGGTGATTAACTTGAATAACCGCTGGTTTAATGGACAGCCCATCCATGCTGAGCTCTCGCCTGTCACCGATTTCAGAGAGGCCTGTTGTCGACAGTATGAAATGGGGTAAGTGACTAAACCAGCAGAGAGAGCTGCACACATTCCATACAGGAGCGCAAAACAACAAAAAAATGATATTGAAGAGGCTATTGTCATGTTTCATCACAATGCCATGTATTTTAACAACAAAAATCTTACATGCTTCATATTTTGAACTGCTTTTCACTGGCTTCACTGAGACTGATTACAGTACTTGTATCTTCCTGCAGGGAGTGCACTCGAGGTGGCTTCTGCAATTTCATGCACCTGAAGCCAATCTCAAGGGAACTCCGAAGAGAACTGTATGGCCGCAGAAGGAAGAGGTATGTCTGTTTTTTTGTTTTTTTTTTAAACTGAAACACATAATGGCAGAACATTTAAGTAGGTCCACTTGTAATCCTAACATTGGTGTCATTAGGCCTCTGTAAAGTCTTGCTTCATTATCTGCTACAAAGATAAAAGGTCCTTATTGTAATAGCATACCGACTTTGTTCAAATGTTTAACCTTGCAAAAACGTTCTGCAGTTTTCTTCTTCTGTGAAACAAATGACAAATAGCAAGTTTTTTATATATATATATATATATATATATTAGTATTGTTCAAATGTTTGGGGTTAAGATTTTTTTTTTTAAAAATGTTTTTAAAAGAGGTTCTACTCACCAAGGCTGCATTTATTTGAGCAGAAATACAGCAAAAACTGTAAAAATGTTAAGTATTATTACAACTTAAAATAACTTTTCTATTTGAATATATTTTATGTAACTATTGTTATTTATTAATTTGATGTAAAGCTCATTTTCAGCATCATTACTCTAATCTTCAGTGTCACATGATCCTTCAGAAATTCTAATATGATTTGTTGCTTAAGAAACATTTCTTGGTATTAATTAGAAAAATCTTATTGACCCCCAAAGCTCTGTACGCTATGTATGGTAATGTATAAATGGACAGGTTTTGGTCTCGTTAGTAAATTTATTCTCCCTTCTACACAGGCATCGCTCCCGCTCGCGTTCCCGTGAACGCCGTTCTCGTTCTAGGGAACGCAATAGAGGAGGTGGTGGAGGAAGAGACAGAGAGAGACGGAGGTCAAGAGATCGAGAACGCTCTGGACGATTTTAAAATTTCCTTCCTTCTTGAAAGAATTCAGTCCCCAAACCCTGCCCAGGTCTCTCCTGATGAAATGTGATAAATGTTGAATTTATTTTCTCCCCGATTTGTGCTCCTATCTTTTTATTCAGGATTTGTTTGCTTTTCAATAAAGATACCTTAGTCATTTTACTGCTTTTCAGTAGTTATATTATTCTTATATGCTATTATGTGCTTATATGCTTCCACTTGTACTTTATAACAATGAAAGCAGTAGTTATTGTTTCTTGATTTCTTAACCTAGTGATTTAATACTTCTAGCAGAAATTATCAAATTGTTCTCAAATTTGCTGTGATCCTAAGCAGTGTCTAATGCATGTTGCAAAAGCTATTTTAATGGCAGGAAAGGGTGATCTCTACGTAATAAAACAGTATCAGGTCACACAACGAATGGCCTGGGTATTTGTAACAACCCTATCTGGATTAACTAATTGACTGATAGTAACTTAGTCCTACAATTTAATGTTTTAATGTTCATTTAAGGAATATTTGTTTGAAAACTAGGCTTTTTAGATGTTAAACATCTTGCTTGGGAGTTAAGCACTATGGTATACAGTGCTCAGCATAAATGAGTACACCCCCTTTGAAAAGTAACATTTTAAACAGTATCTCAATGAACACAAAAACAACTTCCAAAATGTTAACAAGACTAAGTTTAATATAACATCTGTTTAACTTCTAACATGAAAGTAAGGTTAATAATATAACTGAAATGTGTAATTTTTTTTTTACTTAAATTAGGGTGATGCAAAAATGAGTACACCCCACAACAAAAACTATTACATCTAGTACTTTGTATGGCCTCCATGATTTTTAATGAGCACAAAGTCTTCTAGGCATGGAATGAACAAGTTGGTGACATTTTGCAACATCTATCTTTTTCCATTCTTCAAGAATGACCTCTTTTAGAGACTGGATGCTGGATGGAGTGATGCTCAACTTGTCTCTTCAGAATTCCCCATAGGTGTTCGATTGGGTTCAGATCAGGAGCCACTGAATCACTTTCACCCTGTTCTTCAGAAATCCAACAGTGGCCTTAGATGTGTGTTTAGGATCATTGTCGTGTTGGAAAAGTGCACGATGACCAAGGGCGCGGAGTGATGGTAGCATCTTCTCTTTCAGTATAGAGCAGTACATCTGTGAATTCATGATGCCATCAATGAAATGCAGCCCCACATAAGGACACTGCCACCACCATGTTTCACTGTAGGCCCCATGTATTTTTCTTTGTATTCCTCACCTTTGCAATGCCATACAGTTTTGAAGCCATCAGTTCCAAAAACATTTATCTTGGTCTCATCACTCCAGAGTATAGAGTCCCAGTAGTCTTCATCTTTGTCAGCATGGGCCCTGGCAAACTCTAGGCGGGCTTTTTTGTGCCTGGGCTTTAGGAGAGGCTTCTTTCGTGGACGGCACCCATGCATGCCATTCCTCTGCAGTGTACGCAATATTGTGTCACGGGAAATAATCACCCCAGTTTGGCTTTCTACTTCTTTAGATAACTGCAGTGAACTTGCATGCCGATTTTCTTCAACCCTTCTTATCAGAAGACGCTCCTATTGAGCTGTTAACTTCTGTGGATGACCTGGACGTCTCTGTGAGATGGTTGCAGTTCCAGCTTTTTTTAAATTTTTGTACCACTTTTGCTACAGTATTCTGACTGATAAGTAAAGCTTTGCTGATCTTCTTGTAGCCTTCGCCTTTCTCAGTCTTCTGACATTTCTCTTCCATGTGGTGCCATTGCTGACAGCATGAAATGGGAAGGGGTTTTAACACCCTTTTATGAAGTCAACTGTCTGCTGGACACCTGTGTAATGAATAATTAGACTTACCTGTGGTTGAATTATACATTTGTAGTCTAAAATTTAGCTTTGCTCCAGAGACCTTCAGTGGGGTGTACTCATTTTTGCATCACCCTAATTTGAGTAAAACTGACAATTTTGTTCTCCAAGTTATATTATTAACCTTACTTTCATGTTATAAGTTAAACAGATATTATATTAACCTTATTTTTGTCAACATTTTGGAAATTGTGTTCGTGTTCATTGAGATATTGTTTAAAATGTTACTTTTCAAAGAGGGTGTACTTATTTACGCTGAGCACTGTATATACATGATTCTGATTAGTTAATGAAATTGAGCGATCAAAGATCATGAAAACAAAATTATATTTGATGGTTACCATGCAACTTACTACTATTATTATATGGTTCCGCGTCCATAACTTAGAATATTTTGAATAATCTTACGAATAATCTTAAATACTAAAAATGGCCTCAGAACTCAATATTAATTTTATTGTAAGAATAAAACCATTGATAAATGGTTAGAAGCTCAGGAGTTCTTAATAAAAGCAAGAAAACGAAAACATCGCTTGCAAAAACAACACAGCGGGCGGACACAAAGAGCTGGATGAGAGATAACATAAATTAGTATGAGTTACATTTTATATAATACTTCAATATTAGTTAACTGTGTTAGAAATAAGTGCACCTGAGTAATACAATCCACTCGCTTGAGCCAAAGAGTAGCTTGAGCTTACAGCATAGCAGAACTACGCTTTGAACGTGTCCTTAAATGTTTTATGTGGACGAGGGCACGTCTAAATGTCGATGTTCCATTGGTTTGGAGAAAAGAACAGTCAACCCGCCTTAGCCAATCAGCGCTCGACCCGAACAAGGTATGCTGACATCTGATTGGACGTCGGCTTGACTCTTTAACGCATGTGAGCAGCTGGCAAGCCGACTTCTTTTCACATACGGATAGGTCATCTGTGTAATCGGACCTCGCCGGCTCGCAAGTTCGTGTTTGTCTGATAGTCAGGTGAGTAAAAATGCTCGTATTTTAGTCGTTAAGCCCTCAAGAAAACCCTTTTAACGATAATGACAAAGACCCGGTAAAAGCATCGATCTGCGACACTGATACACAGTGATGTTTGTATTTGAGGAACATATCCTAATCGCTTGTATGTTACTAAAGAGTTTTTCACATACGTTTTGTCACGTAAAATACGCCTCTCCTAAGTGATGATAATGCGGCGCGAGCATGATGAAATCGACCCCCTGCGTCACACAGCATCACGATCAGCGCGAGCACGATGAATGCAATAGCCACGCGATTGCGTCAGCTTACTTCACTTCATGCTCTTTCGTTGTAATGTTCTTACATGTTTTTCAGTACATGCCTACATATACCTACGGTGAAGTTCGCCAATTTACAATTAATTTGAGGCATTAATTGAGTGTTTTTGACTGGCGTTTAATTTTTTTTTTTTTTTTTTTTTTTTTTTTTTAATACATGTATGGAGTTATAAATGTCACATGTTTTTTCTTCTCCATATTTAGTGATACGTTTCCTCAGGTTGAGAATTTTTCTGAAGATGTTTGAGAAATATATATATATATATATATATATATATATATATATATATATATATATATATATATTATTGTTTTTTTTTTTGTTTTGTTTTTTCTTAGATATAGTTTCAGTGTTGTGTACAGTACCATGACTAAACGTGGTTTGTAAGACTAACTGGCTTTCTCAGTTGGCTAGAAAGTCACACCTCTTCCCTGAAGGTTGTCTGTGGAAAACAAACATTTATTATTCCACTGTGTTGAGTTTTCAGTAGTTTCTTTTCAGAGTATGGATTACTACGATTATGTTACTAATTTTGCTATCAACTGAGAGCAGAGATGACGCAGTTAGTTGGAGATGGAAATGGAAATGCTTGGCCGTAAAGCGCACTTTTGGCTGAAAGGCTTTGTTGGTGTTTTGTATCACTGTACTGTACAGTTCATTGCATAAGAGTCACTTCCTGGCAAATTTACAAGCGTGCGAGGTATGAACACGAGCAAGTATATCCTCTCTGTTTTAAAGAGAAACCTAAACATCTCCAGCTCCTTTTGGAACTGAAAGAAAAGTCTGGCAGTTTTCCAAAGGGATAAACTTGACCATTTCACCGGGATTCAAATGCATCTCCTCCTCTAATGTGTTGATCATTAGTTTTGTTTTGTACAAGGGATCAAGTTTTGCTTATTCATGCTTTCACCAGGAGGAAGTTGAGACGGTGATATGTGTGCTTGTTTTATCTTTGTTTGATGGTTGAGACTATGCTCTTTTTAGGTCTAATCTAATAGATATTGTTATCAGGAAAGTGAGTGTTTTTGTACATTCTGAATTATATGGAGTTGTTTTCTTCCTCTCGCTGGCTTTAAGCACGCAAAACGGTGTTATCATTTGTTGAGATGCACTGCTTGCCTAAAATGTCAACCTTGTCTACTTGAAGCACTTATAGCGCTTATAAACATTATCTGTTAGAGGGTGCTTGAGACTTTCATGCAACTTTTACAGTGGTTTGGCTACTTATATGGCATGTTGTGATCTGTCAGTGTTACATAAGCACTTGGATGACATGAAAACAGTATTAAAATCAGATCAGGGGAAATGCAATCCTGGTCAATGCAGAACAGTTTCAAGTTCAACTGTATGCATTTCTGCCTGCTCTGTTTATTGCACAGTGAACCGGAGTTGTTCATGGGTGGAGTACCCATTAAAATTGTAAAAGAGACTACGTTTCTTGGTATCACCTTTGACAGCAAACTGTCTTTCATTCCTCATAATAAATTACTTAAAAAGAAATGTTTTAAAGCCATGGATGTTTTGAAGGTTTTATCCAAAACCAAATGGGGTGCAAGACAGTTCAACTCTTATGAATTTGTACAAAACTTTGATTTGCTCTCAACTAGACTATGAAAGTATAATTTATGGATCAGCAAGGAAATCACCACCAGTAAGGTTGGCATTAGAAGCCTACAGAACATCTATATGTGGAAGCTAATGAGCCTTCCTTGGACATCAGAAGACTGAAGTTGTTTTTACACTATGCAATGCAAACTTAAACAAGGAAAATTTGGCTAATTCAGCTGGTTTTTCAAGGCAGCATTCAACAATATATGAAAGTAAAACCGTGTTTCTTTCATCTACACATTAAAAGCCACCTGGTGAATCTAAAAGTGGATTTAAACATTTTGGAACAGACACATTTTTGCAGAATTCTTAAATGTAATCTTAAAGGGTTAGTTCACCCAAAAATGAAAATTGTCATTTAAATGACATAATTTTCATTTTTGGGTGAACTGTCGTTCCACACCTGTAATACCTGTAATTCATCTTCAGAACACAAATTAAGATATTTTTGATAAAATCCGATGGCTCGGTGAGGCCTTCATTGCCAGCAAGATAATTAACACTAACGCCCAGAAAGCTACTAAAGACGTATTTAAAACAGTTCATGTGACTACAGTGGTTTAACCTTAATGTTATAAAGTGACGAGAATTCGTTTTTTTTTGGCACACAAAAAGTAATGGCGACTTTATTCAACGATATCTAGTGATGGGTAATTTCAAAACACTGCTTAATGAAGCTTTACGAATCTTTTGTTTCGAATCAGTGGTTTGGAGCGTGTATCAAACTGCCAAAGTCACATGAACTATTGAAATGTCGAAACACGTATGACTTAACTAGCCTCATTTACTGAAATCACATGATTTGGGCGCTCCGAAGCACGGATTCAAAACACACGGTTCATAAAGCTTCGAAACTTCATGAAGCAACGCAAGAACTATTTTAAATATGTTTTTAGTAGCTTTCTGGGCATTAGAAGTGTTAAATGTCTTGCTGGAAATGCAGGCCTCACTGAGCCATCAGATTTGGTCAAAAATATCTTCGTGTTCTGAAGATGAACGAAGGTCTTACTGGTGTAGAACGACATGAGGGTGAGTAATTAATGACAGAATTTTCATTTTTGGGTGAACTAACCCTTTAAGAAACCCAAAGTTCATTTGGGTTTAGCAAGAAACCAAGAACTCATCCGAATGAATATCAGTAACAATTTCTTAATATAAGAGAAACATTCCCACAGCATATCCCAATATATACAGATGGATTTAAATCTGGGAATCAAGTGGCAACAGCTTTTGCAATTTATAAACGATGTAAGGGTATACGTATCCCTGACAAAAGTTCAATCTTCACTGCAGAGGCAAACGCTCTATTATTGTCATTGGAGTCCATTGAAATTTCTTCACAACATAATTTTTTTAATAACTGATTCAAAATCATGCCTTAAAGCATTGCAATCTATAAAAACTGATCACCCAACTATTGTTAAGATTTTAATTAAATTGTCATCTCTTAAATCACAGCGTTTTAATATTTTCTTCTGCTGGCCACTCAGGAATCTCTGGTAATGAGCAAGCAGACAATGTTGCCAAAAGCCCCGTTCACACCGGCAGCGACTTTCGCTGCATGTCGCTAGTCATTTGAATTTGACAAATAATCAATTTACTTGTCCCTAATGATCAACACAATGCAGGGGAAACTGTAATATGACCTGCAGCAGTGCTAAACTGCTCACAGCATCATATAATTAACAACACAAACTATCAATGTATAAATCAAACTCGCAAGACTGCCGACAGTTTCTGTTCCACGCATCATTTTATTATATCCATGTATGTACAGTCAAATCATATAAAACAGTGAAATCGCTCCGGAACTATGTCCTGTCTGTCTTGCCTGTGCTCGAGATGGTGATTTGAATGCCAGAGAGCCTTCACTCCTATTGGTTGTCGCTCGTGAAAACGCCTACATTGTCATCAGTGGTCGCTGTCGCTTTTGTCAGCTAAAGTTGCCAGCGCTCCATTGAAATGAATGGGATCCTGTCGCTTTGTTGCTGCGTGTCGCTGGCAGTGTGAACGGGGCTAAAGAAGCATTATCTAAAGAACCAGTAAAATCTTCTACGAATTATGAATTTGAACACGAATTAAATCCGGATGTTGGAACAAAACATATATTCCCTTTTAATATTTGCTGAGATCAAGTTGTTTATACAAGATACCAGATAGGACACTCAAGACTAACACATACATTTTTACTTTCAGGAGAAAACTATCCAATGTGTCCATCTTGCCTGAATCCCCTGTCCATTAAACATTTTACTGGACTGTAACACTTTAAAAAAATTGTTTTATTCTGTTGATTCTTTTAGGTTTTTTACCAAGTAAATCCAAAAACATCTTATTTAAAAAAATAATAATACATTTTTTTTTTTCAGAAAACAAATCAGAATGAACATCTAGAGCGATACGCCCACATTTATTTAGGGTTGCGTAATGTTTCCAAATAATGTTTATAACAGTGTTTTGGGTGATTGGATACTGTAAAACAGGAAGTACAAAGGAAAACCCTGGTGACTGATACTTAAAATATTTCCTCTCATAGGTAAACCATGCCATCAGTACCATCTAGTTCAGAGTCAGTTGGGACTGGTCCCGTCTGCCCACATGCTGCCAAGGTCCTCACGAATGCTGCAAATGGAGAAACTGGCATCAACGTGGATGCCGAGCTGAAAGTCGAAGCCGTCTTGAACGGAAATGCTGGACACAAGTTAAATGTGAATGAAACAAACGGTCACCATGTGAATGGAGAGCACATGGAGAATGGATCAGAGGTCACCATGGAGAGGATATGGATTCGACCAGATTTGCCCAGCAGATGCACCTGGAAACTTGGTGAACCAAACACAGAGTCGCCCCACAACCACTTCCAACGGTAAGAATGCAGCACCTTAAAGATGTTACACGCTTTCCTCAGAATTCGTATTTGTCAGTGCAGAGGTTTTAAGAGCGTGATTAGTGGTTAGGGCAAAAGGTTCTTTGGTAACACTTTCCAATAAGGTTTCTTAGTTAACATTAGTTAACTACATTAGTTAACATGAACTAATAAAGAACTGCACTTCTACAACAATTATTGATCTTTGTTAATGTTAATTTCAACATTTACTAATACATTATTAAAATCAAGACAAGCAATGAACTGCTGTATTTTTGTCATCTAACATTAACTAAGATTTAACAAATACAGTAATGTATTGCTCATGGTTAATTCATGTTAGTTAACACATTAATGTTAACAAATGAACCTTATTGTAAAGTGTTACCTTTATATTTATTGCGGTGTGTGTGTGTACACAAGTGAACACTTTAAGGTTCTAAATTAATAAAAAAAATATATCTTTAAATAGTAAACTATACTTAAACTATACTTTAAGTTGGGTGTCCCTAAACTTTAGGGACACACTGCAGTTTTCTGGCAAAGTAAAGCCAGAATATATTTGAAAATCAAGAAATTAAGAGGTAAATATTAGTATTATAATTTTAGTTACTTTTTATTTTACAGTACAATAGTATTATTTCATTAGTAATTGTTTTACTGTAGTATTCTAGTATTTAACAATCACAACAACAAAAAAAAAAAACAGGAAATGTGGTCTGTGATAAGCATTTTTTCACAATGTATAATAGATGCACTTTCCTACAAAATCTCTGAGTGTGATTGTTCTAGACAGCATTGTTATTTTAACTCTGAAAGAAAAACTTATGAGTGAAAACATGACAGAAACATGCAATACAATAAATTCAATTCTCGTTTTCCTATCACAACTTTTTGCTGGAAATATTGGTAGGGATTACAGTCTCACGAACATTCGTGACCATGTAAGTAATTCGTGTTTAACAACAGTGCTCTTTCAGGAAGAATGACTTGTTTAGAAATGTAACAGTGAATGACTACGCCTTTACCCTACCCATAAACCAATATCACAGTCTGCAGTTCCGTTGTGGTTGACGTTGACTCTAATGTGTGTTTGTGGTAGAGCATGTGTAACCACTTAACATGCACCCTTTTCTCACAGGACAAAGACACCCAGTATCCTCCCCAACATCTTAAGCAAGATTGGAGAGACCCCAATGGTCCGCATGAGCAAGATTCCCAATGCTTTTGGCCTCAAGTGTGAGCTTTGTGAGTATCTGTAAAATATGGGTGCACACCTAGTTTCTAGTTTTTGTTTTTCTTCTGTCGTGTCCTATGAGGACATGAAAGATCACATGATCATTTAAGGACAGCCTGTAGAGTGCATGTGTAGGCACGTGTCTGGGTTGGGAAGTAAGGGGTTATGTTCTGGAATGAGGAATGCAGGTGTTGGGTTTCGCTGTTCTCCGCTGAGCGACGACGTGAAGAAGCGAACATTCCTGGACTGACCGTACTGAGTCACGGTTCATTCAGTTACATAAACCTATTTTTTTATTTTTTTTTTTTTTTATTTGCTCAAATCACATACACTTCGTTAACACCATCTATTTTTTTAGAAATAAGCTCCATCTGAATATGCATACTTCCCTACTACATAGTAGGTGAAAAATCGTATGTGAATATTATGTATTTCATTTTCATGAAAAAGTAGGCAAAAATTGACCCATCACTACAGCTGAGATTTTGAAGTGTGCATCCAATGGACACTTTACTTTCCCATGAGGTCATGGGAGGTCATTAGCTTGTGAATGGCAGCGAAGCAATGGGTACGTTTACACGACAGATGTATAGATGACAACGCAGTCAAAAGATCCCCGTTTACACGCATCTGCGAAAACGACTAAAAACGTTGTACCTCATAAAAGTAGTTTGTGATGTCACTTTGTAAAGAAAGTACGCGCGTGCGCACATATGCATTCTTTTATAGAGCACTTGCGGCAAACTTGCATGCCTGTAGGCTAAACACGTAATAGGCATGTGCATGCCGTTACCTTTTTCGCAGATCTGCGTTTTGACAAAAACTTGCACTTTTTGAAACCCGTTTTCAAAAGTTTGCATTTTCAGGCCCCCAAAACACCCTTGTCATGTAAATGAACGGCCAAAAAAGTTTTCAGTTTTTAGTTGAAAACTGTCGTATAAACAGCCCCTGACTTGTGAGTATGTGATTTTTGGATGCGGCCATAGATTTGGAAGAATGAATCTGGAATTCCTGGGATCTTTAGTAATGAAAGTGCATCAGGGAGGTATTCCATAAAACAGTGTTAACTTACCATCACATACACTTTGAACTCTTGGTTCAAATGAACCCAAACCTTTCTTCATCATGGTTATTGGTTCCAGAAACATGGCCTGGATTTAGTTCAGTCAACCCAGAGTTTGAAACTCCGTTTTTATGCTCCTCCACAATGAAGAGAGGAAGGCATTCTCAACAGAGCGCTGAATCCAGGAGTCACCAATGAAATGATAAAAATTTATATATTTTTGTTTTTGTAATACTTATACTATAGATATTATGTAGCCTACTTGCATACCATAAAAAGATATTGTTACCAAAGTAATGGTAAAATTACCTGGGTAAGTCGTTTAACCTGCTTTCTGGAATACCTCCCAAGTCGCTTTAGAAGAGCATTCCATTGGATCTTCTACACCGTAACTGAACTAAAACAGATCTGCTGGGAAGTACATTTCTCATCCTCAGATAAAATCAAAGGCCTTCGAAATACCCTTTAGTAATTCCTGCAGGGAGGAATGCATTGGGTGTTGCAGAAGATGCATACCTCACATGGCCAGGTTGTTGCATTCTATTTTTGGCTTTGGTTTGGAACAAAAACAGTCAGAATGTGCTCAAGGACCTAAACTGAAACTCCATGCATACTTTGACAAAACCAGGCTCACAAAATGGCTGCAGTCATTCTTTTCTCTTGTGAAAGGTGAGCGAGTTTAGCTGCATGGGTCAGAAGTGTCGCAGGGCTGTAGTTAAGCCCCTCTTTGGTTTAACGAACGTTGTTTGAAAGTGTTATTGTGTGGAAGTCAAAGCCTTTTGATTCTAAATTCTTTAATGAGCATTATAATTGGGATTCAATATGTCTAGCGTTTTCATGTGAACAAGATTACCCTTTGGCCAGTTGAGCCGACAGGCTTTGGCATTACAGACATAGAATTAGCTGACTAATTACATCGGAGTTCTTGAATATGTGTGTGGTTTGTAAAAATTTATTTTTTATTTTGTTCCGAAGCCCACCACTGTCCACAATATTCAAAGGAGTAATAGAGTGAGAGATTTTATAAGCAATGTTTTGTAGGCCAGGCATTAAATTTATTTATTTATTTTTTGTCTTTCAATTTTTGTCTAGTGGCTAAATGTGAATTCTTCAATGCCGGCGGCAGTGTGAAGGACCGAATCAGTCTGCGAATGGTAGAGGATGCTGAGCGAGATGGCATCCTCAAACCTGGAGACACTATCATTGAACCCACATCAGGAAACACAGGTGTGTGTGTGTGTGTGTGTGCACCATTAAGCACCATAATACTTATTCTCACATCTTTAATATTTTTCTTTAAAGCAAGTACTAATTGTTAACTGTGCTGGGTTGAGGAGGACCTTTTGTTTCCTTTAGTTTAATCCAGACACTTGAATGCTGTAGGACCAGTTAAACATGTTATGTGCCCAGCTAGTGTGGCACCCGAGGCAAAAAATGATAGTACAAATACAGTCTGCTAAGTGTTATTCAACATCTCTAATACTTGCTAATCAATGAACTAGTGAAGATTGTTGATCTTAAATAGTGATACAGACTGATTGAGACAAATGTTGTTCTATGTTCTTCTAACTAGTTCTTAAATACTTCCTTGTTCTAGTTTGTACTATTCTAGACAATGTTTGAAACTTGGAATTGCTAACACTTCTTGTGTTTTGCCTCCTTAAGTTGAAATGCTTGTTGAATTCCTCTTTTGTAGGTCGTTTTGGATAAAAGCGTCTGCTAAATGAATAAATGTAAATGTTTTTTTTCAGGAATTGGACTTGCGCTGGCAGCAGCAGTCAAAGGTTATCGCTGCATCATTGTCATGCCTGAAAAGATGAGCATGGAAAAGGTGAAATTATGAAAATAAATGGATTCTGGGTGTAAATCCACTTGATTTCTGAAGACTTCTGTCAATGTTTGTAGTGCGTGGGAATGTGTGTTTGCATAGTCATGTGTTTTGTGTCTTTGCATGCTCCCAGGTGGACGTGCTCCGCGCTCTTGGTGCCGAGATTGTTCGTACCCCTACCTCTGCTCGTTTTGACTCTCCTGAGTCTCATGTGGGTGTGGCTTGGCGTTTGAAGAATGAGATTCCTAATGCTCACATTCTGGATCAATACCGTAATCCCAGCAACCCCCTGGCCCACTATGACACCACTGCAGAGGAGATTCTGGAGCAGTGTGACGGTAACTGCAGAATTTGTGTAGAAGCAAAATTGTGGCTTTTTCAAAACTTAACATTCACCTCTCTCTTTTTATGAAAAAGCTCATAATTTACCAGTGGTTCTCAACCAGGGGCCCAGGCCCCACTAGGGGGCATCAACAAACTTCTAGGAAGCCCCACTGTTACAATCTCACTGGTGTATGAAGCACACGAACGAGGAGATAGAGCTAAATGAGTATTTACTTGAAAATCCAATAGCAGAATACAGGAACAGACAGGAACGCACACCAGCATGAACACGAACGATACCTGACAACATAATCAACAGAAACAGGAACTTAAATACACTGATAATTGAACTCCAATGATGAACAGCTGTGATGAATGTAATTAGTGTCCATGGTAACAGATTGTGGTGGAAAACTAGAACAAAGGAACACGTGACGGACGATAACAACAAACTGAAAGTCCACGTGACTAACACCAATAAGTCTTAAAAATATTTAAATTTAGTAGGCCAGGGTACTGACACAAATTTCGATTCGATATCGATTAATTTGGATATAAATCAGATACAGTACATGGCAAATATCTCTCAACTAATGCTGTAAACTATACAAGGAGTCAGTTGGTACTACATTACTATAATATTGAAGGTTAAAATTAAATGATTTGTATACAAACACTTAAATTACACACAAGGAAATTTTATATTAATAAAGTTATAATACTAACTTTATAACGGCATAGTTATGTTTCTACTAAAATTCGTTTTTTTTTTTTTTTTAGAAATATAAACATTTAAATTGTGGCTGCCATAACTTGACTGATTTATTCAAACATACATTAAATGCTGAGGATCAGTAAAACAATATAATGAATAGTGCATATATTTATCAAAATGCTCTGAGTCATGTTTCTGCGGTTGAAACGCTGATTAAGCGATTACATTGACATGATACAGATTTCAGTAAGTTGCACTGTATCTTTTAACATACCTTCTGATGTTCATTCATGTTTATTTCCTGCTGGAACTAGAAGTAATACGGAAGAGATGATGAGTTCTTGATCTGAGGTACTACAGTGGTCTGTTAGAACACATTAAAGAATAGCAAAACTAAATTTATTGTTTGCATTTCGTAATAGACAGAATTTTTACCCAGCCCTAAAATTGTTATATTATACTTGGGGCCTTCAAATATTGACAAAAGGTTCAAATAAAGTCAAAAAGGTTGAGAATCACTGCATATGATTAATGTTGAAGCCATGTTTTTGTGTTTGCCCTCTGTAGGTAAAATAGACATGCTGGTGGCTGGAGCTGGCACTGGTGGCACCATCACTGGTGTCGCCCGCAAGCTGAAGGAGAAATGCCCCAATATCAAGGTGAGACTCAGATCGGTTCATGAATTCTGATACAGCAGTCAATGAACGTATCTATCCATCCATCCATCATCTGAACACATTTTTACACTGCCTATAACATGTTAATGTCTTTGTTGCTCAGATAGTTGGAGTGGATCCTGAGGGCTCCATCCTTGCTGAGCCGGAGGAACTGAACAAGACTGATAAGACTCAGTATGAGGTGGAGGGCATCGGATATGACTTCATCCCCACTGTTCTGGACAGATCTGTAAGTGTGTATTTGCACAGTAGGTGTGATGCAGTTGAAATGACATTTGGTGTTTATTGATGGCAAATGATCGTTCACCATGATCCACCTTAAATGTTACTAAAAATGTTCCTAAAATTGCCTTTGCAGTGGTTGCCATCTGACCTATTGTCATATTTAAGTGACATAAGCTACCTAGAAAGGATGTACAGACATTTAAATCTTGAAGTGTCTCACCCCTTTTTACATATTGTTTTAAGCCATAGTAGAGGCAATAATAACTGTGTCCACACTTTTAGTTTGGTTCTCATGGTTCTTTGCGGACCAAAACAGAAAACAATAAATTTTGAGAACTCAGGCGTTCACATTGTCATTTATAGTACTGAACGTAAAGATAAAAAAAAACAACAACAAAAACTTATGATGAATATATTTTGCGACGAAACTTACTGAACATCGAAAACAATGCTGTGTGTTCAGCATGCTCATTGAATGTGCGTACATACAGTATGGTGGTATTTTAACTAGCTGAGAACTGAATAAAGAGCTTAGAAAATGTGTAAAGGAGTCAAAACAGCACTAGGAACTCCTCAATTACACACACACCAATATCTGCTGCAAGAAAAAACGTTTCTGATGCCTGTACTGAACTGTAATGGATAACATTGCAACTATGACAAGAAAAAGCAGGTATGCTTGAGTTCTCTCCTTTTTAGGGTCGCTTCTTGTGACATCACATCCTGTTTTTGGTTTGTTAAGATGTCTTTGGTCCGTGTTGCATTTATATTTCATTCAAACTTCACCAGAGTTTGTTTGGAAGGTGGGTCTCGGTCTGCTTTTTTGGTGCGCACCAAGGTTCAGTTGGCAGCATTCACACTTATTCAAATGAACCGCACTAACAGAGCAATCGCACCAGAGTTCGTTTTAATGAAACCAAACCTGCCAAGTGTGAACACTAACTGTGAAACCTAAAAGAGCCACAGTGAGAATGTTGAAGAAATGTTAGGAACCCTTATGAAAGCCAACAGAAGTGTTTGCCAGTTTGTATTTGCAGTTTGTACCATTTTTGATCATGATACTGTGTATTTTATCAATTTCTCTAAATGAAAATGGCAAATAATAGATGTTTTGATGTGTCACACTTCATTCCAACCCATGCTAGATAAAAAAAATTTTCCCCACATTTTGTCTCAGGTGGTGGATAGTTGGTACAAGTCCAATGATGAGGAGTCCTTTGCCATGTCTCGTATGCTCATCAGAGAGGAGGGACTTCTATGCGGTATGTGACACTCTCACATTTAATATGCGTGAAATTAAGTGTTTATCTAAGGTCTGTCTCTATCACTCTTTGTAGGCGGTAGTTCAGGCACAGCCATGTCTGCAGCAGTGCATGTAGCCAAAGAGCTGAAGGAAGGCCAGCGCTGTGTGGTTATCCTTCCCGACTCCATCCGCAACTACATGTAGGTTTCGGTGTTCCTAGAATTCTAGTGTGCTTAGCTGTGAATGTGTGTTTTGTGTTGCCTGGTAGATTAAGCAACAACAATTCTATTGTGATGTTTAAGATTTAAAATTCCGAACATACTGGCTGTCAAGGTTTGTCACTGTTCTACCAGAGTTGAGAATCTGCTTTGATGTTCTAGCTTCCTAAAATACAAGCTATTCATGGTTTAATTTAGACTTACTAAAGTCTACTTACTTAGCCTACTAAACATGCTAATCTTAAATTAGTGGTTAAATTAGTCAGTTAGCTGCGCTAAGGGTAGCTAATGACATTTGAGGTAATATATTTTACAAATGTATAACTATTCAAAACAAAACCAGCAAGGATTTTAGCGTGATGTTTTAAAAAGTACAAGTAACTAATACAACTAGAGAACACACAACTTTATATAATACAGTCAAAAACATTGTGATGAACAGCAGCTGTTAATATGTATTTTTATGTATGCACACACGCACTTCTAAATGAACCAATTAACTAAAACATGCTTTTTTTTTTTTTTTTTCCTTTTTTTTTTTTTTGAGAAACAAAGAGATTTCAGGAAAAATTTCACTATTTAATAATAATAATAAAAAAAGTAAATAAATAACTACTTTTATTTCATTACTCCAATACTGCATGCTTGTTCCTCAAATGCAGTATGTGTACAATAAATATATAGTATGCCCACTGTGTAGGATACGGTTTCCTAGGCTTGCATTATGGATCTAAATAAATTCAAAATCACGATACAGCTTAGTGTGACTATCAAATCACATGGGCTGTGATTTTAATTAAATAAATGTTTTTAAACTGGGTGTTTCAGCTGTGTTTATTTACATGTGAGCAGCTTGTGATCCAGGGTTTTCAGTGTCTCAGAGTAGCTATTTACAGTAAATGCTGCTCTACATGAGCTCATCTCTGCATCTGATTTGAGTCATACCATGCATTAGGAAACGCAATGTGCACCAAACATCTTCCCAAACTTGTGATAAGCTTTAATAAGCTCCCTGCGGTTTTCCGCCAAAGTAAAAGCAATAATAGTAACCACAATATTTAATTTAATTTAATTTTATTATTCTTTATTTTATGTTAATTTTATTTTTTTATTAATTTTTTATATATATATTTATTTATTTATTTATTTATTTATTTATTTTTTATTTATTTTTTTTCTTCTTCTTCCCCCTAATTAGAAAAATTTGATTCATTAACCCCCCCACCCATGCCATAGATTATATGTTCATACACCCTTACACTTATCCTAAATGGTGCATTTGTTCTTCCCCTTAGGTCTAAATTTCTTAGTGACAAGTGGATGTGTGAAAAGGGCTTCCTGAGAGAGGAGGATCTTGTTGTCAAGAAGCCATGGTGAGTATCTAGACATACCCACCTACACATGTAGTCTTTGGAAGCATCCTTGTTATTTACACACCAGTGTCCTATGCAAAATAGTCTCTCTCTGCATCTGTTATTACACTAGGCTGCATTACTGCTACAGTTAAGCTTCTATATGAGGAGGCATTTTCACTCTCCCAGATTACTCTGTCTGTGTCCTCTTGCCATGAGCTTTTACTGTCTTTCCCCCATCCCCCTGCCCTCACCTCTCGGTAGGTGGTGGAATCTGACTCTACAGGAGCTCCGGCTCTCCGCCCCTCTAACGGTTCTGCCTTTAGTGTCCATCAAGAAGACCATTCAGATCTTGAAAGAGAAGGCATTTGACCAAGCACCTGTGGTGGACGAGGCCGGGTAGGTCATTCTCTCAGAAACCGGGTCATCCAGAATTTGACCAGTTTGTCAAGCCTCTTAAGATTTTAGTCTAATTGTTTAAGGAGATCACATATCAGTGCTTATCACTCAAATCAGTGTAGTGTCGCAAGTACTGTTTAATTCCACATATCAATATTTCCTAGTCTATCATGTAAATAAGGATGTCTGAGACAATGAGACGGTAAGATATGTGGTGTTCTTAGAAATATAGTGGAAATATAGTATATTATACATTTGAATATATGCAAGTGTTCATATTTTAAACCAATTTCCAAATACATTTTAGGTAAAATATTTTCTAAATATCATGAGGTTTTTATGGGTTATTGTATTTGACAGCTGAGAATTTTCAAGTAATAAAAAGGTTAAAAATATCTGATATTGAAGTTACTTAAGTTCTTGATATTAACACACAATATTAAAACAAATATTTTTAAACACCACTACTTCTGTTTAATTTTAATAAAGTAAAAATAGTATATTGCTGTTAATAAAATAATTGGATTTTAATGATTCTTGTCATGGAACTTTTAATTTCTACTGTATCTTTTTTCTCTTTTATTATGTTTTACAGACAATTGAACGCCCTAATTTTGCCCCACCAGAAATGTTGTTTATGTATGTGTGCATATGTGTGTATGCATGTAATTAATTATATATTAATAGTACTTATTATTTCATATATATAATTTTTTTTTCCCCCCTAAAATTCTTACAAATAACTTAAATTAAGATATTAAAAAAAACTTATAACAGATAAAGTCAGTATGAATTTTTATAGTTATTTTGAAAAACTGCATACATGGATATTTTGGACGTCTCCCTGATTTATATCATTGGCTCATTAGTAGAGGCTCCCGAGTGTTTCAAACAAGGGAGACACCCAAAAATGTACAGTGCTGACCTCTTAGAGGACCAAGATTGAGACTTGATAGATCTAGACAAAAAAAGAGTGTCATGTCATTGACCCAAAAATACCAGAATGATAAAACAGATGGTAAATGTAGGAAGGAGTGGCTCAGTCTGGTGTCTGGTTTTCTCCCTGTAGGCACATTCTGGGCATGGTCACGTTGGGGAACATGCTCTCGTCTGTTCTGGCTGGGAAGGTTAGGCCATCTGATCCCATAAGCAAAGTTCTCTACAAACAGTTTAAACAGGTGGGCGCACACGCACACGCACACATATACACACACACACACACACACACGCACACCTTTTTTTGGCATACTGTACACGTGACGCAGCAGAAGATTCAAGAAAAAGTATTCACACAACTTGTTCAAATAAACCTTGAGACATCGGAAATCCTTATAAGGAGCATAGTGTTGAGGCTGTGTTTTTTCCCCTCGGTCTCTAAATGAGGGTTGGATCTAATTATATGATTATCTATAACAAAGACTTTTTGATTTCTGAATTCTGTTTTTGATTTCTGAGGCTTGGATGAAGCAGCAAATAATAGCTGAATAATAATGTGTTAATTGTACATATCAGAGTAAATATCAGTACACCGAATGTTACTTAGTATCCAGTACTGACAGAGGTAATGTGATCTCTCAGTAGTGAACTTGTCTCTCTCTCTGTAGGTGCGCCTAACTGATAACCTGGGCAAACTCTCACGTATCCTCGAGACAGACCATTTCGCCCTTGTTGTGCATGAACAGATTCAGTGTAAGTCAAGTTCTTTAACTCTTTTCTAACTAAATCTAAAAGATTTGTATTTAAAATAAATGCTCTTCTTTTGAACTTTCTTCTACTCAAAGAATCCTGAAATATAACAAATATTAAGCGGCACAACGGTTTTCAACACTGTTAATTTCTTGAGCATCAATTCAGCATATTGGAATGATTTCTGAAAGATCATGTGACACTGAAGGCTGGAGTAATGATGCTGAAAATTCAGCTTTGATCACAGGAATAAATTACATTAATTTAAAATGTATTCAAATAGAAAAGTAATTTTAAATTAATAATATTTCACAATATTACTATCTGTACTGTATTTTTGATCAAATAAATGAAGTCTTGAACAAAAAAAGACTTTCAGAAATAAACTCAAATACACTACAGTTCAATTTTTTATATATATATATATATATATATATATATATATATATATATATATATATAAAAATGTAACTGTAGTGTATTTGAATTTATTTAAAACAAAGGGTTCCCCATACATAATTTCATTGATCTAATATCCTTTTTGCTTTTCTTAATCTGTTAATCATGCATAGATGTTCTCTGGTAAAACATGAATGATGAAATATAATCACTAGCAAATAATTATCTGTGAAACCATGGTATGAACACTATACTAAGTGAAATATGAAGGATGATTTGATTGCAATGCATTGAGTTTTTGGGAATAAAGCTGCCACATTAGACAGATTCCCCTTTAAACAAAATGTGACCCAGACTCCCTTCAGTACAGGTTACATTTATTAATGTATTGGGTCCCCACTTGACATACAATGTAAAGTTTGGGTCCTAAATCCAAACCATTGGTGCAAAGAATGTAAAACCTTCTCAAAGAAGTATCATGGACAAGCATCTACATCACATGACTGAATTAACAGGTATTGTACAAAATGTCTTTCCATATAAAACGCAGCACTATTTAGGAACAACGGTCTTATTCATGGAGCTTAATGCAATACAGCACCAATTCCTGATACAGGACACGTGTTTTCCTGAACTCCAGATCACTGTGCTCCCTTTATTTGCTCTGTGGCAAAGACATTGCTACATTGTGTACCTGTTGATGGACATTACACCTGCTGTGGCATATACTCAGCCAAGTGCTAAAATGACACCACTGTGAACTTTGCTTTTTCTAACTAAAGTTAACAAACATTACATAAGAATGCAGGGCTGCTTTTTTAACTCTCATAACGTTGTTACTGGTTATTTTTATTTACAATGATTACAATTTTTAGTGTTAATTGTAGCATCATTGATATACTAATATAGCTTTTGTGGTACTTTACAATCAGTGTTGGGAATTTACTTTTAAGAGTAATACATGACAATATTGTTATTCTCTGAAAAAGTAACTAATTGCGTTACATAGTTACTTTTTTATGGAAAGTAATTAATTAATTACGTTTTGCATTAATTTTTCTCATCTAGGCTGGGCTTGTTTTTAATAAATGTCAACAAAAAAACATTTTGGCTAATGTAAAGTCCCTTTCGCACCAAAAGTGAAATTAATAAGCCTCAGGCTGAAGGAAATGCAATTTCACACCTGTACAGTAGAGAACAAACCTTTCAGCTGTGCTGCCATTCTGGATAAGTTTTGCTTATTAGCATGGTTGCACTGGATCATCGAAGGTCATCAGCAAAGACATTGATTAATAAAGTGAGATTAATTACATTTAGGCCCGGTTTCACAGACAGGGCTTAGCCTAAGCCAGGATTAGGCCTTTGTTTAATTAGTATATTTAAGTAGCTTTTATAAACGTACACTAGAAAAAAACATTACTGGTGTGCATCTTGAGACAAAACAATGGCACTGACATATTTTAAGATATGTCAGTATAAGTTGCTTTCAGTTAAAACAGGCTAGTTCCAGAGTAAAATGCATGTTTGAGCTAAGCCTTGTCTGTGAAACTGGGGGAAAGTATATTTGTGTAATTGAACATATTTAATTGCAGGTTTGTATAATATTGAGTTTTACTGTTTTTATTCCTTTTGAGGGCTACTGAATCTGTTTTTGTGCACATGAGAGGAGTAAACGCATGTTCACATTTAGTCTAGAACTACAATAAGCATCATGTTTACACAGCAAACACAACACCTCTGCACTTACTCACGATTTCTCTCAACATGGGGACGGGAAAAACGTCAGTCAATAACTGGGAAAACAAAATAACTAGCATTCCTTGTGTAAAAAGTAACTCAAGTATTTTGTTGTAAATTTAAAATTAATGCATTACTTGAAAAAGTAATCTGACTACATAAATCTAGTTACTTGTAAATGTGTTACCCCCAACACTGTTTACAATAAGGTTTCCTTTGTTAAAATTAGTTAACTACATTAGTTAACATGAACTAACAATGAACAATACTTGTACAGCATTCGTTAACCTTAGTTAATGTTAAATTCAACATTTTAAATTTTTAAAATCAAAATGGGTATGTTTAAATCAGTTAATGCCCTGTAAACTAACATGAGAATTTTTATTAACTAATATTAACAAAAATTAATAAATGGTGTGAAAATATATTGCTAATTGTTAGTTCATGTTAGTTAATGCATTAATGTTAATAAATGAGACCTTTTATTGTAAAGTTAGTTTTTTTTAATATATTTTTAATTAGATTTTTTATTTTTATATTTTCTGTTTTCATTCTAATTGTAAAGTTTGTGTAAAATTGGTTGTTTCTGTCTTTTATATATATATATATATCTATATCTTTTGTAGTTTAATTTGTTTATTTGGTTAACTTTAAAAGGGTTAGTTTACCCAAAAATGAAAATTGTCATTAATTACTCACCCTCATGTCATTCCACACCCGTAAGTCCTTCGTTCATCTTCAGAACACAAATTAAGATTTTTTTTTTTTTTTATTAAATCCGATGGCTCAGCGAGGCCTGCTTAGCCAGCAATGACATTTCCTCTCTCAAGATCCATTAATGTACTAAAAACATATTTAAATCAGTTCATGTGAGTACAGTGGTTCAATATTAATATTATAAAGAGACGAGAACATTTTTGATGCAAAAAAACAAAATAACGACTTGTATAGTGACGGTCGATTTCAAAATAGAGCATTATGAATCTTTTGTGTCGAATCAGCGGTTTAACATGCGATTCATAATGCTCCGAAGCTTAAAGAAGCAGTGTTTTGAAATCGGCCATTACTATATAAGTCGTTAATTTGTTTTTTTGGCGCACCAAAAAATATTCTCATCGCTTTATAATATTAATATTGAACCACTGTACTCACGTGAACTGTTTTAAATGTTTTTGGTACATTGCAGGCCTCACTGAGCCGTCGGATTTAATAAAAAATATCTTAATTTGTGTTCTGAAGATGAACGAAGGTCTTACGGGTGTGGAACAGCATGAGGGTGAGTAATAAATGACCTAATTTTCATTTTGAGGTGAACTAACCCTTTAAACTAAAGGAAAATAAGAAGTGTGTATTTCAGTTAATGGTTTTCATTAACAATAATAACCCTGGACCCCGTGCAGATGAAGTACAGTAAATGCAGGCTGTGATGTCATTGCAGTGGATGATGTCAGCAGTCTGAATTGCAGTTCCTGTCTTACAGACATGAGTGATGGATCCCCCAAAATGAGGCAGATGGTATTTGGGGTGGTGACAGCCATTGACCTGCTGAACTACGTGGCCACGCGTGAGAGGAGGGAACGCTCGCTGTCTGAATGCTCTCTGTCTGAAGAGCAGTGAACGATCAAGAGGGTGTGAACAGTGGTGGAGCGTTATTTCTCTCTCTCCTTCTCCCTCTCCCTCCTCAGCAAGTGGCATGCTCTGTTTTAAAGAATAATGCTTTTTATAAGTAGAAGTCAGTAATTTCATTCTAACAGATTTGTACTCTGTTTACTGAATTTCATTTTTCTTTGGTCTCAGTTTAGGTGCTTAGTTAACCATTCAACATAATGAAGTAATCTAACCGGTAAATCAACCACCCTTTGCGGATTTGTATACTTTGCAAGTTTGATTTTATCGAGGTGTGTATATATTTCAATGAATGTATTTTATTCTTTGGAAAACTCATGTTTAGTTTAAGTGTTAGATTCAGGTGCTCTCTTGTCTGATCTACAGCTACATTGCCACCTAGTGACTGCAATAGTTTACAACAAGCATGGAGACTTTCATCTTCATCAATCATGCTCTGCTTTTTGGTACAGTGGTCTCTGTGGTGTGTGGGGGGTTTGCAGATATGATTAATAATATTTGGCAAAGCAAATAATAAGTGTGTTTGGTAAACCAAACTGCGCCCAGACAGGGTGACTTGGTATTTTTCTTGTATTGAAACAAGATATGATATAGAGTGTAAATAAATAATGGTGTTATGGGGTTGCTTAAAACACACCACTCTGTGTTAAGCAAATTTGATCATTCTTTTCATTTTTCTATGTTAATTTCAGCTGATCTCTTGTAAATCAAAACTGTAACTTATGGAGACTGAATAAGATTGATTGTATATAGGAGTTAATGTGAAGTGAATGAATGTGCATTGTTGATCATGTTTATGGTTTTTATGCATGCTGCTGGAGGTCTCTGGTTCAGAATGTCTTTACTCTTCTGTTTTGATGTTCTGTCATTTGATTTGGCTTTTTCTTGAATCTTATTATTGTAATACTGTTTACAAATAAAGGCTTTATTTCGGGAAGGAATAATGGTTGTGTGAATTGTATTGTCCCTACACTTGTCTTTTAGTCCACTGGCTAGCTCTTAACAGAACATTTTATTCTAGCTGGTGAGAATTACAGGTTGTTTAAAAATAAAATTTAATAAACTTAAGTGAGTTTGTGCTTTAAATGTCAGTGGGGTAAGAAAAATTAACATTTTTCAAAAGGTAAACTAGATTATTTTTCTGAACACACTGGCAGATCTTTTTCCTCTCCACTTGTTTTAAGGACATTGTACTTCAAGTTCCAATTTTAGTGTGTAAATAATTGGGGGGAAAAAACTATAAAACTGTATAAACCTGATCAATAGCGCCACCTGCTGGGGTTATGAAAAATAGAAAAAATCTTGACTGCTGGACTGAGAGCCATTTCTCAGTATTTGTCTTCTCTCTTTAGTGCCAGTGATTTTATTCTTAGTGTGTATTAAAGAAAGCTAAATGTCTGGTTTCATGGACAAGGTGTCTTAAAATGCATGTTTGAGCTGCCTTAACTGAAAGGAACTTGCACTGACATATCTTTAAAGTCAGTGCCATTGTTTTGTCTCAAGATGCACCAGTAATATTATTTAAAAGGCACTCTTATATACTTTAGATACGTTTAGATACTTAAATGTCCTAATTGAAGGGGTAATCCTGGCTTAATCTAAACCCTGTCTGTGAAAACAGGCCAAAGTGTTTCTGGGGGTCCACACTTAAAGTTTGAAAATGTCTAAACATTATACATTTTTTTTTTTTTAAATGTAGCATCGCATCTTTACAAATGCCCAGAGCTTCCTAGCAACCTAACTCAGCAGTATAAAAACTTGTGCATGGCTTTAGAGAAAAGTAAAGATGTTTATTATAAGTGTAAATTATTTATATAATATAAAAAAAAAAGCCAAAAAAAAAAAAGAAACTAAAAATAACGTGAAAAATAAAAATATAAAAATAAAAGCTGATATTAATATAATAAAACTACAATAACACTGATATTGCAGAAACTACTCCCAGCAGCAATCAGATCATCTCTCATTCAAACATTAAATTCACCTGTGAGCAACTACATTTAGAGGAGAGATCCACGGAAAACGGTTGCACACAATACATACCTTACAGCACCACTCAAGTTTAAAAACATTTCCAGACGCAACAGCAACGTAAAGAAATGTGCATGTGTGAACTTGTGCAATGGGTGCATGGAGGTCGTTTTGGAAACTTTTCATTTTCTGGCTGATTCTCAATTTCATCTCCACTGACCATCAATAACCTCATTAGTTCTCCCTTTGAAGCTTCCTGGAACTGGGCCTCTGCTTGTTATGGGAAATCTGCCTTTGTTGTCGTACAGGAACCTTCCTTACTCAATCAAGAGTATGAACACACATCACAGCTGATTTCGACCTGAGCTTTAATATTCTGATGAACAAATGGCATATAAAACTTACTGTGACTGAAATGTGTCTAATATAAAATCAGGTTCTGAATTTTCCCTCCTTTCTCAGACATCCCACCTGTGATTTTTCAATAAAGCGTCTTGGTTTCATTAACGTCTGAGCTTTATTAACATCAAAGTTTTGACTATACACATGAGCAAAATGTGACTACTCCTAAAACACTGACAGACTTGATTCAATTCCTTGAACACTACAACTCTTTTCAACCAGTTGATCGCCACCTAAGGGATAAGGGACACATTACCTATAATAATATTAAAGGGGTCATGACATGAGAAATCGAATTCTCCTTGATCTTTTGGCATATAAGAAGTCTTTGTATCATTAATACATTAAGTTTCATAACTTAAAACATCCTCATCATCAATAAAAAAAGCATTTATATATCAAGCTGTAAAAATACTTTGAATCTGAGGTGGCATGTAACGTAACAGGGGCACAATAATTTGCATAACTGCCTCTGGAGCAAGACTACAACACCTACTAGTTGGCCCAGCCCACTGATGTTCAGTCAGCAGTGAGTGGATCTAAAGTAGGCCTTGTTGTTTACAATAAGATTGTGATAACAACACTGCAATGCCACGCAGATGTTGTGCTGTTCCTGGCTGTGGAAAAAAAATGTGGATTATTTGGTAATTCAGTCACAATATCGACACATGCTTTGCAAACAGACTTTTACGATATGGACTCGACAGCAACGCCACAAACATATAAGTATCAGTGTTCGTTCTAATGCCTGATCTGTGATCTGTAATGTGCAATTGAAGAGTTCATTTGCAAAAACATTTAACTCCATTTTTATTAATTCTCACGAATCATGTTTTTTTTTTTTTTATTACATTCCAATATCAATCAAACTGCAGCTGGGTTGGTTTGATCAAGTAATAATAACTCCAAAAAATACATGTAAATTAAAAAATTTAAGTTCATTGAAAGTATGTTTTTATATATAGGCCTATTAAATGCTTGTTTTTTAGCAAAAGCAGATAACTTCCAACAGTTGTTTTATGGCAAAAGCAGATAACTCCACATTTCATGTTTCAGAGTTAAACAAAACCAAGTAATTGCTTTGTAATTGCATTTAAAACACACACGCACTGACTAACAGATAGACACACGCGCGCACACACATGTGTATACTCACACACACGCAAAAGGACAACTAAAGTTTCAGCATGTAAGTCGTGTATGGTGTACAAGGACTTGCCACCTGACCTGAATACTGTGTGCTGATTCACTAAAACGGACTTATCGGTTTCTGTACACAAACAACAAGGGCGCTTGTCGGTTTCTGCTATAAAACGTGAACTTGCGATGCCTAACAGTGGACAACACCGGCTTTTCTGACTTTAGAAATGGATTTAGTGTACAGAACGTGATAAATATGGAGAATAACGCACGGCAGTCAGTTCATTTTTTTAAAATGTGGCGTTTATAAATTTTTGCAAATGAACTCTTCAATTATTCAAGTTCAGGAAGATTTTCTTTGTCCCCAAATCGCTTAATACTGATTTATAAATCAAGCCAATGACTAAACGATCAATTTCACATTGTTTCTCTTAGGGTGCTTTCACACTTGGTTCGACTGCCAAAGCACTCTTAGAAGCATGAAAATAATCAGATTTTTAAATTGTGATTAAATTACACACAGAAAGCGATCAAAGTGCGCTCCCTTTACAATGGCTGAAGCTGTCAATCACAGCGCAAGTTTATCTGGACACTTGGCAAAACTGCCGTTACAATGAATGAAGCTGTTACAATGACAATGCACAACGAAGCTCTCAGGCTAACGTTATTGTATTTACATCATGTTTGCTGTGAGTTGTGGTGAAAGCATTTCGTGAGAGTGCAGGAATCGAGTTACAATGACAAGATCACTGCATTCACGTGATCAACAGACTGTCTGTCATCTGCTCAGTGTGATGGGAAAAGATCTAAATATAAGGCTATAACCAACACTTTTCAGGATTTGTTAATCTCAACAGCTGTAATCGTAAAAACTTAGCAAAAGTATCCGAGAAGGTTCCACATGTACAACCCAAATTCTGGAAATGTTGAGAAGTTTTTTTTTATTTAAATAAAATGAAAACTAAAAGACTTTCAGATCACATGAGCCAATATTTTATTCACAATAGAACATGGATAACATAAATGTTTAAACAGAGAAATTTTACACTTTTATCCACTAAATGAGCTCATTTCAAATTTGATGCCTGCTACAGGTCTCAAAAAAGTTGGCACAGGGGCAACAAATGGCTAAAAAAGCAAGGAATTTTGGAAAGATTCAGCTGGGAGAACATCTAGCAACTAATTAAGTTAATGGATATCAGGTCTGTATCATGATTAGCTATAAAAGGGATGTCTTAGAGAGGCAGAGTCTCTCAAAAAGTAAAGACGGGCAGAGCTGTAAAAGAGTGCGTAAAAAGGAGCCTGTGCCACTTCGGTGCCCTCAAGAGGCCATTCCGCCAACCCTGCCTCCATTGGAGCCTCAGGGCACAATGGTTTCCAGTGAGCTTTTGAACCAACGTCCACCACAAGACGTTGCCTCAGGCTCGCACCCTCTGAGGAGGGTCAAAGATCAGTCAAGTCAGTTGTTTCCTGCCAGTTCACTTGAGGTCACTGAAGTGGCTGTTTTGAGTACAATCCAGTTTGGTTCTCATCCACCAAGATTCAACTGTTTTTTTCTCATGTTAGTACGCCCCCAGCAGGCTCTGGTGATGGAACAAGAAGTAAAATCTCTATTAGCAAAGGAGGCTATAGAACGGGTTCCTCCACCCAACAGAGAGTCCTGGTTTTACAGCCGGTACTTCATTGTTCCCAGAAAGATGTTGACTTTGAAGCAGATTGTGACTGAAATTGGATCAGAGGACTAGTTTGTCATAATAGATCTTAAGCCCGGGATACATTGCACTGGTTCTAGCTCCATCACCCTGCACATTCACGAAATGTGTGGATGCAGCTCTGGTGCCACACAGATTGCAAGGATTTTTCTTTCTGAAATATATAGACGACTGGCTTATTCTAGTGCAGTTAGAGTAGATGGAGGTTCGGCATTGAGATGTCGTTCTTGCCCACATGCAAAAGTTGGGGTTGAGACTGAATACCAATAAGAGTGTGCTTTCTCCAGCTCAGAGGACCTCTTTTCTTGGTGTGGTGTAGGATTCAGTGACGATGCTTTTACCTGCTTGTGTTGCTGCTATACGTAGAAGGGATAAAGCTAGGCCAGTAACTCACTGTGAAACAGTTTCAGAGACTGTTGGGGCTTATGGCAGCTCCGTCCAACATGATAACTTTTGGCCTGCTGTACATGAGACCCTTGCAGTGGTGGCTCAAGACCAAGGGGTTTTCCCCGAGGGGGAACCCACTTCGTATGATCCAGGTTACGTGCAGGTGTCTCCACACCTTGGTTATATGGAGGAAACCTTGATTCTTGTCCCAGGGTCCTGTGTTTGGTGCTCAATGTCATCGTGTCATGCTCACAACAGATGCTTCTGTCATGGAATGGGGAGCGGTAATGGAAGGCCACTCAGCTCAGGGTCTGTGGAGGAGTCATCATCTTTTCAACAGGAGATGCCTGGAGATGGTATTGAAACACTTCCTCCCAGACCTAAGAGGCCATCTTGTGTTTGATTGCACAGGCAACACATTGGTGGTCTCTTACATAAATCACAAGGACGCTATGGTGCAGACATGGCAGAGGCTACGTCTGTACACTTTTCCCCCGATTGCTCTGCTCCCAGGAGTTCTGGAGAAGATCAGCCGGGATGGAATTAGTCTACTATTAGTAGCGGCGTACTGGCTGAGCCGAATATGGTTCTTGGACCTAGTGTCCCTCCTCGATGGTTCTCCCCTGTCTCCCCTCTGTCTCAAGTGGGAGGCATGATCCTTCACCCCCGCCCAAAGATTGGAACCTGTGGGTTTGGCCTCTGAGGTTGTGGAGACCATACTTCACTCCAGAGCTCCATCCATGAGGAAATTTTACGCCCTGGAGAGTCTTCGCTTCTGGGTGCAGAATGCGTCTGTGGGATCCAGTTAACTGCCCAGTTAGTTCAGTGCTAGAATTTCTGCAAGATTGTTTTCCTTCAGGTGTACGTGGCAGCCATAGCTGCCTCCATTCACTTGGGTTGTGTATCTATAAAGAGGAACCTGCTGGTGACACATTTCCTTTGTGGTGCTTTAAAGCTGAGGCCGGCAATTTGCATCAGAGTTCCAGCTTGGGACCTGGCTATTGTGCTAGAAGGTTTATCTACAGCTCCCTTCGAGCCCCTTGATAGTGTTCCAGAAAAGTTTCTGACCTTAAAAACAGTTCCTGCTAGCCATATCTTCTCTCTTATCTCCAGGCCTTGTTGGTATCCCCCACGTGCTCTGAGTTCGCACCAGGGATGGTCATGGCATTCCTAGCTGGGCTATGTCCGACCAACCGTACCGCGGCTTATTGTTTTACAAGCCTTCTGCCCTCCTCCTTCCAGAGATCAGGACCAGGAAAAGCTGAAACTTGTGAGCACTGGATACTTATGTCCACAGTGCTGCCCTGTGCAAGAAAACTGATCAGCTATTTGTTTGTTTTGGATCACCTGTAAGTATGTTTGTGATGCGGCGGGCTGGTCCTCTCTGCTCAGATTCGTAAGGTTCTACAACCTGGACCTGGGCACTGCCCTAGGTTCACAGGTGCTCATGTCTTAGTCGTGCTCAGAGTATTCACACGGACAGGCACTTGTAAGCATGGCGCTTGGGCGTTATGATTCTCAAAGCATCCTTGACACAGCGCAAGTTTCCTTGAAAGGGAACGTCTCATGTTATGACCGTAACCATTGTTCCCTGAGAAGGGAATGAGATGCTGCATCGCCCTGCCGTACTTTCTTCATACCTGTGATTGACTTGCTTTGGCTAATTGAAGCTAACGCCGGTCATTCTGGGTGTGCTTTTATGCTTTTATGCTTTCCTGGTCATGATGTCACCCACCCATGACATTGGTCTCAGCCACTGGACTAGTTGACACACATGCTTCAGATACAATCATGCAGAGGTGTTCCTACTGAGGCGTTTGCATTTCAACTGCGCTGCTTCTCCATTGTTTTTATAGGCTAAATATGCACTAGACGGCCATACTTACTGTTTCACGAGTTCACATGTACATATAATTCAAGAATAAAAGTTATGCATATTTGGCGTGCTGTCCGGGGGGATGGCTCCGAGCTCGGAATATTTGCCCGAACCCAGAGTACTCCCCCCAGTGTGGTAAAAATAGATAGAACTCGAAGTGAGGAGATGGGGTGGTGGAGGGATGCTGATAAACTCTCAGAAGAACAGAGGTAAGTCTGCTGTATTTATACCTCTTGTTATGGTAGAGTTGATTAACTGAATGCTCTCCACTTCTGCTAATCAGGTTAATTATCTGAACCTGCTCCTCCCGAATCTTGTTAATAAAACATCACAAGCGCAAAATGTCATACTTGTCTTTCATTTATATAAAATTAATTGTTTTCATTGGCCTATAGAGTACCATACTGAGAACCAGGAAAACAGTTGCACACAATACACACCTTTTCTAGTACCACTCGAGTTAAAAAACTTATACAGATGTAACAGCAATGTAAATAAATGTGCATGCCTGAACTTGTGCAGGCCTGCATGAGTGCATAGAGGTTGTTTTGGAAACTTTTCATCTTCTGGCTGATTCTCAATTCCATCGAGTTAATTAAAACAAACAAACAAACAAAACAAAAACAACAATCCAATTCTCCAACTATTTACTCAAGACGTAAACCGACTGCATTTATGTAAATATACTTCGATTTTGACATATTTCTGTGCATTTGACCATTTAGCAGCACACAGAAAACTACCTGTCAGTGTGCATTGCAGTCAGCATTTACAAATTTGTGAAAAAATGGATCGTTCGGAAGAGTGAATTCAAGTGTGGTAACTCAACTACAAATTATTTTACCAGTGCTTTGCTCATTCTATAGTTGAAGAGTTCCAAACTTCCACTAGCATTAATATCAGCACAAAAACTGGAGATTCATGGAATGGGTTTCCATGGCAAGGTAGCTGCATGCAAATCTTACATCACCAAGCGTTGGATGGAGTGGTGTAAAACATGCCGCCACTGGATGACGAATCACACTTTTCTGTTTGTCAGTCTGATGGGCAAGTCTCGGTTTGGTGGATGCCACAATTACCTGCCTGACTGAATTGTGCCAACTGTAAAGTTTGGTGGAGGAGGGATAGTGTTATGAGGCTGTTTTTCAGGGGTCAGGCTAGGCCCCCTACTTCCAGTGAAAGCAAATCTAAATGCTTTAGCATACCAAGTCATTTTGGTGATGCTATGCTTCCAAATCTGTGGTAGCAGTTTCCCAGGAGAGTGGAAGCTGTTATAGCTGCAAAGGGAGGACCAAATCCATATCAATGTCTATGCATTTAGAATGCAATGTCATTAATGGTCAGGTGTCCCAGTCCTTTTGTCCAAATAGTGTATATAATGCTGGGTTGTTGACTTAGGAAGCTGGGCTGATGAGCAATTTGTGTTGATAATCGTTCAAAATATGTAACCCAACGGTGCTGGGTTGGGAATGTAGACGTGAAAGAGATCACGCATGTCACTTAACTTTAAACACAGAGTGGTTCTCTGTGTGTCGATACAACTTCTCCTGTCCATGATCGCAGCGAATATGACGGGAATATGTGTGGAAAATATTGTAGAAGAAAACTAATCAAAAAAAAAAAAAAAAAAAAAATGGACTGGTGTGGTGAGCGGGAAGTGAAACTGAAAAAATTTGCTTTTGACCTCTGTTTTAGATACAGATAACAGATAATTATTCCAAATAATATTTTAATTTGGTATATAATTTAAATTGATATAAATTAGGTCTTTATTATACTTAAAAATACACAGTGTAGCTGCCTTTTAAATGTTAGGATCAGGGACCCAGCATGAGAAATAAAGTCATTAAAAAACATTACAGTCTAGCCTATAATAAAAGGAGCCAAAATTGTGTTAGAGGGTTCTTAAATTCATAAGTTTACTGTGATTGACAGGATGCAATCCATCACTCACTGCTGCGGCTACAGTGTTCAGCCACAGAATTCCCTGAACTTGAAACATTGGTGTGGTTTTGTCTGTCAGCATGATTTGTATGTTGGAGAGTTGTAAAGACTCGTATAACAGGAGTTACACTGCCAAGAACATGCAGTGGTTTTTCATCCTCAGGCTGTGGTCAGGCAAACTTATCATTATGTTTTTAAAGCTCCTCAGACAGGATGGTTTAGGGAATGTGTGTGCAAACGTCTATATCAATTGGTGTTTAGCCTTCTTTAAATGCAGCATGCTGGACAACCTCTAAGAGCATGACAAACTTTTATTGCAAAAATGTCTCTGCTAACATCTTTCAATCTACTGGTTTTGGTCCTTCTCATTTCTGGTAATGATGGACATACAGATCATGTGTGAGTTTCTCTTAAAAGAGACAGTGTGATGGAGAAATGCACATGAACAGCTTAGAGTCTAATATCTGTTTAGACACAATTTCTGATTACTCACACATTTTAGAATACCTGAATCATCAAAACTATAAAATAACACTGTTTATGAATGACACTGGACACATGTTGGCTGTTTTTCCTTTAATATGGCCAAGTAATCGATGTCAATTTTTTTATTAGCCTTTATTTTGTAAAGAAAACAATATAGGCATATTATAACAGTGGTTCCCAACCTTTTGTCATCAAAAACATAATAAAATGTATTATGAATAACATAGCTGACAGTGACATTAAATTAATAATTCAACAAAATAGTAGTGATGTTCGATTCTTGACCAAATCGTTCTTTTGAGGCGGTTATCAGGAAGTAACCGGTCGAGCCGGTTCACTATTCGAACTTAATCGAACTTTAGTTCTGGGTTGATGAAGCGAGATGCACAGCCGAAGAAGCACGTCCAACTCAAAAATAACCAAATACGCCGGTCCAACTGACTGTTGAAGTTTGCAGAGGATTACAGAGGAGTCTGATGAGTGAGTTGACGATACAATGCAAGCCTGAGGCACATACTGAAAATATGTTTACTATGACTACTGTTATTAAATAACATTTTATTAAAACCCTGCAAAAACATTTATGTCAAGAGATGTAAATCAATTTTACTATGGTTTATTGTACATGTAGATTATATTTTAAGTTGTTTTTAAGCGAAATCAATGAGTTTATAAGACTGGTTTATTCTTTCCATATACTTTAGACATGTAAAACATGTCCACGTTTGTGCATCAAATGTGTGCTGTAGTTGCAAATCTTATCCAAGATGTAGGCTACTCAAAATTGGTCAGTCATATCTGACATAAAGGATCAGAAAATGATACTGTGACCAAAACTTAAGTGAATGAAAGGCAATAATCAGCAATATGTGTTCATACAAATAACTTTTTATTTGAACGTTTCAATATGTGTTGACACAAATGACTTTATTTGAATGTTTCATTGATATAACATGACAGTGAGTTGTTAGAAAAGAAATGCATAGTGACATTATTTATGACATCAGGAACCTATGAATCGGCTTTTTGAACCGGTTCATTGAGCTGAACTGCCCGAAAAGAACTGTTTTGTGGAAAGAGTCAGATTTTGCATCACTACAAAATACATATTTGTCAGACGAAGACGAAGATTTAAAAAATAAAGGTATAAAGGTATTTTATTAAAACAAACTCAGATAGTCCACGGGTAACGTCACAGTGTTTTCTAGTTCAAACACTAACAATAACCGACCATCAAGACAGAGAAACAAGGAACTTAAATATACACAGATAACGAGCTAAAAGACTAACAGGTAGAACGATTAAATGAATATCCATAGCAACTAATGATGGCAGGAAACATGAACAAAGACACCAGGAAATAATGAGAAACAAACTAAAAGTACATGATAATGAAACTAAATGAACAAATGACCGAATACCCATAAAGTTCAGCAAGCACTCACTCTCAGCGGCGAGGTTTTGGGCAGGGAACTCCTCCATTCTTTCGAATTCCATTAACACTCCCTCCACTACGGGCGAACTAAAATTCAACAATAATGAAATATTTTAATTAAGTTTAATTTTAATAAAAGTTTAACTATGCTTTATGTTTAAGTACACCTGGGTTGTATTTAATACCAATTTGACATCATAAAAGAACTGCAAGGGGTCTTAGGTATCATTAAATGTAAGAGCTAATATATTCATTAGGCAGAAACAATGAGCTCATTAAAGCAATTATTACAAGTTGTGATTGTAATGATTACAATATATAGAAAACTTTGGCAGTGGTGTATGTTGTTTCAGAGTTGGCATCATCTGAAGTCCTGGAGTCATCTCTTCACAGGTGCTAGGTAATCAAAAATCGTTGTAAGAGGCTGGATCCAAACTGGAGCTGGTGTAATCTCAAGTTAGAAACAGAAAAGTAAATGCACAGGAAACTTCGAGCTGGGCAGAACCAGTGGGGACAGCTCGAAGTCTCCTGTGCCCCCACTGATTCCACCCTGTTGGCTCTGCCTTGGCTCCTCCCTCCTTCGGCTCCACCAGATACCATCGTCCTTGCAGCTCTTCCGGGCTCCCTCGTCCCTCCGGCCTCACCTTGGTCAGACATCATCCTGCCTGCACTGTGGACTTACGAGCCATCTGCTCGTCTGCTCTGTCTCTCCACCCCTTCGGATCTGTGTGGCTCTGCCTTCCCCCAGCTTCGCCTCATTTCTCGGTCCCACCCGCTTTGCCTCAGTTCTCAGGCACCCTGGTTCCACCTTGGATGCTCAGATGCTCGTTGCTGCGGCTCTGCCTCAGCCTCCAGGAAAGTTGGTGTGGCCCGGTCCCATCTGTTCTCTGTTAGTCCCAGGGCTCCATTTCCATTGGCTTCATTTCTGTCAGTCATCCCCCGGGTGTCGTCAGCCAAGTCTCCACCATGACTCCTCTCTCTGTCAACTCCACTGTGGGCTATTGTCCTGGCTGTTCTCTGGGACCCCTCCTGGCTGCTTCTGTTCATGGCTCCTCCCACCATCATCATCGCCTTGTTTTCTCCAATTTTCACATGCGTGCTCTGTTTGGGTTTTGTTTTTATTCTGTTCCCTGTGTTCCAACCTAAACCACCCTAATGCCTTAATCCCTGAATACCAGTATAATTTTGTAATCGATCTAAGAGTATGTCATGATCTATAGAGTCGAACGCAGCACTAAGGTAAAGTAAAACTAGTATTGAGATGCAGCCTTGGTCAGAAGCTAGAAGCAAGTAATTTTTCATTTTAACAAGAGCAGTTTCTGTGCTATGATATGACCCTTCACCTGGAGCCTTAAAGAAATTACACACAGACATGTCTTTTGACAGACATGTCAGTTCCAGACCAGATTTGACAGAGCACATTTGTCCTGTCAAACCTGAAGACAGGAACAAGTTTGTCTGTCTGCCCCTAAATACAGATGTGCATGTACACACAGGTCAAATACACAACATTCCTACATTTATTGGCAGAGAAACACAGATGCATCCACATTCTCCTGCTGGGAAAGTCAATGCTTAATGAAGGCTGAGGTGTTTTAGACGCACTCAGCCCCCACAGAGAGCACTGCCAAAGAAGCCAGCCAGGACATCACATAATACGAGGCATTGATAGGAGTCACTTAATTCTAAAATGCAGGAGAAGGTGGTGATTGTGCTTGCGCTTGAAAATCGTAATGGGTAGTTGCAGGGAGGGTTGATGGCTGAGTAGACATGACGTAAGGAAAAACAGCTTTGGTTTCAATTTGAGTCTTTTTGAGTCATTCCTCTGAATGCCATAATAAATCATGGAAATGACATCCCATTAGCCCCGCTCCAGGCTTCCGCCCTCTCCTGCCTCCACTCTGCCTTTAGCTGCTTCTTCACATGGCGAGGTATGAAATATTACTGTGCAAAGAGAAGAAAGGCACTATGAAATAAGAAAGAACAAGTGGCTCTGAGAGTCTAATTGAAAAGGTTATCAGAAGACAAAATGAAAGAGGTTGTTGAAAGAGTCAGTGAGAGCACTAGACAGTGTGGGTAACTGGAGGGCGGTTGAAAAGAAGGGAAGAGAATTTTATGATGAATATTCTCTCTGTGAGTCTTCCCTGACGTCACAGCCAGTGCTCAGAGTGCAACTTCAGGCAGAGAGGAACAACGTGTTTGGCTTTTCTCCTTTTCACTTTTACTTTCTAAAAGTGCCTGTTTTTGTGTCTAGAGGTTCTGAATTTTCACTTGCAGTGGTTTTATGTGCTCTAGTTTCTGAAGTTTAGACTGTGGGGCTAGTCAGCTGGTTTTCTCTGGAAATCAGTACAGCATACTGAAATGTATTGTGAGCGTTTCATTTAAATACATAAGTTAAGTAAATAATCTTTATGAAATTAGCACATTGTTTCCGTCAAAGTTCTTCTTCAGGCAAAGTAATTAGTTGGATGTATTGTTTGGATAATTATTTTTTCTTTTACTTTCAAATAACAACAAATACAATCATTAGGATATAGCAAACAAATAATGTCCGTGCAATTATTATTGTGTCAAAATCTGAAATAACTCATTTTAAAAAAATGGTTCTGGATATTGGTTATAGGGGCCATTGCACAAAAATACCTGTATCAGTCGTATAAAAGCAGTATCAGTTGATAATGCTTTTTGTGTGTTCAGTTGGCATCAAACCCATGCTTTACCATAACACAGCTGCAGAAACTCATTTAAGCACAAGAACCACAGGATTGCTGCTAAAAAAGGGATGAATATACCAGTAACGATGCATTTCCCTGCTGTTTTGGATGCGCACAGTTTTCTTTAAGGATAACAAAAGCAGTCCGACTCTATGCTTTGATTTGAATGACTGCAGAGAAAAGTTTGTGGCTCATTCAAGTGAGTAATTGACCCTGTGACTGTGAGAAGGAAAATTCTGAGGAAGCAGTTAATGCACTTCCAGCATGTACTGTTTGTTATTATATTACAACAGTTGAGCTCATTTGTGAGTCAGCCCTCCTGAAGGCTAATTTCTTAGTTGGCTTTATTGACCCTAACACTGATTTCATTGTATGAACGAACAGATCATAATCATAATGTGGCTCATAATCTGTGCTGCATTACTTACTTAAACTATTAGTAACTAAATATCTGTATTTCTTTTTTTATTACACAAAAACAGTAATGAAGCATTTTACAACAATACAATGTGAAAAACATACTGCCACTACTTTAACAATATAATCTGCATTCTACAGACAAAGTATATGGAAATGCTGAATCTTTTTTTATTGTTTATGAATGAATACCCTTCTCTATATAGCCTGTCTGTTTTTTTTGTTTTTTTTTTTCCCTTCAGCTATGTGGCTGAGGTTTATTCTGAACCAGAGGAGGGCGCCCTTGAATTGGCATGAGGTATGAAGCATATAACCTTTGGAACTCTTGCAAACAACCTTAAAAGATATTCATCACCATATTTTCAGCTACATAATCCAAATGTTTGTAATAATGAGCATAACTATACTGAAATCTCCTTTGTCGCATACCATTTGTAAATTTCATGATGGTACATTGCGTAAAAGCATTATTATCTTTTGGATATCTGGCTGAGAAAAGGTGCCAAAGCATTTGATAAATTGGCTTCTAATTAATCCTTCTGTGTGGTGATTATTTGTAATTACGCAGATTGCGATAGCAGCTAACAATGCTCCTTCCATTCAGTGACAGGACTATCTTTCATCATTACTGAAATGTGTATGAATCAACACAAAAGCGGTTTTCCAAAGTTGCTGACGCAAAAGGATTATTAGGAGTTTTTTTTCTCTCTGCAGGGAGAGGCTAACTGCATTAGATTGGTGTTATTCAGGGAAAACAGCCTCAATGTCTTTACACCCTGGGGATTTTTGGCTGTCTCCAAAGATTAGAACTTCTGCCACATAAGACTAGAGAAGTAGACAGATTTTGTTCACTGTCCTGAAGCCTATCTAAACATTTGGATGCAGAGTTAGTGCTATACAGCAGCTCATATTCCTAGCCTGAATAAGAAACCTTAATCTGACAATGTCACATACCATTGTAGGTGAGATTACAAACACTTAAAAGTTTTACATCAATATAAATCTATAATGTATACTCTATTTTTTTTTTTTTTTATCACACATCTTATGTAATGTTCAGAATTTGTTAAAGATGAAATAAAAAATGAAAATTATCCTATGATTTACTCACCCTCCAGCCATCCTAGATGTATACAACTATCTTCTTTCAGGGAAACACAATCAGAGATATATTTAAAAATATCCTTAGTCCTTAGGTTTATAATAGTTGTGAATGGGGGGCCGCGTTTTGAAGCCAAAAATAATGCAACTATCCATAAAAAAGTAATCCATATGACTCCAGTGGGTTAATAAAGGCCTTCTGAAGCGAAGTGATGCGTTTTTGTAAGTAAAATAACTAGCTTCCGGTGGACAACCGTACGCAGAATGTGCAAGTCGATTTGCGGTGGAAGAGTATCTTTTGACCTTACACACAACACAATGACAACAGTCCGATTTGTTTGAACCACGAGAGACATCTAAGCTTACAATACTCCTACATCCTGCGTCATACATCGCGTCAGAGGATTACTTTTTTGCCGCAAATCAACTTGCGCAGTATGTGTATGGTCGTCCGCTAGAAGCTAGTTATTTGAATTTGTAAAGTTTTAAATATGGATATTTTTCTTACAAAAACGCATCACTTCACTTCAGAAGGCCTTTATGAACCCACTGGAGTCGTATGGGTTACTTTTTTTTATGGATTGATGCATTATACTTCAAAACGCAGCCCCCCATTCACAACCATTATAAACCTTGGAGGACTAAGGATATTTTTAAATATATCTCTGATAGTGTTCGTCTGAAAGAAGGGTGAGGGTGAGTAAATCATGGGATAATTTTCATTTTTGGGTGAACTATCCCTTTAAATTTGTAATTTGTAAAACATACCTTTATGCCTTTGGAATCAATTGTATGCTGTTATATATCTGTAACTGACCTGGAAAATGAATTATTACTGATTACTTTCTATTCATCAAAGAATCCTGACAAAAGTTACAGTTTCCACAGAAATATGAAGCAGCACAGCTGTTTTTGACATTGATAATAATAAAAAAAATGTTTCTTGAGCAGCAAATCAGCATATTAGAATGATTTCTGAAAGATCATGTGACACTGAAGACTGGAGTAATGATGCTGAAAATTCAACTTTGCCATCACGTTCTATTTGAGAAAGTCATTTTAAATTGTGATAATATTTCACAATACTGCTGTTTTAACTATATTTTTGATCAAATAAATGCAGCCTTGGTGGGCATAAGATACGTCTTTCAAAAACATTAAGAAATTTACAAACCTCAAACTTTTGAATGGTAATGTATGTCAGTATAAAGTCAACTAGCATAATAATAGAATAAGTAGAAATATACGTAGATGATTAGTAAAAATAATAATAAATTCATAGTGCATCTTATGTTTTTCACTTTTGTAGGACTATAGGATGTCCACATAGTTAGAATTGTGCCAAAAAGATCAGTCTAAAAATCTGTGAGAGTTAGTTACCCTGGTTGGCAATATTGTCTTAAATGGGTAAAGGCTGGCAATAGCCAACCACAACCAGTAATTTTGTGTATTTCCATTTTTATTCACTCATCAAATCTCAATCCATACCTTGTTGAGTCTGTTCTCTATTTTTGTCAATGTTTTTATAGTTTGGTAAAAAAGGAAACATCTACAAGAATGAAAATAAATGATTTGCTATTTGCGTCATTGGTGCGTTTCTCTATTACATAAACAAATGCTGTTTATTGTCAGTAGTGTGTAACCAGATTCTGTTTATCAAGTTGTGTTTGTCCAAGTTGTGTTTTCTCATGGAGAGAGAGAGAAGTTCATTCCTCTGAGATATGACACTGTCTCGCACAGCGGTTTGAATTTTAATAGCTCTGTGTGGGAAGGCCTTAAGTGCACTCACACATAGATGACATCACAGGTCCCCACAGTGCTGTGCTGCAGGCGGCACAAACTGAGGTGACAGCCAGTGCGAACGGGGCAGAATGAAAACCCAGGGCTCAGCAACAGACAGAGCGCATCATCATGTCTGTGTGACCCAAAATCATTGGAGGCAATGAGGTCAGTTCCCTTCTACATTTGACACACCGCCAAAGTTAGATGAGCGTGACTCTTGGAGCATGACGTGACATTTTTTCAGCTTGTTCCTTTTTTCCACTAAGGAAGTCATTTGACATATTCAGTGAAGCACGATTACAAATCCTGTCTCCCATGGCTGAGTTCTTAGAAGCAGGCAATACATTTACAAAACTCTTCACAGTCAAAATGACAGAAAAAGGACAAAAAAAAAAAAAAAAAAAGAGTTTAATGTGTTAATAGTTAAGTCAAACATGAGACAGTGGCCAAAGACATCTAATGCATAGGCTAAACCAACAATTTGCAATGTGAATTGCTGTTTTAAAATTAGTGAACATTATAGACTTTAGTTCAATGATATGAAAATTGACCTTGGTATCATTTTTCAATAGGGATTTGTTTGTTAATGTCAGGCATATGTCAATTTGTTTAGGTGCCATTTACATGATACCATTTTCAAATAAAAACCAGAAAACTTTTTATTTGTTTTGGCCATTCATTTACACTACAATGGCGTTTTGGGGGCCTGAAAATGCGAACTTTTGAAAATCGCAAATTTGTGAAAACGGGGACATCACGCACATGCGTATTACATGTTCAGTCTATAAGCGTGTAGAATTTCTTTACAAAGTCATATCGACAGCTACCGATTTCCCAGATCCGTGTGAACGGGGATAGTTTTGATAATGTCATCTGTACAAAGAAAAAAAAAAGTTTCCGTTTTTAGTACATTGTTGTCATGTAAACATACCCTAACTAATGAATACAGATGGGCAAGTAGACAGGGCGAACCAAACTAAGGGTACATATACACGACAACGATGTACTAAAAACGGAAAAGTTTTTCATTTGTGTTTTTCGTGTACAGACGACAACGTTATCAAAACGATCTCCATTCATACGGATCCGCGAAAACAACTAAAAATGCTGTATTATTCATGCCAGCCGTCTGTACACGAAAGACGCAAATGAAAAACTTTTCCGTTTTTAGTACATCGTTGTTGTGTAAATGTACGTTTAGGGTACATTTACATGACAACAATGTACTAAAAACGGAAACGTTCGTACGTATTTTTCGAGGTGGCTAATTCATACAAATTCATTTGACCTCACTTGTACGAAATCATACTTTTTTTCCTAAATCGTACGTATGTTACGAGTTGACAAATTTGTACTCGTCACTAACACTTGTCACAATTAGCGACCTCGTAAAATATGTATGAATTGGTCGTGAGATAACGTTTTTTTTTTTTTTTTTTTTTTTTTTTTTACAGATTCGCGTTTTTGCAGTTTACACGGAGATGACAACAGTATCGTTTTCAAAAGTTTGCGTTTTCAGGTCACCAAAACGCATAAAAATTTTTCCATTTTTAGTTGAAATTGTGTCGTGTAAACAGCCCCTTAGTTAACTACATTAGTTAACATGAACAAACAATAAAAATACTTTAATTAATCTTATTTTATGTTCATTTCAACATTTACTAATACATTATTAAAATCAAATGTTGCATCTATTAATTTTATTTAATGGACCTGAGCTAACATTAAATAAAAATGAATAGTAGTATTTTTTATTAACTAATGTTAATAAAGATGAACAAATATTGAAACAAATGTATTGCTCATTGTAAGTTAATGTATTAACTAATATTAACTAATGAGACCTTATTGTAAACTGTTACCTTGACTTTTAAAGCCACTTTTTGTAATGTCCATTTAATGCTTTAGTCTGACACAATAATGTAATGAAATCTTCTTTTGGGTGCTTTTCTTAGCAAATATTTGTGATTAATTTGATGAATGAATAACATATCATGTAATTAATTCACTTAAAATGTTCATCAGGCATTGTGCTAAAGTAGGGTACAGTAGAGTGTCTTATCATCACAGCATGACACAATGCACTGTTGGTCACGTAGCACTCTCCTGTAACACCCTCAACTCTGACACGTGACAGGAAACTTGATCTGCACGTCCTCCATGGGTATGGGAAACAGACTGCTGGCTTTCCACACACCTCCCTTACTCCACGTCTCGCTGCGGGACACTCACCACAATGTAAACTCACATTTCAATGTCAGTAACTTTACGTAATCTACAACAGACTACAGACCTACATTTTATTGTAGTGTACATTTTCTGAAATTGAATGATTCAAATGAAAACTTTCCAAGTTTCATATTAATTCCAAATATGTTAGTCTGTAAAGAATCTTATAGTTCTATATTTAAAAGTCTTGGAGCATCCAGGATATTTCAGATTAGAGGCATTTTCATTCCAGCATTTGATTGAACAAAAACTAGACATGCCCGTGAGTGCAAGATGAGTCTCAAGAAAAAACGGTACATTTTAAATGCTACTTTTAGTAGTACACCTCAAAGCTAACACACCTGAACTAAAAGTTACAAAACAACAATAATCTTGATTTTATAAGGTCCTAAAGCTACACTAGGTAACATTGTTTTGGTTGCGTTTCAACTCTGCTCCTCTGCGTGGATAAATGTGGTTTAAAGGCTCCGGTGTACAGATGCAAGACATTTTATCAGAGAGGACAGTCAAATTAATAATGTTGTTGTTTTTCTCATTCATTGTGAAAACAAATTGTCAGCTTTATGATACCGACAGCCGAAGCCATTTTTCTCTGTGTACGGATAATGTGACATGCACAAGCAAATGACGAATGTATTCCATTTCTGTGAAATCCGTCCCGACATTCCTAAAATATGAATCATTATTATTTATCAACATCTATTTGGGTAAAGACATGGCTTGGAAGATGTATTTTTCTTTGCACTCTCCCACTGATAAAATTTTATTTCTATCAAAAAACAAAAACAAAAAAAATTTAAAAACTATAGGACTATAGGTATGTACTACATGTGTATTACCTCTCATTAGACTATTAGCAGAGTAGACTGTTAGGTTAGGGATAGTATTGTAAAAAAAAAAAAAAAAAAAATCAGTTAAATTTACAGTAAAAAACTGGCAGCTGTGGTTACCAGAAATTTACTGTAAAAATTACGGTAGCAGCATTTTAGGTTTTACAGATTTAACTTAAATTTACAGTAAAATACTGTATTTCATTAACTGCTATAATGTTAATTTACCATCCTATTAAAGAACTAATATCTGTTTTGTACCCTTAAATACACTGACAACCACCAAACACAATGGTGATGAGAACCACATGATGAATCAAAGTTCATCGCAGCAGAGAGGTTTTATACTAATATAAAGAAGGTGCACACGGTGTCATTCACACAAACACTAATCACCATCATGGTAACACACATGACATTAAAAAATGAATTAACAACATTAGATGATTAGATAAAACCCTAATGTACATAACTGATTAGAAAAAAACTAAGAAGAAACAGTTATTTCAATGAAAATACGTCAAATGTGAATTGTCACACAGGGAATTACGGGAGTGTCAATTTACGTTTTATTTTACTGTAAGTTATACAATGACGTCCTTTTACGCTTCCAAAAACTGTCAATTCAACGGTATTTTGCTGTAAAATTGCATTAAATGTATGGTTAGATCTATTACAGTTATTCACCATATATAGTACGGAAACTTTGTGTTAACCAATTAACAGTTTTCACTGTAGCATTTTTACAGTCTTTTACCGTCAAAATCAAGATAATTTTTTACAGTGTAGAATAAGTTGACACGTACTTGCTAAGTTACTTATTGTAGAATGTCTAAAGTGGACTAACAAAATAAAGGTTTAAGGACATTTGAGAATAATTCAGTTCCATTTACATCATCATCATCATCAAAAGTATTATTAACAGGAGCAGTAATAGTTATTAAATGCTGTTGCGTATTTCAGTTTGTGGGAGAAGGCAAAATAGAGCAGTTTTAAATTCAAAAATGAAAGTAATAAGAGAGGGAGAGGGTGAGAGGCTCTCACTTGCTTCAGTGCTCTCAGGGTCAGCTGTTTGCTGAATGACGCACATTGAGCCCCAGTTAATATTGTACAGGAGGCATTGGCGTCTGACTGAGCATTCCATTACAGGCCTTTCAAGCTGAGTTCACTAAGCAGCTGTGCGCTGATTTAGCTGGCCTCTCTCTCTTTCTCTCTCTATGTCTATCTGCCCTGAGATCAAAGTCTGGGTCATTTACCAACATTACAGAGAAGGGACATAATACAGATCAATGGCATTACATAGAGGAGTTCATTGCATGGCACAGTTTTAAGAGGCCTAATTTGAACAGCTTGTTTTGATCCGGTTTACTATAGATGTTCTTTTGTATATTGTACATGAGTAGTTGCCATAATATTTTGCTTTTTTGTTATCAACATCAATATATTTTTAGAGTAAATATTATGAATGTATAAGAGAAAGTGTGTATCATAGGTAAATAATAAACTAATAATAAAAATAAATCCCCTTATTTTTAAAGAACCATTTCTTTTTACCTTCACTGGTTTATTTTAAGCGGTCCTTTAGTGCATTTTTTAAAGTACAATTATTGCACATATTCCATGTCATGAAAACGTGTCTATAACAATGATAAGGAAACAGATTTATATATTTATCATTGATAAATCTAATTTAAAAAAATTAATACGGAGCCCCTAAAAGGACATGGTGGTGGAAAAAAAAAAAAATAAATATTTCAATGCTTTTGTGTTCTCAAGTTTTGCTTTCCCCCAAGAAACTTTGCGTTTGTTGAAAAAAAAAAAAAAAAATGCGTTCCCCTTTGCAAAACGGTAACACTTTACAATAAGGTTTCATTTGATAACATTAGTTAGTAAACTAGTTAACATAAACTAACTATGAACAATACTTTTATTGCATTTATTAATCTTAGTTGATGTTAATCTCAACAATTACAAATACGTTTGTAGTTGTATTAACATTAATTAATGCACTGTGAACTAACATGAACAGGAACATTTTATTAACTAACATTAACAAAGGATAATAAATGCTGTAAGAATATATTGCTCATTGTTAGTTCATGTTAGTTAATGTACTAAATAATGTTAACAAATGAACCTTATTGTAAAGTGTTGCCTGCAAAACTTGTGTGTTCTTTGTGAGCAAACACAAAGTTTCTCTGGGAAACTTAAATTTAGGCCTAAATATTTTTGCAGTGCATAATCATTATAAATTCTTTTGGTGAGATAGAATCTGACAATGACAATGTCTTGCAAACTTAATGTTTCTCAGAAATTGTATCCGCCTTTCTTAAAGACTATATATTATACCCAACCCAGGAATGACTGTTTCTGGTTAGTGACGCAAAACTTTTCTCAACCTGTAAACCACACATTCTCTTTTAATAATCTCCAGGAGTGTCATGGTGGACTGCAGAAAGAGTTATGCAACGGAGTTAATGGGAATGGTCTCATAATGACTCCATTATCATAAAGGTTAAACCCCACTGTTTCACAACTCTGGTCAAAGTGAATTTTTGTGCTCTGCTTTGTAAAAAAAAATTCACACTACTGCAAGGTCTTGTGAAACTAGACATATCAATCGCATCAAAATGCTCAGAGAAGTAAGAACAGTGCACCAATTAACTTATTATTGTATTAGACTTGTTGTTTTTCTGTTGATGTGATTCATGCCAACAGAATAGGTCGTACTGTGCAGCTTATGACAAGGAGATTATGAAGTGTTGAACAAGCAGCTATTTGGAAAGTTCATACACTAAATGATCTGGTCATTTGGTCATTTGGACCTGTCTGAACTCTTGTCAGAGAAGCAAGTGACAATCTTTTCCATCACATTATGGCAAGCCAAAAGTGTCAGAATTGACCATTGACCCTCACGTCTTTTGTAGCTTCTTGCACATGATTCCAAAAATCATGGTGCTTGAGAAACTTGCTTTTTCAAGTTTTTAAAGGGGTCATGAACTGCATTGTTTTATTGATTTACGTTTCCTGGGGTGCACTTATAATGTTAGTATGCTTTTTACATAAAAAATTGTCATAATTTAGAAATAAAAGGAATTTTTCCTCCCTGATTTTAGCCCGTGTCTGCTGAGACTTCAGTGTAAACGCCCACTGCTGTGATTGGCTAACATCTTTCCATTTGAAATTACTCTCTCTTTTAGCACGTTTTTACTATTACAGCTCTCAAGGTTAACTAATCGTGAAAAGTTGAGCGCATGAAAGCAGTGATCTCGTCATTGCAACTCAATTTCTGCACACTAACAAATGCTTTCATCTTCACTAACAGTGACAACGTGATATAATTAAGAGATTCGTTGAATAAAACGATAGTTTTGCATGTGTCAGTCACTGATAAACTCGCGCTGTTTGTTTGACGGCTTCAGCGCACGCTGCTCCAACGATTGAAAAAGGGAGCTTTCTCTGATCACTTTCTTTATATAATTTAATCACCGTTAAATAACATTATTTTCATCCTACTAAGAGAAACAACGCAAGTTGACGTTTAGTCACGGGTTTGATTTACTGACACATAGACAAAGAACATCTAACAGTACATGAATCATTACATATCAGATCAGGCATTAGAATTAACAGTTACTTACATGTTGTCGCATTACTGTCGAGTCCAGGCACTGCACAATATTTTATAATCCTCAACAGCATGTTTATTGCTTGGTAGCTTGATCTGGTTTAGCACCACGTAGGCCTATGTTACTTAGGCTACCTATTCTATTGCATGTCAGTGTCAGTGTCAGTGATGAAGTGATGAAGCAGGCGTTGATCTTCTTCTGCAGAGGCGGTTCTTGCTGCCCTTTGACGTCACAGATCCCCACTTTGAAAAACCTGTCGTTTGCTGGGTCTGGTGTCAATAAAAGCTTTTATTGGACTAACAAGGACGTTTTCAGTTCTGAAACTTACCGGATATTCTTATAGTATGATGACCTCTTATATGTCAAAAGCTCAAGGAAAATTTGATTTCTCAGGTCATCACCCTTGATGATGAACTGATGCAAAAATGTGTTCTGTGTGAACCGGCCCTTAAATGTATCAAGTTTGCCAGAGAAATATTTAAACTTTTAATCTGCCACAGTACATGGTCACTGACCATGTTTTGAGATGAACATACTGAAGTTTCAACCTTCTAAATGACTTTTATAAAGGTTTTACAGCACGTCATGCCTCTCTGAAATACTTGATTCTGATTGGTCAGTCGTGGCTTTCTGTACTCAAATATTTTCATTATGCCTGTTATTATTATTCCCAGTAGTATGAGCTTTAGTTTGACTGTTGTCCAAATCCGGTTTCCTAGTTTTGTTTCTCTTGCATTTCTACTTGCATAACAAGATCATTCCAACACAGTATTTCATGTCCATATTTCTTTTATTTTTTATTTGCCAAGTAGCTGTGGGAAATTGTAGAGTCGGCCAGTCATTATTTCACAATAAACTCCTTCAGTGTGACATAAGACTGACTCATCATGGTCTTGATCACCCTGTCAGAGTTTATTTTGTGATGATGACCGGCTGATTGTAGCTTAGTCTCTTACATGTTTCTCTTTAGAGTAAATAAAGTCAAGGTCAAATCAAGTAAAAGTCAAACGTATTTGTATAATGCTTTGTTAATGTTTGTATTATCTTTATTTAGATTAGATTAGAGCTGGGTGATAATATAGTTTACATTTTGCTACAATTCATTTGAGATTTGCTATATAGTATCATTTTACATGAGTGTACTCTAGGTATGCAAAGTTGGACATACTTATAAATTCAAGTTAATATAAAGAGCTGGGCAATAATATAGTTATTTTTTATACTATAAATCTTTATTTTTATTGCTTTATGTGAGTATTCTGTGGTTAAAGGTCTTTATGATATAGATCAGTGGTTCCCAAACTGGGAGTACATGAGGTGACGAGGGGTACGCAAACAAAATGCAGACTTTTGCCGTTCATTTAATTCTACCCCATCTTAAAACCGAGCATGTATTTTAACAGGCAAAATGCAGTACAATGACTCAATAGCTGGTGGTTTTTATTTTAATATTTAAAAGTAACTTTGTTTTTATCATCATTGCATATTTCTCTATTGAACATTTTTATTTAAAACATTATTTATTTTACAACTCGAATTCCGGAAAAGTTGGGACATTTATAAAATTTGAATAAAATGAAAACTAAAAGACTTTCAAATCACATAAGCCAATATTTTATTCAGAAATTTTACAATTTTATGCAAAAAATGAGCTCATTTCAAATTTGATGCCTGCTACAGGTCTCAAAATAGTTGGGACGGGAGTATGTTTACCATGGTGTAGCATCTCCTGTTCTTTTCAAAACAGTTTGAAGACGTCTGGGCATCAAGGTAATGAGTTTCTGGAGGTTTGGTGTTAGAATTTGGTCCCATTCTTGCCTGATGTAGGTTTCCAGCTGCTGAAGAGTTTGTGTTCATCTTTTGTTTAATGATGCGCCAAATGTTCTCTGTAGGTGAAAGATCTGGCCTGCAGGCAGGCCAATTGAGCACCCGGACTCTTCTATGACGAAGCCATGCTGTTGTAATAGCTGCAGTGTGTGGTTATGCATTGTCCTGCTGAAATACACAAGGCCTTCCCTGAAATAGACGTCGTCTGGAGGGAAGGATATGTTGCTCTAAAACCTTTATATACCTTTCAGCATTCATAGTGCCTTCCAAAACATGCAAGCTGCCCATACCGTATGCACTTATGCACCCCCATACCATCAGAGATGCTGGCTTTTGAACTGAACGCTGATAACACGCTGGAAGGTCTCCCTCCTCTTTAGCCCGGAGGACACGGCGTCCGTGATTTCCAACAAGAATGTCAAATTTGGACTCGTCTGACCATAGAACTATTTTCCACTTTGAAACAGTCCATTTTAAATGAGCCTTGGCCCACAGGACACGACAGCGCTTCTGGACCATGTTCACATATAGCTTCCTTTTTGCATGATAGAGCTTTAGTTGGCATCTGCAGATGGCACGGCAGATTGTGTTTACCGACAGTGGTTTCTGGAAGTATTCCTGGGCCCATTTAGTAATGTCATTGACACAATCATGCTGATGAGTGATGCAGTATTGTCTGAGGGCCCGAAGACCATGGGCATCCTATAAAGGTCTTCAGCCTTGTCCCTTACACACAGAGATTTGTCCAGTTTTTTTTTAATCTTTTGATGATGTTATGCACTGTAGATGATGAGATTTGCAAAGCTTTTGCAATCTGATGTTGAGGATCATTGTTTTTTAAAGTATTCCACATTCTTTTTATGCACTCTTTTACAGCTCTGCCCATCTTTACTTCTAAGAGACTCTGCCTCTCTAAGACATCCCTTTTATAGCTAATCGTGTTACAGATCTGATATCAATTAACTTAATTAGTTGCTAGATGTTCTCCCAGCTGAATCTTTTCAAAATGTCTTGCTTTTTCAGCATTTGTTAGACTTACCCTAATCCCTGTGTCAACTTTTTTGAGACCTGTAGCAGGCATCAAATTTGAAATGAGTGTAAAGTGTAAAATTTCTCTGTTTAAACATTTTTTATGTTATCTATGTTCTATTGTGAATAACATATTGGCTCATGTGATTTGAAAATTTGATTTGAATGAGTTTTCATTTTATTCAAATTTAAAAAACGTCCCAACATTTCCGGAATTCAGGTTGTATATAGGTAGCCTATTCATAAAGGTAAACAATGCACTGGAAAACCAATTTAAAGGGGCAAATATTGTCCCTTAATGCAAAGGGTGTTACTGCAAAGTGGAAGAGAGTGGGTACGCAGAAGGATGTTTGGGAACCACTGATATAGACTTTACCATTTCTGTTTACTTTTACAGTACTTACCTGGACAACTGAGAACAGACTAAAAGCTAACAGCATTTTTAAATGACTTTAAAGTGGTTTCTCTGAGCTTCCAGTCAAGGGCAGCTAGCTGCTAGTCTCCCAACTTTGCACTACGTGACCTTTGACAGAATCAACTAATCTCTCGCTCATACTTATCTCAGCTTACAATCTTGGCCACAGCTTGTCCCAGAAGGGAAAGATAGAGCAGTGCGGTACAAAAATACCTCTGACTTGCCTACCATATACACGACTATTGCACTCTATAACCCATGCAATGTCATTACATCCCCATGCTTTCCTTATTAAAGACAGCTAACTTTAACCTGATACTCATCATATGCTATTGAACATCCCAAGAGATATCAAGTGTTCAGCAATAAATGCATTCCTCCTCACTTGAATTTGATTATTATATTGTTCTATGAGAAAATAAATAAATAAAAAGCTGTTCAAATATGTTATAATTAAAAAAAACCTCTCAAGGGAAACAAATATTACACGCCCTCACAAATACTAATAGTTTTCAAATACTAAACCTACTTGAACACTCCTCTATGAAAACCAATTAAAAGAGGCTTGACTAAATTTGTTTATTGTGTCTTTAAAAGATTTGTTCACTTTGAAATGAAAATTAGCCCAAGCTTTACTCACCCTCAAGTCATCCTAGGTATATATGACTTTCTTCTGAGAATTTTAATCTGAGAAATATTAATAAACATCCTGACGCATCAGAGATTTATAATGGCAGTGAGCGGGATCAATGAGTATGAGCTGAAGAAAGTGTCTCTATCCACATTCATCCATCATGAAATATCTAGCTTCTGTCATGCCGCCTTTCGTATTCAAGTTACGAAGAAAGTGTAAACTGTTGTTGCGTAAGTTATACTTTTTCAGTAAGTTGATAAGGGAATGCATAGGACATAGCGTAAGCTTTGAGTTTTACACTTTCTTCGTACATTGAATACGGAAGGCGGTCTGGCGGAAGCTATATATTTTACTTCATAACTTGTTTAAATATGGATTTATTTTTTTTACACAAACACATCGTTTCGCTTCAGAAGGCCTTTATTACCCCCTCAGAGCCATGTGGAGCACATATTTATGATGGATGGATGTGGATGGAAGCACTTTCTTCAGCTCATACTCATTGATCCCTATCACTGCCATTATAAAGCTCGGATGCGTCAGGATATTTATTAATATTTCTCATATTATGTTTATCAGAAAGAAGAAATTCATATACACCTAGGATGGCTTGAGTATGAGTAAAGTTTGGGCTAATTTTAATTTCAGAGTGTACTAATCCATTTAACCCTTAAATGCATACCTCGGGTCTTTATCGACCCGGGACCTCATTCACTACCCTCCTCCTCATTCATTTTTCAAAGTTGGACATCACCCTTCTTAGTATTCCTAAATCAATTCATTATAAAGAATATATCAAGAAAAAAAGCATAAAATTATAAAGGAATGCCTATTTTTCTATATATTTTTTGTAAAAAAAATTGTATAGCGTCGCTAACGACACAAGGTGTGTATCAGTGTATGTATATTTTTTTCTGCACAACAGTAATTAAATCTTTGATGATGGAATAAGTGCAATTCACCTTTATTCCACAAGGTGGCAATGTCTGATACACAATGATGAAGTGACGTTTCATTCAGACAGAAAATGAAAGAATAGGCAAAACATGAAAATGGCTCAGCGATTTACTGCAGAGCAAGTACTGAATAAAATAAAATATGAGTGTCAGTCACTGTCACTTGATGGAGGATCTGGTGAAGCTGTCAGCAATCAAAAGATGAAGATGGTGAAAATGATAGTTTTGAGAGCATAGGAGACTGACATAGAAGAGAATAAACTGTTAAATAAATCATTATTTTTGTTTGTTTTTTGCGCACAAAAAGTATTCTAGTGGTTTAACATTAAGGTTGACCCACTGTAGTTACATGGAATATTTTAAAGATGTCTTTATTTTGAAAGTGGTAAAAACGTTGCAGTCTGTCAGAGGCCAGAAAGCGCACGTATTTCATCAAAAATATCTTATTTTGTGTTCCGAAGATGAACAAAGGTCTTATGGGTTTAGGACGACATGAGGTAGAGTAATTCATGACAGAAATTTCATTTTTTCTTGGGTCATTATAATTCCCATACTTCTATTTTGGTTTATTTCATAGTGTTGATGCAGAAAATAGAAATAATAAAGAATGGGTATTTACATTTGACAGGCAGCACTATTCACAAAACCAATACCAATTTTTTTTTCAGTGTAAGTTTTTTAAATGTTAAAACATGCTAACAACATGCTAATCATACTAGCAACATGCTAAAACATGCTAATGTGTTAAGACATGTTAGCCACATGCTAGAAACATGTTAAATCATGTTAGCAACATGCTAAAACATGGTAATGTGTTTAAACATGTTAGCTACATGCTAAAACATGCTAGTAACATGTTTTTCTTTTACTTTCTCTGAGTAAAACCTTAACTTCAAACTTCACTTCAAAGTTATTTTAAACTTTCAGACCTGGCTTTGTCAAGCCAACATCAAATTTTTCATCTAGTTTTATTTAGTGTATTGTTTTATTGTTATATTGATATTTGTACTCAAAAACTAGACAAAAAATACATGAGCCTATTATGTAAATCTGCTGTCGAATAATCATGTCTGTTTAATCCTGATAATCTAATATATGATAAATATCTTTCATGAAAAGAATTTTGTTTTGACGGAAAATATGCTTAATATCTACATTTTGTTCAGCGCTGATATAGATTCTAATTTTCCTGTCTTTCCATAGTGTTTCATGACTAATATCACATATGATTTAGTGTTATTATAGTTCAGACCATATTTTTGTTGTGTACATTTAAAACACTGATGTTTATGAAATGATAAAGCATGAAGAGTAGAGAACTGATGCCTCTTCCTGGTAACTGATGTTTTTCTGCAGGCCACCATCATGAGATCAGCAGTCTAGCTATAATTTCAGAGAGATCTGGATATGCACACAACGATATTTACGGCAGAGTCATCAATCAGAGTCTATGTGACAGAAGTTCTGACACGCTGTGAGCAGGCGTTTGAGCTTATAGGTTGGAGCAGGGCATCCAGTCAGAATGATTGGCACGAACCGCTGGCTTTGGAGCTGAACGTATGAGCATGGAATTCCCAGCACAGATCAATCTGAGCTCTCTGGGCACACAAACACCCGCTAGCTTACAGCTGGAGTGATGAACTCACATGCACTGGAATGTGTTTACATGTGCTTTATCCTCCACTGTACCTGTGATCCTCTCCACAGAAACTGTCACATATATATTATGGACAGTTGTGTTTCACGCTAATTGTTATGTTTCTATTTGCTGCTCAGGTTTGAGTTGTTTACTGTCCACAAATAAATTTAATGTTATTCAAACCAATTATTGTCAGTAAAATTCATAAAAAAAATGTCAGTAAAAAAAATTATTTTGTCTGTTGAATAAAAAACAAGAGAAATACTAGACAACTACTTGAGAAGCAAAACTGCTATAGAAAAAAATAGAATGTTTTCAGAGAACATATCTTAAAATAAATACATTTTTCTTACACCACAAGATAATAGTTTTAAGTGCAAGGCTCTATGTTTTGTTAGATCATCATGAACAACAACAACAACAAAAAGCCAATAGGAAAACCGGAATCTCAGAAATTTTTATAAAACTATGAAATCCATCTCTATTTTTAACATTTTGTGTTTCATTTCATCCAATGTATTATTTTAGATATTTTTACTCAAAAACTAGACAAAAAGTACATGGACGATCATTTTTTGCAAGGCAGGAAATTTTATCATTTTAATATGTATATAGCATTTTGTAAATGTAAATTTGTAGTCAAACAATAGTGTCTGTTTATATAATCCTTCTGATAATCTAATATATGATTTAATTGTAGTGGGAAACCCAGGAAAATGTGAGGAAAAAACACAAACACAGAGAAATGAATTTCAAGAGGTGAATTTTTATTCAAATAAATAGCGACATAAATAAAACTATCTCTCATATACTTTCACACGGCCATGTACAATCACACATACAAGCAAGCAAGCACATCTGGGAAATATAACCAAATAAAAAACAGTTCAGCATCAAAACATAGTGTTTCAAAAGTAACTACAGAGTCATACCTGCAGTGGAAACAAACACTATTTTCAAAAGCAACTGTCATCATAAAGTGCATTTCTGTCAACAGCAAATGAAATGAAAGTATAAAATGGGGTGTTAAAACTAACAAAAACATAAGATATACACCTCTGCATCTTTCTGATATCCTAAAATCAAGCTTAAAATGTTTTACCACCACTGGATTTGTTCAGACAAAGGCACAAGTTTTGGTGGTGGGTGAAAAAGGAAAGGGGCGTTAACACTGCTTCTGACATTATCTTCAATAGCTTTACCTTCAACTCATCTTTTCCTGCACTGGTTTCAAACACTGTTGTTTTATGACCCAATTTGAAAACAACACCATACAGTTTTTTTTTTCTAAGCTACTAGAAACCATTGCACAAATATGTCGAATTCACAAAAGACAGACATGCAACAGGATCATTTAGGGCTATGAAAACAGTGCTTCAAGCAAATGGTGGCGCTTCAACAATGGTAACACACTATTATTTCATATAAATTGCACACAAACCCAAAACACTTCTGAAATCTACTTCTAGCACCTAGATTGTAAGCTAAAAATAGAAAGATTATAAAATTCAACTCTATCGCTACAAGACGTATTCAGCTATGTGTGTGTGCATTTTAATCAAGAAAAAAATATTTGAGTATGTAAATGCATGGCCTTTCTGAGAAATGGAGGACCTTTGCATTCTAAAAACAATTGCTTCTCAAACATTTGTTAGCTAGAGGAGGCAGCTAATTCTTACATCTGAGCAGTAAGACTGCTTTTGGGAGATTTGAACACGCTACACTTTAATAAAAGGAGAGCTTTTCACCACCATGACATCTTTAGGAAAAGTATGTTTCTCTTGATCTTCCCTGTGCTCTCTCTTTGGCTTTTCCTGTTATTTTAGTTTTGTTAGTTCTGCCGTTCTACCAAGCTAGCCTGGATGCAAAGGCAATCTCTGTCTCGAAGAGAACAAGCTGTACAAAATGGCCAGGCTCTTATTTCCTATGCTCATGCAGAATACATCATTAAATGATCTTGTACATACAATCATTACAAATAGAAAAAAAGCATGCTCTAAAAAAGAAAGAATAAAATAACATTATCAGGCATGAAGTACCTTTTGCTTTCCTACAACAGCTTCCTCTCCTGGTTCTACATTTCAATGTGAAATATTGCACTATTCTCATGTTCTTTGTTCACTGTTTAAATGAAGACATTGTAATGGGCCTAACTTCTTCTCATACAGTGTGTGTTGAGATACAGCCTTCTGAGGTGAATGATCAGTTATGGAGGAGGTAGTGACCTGATGGAAGAGGAGTCTTGAGGGACCAAAACTGAACAGCTAGACCTGACAATGTCTCCTAATATCATTTAAATCATTGGTAGGTGTACATTTCTGTGATTATAATTGTCTAGTGTCTTTGTATGGATGTGACACAAAATGAAGCAGCAATAAAGTCATAGTCACAGATAGCGAAAGCTCAAAGACCTGGTCTAAGTGAACACTATGCAGTACCTCTTGTGCTTATATCGAGCTTTCCCCTCATACTAAGGCGCCTCTTCATTGCACACAAATATTTGGAGGCATAGCGTGGCTAGTTTGCACACATTTTTAAATCACAAATGAAATGACAGTATTTTTTCTAGGTTTGGGAAGTTTAGGATAACTCAGATACTGCATTTTGTTTCAAGAACTTCTAGTAAAAAAAATCAAAGAGTCAAACTTCAAAAATTCAACAAAAAGCAATCAACTTTGGTCTTCTCTGGAGATGTGAAACACACACACACACACACACAAAAGAAAATGCTCAAGACCTGAAAGGAAATCCTTGGAAAAATCTGTAAGGAAGACATCAGTGTCCTATTTTCATACTTGTATAGAGGATAAACAAGCATCTCTGACATAATCATTCACGATCATGGAGGCCAGTTTTATATATGAGTGGACCCACTTGCAAATGGATGAAAACTCACACTCTTCAGTTCCTTGTTCAGAGCCCCATCCTTTATTGCTGTGTGGACAGGAGGACCTGGCAAGGATCATGGGCTCAATGAAGAGGCTGGTTATTGCTTCTTATTGTCTCTGGTCATTCCAACCCATATAGACACGATCATGGAATTGTGTGTCCGGAGAGAGTAAAACTGTCTCTCCTTTGCATTAGAAAACTTTTGAAAGCATCATCGAAATGAAGTGCCTTCTGGTTCTGATGCTCAACACCATTGTCCACTGGCTCACTCTGGACTTAGAGTGGTGAAAGCAGTCAGCATCACTCTTAAGATCTTTTTCAAAGTTTTTGCCTTCTTTACTTGACCATGACACAGCTGCTGAGTTGCTGCTTTTGACCGGTACAGACCAGCTCCTGGACATCCGGTTCATGCTTAGTGCTGGTGCTCAGGCTCCAGCTGCCCTGATGGGGCAGAAGGGAGAAAGGCCCCTGGGACAGGATGGTAGGCTGGATCTGCAAATGCTGTGGAGACTGAGGGTGGAGATGTGGCCGCTGGCTGATGTGCAGACGAGCTTCAAGAAGATGGGCAGCAGATGCCACGGGAGACAGGGACGAGGAAGAGGAGTCAAGAGATTGCTGCTGTTGCTGCCACAGATTGTGCTGAAAGGCGATAGAGGTCTGCTGGCACTGAGGGAGGATAGGTTGAGTCGGGGGGTTGGAAAAGAGGGCAGCGGGGGTGAAGTGGTTGTTGGAGGGAGGAGATGAGGGGTGGGACTGCGAGAGGAAGAGCACGGGTTGCTGAGACTGGACTTGGGGCTGAGGCTGGTGCTGGATCTGTAGCATCCTGTATGATGAAAGAAGAACAGAATTTAGTGATATTCAATAAATGTACCCCAGTGTTTCCCAACCTTGTTGCTGGAGGCACCCCAACAGTGCTCAATTTGGATGTCTCAGGACAGGGAGTCTATTTACTGGCTCATCCATTTCAGGTCTTGGAGCCTATACTAATAAGCTGATAAGTTGTTTCAGGTGTATTTGATTACAAAGAGTTTGAAAATGTGTAGTATTGGGGTGCCTCTGCAAACAGGATTGAACCAATACCCAGTATTCTAGGGTAGGTATTTCTTCTCACCTCTGCTGGTGCAGAACTTCCTCCAGCATGCTGCGGCGTTCACGGGGGCCACTAGAGCTCTGGTGGCTTGATGGAGGGCACATAGTTGGGCCGAGCGACCCACGGCTGCCTCTGGAGCATGAGGTCGGAGGGCACATCTGTCGCGCCAGACCTTTGATCTTGTTCAACCCTAGAAGGCCTTTTGCACGAGTGTTCTTCCTCAGCTGCTGTCTAAACGCCTTTAGTCCTACAGAAATAATCACAGTCCAGTTAGAAAACTTCAACAATAGGTCTATGATGTGATTCTTGGCACATGAGTTTTAAAGTAGATTTTTCCTTTTTGGTTAAACTCACCCTGTGTAAGGGAGGTGTCTGAAGCCCTACGCCCCTCCTGGAAGCTGGCTGCAAGCATGCTGCCTTGGTTCTGCAAGAGTAGGTTGGAGGAAAGAGTGAGGGGTGTCCCAGCAGGGGCTAAGGCTCCAGGGCCAGTACCGGAGATGAGCAGTGAGGAAAGATCCTCTACAGCAGTGGAGAGAGCCGGGTTGGGGTTTGAGGAGGACTTCAGACAGCTGTCAGAGGAAGCACCGTCTGAGGGGCTAACAACAATACCTGGGAAAGGACAACAGATGTAATTAACAACCAGATCTGTGCATTAAATCATAAAAGTCACCATATTATTAACATTGCACTTACAGGGTGGATTGCACTGGTGGAATCGAGCGGAGACCTCTGCAAGAGTATGTCTTCGGGAGGTAGTGCTGGGCAGATGGGGCAGCTGGACCTGCAGCATCCCTTCTTCCTCCTCCAGGTCATAAGGTCGCACCTCCTCATTTATGGTGGTCTCCAGCAGGCTATTGGGGGAGATAGATCGGTTCCACAGGAGCCCATTCAGGCTGGCTTCCACCGGGCACACCACACGCTGAGGAAGGGAGGGAGGCATTCACATTAGCCACTGCATGTCTCTAATGGAGGAGGGGGATTGGGGGTGCACTGCATATCTGCAATATGAAACAGGACAGGGATTCTATTTACTGAGCAACTAGGAAGAGAGGGGTCTAAAGCAGAGGTGGGCAACTCTGGCCCTCAGGGTACACTGTCCTGCAAAGTTTAGCTCCAACCCACTGATTCTGAAGACCTTGATTAGCTTGTTTAGTTGTGTGTTCAGGGCTGGAGCCTGCAGGACAGTGGACCTCAAAGGCCAAAGTTGCCAACCCCCATTCTTGGGAGGAATTACGTCAAGCTCAGGGAAAGTACTGACCTGAAACAAGCCTCCTTGTTCACATTCCATCTCTGAATGGACAGGAGCGTTCACCTTGGTGGTGATGGGGAAGGCTGAGGTTCTGAAGCTGTCAGATGACTCCAAGATCACCTTGAAAGTGAGATGGACAGAGGAAAGGCTGAGTGAGCAGAGGGACATTTCATCTTAAACAGGAGATGTTCTTGGCCTCGCTTCGACACTCACCTCTGGGGTGGAGGAATCGGATGCTGTCCTTGACCTCTGATTCCAGGCCCCGCAATGGCGGCTCAGTTGTTGGCTGCGGTGCTCCTTCACTCTTTCTAGCAGCAGGTAGTAGATTGCTGAGAAATGGTTGTAGCTACTGTTCTGGAGAGACTGTGGAGATCAAATGACAAACTGTTTTAGACACAGTGGTTATACTGAGTGTCACATTAACAGGTGTAAAGAAACACAGGCAGTCTGCATCAAGAATTAACTTCTTAAGGGATTTTAGAGAAAGCTAAAAGCAACATATGGCAGCTTTCAAAACAGAGAAATTTTTATCTATGTTTATCCTTTTGGGTGCCAACTGAAGAGCATATTTAAAGCTGCAGGAAGCTGGATAGGGTGTTGCTTTTATTCTGAGGTGACAAATTTACAATGTATGTCCTTTGAACAACATGTATTAACCCTTGTTCAGGTAAACAAGCCCTTCCCTGCTGGATATGTCAAAGTAACATAAACACAATCTGTCTCTACAATCCCATAGTATCTGCCCCTTTTCTCACCTCCACAGTCCTCTGTCTGTCAATGCCAAGGGTCTGCATGATGCCTAAGACGGGCTCACTGTAGTCTCCCAGGTTGGAGTTGTAGTCAGTAAGGGACAGGGAAAGGGTCTGGTGGGGTGCGCTGGGATCCGCAAGCATCCATCGATGCTGCTTGATCTGAGCAACACTGATCCGCTTGGAAGGGTCAACCACCAGCATCTTACGAATCAGATTTTCACAGTCTGGACAAGGAGATAAGGAGGCTTCGGTCAAAAATGTTTTTGTTGTTGTAGTTTTTTATTGATGCTGCAGCATTGTACATGAACAGAGGGAGTGTAGAGCTGTACCTTGTGACATGAAGAATGGTATTCTGAATCGGCCCTCTGTCACTCTTTGTTTCAGAGCTGGAAGACTGTCCCCATCAAAGGGCAGGGACCCACACACCAGCACATACAGAACCACACCTAGACTCTGTGAAAGACAAAAATTTGGAGCATGTATTAAACTAGATATTATATTATATTATATTATATTATTCAGTATGCAGATAGGTGTAAGCTAGAAGAAGAGTTTCTATTTAGAAGGCAAATAATATGACAACATCATTGCTATTGGTTACTTTATAAATGCTGAACAGAGATTTGGTTTTCAAGCACTGTAAAGTATACCTTACAAGTATACTTTTATAATTTCATAATTCTAATTATATTATTATAATTTCATATTCAACAGCTGCGTAAGACATCAGGTGTAAATCAGAATGATGAACTTACCCAAATGTCTAACTGTGGCCCCTCATACTCCTTCCCCTCAAAGACCTCTGGGGCAGCATATGGCGGGCTTCCACACCACGTGGAGAGAGGCTCCCCGGCATTGTAGAAGTTTCCAAATCCAAAGTCTGGAAGAAACAGAACTGAAGTGAGTTCTTTGTTGATGAAAAGACTGATTGAGTAATTTAGTAAAATTTAGTAAAACTTAGTAAAATTGCTTCAGAATGGTGTAAATTCCTGAAATTAAATTATATAATGAATGTTGGTACAAAGAAGCAGACTAGTTTAATTACTTAACTGTATTTCTGATCCTATCTGTGAATACGGCAATTACTTTCTGTTTAAGACACTCAAAGTCTGGCACTGGGAAGGGTTTATGAGCAGGGCACATCAATATGTGAACCCTTAAAAGCTTATTTTCTGTGCTCACCTGCCAGCTTGATGTTCATGTTGGCATCTAGCAGCAGGTTTTCAGTTTTGAGGTCTCTGTGGACTATGTGGTGCCGGTGGCAGTAGTCCACCGCTGTCAGAATCTGCCAAAACTTCTTACGAGCCTCGTTTTCACTCATCCTTCCATTGGACGTCAGATAGTCTGTAAAGAACAGGAAGGCTTAGGAAGGGAGGAGTCATCGCCTTAAAAACACGATATAAAGACATAACCAAGCCTACGGTTTATCTGGGGAGCCAGCCATTGTTATTTTTTAAAGGCTGAGTATATGACAGGTGAAGAGACAGATATGTTATATATGTGTTTAAATCCCTAGGTGGTGAGGACAAGCAGAGGTACAGCAGCTTATCCCGTTTACACAGTTACATAAAGCTTGAAAATCCAACACCTGTCTCGCTCTGTGCTCACTCACTGACTCACTGCTCTGACGGCAGTGTTGATCTAAATAATTCTTTCCCCGTCAGACCTCATTATCCACAACAACTGGACAAGAGGTTTTGGGAGAGACGCAGGCGTCAAAAACAATAGACGCCCTTCAATCTTTTCACAGATTACTTAGTCATTCATTTACAAAAGTGTTTCCACTTACCAAACATTTCTCCATTTTTTGCATACTCTGTCACGATGTACAGCATGTCTTTGGTCTCCATGACCTGTAAAGACAAAAACATCATAGAATTATACAAAAGTTGTGAACACTAGCATTCAAATTAATATTATTAATGAATCATCATCACCATTTTTACTACTACACATTATTATTATCACGTTTTGCTAGTTCTTTTAATATTTTGTAGTAGAATTTTTAAAGTTAATAATATACACTTTCTCTATGCATTCATACAAATTGTTAACAGTTGGACATGTTCATGGACATTTCATGCATCAACAGCCCAACTATATGATCTCAACTTCCCTTTCAAACCAAATTTCCTCTTTCTGTCAACATTTTTTCAGTTCTTGTCATTCATACAGGACAGGTTAGTTTGTAATGACATGCACCATTGCATGAAAGTGTAGTAAAGCATTTCCTGAATGCCCTGAGCACATACACATACACATACACACGTCTGATCCATCACTGCTACTGAAGCAGCTAATGACGACTGAAACTTTATCTTCACCAACCAGTTTCTTATGAACCATAGAACATGTTGACATATAAGACCTAGTTTGAGCACAAAGACATGCAGTGACACAAAAGGAACAGCAGTTCAACCACTAATGGTGAAAAAATCATAAAAGAGAGGGTGTATGACGTCCTCACCCTTTACAAGAATGTCACGTAAGTTCCTGGGAGAGGCCTGAGGGAGAAACACTAAACGCATGTTGCGCTACCAGAAAGAGCTGCACAACAGGTTCTGTGCTGTCCTCTTTTTCTATCACTGAGAAACCTGTGTAATCATCCATACACAGGCTCAGATACTCGATACTTCAGGCTAGTGCGCAACACGACGTGTAATGACCCACATAGTCAGGCTGTGCAACAGCAGGAAAAGGGTCTTTATCTCCAGATAAACCAAACGTCCAAAGAGTTCAGCCTTTAATGTCAATCCAGAGGTGCCAATGATGTCATAGCTTCCTTAGAAACCCCGGCCTGTTTGTCCCACAGAGACGTCTCCCTCAGTCACTACAGCAGAGGGAGATGAGTGAAGGAAACTATTGATAGAGAGTGTCTGATGTGAACGAGAAGCTAAAGGCAATAAAAGGACTGTTTGTACAAGAAGCAAGAGAACGGAAACAGTTTATCATGAGGGGTCATGGGTCACTAGTTCCACATTTTTCATCTCAAAGGGTTTCTCCTTTAAATAAACAGGGCTTTAGTTATGAAAAGAGAGGTAAATTTCAGATTATCTGACACCAAAATGAGCTGAAAATCCAGGACGCTTTCGTAAAGGATTCTTACTGATATTGCAGTCAGCAGCTCATATATTGAATGAAATTAAGATATGTTTTAATTAATTAATATGTAAGAAAGGAAAGGCACATCAAGCTCATATCAAACTACAAACACTACTGCTCAGTTCCCAAACCTTCCACCTCAACAAATGTGAGGGGTCAGATCCATATCAGTGAGCTGAGATGTTATTCCCAAGGATTTTAGGTTCTCGCAACCTCAGATCTCCGGTATAATCCGTAAAATGCTAATCTGAACAAAACGAACTGAAATGGTACAGGCTACGAGAGCAAGAATGTGCTGACGCTTTAGCACCCTGCCACTGTTTACATGAGTGTGTGAGCCAAACTATGGTGACAAAACAAGCCCAGGGATTAAATCAGATTGTACTTCTTAAAGATTTTTCCTCATTAAAGACAGCTAGCTTCACGTGACTCTGCAGACACATTGCACTTGGTTGGAGATTTAGATCCTGTATCCTTATGTCTTTGCTTATCTGTCTCTCAGTCCCAGCCAAAACCACACATTTTGGACACAGATTACTCCAATATAATTATATTTTAAAAACAATGTGATCTAAAATCCAACAAATCACTTCAAAACAGTTCTTACTTTAAGGATTTATTTCTTTTTCTAATCTTCCTATTTTTTTTTTTCTGTGTAACTTAATGTAATAATTTTTTCTGTCATATATATTTTTAATTCAATAAAACAAGGTTTAGGTGATCTGACGGTATTTTGCAGTGTAATGCAGTGTAAACATATTTAACAGTGTAATGCAGTGTAAACATATTTAACAGTGTAATGCAGTGAATAGTTGCTATGCAGAAGCTGTATGCAAGCGAGAAAGTAACTTCAGTCTATTTATACTTTGCATGATAACCAGATGTACTTCCAGGGAAGTACACCTCACCATATGCCTGACCAACACTTAGACAACATTAAACCAGCATGCTAAAATACACAACACTCCCTCAGTTTAACTGACATTAATCCAGGGATTTCATCAGGCTAGTCTTTGTAATTATAACATCATTATTAGCTTTGCAAATCATATAACTTACCTGATAGAGCTTTATTATGTGAGGGTGATTTAGCAGCTTCATGATCTGAACCTCCCTGTAGATTTTCTCCAAGTTGGCAGAGTTCAGTCTTGTTTTATCAATTATTTTAATTGCAACCTGCATGAAAATGCAATAAAATGCACTTTGTTTATGCAGAAAATAATGTACATTATTATTATTATTATTATTATTGACCGATTTGAAGGAATAAAACATTGCATATAATATTGAGGCATTGCATGATGCAGGAGTCTTACCTGTGTTTTCGTTACTTTGTGTCTGGCCAGTTTCACCACAGCAAAGTTTCCCTTGCCGAGGGTTCTGATGATCTCATAGAAGCCGACCTGCAGAGGCCTGGCCTGGGCACAACTCGACTGAGAGCCCGTGCTGCTGTCCGTCATTATAACCATGATGCCGGGTTTGTGTGTGCCTAAGCGCAGCGATAACTATTTTATCTGCAATAAACAATGAAGAGTAACCATTATAAATGTGCTATAATAATACTGAACTGTAGAGACAAATTTACAGTTATTATTATTAATTATTATTATTATTATTATTATTCGTTAGCGATTATTCTTACACATGCAATCCTAACAGAACCTCCACAAAGCAGTCTATGAGTGCTTCATAAACCAATAAATCAAATCCCCTAATAACATTTCATATTTAATATTCACTGATATATAACACATTTTCAGCTCACTTAAAGGCAAGTTAATTTAATTGAAACAGTCATTCAAATTTTACAATTCTATCAACTTAAAACTATTCCCACAGTATAGGCTAACAAGTAAAAGCAGAGAACAACGTTCATAAATGTCCTTGAAATTCTGTGAGAAATGTCAAATAAATAAAAACAACAAAACAACTAGCTATATAATGACTATAAATGTTTATATCTGTTAGACATTAATTTTACACAAGCACGTCATGTGAAAGAAACAAAACCGAAAATACGCTTACCTTTTAACACATGAATAAAATCCACCTCCTTCCACAGTACAGATGTTTTTTAAGTCTGCATTTACAATTCATTCCTTATGCAAACTTTGAGGGGAAAATATGTTTGGTTTTTTATTCTGTCTTGATAATAGTTCCTATGTACAACGATATACACTTTTACGGAGCGCGCTACTATGTACAAGGTGCCGCTCCGGCCACTGAGGCTCCACTCTACAGCAGCTCTGCTGGCATGAGACAAATGCTACAGGCTCATGGTGTGATGAGGGACTCCGCCTCCTCCCCCTCTTGCCATAACAAACTGATACCCGCCTCATTAACGTCATACTCGCGTCAGAGCTCGGAGCGGGGCGCGAGGCCGGGCGAGCGCACAAGGCAGAAGTTGCCGAGCAACTGTGCGGGTTCGTCGTACGGTGACGCCAGTGCTGATGGAGGGGTTGCTTGGAGATGAGGACGATGACGCCAGTGGCAGAGATGTGTCGCCGCTCTCAAGCTGTTAGTGTTATGTGGAGGCTCAGAGTCTGCTCCACCTGCTGGAAGGCATGCATACTCCGCGCGCTCTCTCACAGCTGTCAACTTGCTTGACATGCTTGTGTTATTTGAAGAATACAAAGAATGAATTATGATTCTCGTGTGTGGACGCAAATGAGAATGCATGTTTGTTTTGGAGCGATGGGGTAGCCTGCATCTGTGATCACCGTATACATTAATCTTCCCCCATCCCCCCTTATATTTTTCCACATAAAGAGATATTTAAATCTGGAATTTGTGGAATTCCTCACGGCAACTAATTTAGTTCACATTTATTTTGCCTTTTTAAAAGGGGGTTTTGATCAATTTCTTCCTATGATGTAGCATAATAAAATGCAGGCTGCTGCAGCAGTATTTGCCCCAACATGTAGGCTATTAAAACTCTACTTTACATACGTGGGTCTAATGTAGTTGTTTTTCACTTTTTGTCTGTTATCTACATAGCTTGCATATACACATACATACATACATATAGTCTAAATGTTATGTTCAGATGGATATTTAGTAAGAAAGTAAATAGCCAGCTGCAATTTAGCAAATGCTTTTATCCATAGTGATTTAATATACTTAAAACAGTGACAGTCAGCCTGGAGCAACCTGAGGCAAAAACCTGTTCAGTTACATTCAGTTCAGTTAGCTTTTATATTTTATATTTTGATTTGCTTGCAGCATTTACACAACAGTACAAACCCCCCAACATTTTAAAAGCTGAACAACTTACCTAGGCATGCATACACATCTAATTTATTTTAGAAATGTGTTTTCATTGACAAAAGCAGCGTTATAAAGAATATTATGCATATTCTTGCATCTATAAGCAGTCTATGGTGGTAAGTTGGCTATATGCATTTTATATTTCATGTCGTATATTTCTAAATATTATATTTTGCCATTACTAATACTGTATAAAGTATTTTACAGCCACAAATATGTGGACAAACAGGTTTTCAGCTACACCGATTTCTAAGAGTTGCATAATATCAGTTTTATCATGACAACTCTCAGAAGAATTTTAGTATGGTAATGGATATGACAATGTAAATGTGTATTGATCTTGGCAGAATAGATCTGCTATGCTGCTTCTGTTATTGCTGCTGCTGCAGAGCAAATACAGGGACTTGCTACTGCCAATACAAACACAGATATGCTGCTGTGAGCATGTAAGGCACAATGCTGCTGCACAAATAGCAATTACCAGTAGCAGATCTATATAGCTATATAGCTATAGCTGCAAACTGCTATAGCAAACGCTAACCAGCTATTTCAATGTTGAGCAGCAAGCTCACTGGCTGCAGATGTGACAGGAACCAATCAGCTTGTGTCATGTAGTAAACAATGTAAATGTCATCATTTAACCCTTTGACACATACGATCACACTGGTATGATCAGTCTTGGCTGGTCTCTGGAGCGTACGATCACACCGGTGTGATTAGAATGTTCAGTGCGTCACGTGATCAACTGGCAAATTCAAATGTGCTTTCGCGCAATTCAGAGACAGACGTACTCAGCGCTTTTTTATCACAAAATATGTTTTCAACCACATATTATTTCATTTAGGTTTCAGACATTTAAATACACGAGTAGTAACAAAACAATACATTTAGAGTTTGTAAAATACACACTGATGTCTATGGAAGTGACAATAATAATCATTTCCATTATAATTAGACGACGAGTATTATTCATGTCAAATACATATTGTGTAAGTAACTTTAAAGTTTACTCTATTCTTCTCCCAGTTCACCTGCCACTTACTCTCATGTATTTCGGGAGTGGATGAATTTTCGCGTTGTAAATCTACCAGATCCGATTCTCTGAACTGTTTCACAAACAAACCTGGCGGCGCCCATCTCACATATAGCCAAAGTCCATTTAAGACAAGTCATTTCACCTGGTGGCCATCTTTGAAACGCCTCTCGGGCACGCAAGACAGCTCCTATCTCTTTGAATGGGGAAACATCAAATTCATCAAAAACATGAAAACTGTTTGCCAAGCTTTCGATTTTGTTTCTAAACGCTCGAATCATGACAAAAAAACCTGTATTTTTCAGGCTGGATTAAGCTAATGCGCATGCACAGTCCTAATGTGCGCGTCTCTTGTATCTCATTTTGGAGGCATGCGTCTGACTGTTTCTATGCTTTTCACTCTGTACATGCTACCCTTAGGAGATATCATCAGGAAGCATGGCGTTAGTTTTCACTGTTACGCTGATGATACTCAGCTCTATATTTCTTCACGCCCTGACGAAACTTACCAATTCACAAAATTAACGGAATGCATAGCTGATATAAAAAATTGGATGACCAGTAATTTCCTACTACTAAATTCAGAAAAAACAGATATTCTAATTTTTGGACCAAAAACTTCCTCACATAATAACCTAGAATACTGTCTAACACTTGATGGCTGCTCTGTTAAGTCTTCGTCGTCAGTTAGGAACCTGGGTGTGTTCTTTGATACCAATCTTTCATTTGAAGACCATGTTTCTAGCATCTGTAAAACCGCATTCTTCCATCTTAAAAATATATCTAAATTATGACATATGCTCTCGATGACAAATGCGGAACAGTTAGTTCATGCGTTCATGACCTCAAGGCTAGATTACTGTAACGCTTTACTGGGTGGTTGTTCTGCTCGCCTGATAAATAAACTACAGCTCGTACAAAATGCAGCAGCTAGAGTTCTTACTAGAACTAGGAAGTATGACCATATTAGCCCGGTTCTGTCAACACTGCATTGGCTTCCTGTTAAACATCGTATAGATTTTAAAATCTTGCTAATTACCTACAAAGCACTAAATGGTTTAGCTCCCCAGTACCTGAGCGAGCTCTTAATGCATTATAGTCCTTCGCGTCTATTACGATCTCAGAATTCAGGCCAGCTAATAATACCTAGAATATCAAAATCAACTGCAGGTGGTAGATCCTTCTCCTATTTGGCACCTAAACTCTGGAACAATCTTCCTAGCATTGTTCGGGAAGCAGACACACTCTGTCAGTTTAAATCTAAACTAAAAACACATCTCTTTAACCTGGCATACACATAACACATTATCAATTTATATTTTCAAATCCGTTAAAGGATTATTAGGCTGCATAAATTAGGTCAGCCGGAACCGGGAACACTTCCAATAACACCAGATGTACTCATTACATCAGAAGAAGAATGGCATCTACGCTAATATTAGTCTTTCTGTTTATCCCGAGGTTTACCGTAGTCAGCCGGATCCGGTCCGTATCCAGGTGAGATCGAGGACCTGCGCCTTGACACAACCACAACGCACCCCTGAAGTATCAGCAGAGATTGAGTCAACTAGATCATCCACTATGAAGGCCTCATCAACATGACAACCTGTGGCGCATCTCCTCAACAACCATCCATACCGGTGTGATGAATACGATCCTCAACTGGATGGAACTGAATTAAATACTTTGAATGTTGCGATCCTATCTGACTTATGATAGCAACCTGAGTTGTAACAAAGCACTTTTTGCCAGAGGAGAACTGGCCCCCCGACTAAGCCTGGTTTCTCCCAAGGTTTTTTCTCCATTTTAACACCTGTTTGCCACCTGATGTCACCTGTTGGAGTTTGGGTTCCTTGCCACTGTCGCCTTTGGCTTGCTTAGTTGGGGACACTTGACAATTGATATTTGATACTCCACAGTGCTTTGATCTACCTGCATTGACACTATTCTTTAAGAGCTGCTGTGCAGCCAAAATAATGTACCAGTTATCACTGTAAAGCTGCTTTGACACAATCTACATTGTAAAAAGCGCTATATAAATAAAGGTGACTTGACTTGACTATAGGAACCTGAGCTTCTAACGGCCGGTGCAGTGACGTGATGACTTTACCAATCCGCGATTGGCTCTCATTTAGAAGGCGGGACTTATTCTGCCATATTGCACATTGCACTTTCTCCCATTCAAAACAATACGAGTGATGCATCTTGTGTTATTCTATAGTCTTTGATATAGCTCATTATAAAGGTGTTTAAACAACAAAACACATCCACTTTCACATATTTGACAATAGGAATATCAGATATTTCATGCTATAGAAATTTGTGAATATTTTGAATAAATTGGCTGCGGTGTGTCACATGATAAGCAATGACGCGTCACCATGGAAACAATAAAGCGAAACGTTCTAAATAACGGTCGTCTTTAAAAACTGGGGGGTCAGCCAGAATATTTTAAACTTGCGTGTGAAAGGGTTAAGGACCCATTAGTCTGCGCCATCTAGAGTTTCATGACAGAACTTGGTATGTATACAGCCATAAAATGGTACTTGATGTTAATCCCAATGTTTTTGAAATTATATTTAAAAGATTATTTTCAAGAAATAGATGCAAATATGAATATACACATTTAAACCTGCAGTGACTGTAATGCACAATTTGGTTCTTAGAAAACACCACTTACAGGGTTTAAGATTCGAGTCTCCTTCTCAAAGTCAAGGTTGTGAGTCATATGTTCTGCAGCTCAACAAGAGAGGGAGGGGTGCATCATTCATTGTGCATGCACAGCGCCGATCTATATGACAATGTTGAATGTCCACAGAGACCATATACCGCATTGGCATTATCATTTCTCAGCGATCTTACACGTGCACACAAATATATGCACACACAAGCATTTGCTTGCAAACCTCTCCCTGCGGACACACAATCTCATTCATGCATACACACGCATACACACACACACACACACACACACACACACACTCACACACACACACACACACACCAGTGCATAGATTTATGCCTGAGGCTTCCCCACAGAGAACTTTAATGGCTGATACAGATAAAGATCTACTGGTAATTGGTGCATCAACACTGAAACAGACAGAATATGATGGTAGCAATACATCACATTACATAGATGACAGTTGGAGCAACAGGATCATAAAACACATACTTATTTGTCATGGAATAAAATGGAATTATCATCAGGTGTAATGTTTTACTTTCTGTGACCTCAACTCATCTGTCAAACAGATGATGAAGATTATCTTCCAGAAAAAAAAGTATGTTTCAGATTAAGGGCATTCAAGCAGCTCCATAATTCATAGATCAGACATTACTGCTTCCAGTTTTTCAAAAAATGACAGCAGATTCTTTCCTAATAGTGTCTCTTACGCAAAAGAAGTCTTTTTTTAATCAATTAATGTCATCTCCTTATTTGTCACATATTTTTGTGCAATATTTGGTCTGGCGATATCTTAGTTGCTATCTGCAAATACACGAATTGCAGGCTGGTTTGTTGCGGAAACCACCTAAATTTAATTTTTCATACAAGGCCAAGGTTGGAGACTTCTCTTGGTTTTAATATCTCTGAAAAGAAAACCCCAAATAGTAACTTCATATGGTGACATTAATGAGGGGTCTCCCTCAAAGGCAGACGACCTTTCAGAAACAGAGGACACGCCGCCCATGTAAAAGTCTCTGGAGGAGTTTCTTGGTGTTGGTGGTGAGACATTTAACACATTCAACAACACACAAACTTTTCCGCTCCGTTTCTAGTAGTGTCAAAAAGTTTTCTGAGTCATGGTGGAAATAGACTGAGAGAATAAACAAACAAGACACTGGACAACTGCAGAAATGCCAGAGCATCACTAGAAGAATAGGAAAAGGGGAATGTGGTAGAAACGGTTGATGGGGGAGGCAAATCAACACAATACCTCCTCCACAAACAGAGGAAGAGAGGTGAAAAAAAGCAGGTCATCCCACGCTGCTGGTTAATCTTTGCTCAGCTGGAGGAATGCAAACACAATGCAAAGAAATCAGCTGACTCAAATGTCATATACTTTTACCTGACTGTACCCAAAGCATCAATGCTGCACAGCCCTAAAGGTCACATGCTAGCAGTCGAGCTCGGCCGGACCGCACTTACCGCAGCACACGGTTTGCATTGCAGATGACTTTAACCCAACCTTTTTGCATATCTCTCTGCTTTGAATATAATCTTACTTTGATATGATCCTGTTTGTTATGCAAGCTATCACATGATGCCACCTGGGCTCTTCTCTACACTCTCTTAACCTTGAGTGATTTAATCCTAACAGACATTTGGGTCATTGCAGTTATTATATCAATTCTCAAATGAGACTTTCCGAGAAACTGTGCCCATGTCAGACTGAAATGCCATTTGCAAACCATTTTGATTCCATAATCTGACATCTAACACTGCACCAAATGAAAGGAATTTAAAATACGCAATGAGATGCATTATTGAGTTAAAGAACAGGAAAATATTCATGAGCCCTCAGTCTTAGCATAAAACACAAATCATTATATTTGAATAAAACTAATTAAAGCTGCAGTCCATAAGTTTTACCTCTTTGTTGGCATGTCTGTTTGAACCCTGAAATTACAATTTTTGCGGAATTATTATCTTTATGTGGTTGTGCATCGGTACGGCTCCTCAGCGTGGCTGAATCTAATTTATGTGTGGGTTGTCTATCAACGCACACGATGATTGTCATTTTAAATGTACAGGATTGCAGTTTAATTGCAAACCGAATTCCGGAAATGTTGAGACGTTTTTTAAATTTGAATAAAATGAAAACTAAAACACTTTCAAACCATATGCTTCAGTTGTTTCGATATCCCTCCACCTCCCCAACTCCACCACATAATTTAGGCATCTATCGTATTCCTCTTCCAGGCATTAGTAGTCGCTGGGGGGTATATCCAAGCTCGAGTTGAAGCTGCTTCCTCGAGCCCCTCCACAGCGGACAGCAAGCCAAATATGCTTAACCTTATTAGCTTAAAGATTCTATGAGGAAACAAACTCGTGAAACATGTTATGTTATCAATGTTCTATTGTGAATAAAATATTGGCTCATATGATTTTGAAAGTCTTTTAGTTTTCATTTTATTCAAATTTAAAAAAAAGTCCCGACATTTCTGGAATTCGGGTTGTATTCTAGCTGCTGTAAGAAGAGGCTACACATGATCCACCACCTGCTGCATCCACACATACACACGATATAGCCTGCTAGCCGGAACTCCTGTATGTATACAGACATGACATAATGACGCAAAGACGAACGGCAGAAGCTCATATATTTCCGCGAAATCCTACCAGTACCAATTATAAAACATTATTACAAGCTTGCCATTGTGAATAAGATAATGAGATCGTTTTGAACACTGGCTGGTTATGTACTTGCTCAAAAATTTATTTGGGATCATTTTTAACCAAAAAAGTTACAGACTGCAGCTTTAACTAATATATTACACTTTAAAGTGCCTCCACTGCTGAAATAATGCACATAAAAATATTTTGGCACAATATATTCATACTATTGTCAGTAGTTTTAAGAGAAAATATTAATGGACCATCAATTGTCAGGTGATTTAAGTTTATTTAGTGAGGGCAACTTTTTTTATGACTACAGCTAAAATTGGAAAACAGAAAAACAACAAAACAGGAGAATAAGGTAATAGTTAATTAGTCAAACTAATGTAAAATGATAAAATATGTTTATCAGAGTGATGGTTATAGATGTACTATATTGTGTATAATTCATCTTGACTTTCGTCATTTTCATTTTCAGTTATTTCAGTTTATTTCAGTTATTAGGAAGATTAGACCCTTCCTATTGGAGCATTCCACACAGATTCTTGTCCAAGCTCTTGTTCTATCTAGATTGGACTATTGTAATGCTCTCTTGGCAGGCCTTCCAGCATGCACTGTCAAGCCCTTACAACGGATCCAAAATGCTGCAGCAAGACTGGTCTTTAACGAACCAAAGAGAGCGCATGTCACACCTCTCTTCATTAGTTTGCATTGGCTGCCAATAGCTGCTCGCATCCAATTCAAGGCTCTGATGTTTGCCTACAGAACAACCACTGGCTCTGCACCACCATACCTAAACTCACTACTTCAGACTTATGCGCCCTCCAGAAGTTTGCGTTCTGCAAGTGAACGGCGTCTTGTGGTGCCATCCCAAGGGGGCACAAAATCACTCTCACGGACCCTCTCCTGGTCTGTTCCTGGTTGGTGGAATGACCTGCCACGCTCTATCCGAACAGCTGAGTCTTTAGCCATTTTCAAAAAACTGCTAAAGACATATCTTTTTTGTCAACACTTGACCCAGTAATATAGCACTTTTTATTTATATTTTACTCTTTCTTTTTCAACTTTCTATTTTTTCTCCATCTATTTGTGTATTTATTAAAAAAAAAAAAAAAACCTTGCTACAAGCACTTTACTGATGAAACTGTGACTTGACACGGCACTTACGTACTGTTTTTGGATTGTACTCATGTTGATTTGACTGCTTCTACTACTCTCATTTGTAAGTCGCTTTGGAGAAAAGCGTCAGCTAAATGACTAAATGTAAAATGACTAAATGTTATTTCTGCTCATGAAAAGTGGACAGGTTTTTTTTGGATGACAGATCGATACCTAAAATTAAAGAAAAAAAGAAAAAAAAAAATATATATCAATAAATAAGAAATGAAATCTCATGGTTTAAGCAAAGAAGATCATCTCATTTTGTATGCAATTATTCTGAGGTGTTCTGTATGAATGCCACAAAGATAAGGAAAAGAAATGTGTCTTTCTAATAAATTTAAATAAACTCTACATGTATAAAAGGTGCATTGAAAAAATCCTCAATAACAAACGTAAATACACACACAGATGTCTCCTAAATGGAAAGGCTATTGGCATGGGCAATGATTCATAGTACAACTGGCAGTTTCCTTGTGACGTCATTGTGAAAATTATGGTCCAAGAGAATGTGTGGATGCGCATGTTTACTGGAGAGAGAAAGAAGCCTGAATAAAGCGGTCTGTGACAAAAGGCTGTGTAGTGGTTTCACTAATCTTATTAACTTACTTCAGTTGTCTAAAAAGTGTTTCAGCTGTGAACTGTTGATGATTAACCACCTAAGGCCATACTACTCCATATTGCTTTGCAAACATCTCACGCAATCAAAACACAAATGTTGGCATTCAAAACAATCACTGTTTACTCAAAGCCATAGAATTAGCATTCTGTCCCAGTACATTGTCATATCATTACCCAGCTACGCCCTATTTACCTTCACTTTTTTGTGTCACAAAATAATGAAAGGCTTTCATGTTCACTTTTCATAACTGCATAATAAACATGCATGGCATAATTTGTAAATTTTTCAAATGTTAATGTTTGTGAAACTAATGCCATCACATCTGCTTCTGAAAGCTACATTTCACTGTACCACCCCACTGTTTGCAAATTCCTTGTTCTCGTACGTCATTTGTCACCTCAGCATGATAAATTACACCCACATTCTGCTGCTAATCTACAGAGCATAAACATGTTTAAAGTCTTATCATACCAAAACTTTAGAAACTATGTTAGGTGTGGCAAAATATCACAAGCTTTTGGTTAGCACATGGCATTAACTCTTTCCCCGCCATTGGCAAAATATTCACTGTTATGTGGTATGACGCATCTTCTGAAAGAGTAGACGAAAACACAGACAAAAAAGGAACAGAAACAAGTGATAAAAGCACTGCTTATGCACATTGTAAAAAACAAAACAAAAAAACAACAACATAAAAACGTAACTTTTTGTTTAAAATTTTGCCTTTTTTATAAAACAGACACATTAAAAGTGTTTATAGTAAAAGAATGCATGAAGCTAGAATAAAACTTTTTTAAGCAGAGGCACTGTTCTTTCTTTTGATATATTGCATGTTCAGATATTCATACAACAAAATATTCTGGAGGCCATTCAATTTTGGTGAAAATTATAAAAAATGCTGGCAACTTAAAAAATAATATAATGATGGGTTAGAAAAAAATTCACTTGAAATCAGGGTTTGCGATGGAAATTACCACAGATTTTTGTGTTTTTAGGAAATACCACCACAGCAACCACCATTGTTAACCTTACATAGTCATACTGAAATACAACTCCCACTGAATTACACTCTTCTTAGCCCACATTAGCTATTGATGTCAGAATACTTAATTGTTTTCTCTGTTATCATCATCTTCATTGTCATGTAATGTGTAACCACTGTATATTATTATGGAATATGTCCAAATGTTTAATTTCAAGACAAGTTGAGTCTTTCCTGTTGTCTCTCATAAAGACAATCCAGAATAGAACTGTTGCCCACTCAGATTTACTGTATGGCTAAATGTGTTTAAACACTGTTCAGGTCAATTAAGTGACATTTCTAATGTTACGAAAGATCTCTATTTCAAATACATTTCTATTTCACACTTTCCACAAAAATATTAAGCAGCACAACTGTTTTTAACAATGATAATAATATGTAATGTTTCTTGAGCAGAAGATCAGCATATTAGAATGATTTCTGAAGGATCATGTGACACTGAAGACTGGAGTAATGATGCTGAAAATTCAACTTTGACATTATAGAAATAAATTAATTTTTAAAAATATATTCAAATATAAAAGGTATTTTGAATTGTAATAATTTTTCCACAATATTACTTTTTAACTGTATTTTTTTATCAAATAAAGCAGCCTTTGTGAGCATATGGCCGTGTGTTCAGCGGGTAACGCTGAATGCTGAACGTTTTTTTTTTTTTCAGTTTAGACGCTTTGTTGCTATGATACAGAATATCCACGGCACTATTACTTGCAACTGATTTTGCAGGTAATTTGTTTCAGACTAAAAATGCCAACACAATGTAAAGTACTTGCTATGTATGTTCGGAGACCCGCCCCTTCTCCACTCTGATTGGACGGCTGGCTAAAAAGTGACAGTGAGTGCAGCGTTTTACTCAAAGTTTAACATTCTTCTTCTCGAGGCGACCGGTAAAAAACACAGGGTGCAAAAAAGACACTCAGCGTCTTGTTACGCTCCTGGCATTTAAAAAACGCGCCGCTTCCATTGAAAACAATTGGAAAAGTATGCTAGCCGCTGGAAAAAACGCTTTGGTGGACACACGGCCTAAAAGACTAAACATTAAAGACCCTGTACTTTTAAGCTCTATTGTATCTAACTAATTTGAACCAAACCAAACTTTTATCGGTCACATTTCAGCCAGACATTTCCTGTCCAAGTGCGCATTTTTGGCCTGAATAAGCTGCAAAGTAGACCAGACTTCATGGCAATAGTCAAAAATGTCTCTACGTGCAAATAGGCTCTTGTTAAAGTGCTGTTGTGATCCAAAACTATTGTGGGGATGATGAAGAGAGAGAAGAGGGGAGGAGAGAGAGAATAGAGAAGCTTTTCTTCTTTGACTGATTATTGACTTTGTTTTCCCACTGTCTGTTGATTTTGGCAGCTATATCCCCACCTCGTGAGTTTGGACGTCAAAGCATAATTTTCAAAGAAGTCTTTTTATGAACAACAGTACTGACTATTTGGAGCTTCTGTCCTCAGAACTGAACGTAATGAAACGTTAATGAAACACATCATACACATGCACACAAACAAACACAGACAAAGGAAGTGCATGTTTGGAAGAGGGTACATTATGTTGCTGATTGCCTGTTTGGCTAATGGGTCAGAGTTCAAAGTTCATAAAGCAAAGCAGTGCTGGCATCTGCAGGGTATGTCAGGCAAACATACGGTCATTTCCCGTAACTCAATAATCTCTGCTGTGTTAATCAATGAGCCATCAGCTAAATGAGAGGCAGCTCCAAATATTTATGGATTACCCTCTCAATGAATCAATACCTTGACGTATATTTCAAGCTATGCTGACAGAACATTTAATGCTTCCTTGCTGTAATTTTTACCTAAAATCGCTAATTGTATTTCGTTTTTGTGATCTGAAAACATTTGAAAAACGTGTTCTGCTGTGTTAAATATAACATTAAGAAGATTATGTTCTACAGATGAGTAACGCATGTTTGCGGTAGGCAGTGCAGGGTCAATAAATCACAGACAGGGTTGGCCGAATGGGACTGGTGGCCAATGTTAGGGACTGGAGTAACCAATTAAAAGTAACGATGCTGCTAATTTTTCAGTAGCGTGACAATAGTTCAGCTGTTTTCATGCAAGTGCAGCTTTTCTAGTAACAAGCATCGTGACACATTTGCCACATTGTGGCTTACCAGATGAGAAAATTGAGATAATAAGCCTTCCTAAAACGTCCTGTCTAACACATGGCGCATTAGGCAGTTGGTTTCATTTAGTGAATCAGTTTGTTTAAATGATTCATCTGAATGAACTGGTTCTCTTCCTTTTTTTACATTGTGCTTTTATTGGTTAGCAATATATAAAAATGTTAATTGCAATAATTTTACAATACAATATTTAGTCAGTCACTTTTGTTTTCTCATCATCATATCTAATGTTCGATAAATTCTGATGTTTTCTAGGTTTAATGGTGATAGTTGGTGTAATTTATTCTGTTCAAATGCTGTTTTATGTTGTTAAATTAAATGGGATCCTTATTGTTTTTGTAGAAAGCAAATAAATAAATAATAGTTTGTAATGTACACTATTGTTTAGTAAAGTCAGTAAAGTGACAAAAGATTTCTATTTCAAATAAATTCTGTTCTTTTTAACTTTCTATTCATCAAAGAGTCCTGGGAAAAAAAAAGTATCACCGTTTTCACTAAAATATGAAACAGCATGACTGGTTTCAGAATTGATAATAATAAGAAGTTATTCTTAAGCAAATCTGTATATTAGAATGATTTTTGAAGGATCATGTGACATTGAAGACTTGAGTAATGATATGGCAAAAAGTAATGTTTGCCATAACAGGAATAAATTGTATTTTTAAATATATTAATATGTAAAACAATTATATTGAATTCTAATATTATTTCACGTTTTTACTGTATTTTTTGATGCAGCCTTGGTGGGCATAAGAGACTTCTTTCAAAAACAAAATCAGCCCCAAACGTTTAAACAGTTGTGCATCCAACTAGTTTGTAAAAAGAGTACCTTGACGGTAGTTAACTACTTAAAGGTGGACTCAGTAGAATTTCAAAAACACTGTTTGGAAGTTAGTTGGGCCGACACCAACAACAAAACCAATCAGCATTAGGGGCAGTGGTGGACAAAATACACAAATCAAGAACTTGAGTTCAGATACGTATCATAAAATATTACTCAAGTGAAAGTATTTAGTGCTCCTTTTCTATTTTACTTGAGTGAAAGTACAAAAGTACTTGATTTTTAATGTACTTAAGTAAAAAAGTACTAATTGATGAATATTTATTTTGTAATTTTATATAGGCCACTTATATAATTTTATATTATATATTTTATATAATCCTGTTGCTCAAAATAATTATGAATGATTATGAATTGTCAAAATCATGATCCCCCAGTTCTTGGCTAATTTTCAGTCAGACTTGTAAATTCATTCACTGGAGAGTCGCTCTGAACGGATCATTGAATTAATGACTCGAGAACAGCTGCAATATGATCAGTCCAATTCGCGAATGATTTGTGAACCGATTTAACAGGATGATTGAAAAGAATCAGTTTGTGCATGAATCGGACACCGCTTTTGCGTCTCTGACCATGTGACGATTTCTTTATTTTAAAATAAGGAGTAACGAAATGTATGAAATGTAGTGGAGTAAAAAGTGCGATCTTATGTTTTGGAATGTAGTGAAGTAAAAGTAAAAGTTGCTCAAACTAAAAATACTCGAGTAAAGTACAGATACTTGAAAAAACTTAACGAAGTAAAAATATATGTTACTGTCCACCACTGATTAGGGGACGTATGACAATTGAGGAGAGAACGAGCAAGTGGAAGATTTGAAGGAAAACTGCAGAAAGAGAGATGAGAAACAATACAAAAGAGTTCAAAAGAACATCACTGGAATGAAGGTTTATGACTGGGCAAGCGCTTTAGGACCCGCATTAATATTAGAAAAGCTTTCCAGCGCTGGAGAGAGCTAAGTGGGAAGGCCTGAAAACAGACACAGAGGCTGCTTTGATTCCGCTTCACATGTGAGTAACGCAGAGTTTTGATTGTCTGTAGCTGCTGTTTACGACTAACAACGATCGCTTTGTATTAACTCTTGTGAACTGTACATTCATTTTTACATTCCTTGTCATTTGTTTATCAACTGCACTTTATTTTTCGTGTAGCATTTTATTGCATGTCAGCTGTGATAAACAGACATCCATGCGTGTGAAACAGTGGCCAGATAGTGAGAGTTGTGCAGGTAAACCACTGCAAACTGACGACCGCTAGAGAATGCGTCATGCCAACAGCGATTGGGCCGGGGTTCGAGACCGACTCGGAGCAGGGTGGTTAGGATTGGAGTGTGAGTTTTGGAGGTGGAGCAATGAAGAGAGGGGTGGGTTTGTTTGGGTTGATTTTTTAAATATCAACAATGTCTAACAGCGTTGTTCAAAATCTACTTACCGTACCTTTAAACTACTGAGTATCCAATGCTATTTCACAACCAATTCGTACGGACTTAACGAGGTGGCTAATTCGTATAAATTCGTATGACCTCACTTCTACGAATTAATACGATTTGTCTAAACCCCAGTGATGGGTAGGTTTAGGGTGGGGTTAGGGGTAGGTCATTCGAATGAATTCATACAAATTTGGCAACTCATAAAATACATACGATTTAGCAAAAAACCTATGAATTCGTATGAGTGAGGTCATACGAATTCGTATGAATTAGCCACCTCGTAAAATACGTACGAATTGCCGTGAGATGGAGTATCTTGTAGCTGGTGACTGATGTCATGAAGCCCTACTAAAGGCAAGTCCACAAAAATCCTGGACATGTCAAGACATCAATCATGTCTTTTCTTAGAACTTATCTCTGAGTTTAGACAACAAACATTAAAGACTCTTTGAAACGCTCTACCACTAAACGGCTTACAAAGTTTCCTGTAAATATGGCAATGTCAATATAGGGCAATGATGAGGTATGCTCACAAGGCCAAAATGCATGTGATATTGTCACAGGGCAACTTTTACATCATTTCTAAGCAGCCCATTGCAAGATCCTGAGGAGGACACATGATTCAGAGATATGTCATCCCTTCTGATCAGAGGAGCAGCAAAACATTAGCAGTTTCTCAAACCAAATTCAATAGTCTATGAATCACCATACTTTGGTATTTGAGTCATAAAATGCACAACACTGTTGGAAGATTAGTCAACAGGAGCACGTTCACACCTGCTGAGGTGAGATGAGATGTACCTCACAGCCAGTATTAATAAGTGAGAAAGACTGTTAATTACCTGGCATGCCTTCACACGCATGGCTCATGTACATGTACAGTTCACGTTCCCAGCATCTCCCTCTCTCTCTCTCTCTCTCTCTCTCTCTCTCTCTCTCTTTCACTCTCTCTTATCTCCCCCCTCCTTTTTAGAGAAACGAATATGTTTGTTGAAATGCCTCTCTGCACAAAAGCAGTAAGTGCGTCATTGCTGGTAGGCAGTCCTTTGTCCCTAAGGAAAAAAGAGAGGCAGAGACACGGGTGATACAGAGAGTAAAAGGGGGAAAATTTTTGAAAATTAGGGAAAAAGCTAAAAAGGATTTAGAAACATGAAATATAGGAAAAAAGAGAAATAGAACAAGTAGAGAATGGAGTGAACGTAGAGAGATTGAGAAATAAAGAGATCAAAGATTTGGTTTTATTATGCTACTATTAGTACTTCCCAAAATCAGAATAAAATATGTAGAACTCTTTTTATAAAATCCTTAGTTTTATCTAATAAAGCACATTCAAAGCTGCTGTGATATTCAGATGAACACACAAGTAACATATTCTATATAAAAAGACCCAGTGATATTACTTATTTCCTCTGCTGATGTATTTCATATTAAAACAAGCTAGGCATTAATTAATCATTAATGTATGCCATGGCATGAATGAATCATATTACTTAAATACGACCTCACTCGTATTATATGTTTTTTGCTAAATTGTATGTATTTTACAAGTTGCCTACCCCTAACCCCACCCCTACACCTACCTGTCACTGGGGTTTAGATAAATTGTATGAATTTGTACGAGTGAGGTCATACGAATTTGTACAATTTAGCCACCTCGTAAAAAAAGCGAAGCGATGGGTTTTTGTAAGAAAAATATCCATATTTAAAACTTTACAAATTCAAATAACTAGCTTCCGGCTGACAGCCGTATGCAGAATGCACAAGTCTATTTGTGCCAACTGAGTAATCCTCTGAAGCGATGTATGATGACGCAGGATGTAGGAGTATCGTAAGCTTAGACGCCTCTCTTTGTTCAAACAAATAGGCCTCTGCAACAAATTTAAGCTCTTCTTCTCTTATATCGAAATCCTCCGACATTTCTCTTTAAAAATTGTCGTTTTAGACTTATAATCTATGACCGGTGATTTGTTTTGCTCTATCCTCTGCACCTCCGCATTCGACATTACGTTGTGCGTCAGGTCAAAGGATACTCTTCCGCCGCACATCGATTTGAATTTATAAAGTTTTAAATATGGATATTTTTTCATACAAAAATGCATCGCTTCACTTCAGAAGGCCTTTATTAACCCCCTGGAGCTGTATAGATTAAATTTTTTGATGGATGGATGCATTATTTTTGGCTTCAAAACGTGAAGCTATAAATGATCTGCTTATATATAAATATAAATTAATTTTATATTATTATATTATTATAATTAAATTAATTAAATGTATATATAAATATTAATTTATATTATTTCAAAATGAATTAGTATGGCCATAAATACAATTGATGAAGAATAATAATAAACAAATTATTATAATTATTATTTCTGTGAGCACAGATTTTGTGGCCTGCCCATTAGCCAGACAAATACACATAGACACAAGCACACACAGTGCAGTAATTATTGTAAACAGTACAGAATGAGTGACTGAGAGGCAGACAGAGAGAATGTGGGGGTGTGTATGTGAGAGAGAGAAAGAGAACATTCACAGGATGCTATTTCTATGAAATGAATGAATTGAATATGCAGGCCACTGGGTTTTGATTAAATGTGTAGGAGTAAATAACAGCAAAATAAATATGTCAGAGTAGACGGGGTGTCTCTCAGAGGCCCAGTGAGTCAACAGAAAGACGTATGAGAGGAGAGAAATGAGGTAGATGGCATATGAGCACAGTATATATAATAATAGCAGATGTCACATTACATACTGTGTGTGACAGAGAAAGTATGAAAAATCCAAAGCTAAATGCTCACTCTCCCACCTGGAAAGCATATCATGCACACACATAACAGACACACACGCACGCACGCACACACAGAGCAAAACCAGCCTTCAAGCAAGGTTAAACAAGAAGACAGCTGCTGCTGACAGAGCCACAGGTGTCCAGTTTTGTGATAGAGCTTCTTCTATCTCAGAAGCAAAAGGTCTGCTGTCTAGCTTTCTGGCAAACATGCACACACACACACACACACACACACACACACACAAAGCATCTGTTATTTTATTTCATTTTTGTTTTTTTTTTACTTTATTTTCATTATGCTCATATTTAATTTCATAATTTTAACACTCTGATCCGATTGGCCAAGCATATTCAAACCAACAGCGTTCTTGCTTCTGTAAAATCACACCTAAAGTAATTCAGGGGACCTGTTACAACTGAAATAAATGCATGGTTGCAAGTTAAAAATTCTAATTGATTGTTTTAATTAAAACTTTTAAGTTGCAAACATTATTTTGTAGAGTTCTGTTGACATAATAATGTTGATTACATCAACTTAATATCATCTGTAATTTAAACTCAAATTTCTGCATTAATTGGCTTTAAAGAAAAAAATAGGTTGTAGTAACTTAATGAAATCGTCTTGATAACTTCGCAAATTAGGCAGTGGATTTCTAGCTCCCAGCATGCTTTGCATAGAACTGGATAAGGAGAATAAATGATTAAATGAAGTGTTAATTTATTTGTTTTTAGTAAAGGGAAAGACCTGTTAGTGTTTAAGGGTGTTATGTTAGGCATTTAAAGAAGTTTTTTGTGGTTACCATAGTGCTGAAGATATGAAGGTAAACACTACACTATAAGCAATGACTGCGCTAATGCCATGCAGTGACAAGTAATATCTTACATGTTAATAAAATATATGTTAAATAAGTTATGTTAGCATGTGCTATGATAGCTGTTGATTTGAATTGAAATAAATAAGATTAATTGGTTCCAGCACTGTAAAAAAAACAAAAAACAAAAAACTACTCTGGTAGTTGCAGTTTTTGAGTAATCAACTTAAAAATGTGTGTTATTATTATTAAATTATTTTAAAATTATTTAAATTATTATAAAGTTCCTCTAACCCAATGTACTGTAGCTTGTGGGTTGAAGTTAAATTCACTCAAACTTGTCATAAATAAAAAATAAAAAATGATGCAAACTGTGTTAAGTTTTGTTTGTTTGTTGTTGTTGAGCCAATACATTATTTTTTAGAGTGTAATTATTTATTAACATTAGGTGTATTTAATTAATAAATTGTTAATAAACTATGAATTAATAATTATTTTCAAAGTTAATTTGCCTAATTGAAATGTATTATTAATATTGCTTTATATATATTATTTATTTCCAATTTTTTCAAATATTTATTCAAATTATTTATTTATTTATTTAATTTCAACATTAACAAGCCTAATTGAAATTGAAAAATAAAGTATTATTATTATTATTGCTGTTGCTGCTGTTGTTATTTATCAGAACAATAATAAAGATAATACAATAATTATTTCAGATTTATTTATTTATTTAGTTAATTATTGCTTTATTTAATGAATCATTAATTTCAAAGTTAACTAGCCTGTTTGAAATTGAATGATACATTATTATTATTATTATTGCTGTTTTACCTTAATTTGCTTTGCACAATTTATTATTTGTTTAGTTTATTCTTATATTTATTGCAATATAAATGTGAAAGAAACTGCTTGGAAAGTGTATGGCCTTTAAGCGATTATGTCTTAGGTATTAAGTTTATTGTTAGAGTAAGATCTCTCATGACATCTCTGCCCTCTGCCCTTCATCTTCTTATGTTTCCTCTTCTATCTGGTGCTTTACTTCTTTCACCCTCCCTCTGCCTCCATGTGTGCTGTTTGTTTTGTCTTCAGGTAAACTTTAATCTGTGTCTACTGCTGGAGAGTTCCCTAGACGTTAGGGTGAGTGGCTTTTTTCTGCAGGCCACTCTTGCCAAATGCACGTGCAGCGTTGGATTTACCTCACTTAGTCTAATAGGCTTACACAACCCCTCCAGAATGCTCTTTCTTGCCCTGATGCTCTGACGCACCATTCTCCTTCCTTCCATATCCGTCTGACAGTATGTACCATTCTTTCCATGTGATTTTTTTTTTTTTTCATTTAGTAATCCCTGTCCACTATTCACAGGCTCTTGAGTCTCTTGACATGTTTCCCTCTCCTGGGTTTGTCATCATCTTTGTGCTTCTATATGGTGGTGAATTTAGTAAACAGTCACACCAAAACCTGAGTCTTATTCACTGACTGCTTACAAACCAGATGCTAAATGATATTTGTGTATATTTTCAGTTGATCATGCAATCAGCATATAGGCCTATTATGTGAATGCTAACACAAGGTGCAAATCATTCTCATGATTCCTACGTCCCCTTTATTTTGTTTTTGTACCTGCACAGGAAAACAGTTTTATTCAGCATGTGAATGGAGTCAAATGTGTCAGTTAAAAGAGCAGCTCAGCAGGGATTAGAGGATGTATGTGTTTGTTTGTGGGGTGTGGGAGGTGGGAGGGGATGCTGGGTGAGGGACACCTGTTGTGCTGTCTTTGCCATGTGAGGGTAGATAAACACACACACACACACACACACACACACACACACACACGTACAAACTGTACATTCTATCCCCCTACACTAACCCTAAACCTACCCATCAAAACTTTATGTATCTTTAATAAAACATTATTTAGTATGTTTTTTAATCCATTTTAATAAATTCTACACTCTAAAAAAGGCTGGGTTGGTTCAACCTATGTTTCAGTCAAATATAATTATAAAAAAATTAAACCAATGATTGGTTTTGTCCATATTTGATCCAACCATGGGTTGAAACAACCCAACATTTTTTGTGCACACACACACACACATTAGGTTTTCATGATTTATGGGGACTTTCTAAAAAATTCTGGGTTGTTTCAACCCATGTTTAGGTCAGATATGGACAAATCTAACTGTATGTCCATATTTGACCCAAACCCAAAGAGCCAAGTCAACACCTCAAACTCGTTGTTGTGCTCCTGAACCATTTTTGCTTTGTGGCAGGGCGCATTATCCTGCTGAAAGAGGCCACAGCCACCAGGGAATACCGCTTCCATGAAAGGGTGTACATGGTCTGCAGCAATGCTTAGGTAGGTGGTACATGTCAAAGTAACATCCACAGGACCCAAGGTTTCCCAGCAGAACATTGCCCAAAGCATCACACAGCCTCCACCGGCTTGCCTTCTTCCTATAGTGCATCCATGGTCCCAAGGTAAGCGACGCACACGCACCCGGCCATCCACGTGATGTAAAAGAAAATGTGATTTATCAGACCAGGCCACCTTCTTTCATTGCTCCGTGGTCCAGTTCTGATGCTCACGTGCCCACTCTTGGCGCTTTCTGTGGTGGACAGGGGTCAGCATGACTGGTCTGTGGCTATGCAGCTCCATGCGCAACAAACTTGGAGCTGTTCACATCCTCAAACTCAGAATTATGCAATGGCCAAACCACTAATGCCAAAATGAATTGTGTAATTTGTCTAATCAATAGACAAACAACAATATAAGTAATAGTTATTATGCACATTACGTTTACATTATTTAGCTTATTAGCAGGACATCAGACATTATTAATTTAATGACTTTTGTTTATTTTCAGATTACTCTTGCATTATTAAGACATTAATAATAGTTAATTATAGGAATTATTAAACAGAAATATTATGACATAACTGCTTATTTACATTTTAAGAAGGCAATATTTGGACTTTTTCCACATTATATTTCAGTGGTACAAGTTGGCGCTCTCTGAAAATTTGGAGTTCTATGAGTTCTGGCTCTTTACAAATGTGAATCCTGTAACAGTAATTCCCAGATGGCATGAACTCACCTTTTATCTCTGTCTGCTGTCTTTGACGCCACAGCTTTTAGGTTTTAGGACTGTGTGTGATCTTCTGGTTCCATCAGAAAGTACAGAACAAAAAAAGAAAAGAACCCTGCTAGAGCTTAGTGTCAGAAACGGCAGCATCCAAACCTGATACTCCTGAGGGAATGCTAATGCTAACAGATAACTCACTTCAGGTATTATAGACCTTCTCGGTCAACCCCATGTTTAATATTACTCACTAGCATCCCCTTAACAGGTGGGACCAGATTCAACAAGCAAAAATTAAACTACTTAATCTACCAGCAACTTTAATGTTGCAACAATGTTGTAAACACTGCTAACATCTTAATGTAATGGCATAGAGACTATGTCTAATTTATTCCCGTATGCTTAGGGGAACTCTGGAAAAATGTCATGCTGGGAAATTACAATTTAGAGGAAAAGGACTGTTGAGACAGAACAGCAGAGCGTAATCAGGAAGTCTCGATCACTCCTGAGGGTTTCATTCACAGGAAGTAGGAGGAGCATCACAGGAAGGAGGAAATGGAAAGCATGCTAGCGCTTGCGTCACAGAGAGAAGAGGACTAATGGAGGGAGCATGGGAAACACAGTGGAAATGGCACCTGACTCAGTTAACATAATGGCACTGGACTTTCTAACATGTTCCAGATTTAGGCGCAGTAATTTATTAAGTGGTTTACCATACATACAAACACAAACACACCGAACACAAAGTAATACAGCCACTCTGGGGAACTACAGAAGTCAGAAGTACTGCTAAACCTCAAACAGGAAATGAAGCGCTTCGGTTCTTGTGCAAAATAGAAAGCATCTCTATGTGAAAGAAAGAGTGCATAAATGTCCTTGAAGTAAAACAGCATTGAGACCAGCCATGCATCAGACGCATCCACAGGATTAGCTCGACATCCATGAGTTCAAAAGACAGTTGTAGTTAAAAAAAACAGTACTTGGCTCCCATTGAGGGGTAGAAGTCTGCATTTCATACAAGCGATATATTTACAAAATATTTCTTCTCGTTCAGAGCTATACAGCTCTCATTCCTGAACTGCCCCTTCTCACAATCCTTTGTTCCTTTTCCAGGAGATATAGCCAGGTTCTCTGCCAAAGAAATAAATCCTGCGAGAGACTCTCTCCCCCTCATTCCCTCTCATCACGCTGAGCTCAGAAATAGTCTAGTGTCAGCAGAGAAAAAAATTCTGCCACTAAGATATTAATACTGTGATAATTATTGGGATAATTAATGAGTCTTATTCTGGATTGTCACTACAATTCACAAGGTTCAGAGGAACATTTTTATGGATGACCTTGCTCTTCCTCAGGGCCAATGAGAAGGCTTTACCATAGCTGATCTCCTCATCACAGGTCCCTGGACAACATTCCCAGCTTTATTATACAGCTCTCTAGAATATCTGATTCTAGTTTCTTTGGGCAAGTTTTTTTTAGAGGTGACTGATCCTGAAGTATCAATACAGAAAGGACTTATGCTCACATAAAAAAGATCAGTCCTAAGTCCTAAGTAAATTAATTCATTGAAATAAAAAAAAAAAAAAAAGGAAGAAAAAAAAAGAAAGAAATATAATTAAAATTTAATAGATGTATCAGTACTGGTACTGATGTCGCAGATACCCCTAAATGGACATGATTGGAAAACAATTATATTAAATTTTATATTTAAATGCTTTTGTATTCTGTCACAAAACCTTTGCATTCCCTCAAGAAACTTTGCATTCACTTGCAGAAGATTTGTGTTTGTTCATGAAATGTTGCATTTTCTCGTAAACCTTTTGCATTTTCTTGCAAATGCGGTTTGATCTTAATGGGGTTCATTTTATGTCCATTTATATAGGTTCTACAGCAAGCCGAGCTGCTAGTAGGTGTAAATGGAATTTGGCAGGTCTCAGTCAGGCCGACTGCCCTGAGCTCTCGCTAGGAATAGAGGTGATGATGTCGAGCTGATTGAGGTCAGATCTCTCTTTCTCTCTTTCTCTCTTCCAGAAAAAAAAAAAAAAAAATGTGGGTGGGAGCTATGTTCTGTTGGACATAAGCAGCTTTGAAATCAGGAATGGTTGAAAGTCAGTGGATTAGTTCGCAGAGGTGACCTGTTCTGTCATTGATAGCCCACCCCTAAGTCAAGATTGGGGCTTTGGAAAAATGTATAGCTAAATTCCTGTCATATCTGTTAGGTGAGCATGGCACTCATGGCTTGATAATTCTCCATTAGGAATGGAGCGGCCCAGACCTACTCCTGTCACCCTTTCCAGAAATAGATATTAAGTTAGGTTATGCTCCTTCTTATTATCCCAGTCCTAGCACATAACCAGCTGTGTTGCTGTAGTAACTTCATGTTCTGTATTACAGCATGGCTGAGCAGTCAGATGTTGGTATGGACTTAGCAAAGTCTAATGTCTATTTTACTGGTAGCTCTGCTCTGAGGAGTGTGGCTGTCCCGGAGTGTGGCTCGGACTGGGACTCTTATGGGTCTCTTTGCAAGGCATTTTCTAATGCTCAAATACTAGTGGCTATTAAGGAAGCTTGTTTTCGCTATGGAGTAAAAAAAATAATAAAATAAAAAAAATAAAAAATAAAATTCTGACTTTTTTCTTCTTGCAACTTTTTTTTTTTTTAAATTGCAAGACATAAATTCTGACACAATTCTGAGCCAGAATTGTGAGATGTAAACCAACAATTACAAGTTTATAACTCTATCATATGAGTTTATTAACTGCAAAATATAAACTCGCAATTGCAAGAAAAAGGTCAGAATTGTGTTATATTGTAAATCCAGTTTTGCCAGAAATGAAGTCAGAATTATGAGATATAAACATTTCTCAAAATAGCTTTATACTGTAAACTCAGATAGTGAGATATAAACTCGCAATTATGAGAAAACATTTTAGAATTGTGTTATACTGTAAACTCGGAATTGTGAGAAGTAAAGTTCTGAGTGTTTGGCATGGTAATGGGTATGACAATGTTGATATGTTTGGTCTTGGCAGAACAGATCTGCTACGCTGCTCCTGCTTTTATTGCTGCTGCTGCTGCTGCAGAGCAAGTATGGGACTTTCTACAGCCAGTACATACACAACACACTGCTGTGAGCAAGTAAGGCATGCTGCTGCTGTACAAATAGTGTACATTAATTACCTGTAGCAGATCTATACAGGTGGAGCTGGGAAAGGTGGAGGGTTTCTGAAAGCGTGCTGCACTGCTAAGACAAATGCTACTCATGTATTTGAAGATTACAGCAGGAACCAATCAGCTGTGTCCTATAGATAATGATGTGATTACGAGCAGGTTGAGTCAAGGACCTATTAGCCTGCGGCATCTCGAGTTTCATGACAGAACTTTGTATTTAGAATTGATTTTTTAGATATAAATATAGATATTAGATATAAATTTAGATATAAACTCACAATTACGAGAAAAATTTTCAGAATTGCGTTATACTTTAAACTCGGAATTGTGAGAAATAAAGTTAGAATTGTGAAATATAAACACGCAATTACGAGAAAAATGTCAGAATTGTGTTATACTGTAAACTTGGAATTGCAGGAAATAAAGTTAGAATTATGTGAAAAATGTATTCACAATTACAAGAAAAAATGTCAGAATTGTGTTATACTGTAAACCCGCAATTGTGAGAAATAAAGTTAGAATTATAATATAAACTTGCAATTGCAAGTTATAAGGTCCCAATTACATTTTTATTTTTTATTTCGTGTTGAAGAAACAAAACAGAATTGTCAGATATAAACTCAGAATTGCGAGATATAAACTTGCAAGTCTGAGAAGAAAAGTCTGAAGTGTGACATATAAACTTGGAACTAACTACAGTCAGAATTTTTTGATAAAAAGTCACAATTACTTTTTTATTTTGTTATTCCATGGGAAAAAAAAAAAACAGAATTGTGAGATGTAAACTCAGAATTGCGAGAATTAAAGTCAGAATTGTGAGATGTAAGTTCGCAATTGCAAACAAACAAACAAATAAACGGGGTCATTTCCTGAACCCACTCCCCATCTCCTCTTGTACAGTACTTTCCTATCAACTCTGCATTGCCCTGTATAATTAAGGAGACAAAGTGGCAAAAAAATATCGCATATCGCATCTTCCTCTTCACAATACCCCATAGATTTGGGATACAGGGATACCATGGTCCTTAAACCAGGTACTGGTAGCTTTGGCACTGTGTGCAGGTGCCAAGTCCTGTTGGAAAATGAAATCTGCATCTCCATAAAGTTGGTCAGCAGCAGGTAGCATGAAGTGCTCTAAAACTTCCTGGTATACGGCTGCGTTGACCTTGGACCTCAGAAAACACAGTGGACCAACACCAGCAGATGACATGGCACCCCAAACCATCACTGACTGTGGAAACTTTACACTGGACCTCAAGCAATGTGGATTGTGTGCCTCTCCTCTCTTCCTTCAGACTCTGGGACCCTGATTTCCAAAGGAAATACAAAATTTACTTTCATCAGAGAACATAACTTTGGACCACTCAGCAGCAGTCCAGTCCTTTTTGTCTTTAGCCCAGGTGAGACGCTTCTGACGCTGTCAGAGTGGCTTGACACAAGGAATGCAACAGCTGAAACCCATGTCTTGCATACGTCTGTGCGTAGTGGTTCTTGAAGCACTGACTCCAGCTGCAGTCCACTCTTTGTGAATCTTCCCCACATTTTTGAATGGGTTTTGTTTCACAATCCTCTCCAGGGTGCGGTTATCCCTATTGCTTGTACACTTTTTTCTACCACATATTTTCCTTCCCTTTGCCTCTCTATTAATGCGCTTGGACACAGAGCTCTGTGAACAGCCAGCCTCTTTTGCAATGACCTTTTGTGTCTTGCCCTCCTTGTGACAGGAGTCAATGGTCATCTTTTGGACAACTGTCAAGTCAGCAGTCTTCCCCATGATTGTGTAGCCTACAGAACTAGACTGAGAGACCATTTAAAGGCCTTTGCAGGTGTTTTGAGTTAATTAGCTGATTAGAGTGTGGCACCAGGTGTCTTCAATATTGAACCTTTTCACAATATTCTAATTTTCTGAGATACTGAATTTGGAATTGTCCTTAGTTGTCAGTTATAATCATCAAAATTAAAATAAATAAACATTTGAAATATATCAGTCTGTGTGTAATGAATGAATATAATATACAAGTTTCACTTTTTGAATGGAATTAGTGAAATAAATCAACTTTTTGATGATTCTAATTATACTACCAGCACCTGTACATAAACAAATAAATAAAATGTAATATTAATATATAATGCTATTGGTTTATTAAAAAATAAATAAATGCATACAATACAGTACATAAGTAAAATGTAATATAAAATTTGTATTTAATTTGTTTGTAGACCTCTGCCCTTTTAAGCTTCACCCATACAGGGACATCACATACATTTTTCGAATGCACACATTGATAATCAATTTAAATATCACTCATCCTCAAACTGATACTTTCAGCAGTGGGTGTGGTGGTTCACCTCATGTAGGCAGAGAAAGCCTAGTTACAAGAAAAAGAGAGTGTTACAGAGCTGTTACATGAGTGCAAGAAGGGCTTGTTATGTATTTGTTTTTTCTCACAAACAGTGACATACAGAGTGAGATGTACCGACACAGAACGACAGAAAAAAAGACTTAGAGAACACATTGGAGATTCATCTAACCTGACACCCCTCTCCCCAACAGCTCTTTATTTCACTCTGGTTGTTTGGACTGGAAGGTCACCCTGCCCAGGTAACCCAATCTCACTCTTTCCGCGTCACTGTGCTTTCAGTCTCGCCCAGTGACGTCTCACACAAACCTCTGGTTGCCTAGTGTCGCCTGCTCGTTTTCACCGTGTGAATGGAGATTGTTCATGGCGACAGATGACGGCAGGTGACCGCCAGCCAACAGCTCTCGGTCATAAGCCGGAGGGTAAATGCTCAATTATTGAGAGAGAGTGAGAGAATGATGTTGATAAGAGAGAGTGATAGATATGAGGACAGACAGATCACCCTGACAGAGGCAGAAAATGATGTGTTAGAAAGGAAGGATGAGACAGACAGCATTGTGCTGATGTTCACCCTCACTTTACCAGCCCATCTGTTAGTACTGCTCTGTCAAATCAGCCATTTTACAACACACACACACACACACACATACACAATCATACACACTTCAGCTGCCCAGATATGAGATATAATGTACAGTCAGTTGTCATGATAACAAAATAAACCCTGACACAAAGTAGACGTGGGTCAAAAAATGGACATTGATTATATCTGGTCAATATCGATTTATATCAGTATTGATTTGAGGTGACATTATTCTGAATGTTATGTAAGAGGTAATTGAGGTAGGAGTCAATTATACTGTTTTGTGGTCATTAAAAAAAATACTAGGGGCAATACCACTTATTTTCTTTTCAATCTATAAATGCCAGTATCTATGGAGCCCCTGGACATGGTGGACATGGTGATATAAATAAAAAAATATGAGATGGGAGGAAAAATTATATTTTACCACTTTTGCTTTCACTCTGAAAACATTTGTGTTATCTCGCAAAAGTATTGTGTTCCCCGGAGAAACTTCTAGGTTATGTGTGTAATCCCGGTTCCCTGAGAGGGAACAAGACGCTGTGGCGATTGACCCTATGGGGACATGTCCCGTGGAACCCGGTGTCTGCAGCAGTGAAATTAAGACATTGGCCAACGCAGTGCAATGACATCACAAGGTGCACCCAAGTCTATAAAGAGGGCACCTGTAAATACATCATCAGGTTTGCATTGTTTGAAGGAATACGCGCAGGCAAGCATGGCAACCTGACGCAGAATCTTGTTCCCTCTCAGGGAACCGGGCTGTTCCCTTTTGAGGGAACTCCTTTCTCCATCAAATGATGCTATGGGGATGTCAATAGCAACTATGCAATGCAAATCCTTGCCTGCTTTTCCTTGAAAATTCCCTCTTTTTTTTTTTTTTTTTTTTTTTTTTTGAAGGTCATCCATTACATGTCTAGGTTCCTCAAAGGCATCAGCCTCAAGCATCAGCAAGTGATATCTACCCTGTGACACCAATGCTCCCAGCGACTTGGATCAGAGCATTAGGTAAGGCCCTTATGGATCCATGCCCGAAAGGGACCCATGAACCAGTCTGAGCTAGGCTCCAGGGTGGTGCAGAGCTACCAGGAAGATAGACTTTAGCCATGCCTTCATCTAACTGCTCAACCAGGCTATAGTTCAGAATATGAAGTTGCTGTAGCAACTCAGCTGGTTGTACTGAGCTGGAGCAAAAAAAAGGAGCATGACCTTACTTAAAGGTCCTTCATTATGATTTTGCTTTTTTAAAAGAATAAGGGGGAAAAAAGAAGTAGAGCTAGACAGAAGATTGAAGTGAACAAATAAATGATTATTATACTCTCTTCTGTCGCCTTCTCCAGAACTGTATGTTAAAGAGGACCTATTATGCCCCTTTTCACAAGATGTAATATAAGTCTCTGGTAATATAAGTCTCTGGTGATCCCAAAATGTGTGTGACATTTCATCTCAAAATACCCCACAGATCATTTATTATAGCTTGTCAAATATGCCCCTATTTGGGTGTGAGCCAAAACACACCGTGTTTGTGTGTGTCCCTTTAAACGCAAATGAGCTGCTGCTTCTGGCCCTCTTTCCAGAAGAGGGTGGAGCTTTAACAGCTCATGATTTGGTTGCTCAACAACAAAGCTGGAGAATCTCACATAGCCAAAATGACGATTGTCAGTAACAGTGTTCAGCATTACATTGTTCAAACCGGAGTCGGACACTGATGGAGAGACTCAGGAAGAAGTTACAACTTATAGAATGCAACTGGACATCTCTAAATGGTTAGTGGATAAATTTATGTAGTTGCTGTGGAGTTCAACTCATCGACTAGCATGTGCCGTCATGTTAATCTTTTGTGCAAATCCAGCATTGGATTGACCCTCGTTTGTAAAATGACGGCAAGGTAAAAACACTCTACTACAACAACTCTTCCTCTTCTCTAAAGCAGCCCAACATAGCCTCAACCCCTTTGCTGCGTGTTCCCAGAAACAAGGTTTATGTAAACTTTGGGGTTTGTGATGTCACCAACTCAGGAAGAAGCTTGTTGTAGTATCTACCAACCATTTGTTGTAGTCCTTAAAAAGCGATTTCTGTAAAAGAAAATATCTCCCTTTGCATTGAACTGTGAGTGCTGTAACTTTGCAGATGTATTTATGCTGAAACAACAACATTACACACTAACTAAAGTTAAATTACAAAAATCTGTTCTTATTTATACTAAAACCACCATCTTTATATATCTTTTTTTGCTATTTATGATTGCATCTTTATTAATTCTCTGTTGGTTATTGAGCTCTGTGATTCTTTTTCTTGATCCATACATACTGTGTTCTCTTATTATCATTGTTATCTGTCCTCTTCTTCTCATTTCATTACCAGTTTCATTCTGTACCTCACAAAGCTCTTGTTTCCCTGCCTCTCTCTCTTCTGAGTCGTCTGTGCAGATCAGATGGTGAGATGTGGAGTGATGTCAGCAGAGTGCGTCAGTCACAAGATGCATGTGCTCTGTCTTACTCTCAGGCAATGAAGGAGGCCCAGTACACACTATTCAAAGTGATCAGATCAACACATTCTAGGGTTCACAGAGTCAGTGTTTACCATTGACAACCATGTTTACTAACAAGTATGACTCCCAAATAATCAGACAACAATTTACAGCCCATACAGCAAAAAAAAAAAAAATTCATATTTTAAAATATATATCAAAATACAATTGTCACCATTATGTTCTGTTAGTTTCTGTATTAATGGACTTTCAGTTTGTTTTCATTCGTCAGGTGTCCATAGTTTTCGTCATTATTAGTTCATATGTGTCAGCTGTGTCCTATTAATTATCCTCGTTTGAATTCTACTTAAGTTGTTCCTTCTCCTGACCTTGTTCTGGATCGGGGCAACTTTCCACCACCCTGATGTTGACCTCCCAGACACCACAGGACTGTCATCAGGTGTCTGGAGAGCATTGCACCCCGATTCAGAGCACTGCCAGCCTTAGAGCCCGTTTCACCACCAGTGACCGTGGAGAAGTCATGTGAGCCCCCCGCAGACCGAGCAACAACTACCCACCGCGATGAGCGAGCCAGAGCCAGAGGATAAGGTAACAGAGCTGGCCAACGCCCTGGAAGCAGTGCCCCAGCTGTCGGCTCTGTCTTGGCTCCTCCCACCTTCGGCTCCACTAAAGACCCTCAGTTTAGTGGCTCTTCCGGGTTCCCTCGTCCCACCGGCTTGGTCAGTCGTCACACCACTTCCGCCACAGACTTACGGGTCATCCACTGTGCTCTGTCCCTCCACCCCTTCAGCTGCAGCAGTTTCCTCCTTCCTGTTGTCATCACCTCTGTCTTTGCTCACTCTGTCATTGCCCCACTCTGGCTCCACCTACGATGCTCGTCGCCGTGACATCGCCTGGGTCTCCTGCACCAGCAATGTCGCTCAGCTCCCTCAACTCTTGGTCTGCACCTATGGCTCTGTCTTCGTTGGTCACCCAGATGTCGTCAGCTAAGCCAGCAACATCTTGGCTCCTCCCTCCCTCATCTTTGCCATTGGCTGTCTGCACTAGGAAGCTCTGGGACTGTGTCATCGGCCAACCACCATCGTTGTCACCATTGTCTCGTCGTCCTACTATCACCATCCCTTTGCCACATCCTGCCATCATCCCTCCTTGCCTGCCTCTCACGATCCCTTCACCATCACCTTGTCCACCTCCAAAGCCCCCTCAGGCCCTCCCTTTGTTGTTCCATTACAGCGCAAGGTCACGCCTTGCCGGAGGGGGGCGTGATGTCACCATTATGTTCTGTTAGTTTCTGTATTCAGTTTGTTTTCATTAAACACGTGTCCTGGGTTTCCGTCATTATTAGTTCATATGTGTCAGCTGTGTCCTATTAATTTGTTTGTATTCACTACTTAAGTTGTTCCTTCTCCTGCACTCTTTATCCGATCCAATCTCAGTTAGTGTGTGTTGCCCTGCCTGTCTATGTTTGCTGTGTTTATTCATCATTAAACCTTCGTGTTGGACTTATATACATCTTCTTCGTCTACCTGCCTGCAACCACTAATTGTGACAACGATTTTTTAATAATATATCAATATACAATAAATGGCTCAGAAGTATATTGATCATATAGATAATAAAATGTTTACATAAATATATTTCTGCTATGTTTAAGTGTCACGTATAGTCTGATGAAAAAGATAAATAACGTATATAACGTCACTTACATTAAGTTACTTATATTTCTTATTCTTAATTATTATTGTCTTATTTATTATTATTATATTTATTATTATAATTTTTGTTTTGTTTTTGGGCATATATATATATATATATATACACACTATATTGCCAAAAGTTTTGGGACTTTAATGACATCCCATTCTTAATCCGTAGTGTTTAATATGGAGTTGGCCCACCCTTTGCAGCTATAACAGCTTCAACTCTTCTGGGAAGGCTTTCCACAAGGTTTAGGAGTGTGTTTATGAGAATTTTTGACCATTCTTCTAGAAGCGCATTTGCGAGGTCAGGCACTGATGTTGGACAAGAAGGCCTGGCTTGCAGTCTCTGCTCTAATTCATCCCAGAGGTGTTCTATCGTGTTGAGGTCAGGACTCTGTGCAGGCCAGTCAAGTTCCTCCACACCAAACTCGCTCATCCATGTCTTTATGGACCTTGCTTTGTGCACTGGTGCGCAGTCATGTTGGAACAGGAAGGGGCCATCCCCAAACTCCCCCTCACCACCAAACTTTACACTTGGCACAATGCAGTCAGGCAAGTATCGTTCTCCTGGCAACCACCAAAGCCAGACTCATCCATCGGATTGGCAGACAGAGAAGCGTGATTCATCACTCCAGAGAACACGTCTCCACTGCTCTAGAGTCCAGTGGCAGAGTGCTTTACACCACTGCATCCGATGTTTTGCATTGCACTTGGTGATGTCTTGGATGCAGCTGCTCGGCCATGGAAACCCATTTCATGAAGCTCTCTATGCACTGTTCTTGAGCTAATCTGAAGGCCACACGAAGTTTGGAGGTCTGTAGCTATTGACTCTGCAGAAAGTTGGCGACTTCTGCGCACTGTGATTTTACGTGGCCTACCACTTCGTGGCTGAGTTGCTGTTGTTCCCAATTGCTTCCACTTTGTTATGATACCACTAACAGTTGACCATGGAATATTTAGTAGTGAGGAAATTTCACGAATGGACTTATTGCACAGGTGGCAACCTATCACGGTAACACGCTTGAATTCACTGAGCTCCTGAGAGCAACCCATTCTTTCACAAATGTTTGTAGAAGCAATCTGGATGCCTAGGTGCTTGATTTTATACACCTGTGGCCATGGAAGTGATTGGAACACCTGAATTCAATGATTTGGAGGGGTGTCCCAATACTTTTGGCAATATAGTGTATGTAACCCCTCACCCAGGTCCTACTTGCCCCGCTCTAACAAGGAGGCTAAAGCCTGCAACCCCTAGTGTCATTAGCTAGAGCATCTCTTGAGATCAGAGGAGTGAGATTGACTCGCACAGCAACTACTAGCTGGCCTCCTTTACACTCACCCCCCTAAACCTCACTCCCATCCGGGTCACGGCACCAATGTAACCCCTCACCCAGTTTCTACTCGCCCCGCCTGGGTCTCCGGCGTGGGAGTCAGACACTCTAACAAGGAGGCTAAAGGCTGCAACCTCTAACGCTAGAGCATCTCTTGAGATCAGAGGAGTGAGGTTTACTCGCACAGCGACTACTAGCTGGCCTCCGTTACATATATATATAGTTAGTTATAGGAAGGTTTCATCACATTTGACATTAAGTTATGAACAATTATAAACAATTTGATGGATGAACTCCAATAAAAACACATGTTAACCAGCTAAACTGGATTATTTCCATTCACATAGCACAGGTTTACTATTTCATTCTCAATTTAAGCAGTCAGTTCAGTTACTGAATGTGGTTTTCACTTTATAATGGAACTGTGTACGAATGTAACCATATTTTATGCATAATTGCCCTGCTGTTATCATAAATATATCTAAGCATATGTCTCTGCTCACAGGAAGACATACTCAAAAACATGTGCACACACAATGCCATTTGTGAAACAGAAATGCAGCTGGAATGGTCCATTAGAAAGCACAGGATTGCTCATGTGGCGAGTTTTTCTCCCGAGACTGATCAATGAAGCCGGTCGATCACATCCAAAGCTCACTGATTTCCTTGTGCCCTCCAACTGTGACTTTCACCTCAGCAGGAATGAGGCACATGCAATATTCCCTTTGCCCATCCACTGTGAAATTCAAAGAGATCTGCAAAATTAGCGAACAGATGTGCTTTGAGTGTTGACCGATTTAACGCATCACTAATCAAATCCTGTGCTTTTGCATGCAGGATGGTGCAAAACATACAGAACAAAGGACAACACTATCCTTCTCCCTACCTTCACAGAAACAGTCATAAGCACCAGACCATGCACCATGTGACACTCTGAATAAAAGACAAGCTGGATGATCCAACCACACACACGCAATCACACCAACACAGTAGGAAAATCCTCTGTCCAAGTATTTTCCCAAGCACATCATGACACAAAATTTGCAACAATTTGCCTTTTGCAACACAAGGTTGTAGGCATGAGATAGCAGCCGTTGCTACAGATGGGCTCAGAGACAAGCAGCTTAACACATTAGTTGTTTTGCTCTGTCAGTTAAAGTTCAGACCACACAAACAAAGCAGTTGTGTTGAATTTACGTCAGCAAGAGACCACAGACAGACTTGAGGCCACTCTCACACACACACACACACACACACACGCACTATCAACATAATGAAACATTGCCATGGGTAAAAGGACAAAAAACAACATGAAACAGAACAGACGGAACACTAATATATTAAATACATTAGAGACAATTGCTGATCAGCTCAAACTGTACACAATAAAAAGCAAAAATAATACAGTATGGTACAGATCAAAAATATTTTATCTTGAGGCTTTTAAATGTATCCTGACTGGTATTTGATCAGAATCCAGAGATGTAATATAGTAGTTATATTCACTCTTTTTTAAAACCAAATATATTTATATACATAGTTCTGGGAAATATTCTTGGTCAAAATATAATATAATAAATGTAAAAAAATAGATAGATAGATTGTGTAAATGTACATTTTGATCTACTTTTTCCACCTTTTACATCATTTCTTGTAAGATATCAGTATTGTAGTAGATAAATATTGACTTAGTTATCACCAAACTCACTCTGTTTTGTTGTAGATCATTAAACCGTTATGCTACCTCAGAAGTCTGTCCGAAAGCAGTTTCGTGAGTTAATCTTTGTGCGCAAATGCCTGCAAAGTCATTGCCTGATGGCAACAAATCAGATGCCTAATGTTTTAGACGCAGCTTTAGAATCCTGTTGATCATTAGCCTAGCAACATGCTAATGCCAACCTGTATTACAGTTTTTCAATCGCTAGGACCCATTTCTCAATACTGGGGTCACTTTTCCAAAACTCTTTACACAGTGAGCACAACAGAAATCTATGTGGGCTAAACTGTCAATCATTTATCATTGCTTTGTCACAAAATGTAATCAATGCCTACATCTTTCAAATTACATTAATTATTTTCTCACTTCGACACAACAAACACACAAAAATCTATCAGGAAGTATCTTGATTTCCCTTTTCAAACACAACCATTGTTTCTGTCCAACTACACATGGTTGATGTATTTCTTTTCTTTTGTACTTTATTCACAACCACAAATGCTTACAGTAAAAAATAAATAGTTTGGTTTCAATCTTGCTTATGTGTTTACCGTAAAATTTTCAACATCTCTCTGCCAATTACTTTCAGTCTTGTACAGAAATGTACATAGGAGCTCATGAAAGAAGAGCTTTCGATTTTGAATAACTGTGTATATATGTGTAACGGAGGCCAGCTAGTAGTCACTGTGCGAGTAAACCTCACTCTTCTGATCTCAAAAGATGCTCTAGCGACTGATGCTAGGGGTTGCAACCTTTAGCCTCCTTGTTAGACTCCCACGCCGGAGACCCAGGTTTAAGGCCCGCACAGAGCGGGGTGAGTAGGACCTGGGTGAGGGGTTACATTGGTGCCATGACCTGGATGAGAGTGAGGTTTAGGGGGTGAGTGTAACGGAGGCCAGCTAGTAGTCACTGTGTGAGTAAACCTCACTCAGGGGTTGCAGCCTTTTGCCTCCTTGTTAGAGCATCCGAATCCCATGCCGGAGACCCAGGTTCGAGGCCCGCACAGAGCAGGGCGAGTAGGACCTGGGTAGAGGGGTAACATATGATATATCCAAAAATAGAATATTATGGCAAATGTTTGCTTTTGAGATGTGTTTGAAATATTTTGAAGGCAGTGCTTCATTTTTCAAGAGATGTGAGGCATTTTGCATCTTGTGTGTGCAATTCTTGGATTTGTGTGTAAAGTTTTGAAAATGTGTGCAAGTAATTAACTGTATGTTCAAAACAGTAAGACAAGAAATATGCTGAATTTCTACAGTAATATTGTAATGAAATATATTCTGAATCTAAGAAATCAAATACTATCAAAGCAATTAGATGAAACCGAACACATACACAAGCGTTAGTCTTTCAATTTCATTATCATCCATTCAAAGGGAAAACTTCAGAATTATTTTGTACTGTTATGTAAACATGGTTCATGTAACATAAACTGCTGTTTTGTTAAGAAATTTTACAAAATAAATTTTTGATGTTTAAATGTTTTTTAGGTCTGTGTTTTATGACTGACAAAGTGTGTTTGCTGGGTGAAAACCTTTGCTAGAGCTGTGGTAGATTTAGTGCATTTTGAATGTGAAATGAACTGCTGTGCCAAGATGCAAGTAGGTTAGGCGAACTGTGTGAAGAGCTTTGAAAAAGTGACCTAAGCATTGAAAAATATGACTAGCGATTGTAAGAAAAACAAAAAAAAACTGTAATTGCGAGTTGCGACTACTGTGTGTTTAGCATGCAGAGTGCTATATGTAGAGTTATGTTTAGAGAGATTAAAAGTGTGCTTGAAATTAATATATTAAATGTGCTTCAACAAAATGTGAATAATTAGACTGTACTGACAAGAACAGTGCAACACAGCACATCTTCTGACTGACATTTTCATTGTGCATTCAGGTCCTCAGTGAAGGAAATTATGTCTGCAGATTGAATTAATGTTTTATAAGGAATCTATGTAATATGAAGGTAAAATAATACAAGTATTCTGACATACAGTACCTTGATTATAAATGTGTCAGAAACTGGGTTTATTATAGCGTACCTGTTAGGCGATGAAAAGATTGGATAACACCCAAGATAAATAGGCCAGAGCCAGAAAATGAAATCATTTGTAGTAGTAGAGAAGCTCCAGTACTGATAACAGCAGGTACATTCAGCATCATCTTTGACACTGTTTGAGACAAGTAGTCTCATAAAGATAGGGTGCGTTACTGTCAGTCTGTTCTAAAACTCCACACTGAAACATCACATAAAACAGTGACACCAAATAAAACAAAATAAAGCAACCATTTACGAGGAGTCTGGCCAGTGGAAAAAAGCTTAAGAAAGTTTTAACAGAATGAGATCAGCACTGCCAGCCTGAACAACCGTCTGCCTCTTTCACTCTGCTGGGAAATGCAAGAAAGCCTTCTTTTTTCCTAAAAGCAACATGTAGAAATTTCGTAAATAAAGTCGTTAAGCAGAGAAAATACGGCATGACTGACGTCAGTGGTGTCCTGAGGGAAAGACTTGATGAATATCATAGGGCCAGGCTTCATTTATTATGGGCCAACTAAAGTATTCTGCAAATTATACACTGTACATACCTAATAGTGAATGCTTTCATGGGAATATTACAATTTGCTTTTTACAGAGGGCACACTCCAAATACTAGAATACATGCTTTCATTTACTATATAAATGTAATTATGTATTCAAGCATTTTGCATACACATTCACATTATACTTAAATCACACTGCATATTGCAGAGTACAGTTTTCACTGGTATGTAGTACATAGTATATTATTCCTACTACAAGAAGTACCAACTAAATTCTAAGCATACAATTCACTGCATTTTAGTAACTGAGTACAACATACTATTTTAGGCCACAAATGAGTCACTGCTCAATTTTGAGGAAAAAAAGTTCACTTATTTTGCATTCTACATACTACACTATTAGTGTAATACTACAGATTAATGCAAATTAGAATTTTAGTACATACTAGATATTGTGAATATCAAATTTTTAATTATATATATATATATATATATATATATAATTTTCATATATATATACACACTATATTGCCAAAAGTATTGGGACACCCCTCACTGAATCATTGAATTCAGGTGTTCCAATCACTTCCATGGCCACAGGTGTATAAAATCAAGCACCTAGGCATGCAGACTGCTTCTGCAAACATTTGTGAAAAAATAGGTTGCTCTCAGGAGCTCAGTGAATTCAAGCATGTTACCGTGATAGGTTGCCACCTGTGCAATAAGTCAATTCGTGAAATTTCCTCACTACTAAATATTCCAAGGCCAGCTGTGGTATCATAACAAAGTGGAAGCAATTGGGAACAACAGCAACCACAGCCACATAAAATCACAGAGCGGGGTCAGCACATGCTGAGGCGCACAGTGCGCAGAAGTCGCCAACTTTCTGCAGAGTCAATAGCTACAGACCTCCAAACTTCGTGTGGCCTTCAGATTAGCTCAAGAAAAATGCGTAGAGAGCTTCATGGAATGGGTTTCCATGGCCGAGCAGCTGCATCCAAGCCTTACATCACCAAGTGCAATGCAGAACATTGGATGGAGTGGTGTAAAGCACTCTGCCACTGGACTCTAGAGCAGTAGAGACGTGTTCTCTGGAGTGACGAATCACGCTTCTCTGTCTGGCAAGTCTGGGTTTGACGGCTGCCAGGAGAAGGGTACTTGCCTGACTGCATTGTTCAGTGTAAAGTTTGGTTGAGGAGGGATTATGGTGTGGGGTTGTTTTTCAGGGGTTGGGCTTGGCCCCTTAGTTACAGTAAAAGGAACTCTTAATGCTTCAGCATACCAAGACATTTTGGGCAATTTCATGCTCCCAACTTTGTGGGAACAGTTTGGGGGTGGCTCCTTCCTGTTCCAACATGACTGTGCACCAGTGCACAAAGCAAGATCCATAAAGACATGGATGAGCGAGTTTGGTTTGGAGGAACTTGACTGGCCTGCACAGAGTCCTGACCTCAACCGATAGAACACCTTTGGGATGAATTAGAGAGGAGACTGCGAGCCAGGCCTTCTTGCCAACATCACTGCCTGACCTCACAAATGCACTTCTAGAAGAATGGTCAAAAATTCCCATAAACGCACTCCTAAACTTTGTGGAAAGCCTTCCCAGAAGAGTTGAAGCTGTTATAGCTGCAAAGGGTGGGCCAACTCCATATTAAACCCTACGAATTAAGAATGGGATGTCATTGAAGTTCATGTGCATGTAAAGGCATACTGTATATATGATTTTCAGCATCATTACAGTCTTCACTGTCACATGGTCCTTCAGAAACCATTCTAATATGATTTGCTGCTTGAGAAACATCGAAAACAAATGTGCTTAATTTTCTTTCAGGATTCTTTGATAAATAGAAAGTAAAAACAGAATAGCATTTATTAGAAATCTTTTGTAAATGTCTTTACTGTCACTTTTGATTAGTTTAATGTGTGCTTCTTTGCTGAAATAAAGTATCAATTTATATCCTTTCAACATGGTCTCTCTAAGTAGCTACCACATAGTTTATAACATTTGATAACATTTGAAAACCACCATGATCTATTAAATATCATTAACTTCCCATCCTGTGTACAAATGTAGTGCATTATCATGTCCAGTGAAGACGTCTCTCTGTAAGCTCACAGGGGACAAATCAGACTCTGCCAACTAAAGCGTGTAAATTGGCACCATTTTGACTAATATTCTTCAACCTTGAAATCCCATTTAAAAACCCTGAGGTACAGGCCAAAATAGCTTCCATCTGTAACGGTTATGAAGAGGAAGTCTCTGACCTCATAATCAATGCATCGTTGAGAAGATTATGACCAGTGATTGATAAGCTGACATGTGGGCCTGACAGCTGTAAGAGGTCTGGCCTTCAAACACAAGGGCAGAGTCAAATTGTAGACATGAATCACAGTTAAGTCCTTTTGGAAGATCAATCTATCTGCCTTCAGGGCATTTAAAGGACATTTCATCTTCCAAGGCACTCTCTGGCATTTGACTAAACAAGGTCAAAAGTAATGGAGCAGGCAGCTTTCTGTCTAATGTCAAAGTGTTTCTTTTGTAAGCGCTCTCAAATGTGTACCATTTAAGGATGCATACATTCAGTAGCGTCTGCAATTGTTAGTGACGTAGTGTGAAACAGTGACCTTTCAAAACCCTCACTACTTCCACTTTAGATGAGCTCAACGCTATGTGCTGGAGAGTTAATATAATAGACGTGTATTACATTTTCTGAGAAAAAATGCGAATGGTGCTCTAACAAGCCTTACTTTAGGTAGTAAACAACTCATCCAAATGTTTTGTGAGGTTATTTCTAAAGGGAAGAACATATTGATGTTAGGAGTGTTGTGTCAGGAAGCACATGACTGTTTTGAACAGGCGGATGACCTGAAAGAGGAAAAGAATGGGAAGAGAGACCGGGAGGTGAAGATGGGACAGTAGATGAGGAGTAAGAAAGAGGATAACAGTGGGTAAACGGCCTGAGATGACACCATTTGAATGAGTCAGTTGATTAAGTGCTCCACCTCTGTGTTTGTACGAGTAAATCATTCAGGGTGTCACATGGCACATTCAAGGAAAATATTGCTCATAAATTAAACAGCCTTTTTCACAGGAAAATTTTTATGGGTTCTTCAGAATGGAAGTATTATTTATATTTCATTAATCAACTTTGTCTCGGTTGTTTTTCTTTAAATGGACACTCTGTAATTAATTTGTTATATGGCACTAGCTGATATGGCAGTCGTCTGGAATATATATTACATATACTGCCACATATTAGCATGAATGCAGTGTTCTATTTTTTATGTGTAAAGATATAATGTTTATGTTGAGCTATAAACTCTCTTTGAAGGATTTATTTTCTTTTAGTTTTTATTGCAGACTGGTATTTTGTCAATTCAGAGAAGAGTTTTAGATTAAATTCTAGAGGAATCATACACTATCAATCAAAAGTTTGGGTTCGTTTGTTCGTTCCTTCATTTAAAAAAAAAAAAAAAAAAAAAAATATATATATATATATATATATATATATATATATTACTTTTATCCTGCAAGGATGCATTATATTGATCAAAAGTGACATTGATAATAAGAAATGTTTCTTGAGCAGCAAAACATATTAGAAGGATTTCTGAAGGATTATGTGACACTGAAGACTGGAGTAATGGTGCTGAAAATTCAGCTTTACATCACAGGAATAAAGTACATTCTAAAATATATTCAAATAAAAGAAAACATTTATTTTAAATTGTAATAATGTTTCACAATATTACTTTTTACTGTATTTTTGATCAAATAATTTGTGAGCAGAAGAGACCTCTTTTAAAGACGCTAAAAATTTTACCAACCCAAACCTATAAATGGTAGTGTGAGCAGAATCATTTTTATTAGAAATATCAGAGAAATGGGAGACTTGAGCAAACGTTTCATTTTAATCTCATCACTATCTAGAAGAAACAATTGAGATATTAAGGAGATCTCGCTTGTGTTCTTTCTTTTCCCTGTGGGTTTATCCCTTTTCCTGTAAATGAAAATAAGTGCATAAGAGGATTGAATATGTCTGTTGTCCTCTATTTAATAAAATTCAGTGTGGCTGTGTCTTTCCTCCCAGTCTCAGAGATGCAACATCCACATAAGTGTGTTTGTGCGCATCAGAAAATCTGACTATGTGTGAGCATGAATGCGTAAGTGTGCACGCAATAAAGCAGCCGGTCTTAATCATCTTCTCGACACGTGAGAACTGGCTGGCGTCAGAGAGCTGTGAGGAGATAAAGCCTGATGTCACTGGGAGAACTCTGTCTTAACCGCCCCTCCTTCGTCTGTTCTGAGTCCAGATGAGGCATGCTAAACCAAGGCACAGGAACTCCAGTTATTAGAATATAAACTGATAAATTAACCATCTCTTGTTGACAGTCGCATTTTGCTGTAGTTATTTATGGCTGTTTTGACTGAATCGAAACCTACAACTGATCAATAATGGCCTCCTCCTTTTCCCTGTGCACCTTTCATTCCCAAAAAAGGGGAATCTCCCTCTCTGCTCTGTATAAAAGGATTATCGGGACTGGAGTTAAGAGACTTACCTGTGGTAATGAGATTAATGTGGGACTCTGGCCCTTTGGCTCCAATGGTGAGAGTCAGTGTAAAGGCCACAACACACACACACACACACACACACACCCGAGTATAGACAAACAGACAGAATGCTATGCTGACGTCACCTGCAAAACATGTTGGTAAACCGATAGATAAACAAGAGACGTAGAAGACCATATGTAGGCTACAGGTGCTTGAAATTTCATGCAACCAGTTAAGAATATGTCTGAGTCATATTTAAATTTTATTTTGCATAAGGAAAATAAAGCCTATTTATACATTTTTTTTGTATCTTGTCATTATTTTCATTGTAATTAAAGATTCACCCAACAGTCATCATTTACTCACTCAAGGGCAGTTGGGACAAGGGCATGTTTACCATGGTGTAGCATCTCCTCTTCTTTTCAAAAAGGTTTGAAGATGTCTTGGCATTGAGGTTATGATTGAGGAGTTTTGGTGTTGAAATTTGGCCCCATTCTTGCCTGATAATGGCAGTAAAAGTTCTTAGTTAAGAGTTTTCTCTTAAAACCTATTCACAAAGCTGCTGAGACCAACTTTTACTAAGGAACAGAGAGAAGTCTTAAGCTAAGAGAAAGGGCGGGGTTGACCTTGTTGCTATGGTCTATGCCCACAGTGATTGGCTGATATGGAGGAGTCTCTGTCAGCGATTTAATCATATAAATATTGTAGAATGTGGTATCATGTTGCCATATACAAATAAAGGTTTAAAAATAAAAATGTTGCCATATTCAATTAAAGGTTTTAAAATAAAAATGTTGCCATATTCAATTAAAGGTTTTAAAATGTAGGCTAAGTGTCACTAATTAAACTAGTATATCTTCAGCGAATTGTCCGCCTCTTGCATGTTTGAGATTGCAAAATTCAAGTGACAAATTATGTTTTATAAACAAAGTTTTGGAGGAGCACATTGAAACTGTCTATCTAATCAGCTTGAGTGGAGGTATATATACACAGATGAGAGCCGACTCACATAGTTACCTCGACAGTTTTCTGCATCCTTCCGCCAACCCATTCCTCACTCTCGGCTGGCTGGGGATATGAGGAGAACTCTGGATTTGGGCAAAATTCCAAGCTCGATCCCCTTGGACAGCATGCCAAATACGCTTATTATATATATTTTTTTACTCTGTTTGATCATTTGTAAGTGTGAACTAGTGAAAACAACTGCCATAGGTAATCAGGCATTGTTTTTTATTCATTTATTAAAGATTTATTTTTGGTGTATTATTGTAGATTCAAATCTATAAATCAAAATATGAGTGCTAAGGCGGATTGGCACCAACACTCATTTTTGATTTTGTCTTAGTGATTTAGGAGTCCTCTTGACTACTCCTAGTGTTTCAAAGATTTAGGAGCAAGTTTTAGTGCTAAAATGCTTTGTGAAATACTCTTAGAGCAAAAATGTAGGAGTCCTAAAATTAGGACTGACACGCCCATTATTTTTAAGAGTTTCTCCTAAAGCGGCAAGTTAGGAGCTACTTTTAGCCTTAAGATGTTTTGTGAATACGGCCCCTGGACTGCAGGCCAATTGAGCACCCAGACTGTATATAATAGTTATAGTATGTGGTTATGCATTGTCCTGCTGAAATACACAAGGCCTTCCCTGAAATAGTCGTCATCTGGAGGGGAGCATATGTTGCTCTAAAACATTTATATACCTTTCAGCATTCATAGTGCCTTCCAAAACATGCAAGCTGCCCACACCGTATGCACTTATGCACCACCTTACCATCAGACATGCTGGCTTTTGAACTGAACGCTGATAACACACTGGAAGGTCTTCCTCCTCTTTAGCCCGGAGGACACGGCATCCGTGATTTCCAACAAGAATGTCAAATTTGGACTCGTCTGACCAAAGAACACTTCTCCACTTTGAAACAGTTTAAATGAGCCTTGGCCCACAGGACACGACGGCGCTTCTGGACCATGTTCACATATGGCTTCCTTTTTGCATGATAGAGCTTTAGTTGGTATCTGCAGATGGCACGGTGGATTGTGTTTACTGACAGTGGTTTCTGGAAGTATTCCTGGGCCCATTTAGTAATGTAATTGACATAATCATGCTGATGAGTGATGCAGTGTCGTCTGAGGGCCCGAAGACCATGGGCATCCAATAAAGGTCTTCGGCCTTGTCCCTTACGCAAAGAGATTTCTCCAGTTTCTCTGAATCTTTTGATGATTTTATGTACTGTTGATGATGAGATTTGCAAAGCCTTTGAAATTTGACATTGAGGAACATTGTTTTTAAAGTATTCCACAATCTTTTTACGCTCTCTTTCACAGCTGCCCATCTTTACTTCTGAGAGACTCTGCCTCTCTAAGACATCCCTTTTATAGCTAATCATGTTACAGACCTGATATCAATTAACATAATTAGTTGCTAGATGTTCTCCCAGTTGAATCTTTTCAAAATTTCTTGCTTTTTCAGCCATTTGTTGCCCCCGTGGCAACTTTTGTTAAGGCCTGTAGCAGGCATCAAATTTTAAATTAGCTCATTTAGTGGATAAAAGTGTAAAATTTCTTTATTTAAACAAATAAATAAAATATTGGCTCATGTGATTTGAAAGTCTTTTAATTTTCATTTTATTCAAATTTAAAAAACGTCCCAACATTTCCGCAATTCGGGTTGTATAGTAATAACAGCAAATTATGCATAATTACAAGTAACTAACCTTGAACCCTAACCATTACCGTAACTCTATAGTAAGTAGATGTAGTTAAATAATATTACTCAGTACTTATTTGAGTAAGTACAATGTCACATTAAAGTGTAACCATTTTAATATTTATAAATTTTAACATTTACAAAATTTAAATCAGTAAAAATATAATGCAGTTCAATCAATACATATATAAATTACAGTATTGCAAATAAAAAAACATTATTTTAATGGGAATTTGGAGATAAAATGTGCTAAACTGTCATGTACATATGCAAAAAATAAAATCACAATGCTAAAAATGTTAATGGTCTTTATAATAATTTGTCTTTTATTTAAAGGTAAAATGTGACCTGAGCATGTTAAAGACTTTCAGATGTCCAAAGTAAGGTGTAGTACATTCATATTACTCCAACCAAACAAATACACAATCACAAAGTAGAAACAAAATGCAGCATAAAATGCAGTCACTGTTAAAATGACAGGAAAGAAGACAAAAGATAATTCAGTCATGCACAGAAAGAATTTGAGGAAGCAGCTGGGCGTCATTAGCTGTGCTCTGTCTGGCTATGGGCTGTGTGGGTTGCTTTGCCGTTAATGACTGCAGTGGTTTAACACATGAGAGTAATTTACAGGTTTTGTGGAAGTCGCATTTAATCTCACAAAATCCAGGTCAAATATTCAGGAAATGGATGGTTTTGTTCTTTTATTGAAGTGTTAGAAGCCAATCTTACTGAAACAAATTATTTAAAATACAAGGAACAAGTGTCTGTAGGATGAATGCTGCCATAGCATGTGCAGAGCAGGCGGTGACTCAAGAAGACTGCATGCTAATATAGATCTGAGTCCAACCCTCAACAGACAGACATGATTCATCTCTGAAGGGACGTGTCCCTCATGTCTACGTAAATGAAAACTGACAGGACTCAGACATCTTAGATTCAATAGCCCCAGGAACCCACCAAATGCACTACAATCTGCAGATTAATGATCAAGCGCATACTAAGAAGTGAACAACCTCCCTTTATCCCAATGCAGCAATTACTAACACCAAGGAAGTTATTTAACCATATGCAGATTTTTCTGATCTGTTTTCTTACAGTTTACTACGGAGCCAAGACATGGAAGAAAAAAAATTAAATAGTGCGCACGATTTATTAATTCGTTCCCTCAGGATTTATAAATCGAGGGAACGGAATAGTAAATCGTGCACACAATTTAGTAAATCAAGGGAACGAATTAGCAAATCATGCGCACGATTTAGCCTACTATTTTTGTCATATCCGGGGCTCCGTAGTTTACTGAATCTATTTATCTGAATCTATTTTTTTTTTAGTATTGAGGTACTTCTAATCTCATTTTGTCCACCATCTTGGATTTACTGCGCTCATCACGGTAGCACTTTATTTTACAGTTGTGTTTCGCATAAACATATTATGTACTTATTGTAGTAATGACGCAAACTGGGTAATAACTAGGTATTAACCCTGAACCTATACCCCAAAACCTTAAAGCGATAGTTCATCCAAAAATGGTTCCATGATTTACTCACCCTCAAACCATACTAGGTGTATATGACTATCTTCTTTCAGACGAACACAATCAGAGATTGTATTTAAAATATCCTGGCTCTACCAAGCTTTATAATGCTAGTGAATGTGGGGCCTGTTTTGAAGCCCAAAAAAAAAAGCATCCATCCTACATAAATATAATCCATACAGTTCAAGCAAAGCGAAGCGATGGGTTTTGTAAAAAAAATATTCATATTTAAAACTTTATTAATTATAATAACAAGCTCTTGCCAGACAACCATACGCATACTGCACAAGTTAACTTGCGTCAAATGAGTAACCCCTGACACGATGTATGACACAGGATGTAGGAGTTGTAAGCTTAGACGCTTCTCACAGTTTAAACAAATAGGGCTGTGCAACAAACTGAAGCTCCTCTTCTCTTATATCGAAATTCTCTGTCATTTCTCTTTAAAATTTCTCATTTTAGTCTTCTAATTCGTGACCGGTGTTTTGTTTTCCTCTATCCTCTGAGCTTCCGGTTGTCATTACGTCATGCATCAGGTCAGAGGTTACTCTTCCTCCACAAATCGATATATGGATAAATGGATATTTTTCTAAGCTTGGAAGTGTCACTGAGTCCCAACTAGCACCCACCAACACCAACACATCGCAACCAGATCTTCACGCTCCACCCACTCGTACACAGTCTCCCGAGTTCTAATCACCTGCACCTGTACATCATCACCAGACACACTATAAAGACTCACACTCCCTGCACTTTGTTGCCTCTGCTTTAATTCACTGCCTCTGCTTTAATAAACATCCTGTTTTACACTAACCTGTCTGCCTTCGTCTGTGTCCTGACAGAAGCCCAGACTGCATGCAGAGCACTGCGGATTCTGGTGGGGATCGGTCCACGAACCCATTCGCTGTCCTGGTTGATGCTGTACGAACCTCTCTTCAAACATCACCCACGAGCACTTCACCTACAGTCCCAGCGGATCTCATGCACGCACCCGCTGCTTCACCTGCTGCCTCTGTCAGTCCCATGGCCCCTGGTGCAGTGGGTTCCTTCTGCAGTGTTCACTGTACCTCGAAGCACAGTCTCAACTTTTCTCCTCGGAGCGCGCCCGGGTGGCCCAGGTGGCGTTCCGCCAAGGGCTCAACCCACATGTCAAGCAGTTAATGGTCATTTACGATGATACTATGGGGCTGGAAAACCTCATTCAGAAAACCATCTGCATGGCCCAACGCTTTTCTGCATGCTCACTCAAAAAACCCACTGTAACTCCTCTGCCCACCTCACCAGCTGTCGCCCTTCCAGCACCTGAACAGATGCAGGTGGATTCCTTTCGCTTCACATGAGAAGAATTCTACAAAACCTATGTCTATACTGTGGGGGAGAAAATCATGTCATTGCTGCCTGTCCTATCCGATCACCACGCCCAGCGGTGAGTACTATCCAACTACCTGCTCAAATTGTTCCCTTAACTAGAACCTCTGTGCAAATCTTGACCCCCCCATGTCTGTGTTTCAGCGCAAGCCCTCATAGACTCCGGCTCTGCAGGGAACTTCATCAGCAACCAAGTTCTCCAGAAATTGAACGTATGACACAAACATTGCACGCAAGATCTCAGAATCCATAACATCCAGGGAAAGCCGCAGGGTCATGGTGAGTGGAAGACTGCCTTCATCACACCATCTGGACACTACGAATACCGGGTCATGCCGTATGGCCTGTCCAACTCTCCCTCCGTGTTCCAGAGCTACATAATTGAGGTGTTCCGGGAGTACCTCCATTGGTTCATCATAGTTTACATAGATGACATCCTCATCTATTCCTGGAACCAGGCCGAACATCGCCGCCACGTCTCCCAGGTCCTAGAGAAGCTGCGCTAACATCGCCTCTATCTCAAGCTGGAGAAGTGCGAGGGCAGGGTGATCCTCTACAACTCCATCCATGCGCCTTCTACTCCAAAAAGCTATCCCCGGCGGAGCAAAACTATGACATCGGAAACCGAGAACTACTTGCTATCAAGTTAGCTTTGGAAGAGTGGAGCCAGCCCGAGCCAGAATGCTCCTCTTCGGAACCCATCCTCCCTCCAGCCATGATCGTCAGCCCTATTCAGTGGTCCATCAACCAGCGCATCTCCCAAGCTAACCTCTCTGAACCCGCTCCTATGGAAGGTCCTGAGGGGCTCCTCTATGTTCCACCAGCCCATCGTCAGCCCCTCATGGACTTAGCCCACACATCTCCGGGCTCTGGACACCCAGGCAGTTCATGTACCCTCTCGCTCCTGCATCAACACTACTGGTGGCCTTCCATGACTCAGGATATCTCCCAGTACATCATAGGGTGCTCAGTCTGTGCCGCTGCTAACACCCCAAGAAGACTTCCCAAGGGCAAGCTGGTCCCCTTACCAATTCCTTGTCTCACCTGGGAGTAGATTTAATGACAGATCTCCCATTATCGAATGGCTACACCTGTGTGTTAGTAATCGTGGATCAATTCTCCAAGGCCTGCAAGCTCGTTCCCCTCAAGGGTCTTCCCACAGCCTTTGAAACTGCAGAAGCCCTATTCACCAATGTCTTCAGTCACTTCGGCATTCCTGAGGACATCATCTCTGACCGCGGACCACAGTTTATATCCAGAGTTTGGCAAGCCTTCTTCAAGTTCCTAGGAGTAACAGTGAGCCTATCATCGGGATATCATCCGCAGACCAATGGCCAGACTGAGCGCAAGATCCAAGAAATTGGGAGATACCTGAGGTTGTATTGCCACCGGAACCAGGACAGCTGGAGCCAATTCCTCCCCTGGGCGGAATATGCCCAAAACTCCCTTCAGCAGACCACCACAGGGCTCACCTCGTTCCAGCGCATCCTGGGTTATCAACCACCTCTTCTCCCCTGGTCGGGTGAGCCCTCCGAGGTTCCAGCTGTCAACCACTGGTTCCAGCAGACCGAGAGAGTTTGGGACACAGCACATGTCCATCTCCAGCGGGCAGTACAGAGACACAAGAAACAGGCAGACTCCAGAAGAGCTCCCACTCCTTGCTACCTTCCTGGCCAGAAGATATGGCTTTCTACACGGTCCCCGGTACATAGGTCCATTCACCATACAGAGGCACGGTACCGTATCTCTCCATCATTCCATGTTTCATTGCTTAAACCCCACACTGAACCCTTGTCTCCTCCATCTACAGATTCTGGTGGCAATGCGGTACCTCCTCCTCCCGAAATCACTGATGAGGAGTCCATCTACCGGGTACGGGCCATTCTCGACTCGCGACAACAGGGTCCCCGACTGGAGTATCTTGTCGACTGGGAGGATTATGGCCCGGAGGAACGCTGTCACAGAGTCACAACCAGCACCCACCAACACCAACACATCGTCACCAGATCTTCACGCTCCACCCACTCGTTCATAGTCTCCTGAGTTCTAATTACCTGCACATCATCAAAACATCATCTTCTGGTCTCCATTCCTTCATTGATTCCTTCGTTGACTCCTTCGTCTGACCCGTTCCTGCAAAGAGACATTCTCCCATTAACCATCCAGCTAAGTGACTGTCCCAAAGTGCTTGTGCCATTATTCACCTGCATTCTCCATCTGCCAGTCTCCGTGCCTCTGCTTTAATAAACATCCTGTTTTACACTAAAATGTCTGCCTTTGTCTGTGTCCTGACAGGAAGAGCCAGGAACTTTTTAAAATATATCTCCAATTGTGTTCATCTAAAAGAAGATAGTCATATACACCTAGGATGGCTTGAGAGTGAGTAATTAATGGGATAATTTTAATTTTGGGGTGAACTAACCCTTTAACATAATCCATGTAGTTACCTTACACTACTTTTGTAGGTAAATACACTGTAATTACATTGAAAGTGCATGTACTGTAAAATAAAGTGCAACCCTCATAACATTGCATTATGGGATTGACTTGCCACTTTTCTGTGAAGGATCCATGTTGTTGATAGAGTCTATAAAGATACCTCAATTCAACTGCTACAAACACGCCAGTGCACCCGCCATCTTGGAAATACTATTAAAATTTTATTTTCTTAAAATTCATTACAGTGTGCAAAACAATTGTTCTAGCAATAAATATTAGTCCTCCATTTTTTTACAGGTAAATACAGTCAATAACTGAGGCACAAGATGGAACCAGCTGGGAGAGACATAAAAGAAGTGCTGGCCTCAAATACCGGGATGAGCAGTTATTATACAGCGCTGCTATTGATGCCACAGGATTGTCACAACTGACCAATCGGAATCAAGAATTTCAGAGAGACGTGTAATAAGTATATGGGCAGTATGGCCAATAATTTCATATCATAGTAACAGGATATCAAAATATAGTTATAAAAAATTATTTAAATAATCATGTGGTAATGCAAATATTTATCCAGGAAATAAATAGGCCTGCTTAAGTAATGACAACTACTTTATTCAGATGAAACACACTTTAGAACTTCATGGATGCAAAGCAAAATAGGGCTTTTATTAATAAGTCTAGCAAGTGCAAAAGCAGATTTACAATTTGTACTAGTTGACACATTTCTACAGTTGGTAAATGCCGCCCAGCCCTAATGTGAACTCCCTTTTGGAACAGTCTTCACGTCAGGAGTTGGCTTATGATGTCTTAAAATGCTACTTACGTAGGCAGATCACTAGGTTTTGGAAGAGATCCACAATGAGACTGAAGATAAGCCACACTCTTAAGGCCTTTCATTCTGAGCTCTCCACCTTAATCAAGCAAGTTAAGACTAACCTCAGCTGAACAGCAGCAACAGTTGCAATCAAGTGACTGCTTTAAATTGACTAAACAGCAATGTGAGTCAGTGAGGTATGAGGACAGGGCCTTGATGTAAATTGTCCCCTGCGTTTTGGCGCATGACCTGGAGCTGGACGAGACATGGGCGAATACAGGCCCAAGAACACAAAGTGGCTTGAGGGTGAGTAAATCATGGGATCATTTTCATTTTGGGGTGAACTAACCCTTTAACATAATCCATGCAGTTACCTTACACTACTTTTGTGGGTAAGTACACTGTAATTACATTGAAAGTGCATGTACTGTAAAATAAAGTGCAACCCTTATCACATTGCATTATGGGATTGACTTGCCACTTTTCTGTGAAGGATCCATGTTGTTGATAGAGTCTATAAAGATACCTCAATTCAACTGCTAGAGTTGCAGCAATTGCTCTGCCACATGTGTAAAACGCCAGTGGAATAAAGTTGTTTTTTGGATTAGGAGCATGATTGCTAACATACCGGTCCGTTACATTCACCACAGAATTTCCGGTCTTTCATTCCTGCACAGAGGGAAACATCTTTCTCTCCCTCCTCATACTCAGGAAGTGTTGCGTAATGTCTAATTTTTTTCTAATTCTTTTCAACTTCTTTCAGTTGGATACTTCATCTGCTGCACACATGTGGTTTCTCTCTCTCTCTCTCTCTCTCTCTTCCTCCTTTTCTTCCTCTTATCTCTACAATGCACCTGCAAGACAAGGAGACTTTCCATATGCAGACTGCAAAGAAATGTTATTCCTCCCACTCTTTAATTCGCTTTTCCTCCACTGTCTCTCTAATCCACATGCGTAAGTGCACGCACAAATACAAGACTTTCCATCCATCTTACTCAAAATACCATTAAAGAAATATACACCATCGCACAGATGCACATTTAGACTGCATCACAGTAGAGGAACTACGTCAGCGTGCTGCTTGAGTAACAAAAGACAGTTCACGAGGAAAAGAAATGAGAAAGAGAAACAGGAAAAGGAAACTTTGTCTGAGGTAATCTATCAAACTAGGTCTCAAATGGTATTTCACAGTTTTTTTCTGAAGAAAAGAACAGCAGGGGCAATACTAAATGCATACTAAAACCATACTTAATGCAAGTAATAATAATAATAATACAACCTGAATTCCGGAAAAGTTGGGGCGTTTTTTAAATTTGAATAAAATGAAAAATAAAAGACTTTAAAATCACATGAGCCAATATTTTATTCACAATAGAACATAGATAACATAGCAAATGTTTAAACTGAGAAATTTTACAATTTTATGCACTAAATGAGCTCATTTTAAATTTGATGCCTGCTACAGGTCTCAAAATAGTTGGCACGGGGGCAACAAATGGCTGAAAAAGCAAGAAATTTTGAAAAGATTTAGCTGGGAGAACATCTAGCAACTAATTAAGTTAATTGATATCAGGTCTGTAACATAATTAGCTATAGAAGGGATGTCTTAGAGAGGCAGAGTCTCTCAGAAGTAAAGATGGGCAGAGCTATGAAAGAGTGCTAAAAAGATTGTGGAATACTTTTAAAAACAGTGTTCCTCAATGTCAAATTGCAAAGGCTTTGCAAATCTCCTCATCTACAGTGCATAACATCATCAAAAGATTCAGAGAAAATGGAGAAATCTCTGTGCGTAAGGGACAAGGCCGAAGACCTTTATTGGATGCCCGTGGTCTCCGGGCCCTCAGACGACACTGCATCACTCATTGGTATGATTGTGTCAATTACATTACTAAATGGGCCCAGGGATACTTCCAGAAACCACTGTTGGTAAACACAATCCACCGTGCCATCTGCTGATACCAACTAAAGCTCTATCATGCAAAAAGGAAGCCATATGTGAACATGGTCCAGAAGCGTTGTCATGTCCTGTGGGCCAAGGCTCAATTAAAATGGACTGTTTCAAAGTGGAAAAGTGTTCTAAATTTGACATTCTTGTTGGAAATCACGGACACCTTGTCCTCCGGGCTAAAGAGGAGGGAGACCTTCCAGCGTGTCATCAGCTGGAAAGTTTATTTTATTCAAATTTAAAAAACGTCCCAACTTTTCTGGAATTCGGGTTGTAAAAACATATATAGTTGGGCATAGTTTCAATAACAAAATAAATGGGCTTATCACATTTTAACAGTAAGGAAATTACTTTTCCCATATCTTTTGTTGTTGATGTCAAAGACTGTGTCCAGCCAAAAATTTGGCGCGAAATTAATTTTTCACTTGGTAGAACCAGCCATTTTAAACAGATCCAGTGACAGGTGTGACATGCCCTAATCCACAAATAGTGCTGGGTAGATTGCTTACAAATTGTATTTGGTTACTGATTCCAAATTGCATGAAAATAATTGTATTTAATAAGGTAATCCATTACATTACACATTTAAAGAAATATAATCTGACTACTTATTGATTACTTTTTAGATTACTTTTGACCTAACTCGTTTATTACAATGATTTGAATAGGATAATCTTGTACCATATTGATATAAAAATACAAAGGGTAAGAAAATATATTCCATTCTTTGTTTTCAACAACATGAAGTGCATTAAATATTTCATTACGTCAGGGTTTCCCAGACTCGAGCTCGAGATGGAACTGCACACTGTAAAACTGAACAGTGAAATGAATTAAATGAAATTAATTTATTTCACTCAAACAATAATAAAAATTTGTTGTACTTAACAGAAAAAAAAAAATGTCATTGTAGTAAGCTGAACTTAATATGATTGAGTTGCAGCAGATTTCTAATTCCCAGCATGCTTTGCATCAGACTGTATAAATAAATGTTGAAATTAAGTGTTATTTTGTGTTTTTGCACAAGATTAACATAGGGAAACATAAGTTGAAGTGTATATGAAATATGAAGTGTATAATAACAGTCTTTTTGATAGTCATAATAGCATGTGTTATTTGCTATCTTACATTCAACCAATATCTGTGAATGTGATGTTTATGTAAATGAACCGTATATACAGTAATTAACATTATGATGAGTTGGGCAAGGCTGAGAACTGTGGGAGCAAAGGGATGCCGGTGACCTAATCGACAAGTGCTGTCACGTTTCCGCCCACTGCTGCTTCCTTCCACTCCCCACCAGAGGTCTCCGTTTCACCATTAAGACTTTTTCATTGCACACACGCAGTCACTTCACTCTGGACTACATTTCCCACAATCCCTCAGCTAGGCACTGATCACACTCACACCTGCTTCCCATCAGGTTCCCTTTATAAGCTGCACTCCCTCAGACACACGTTGCCTAGTATTGTTTTTGGCTTTTGTTTGTATCCCGTGTTTGTCCTTGTTGTTGGCTTATTTCCTAGTAGATGTTTTTCCGTGTTCTGCCTTGCCTATCCATGTTTTTGATCCTGGAATCACTCCTTGTTTTTGCTTGTTTACTGCCTGCCTTGACCATTGCCTGTATTTTTGACTACTCCTTGCCTTGCCTCTTTTGATACTGTTTGCTGGTATTTGACCTCCTGCCTGTTTGACTTTGCTCTCTTTTTTTAAAAGCTTGCTTTTGGATCTACCACCCTTTCGTCTCGATTGCCATTGTTACAGAACCACACTGGCCTTGTTCCACTTCCACATCTCTCGGCCCTGTCACACTTGTCACAAAAATGTAAAGTTCTACTAACTTACAAAAAATTAGTTAGTTTACTTAAATGTTTTGAGGTAATAAGTTTCCTCAAATGTTTTGAGTATTCTGAACTTATTGAGTTTTGCAGTGCAGGGGGTTTCATGAGTTTAATGAAATGCCATTAAATCATAAGCATGTAAAATTAAAATAATTTTAAAATAAAAAACAATATCAAAATAAAACACTTAGTAAACAAGATTAAAAATATATTTTATTTGTTTAGTAGGGAGAATTAATATATTATGAATAATTTACTGCCATTGTGAGAATAACATGCAATCATGTAATCAATAAAAGTAACTATAATCTGATTATGAATATTTTAAAATGTAATACACTGCATAGCCAAAATCTTTTTTGCTTATTATGGATTTTAATAAGCAAATACTTAAGAGTCTATGGATGGATCATTATTACAGTGATTATGATGTTTCTAGCATGTTATATGTTTGGCAACGGTTCTTTTAACCCTTAAAGATGGAGTGTGTAGCTTTTCATTTCTTAAACAACCATGTAGGAAGACACATCATGGCCATATTCCAGGATGACAATGTCAAGATTCATCAGGCTCAAACTGTGAAAGAATTGTTGGGAGGGAGCATGGCAAATCATTTTCACTCCTGAATTGGCACTGACCTAAACCTTAGTGTAATTTTTGGGATGTGCTGGAGGAGATTTTACAGAGTGCTCACCTCTTGCATTGTCAATACAAGATCTTGACCAAAAAATTATGCACCTCTCTATGGAAATAAATGTTGTGTTATTTCCAGAGGTGCATCAATTTTTAACAATGCAAGAGGTGAGCACTCTGTAAAGTCTACTCCAGCACATCCCAAAGACTTTTAATGAAATTAAGGTCTGGAATCAGAGGTGCCAATTCATGTGTGAAAATGATTCTTCATGCTCTCTCAACCATTCTTTCACAATTTTAACCCTGGTGAGTTTTCTTATTCAGCTTATGCTAATAATTATGTTAACAATTGGCTTATGTTAGCAATTTTCCTATGTACTTTCCTATGTCACAGTACTTATATGAAACAGCAACACTTGATTTTAAAGACATTTGTTTTCTTGTATTCAAAAAAAAAAAAATGTTCTGGTTTGGTTGCAAGAACTGAATCAAACCGACGCTCTCCACATGTTCCAGAGTTAATCATAAGCTCTGGATCAAACCCTGAGTTGACACAAAACATTTATAGCAAGTACTGTGAGCCCGCTGAACCTGATCTAAACAGGGTTGGATTTGTTTTGTTTTGTCAACTCTAAACCTACTCTGGAACTCAGAATTTGTTCGGCTAGTTTTGTCTAACAGGCCACTGGTGTAAGACTAACAAGGTGTCAAGAGAAACAAAAATTTCTAAAACTGAATTATGTCAATAGAGTTACTGGCAGAGGAAAATATGAAATATTATATAATATATTACGTTAATATCAAATAATATATTCATATACTATTCTTTTCTTTTCTCTTAGTGACTTGAAAAATTAAAAATAATACAATAATAATTAAAATAATCACAGTCAATATTGATATTTATGGAATATATATCTGATATATTTGGAATAATTGTTCATGATATAATGGCTACTAAACTGTATATTTGATTATTGTCCAAGGCAAAAATGTCCTTTCTTCGCACATTCAATAAATTCAAATCAAATTATTATTCCATGTCCAAAAATAAGAAGGATAATTAGCAGGATAATGTACACTCATCCGGTTCTTATCACAATCTAAACCCCATCAGAGTAGTTTATTTTGTGATTATGAACAGTTGACTCTACATTAACCCTTATCTGTGTTAATCACATTTGGGCAATTCAAAGTTTTCCATATGATTTGTTTTCAAGATCTTTGATCATGGCAGGCTTGTAAGCAGCCCTATATCATGCTGGCAGAAAGTATCTCCAACCCAAATAAACATCTTCAACAACAAAAACAGCCTCCCACTATTCATTACCAGAACTGCATGTGCTGAATGCAAGGCCCCTGTATGTGGCGGCGGATGTGTGCTGCGGGTATTTTTAGAGGTGGCTCACGTATGAGCTGTGCAGTTGATGTCTGTGGCTCACTCATGTGGCTAAATGTGGACAGCAGCTCGAGCTCTCGAGAACCCATGAGCAAACGTGCATACGCTACTTTAAAGCCAAACACGTAGGGCCTGTATGTGCACCCACTCACAGCATGAGAAACCATTACACTGTAAGTTAAGCATGAATGATCTGCTTCCAAATCATTTATGAATTGTCCAAAATGTGCATGCATGTTTTTTAAGTAGTTGAAATACCGTACATGCAGTCAGTCAGCTACTGATGTAAAAGTGTGCTGTCAGATGCTATCAGAACTGTCACACAAAAACAAGTCAGGCATAAGTGATTTCACACAGGCAGTATGAATCTAGTGCACTATGTCAAATTCTCTTTTATGGTAACATTTTAACCCTTCAAGGATCATTAGCATCTGCTAACTGAATCGTAATAACAATACACTCGAGCGTGTGCATTACAGTGATTTTACCATGGGTGCGTTTATGTAACATGAAGCAGAGTGACAATTTACTGCAGTTATAAAAGATAAATTCACATTTGTGACTGTACATGTTAAATTAATGTGTCAAGTTGCTACATTGTTTGGCAACCATAAACAGTCTATAGTTTAAAATGCCCCTATTGTGCTTTTTCAGATATTACCTTTCATGCAGTTTGTAATAGCTGTTTGTGAATGCAAAATGTTTGTAAGATCAAAGTGTACAATAAATAGAGTTCTGTCAAGACAAGTGGAGTGTTTGGCATGGTAATGGGTATGACAATGTTGATATGTTTGGTCTTGGCAGAATAGATCTGCTACGCTGCTGCTGCTTTTAGGTGCTTGCTACTGCCAATACATACACGACACGCTGCTGTGAACAAGTAAGACATGCTGCTGCTGTACAATATAGCGTAAATAAATTACCCGTAGCAGATCTATACAGTTGGAGCTGGGGAAAGAGGAGGGTTTCTGAAAGCGCAATGCACTGCTAAGGCAAATGCATCCCATGTATTTGAAGGTAGAACACGCAATCTCATTGGCTGCTGATACAGCAGGGACCAGTCAGCTGTGTCCTATAGATAATGATGTGATTATGAGCAAGATGCTGTTTTCTGCACTGCGAAAGCAAATCCTCTTTCCATGCACATCCAAATGATGGACTTGGGCTTGTATTAATACAGTAAAACCGACTACATCGTTACTACTCATATCACTGTGTGTCAAACACTGAGAAATCCTTCAGAACTGAAATTCAGATATGGTAATGGTCGTTACAAGGTTATTAATTTATGTTATATGCTTTTGTTGAAGCTTCAGACTGTAGTTCTTTGCCTATTAAAGACGTTAAGTTCAAAGTAGAGGTCTTCCCAGGTCCAAGTGGGTTCGGGTCCAAGAATCATGGTGCCGGACATGGGTTGAGTCTGATATTACCCAGACAGGAACATAGCAACATGTGGATTACACGCCGACCAGATGTGGGCCGGATCTAGGCCAACACTATGTTGCTGTCAGGGTAGTAGCCTTAGTGACGTCATGCGCATGTGTATTACTTGTTCAGTCTTTAGGCATGTAGTTTTTCTTTACAGTGACATGTCAGCTACTGGCCTAGCATGATAATACAGCGTTTTTAGTCATTTTCATGGATTTGTGTGAACGGGGATCGTTTTGACATTCTTTTAAAATACACTTTTAAATCTACCCCTGCCATGGTGTTTCTTATTTGTAATCTCTGATTTTGGTCTATGTCTGGTCCTGGCCACAAATGGGTAAATTACATATATATGCAATTTCCTGCAAAATCTGTCCCAACAGCTCTAAAATAAATAATTATATTTATCAGTGTATTTGGGAAAATATTATTTTATATATAAATAAAATAAAAGTCTCTAAAAGAGGTCATTTTTGAAGAATGGAAAAAGATAGATGTTGTAAAATGTCGCCAACTTGTTCATTCCATGCCTAGAAGACTTTGTGCTCATTAAAAATCATGGAGGCCATACAAAGTACTAGATGTAGTAGTTTTTGTTGTGGGGTGTACTCATTTTTGCATCACCCTAATTTGAGTAAAACTGAAAAATGTGTAATCTAAGTTATATTATTAACCTTACTTTCATGTTATAAGTTAAAGAGATGTTATATTAAACTTATTCTTGTCAAAATTTTGGAAATTGTTTTTGTGTTCATTGAGATATTGTTTAAAATGTTACTTTTCAAAGGGGGTGTACGCATTTACGCTGAGCACTGTACATAAACACAGTCAGACAGTGTGTGTTCTGTATATCAGGGGTGGCGAATTCTGGTCCTGGAGCACCACAGTTCTGCAGAGTTCAGCTCCAACCCTGAAAGAAACTCACCTGCCTGTAGCTTTCTAGTAATGCTTCAGACATTTATTAGCTTGTTCAGGCGTGTTTGATTAGGGTTGAAGCAAAACTCTGCAGGACTGTGGCTCTCCAGGAATGACGCCACTCCTGGGGTGCTTCTCATTTCTTATTTGTGCATCCTCATTTCCTTACCTTGCGTCTCAGTTCCACCCCCGTAGGATGTGAGGGGAGGATGTGAAGAAAGAAAACAAGGACGGAGGAATCGAAGGAAATGTTATTTGTATATTGGAATGTTCTTGTTCACCCGAGTGTCACTTCAAAGCGTCATCAGCTGCACTCGGGGGATCTGCCCTCATGTTGTTAAAGTTTGGCTATTTAAAAATTTAATAAAAAATATTAATAACGCAAGATGCTCCGTTGAAATATGTGAGATGTAAAGTTTATTTCAACTGCAAAAGTAAAGAATACATTTAAATTATTGTTGACTATATAGTGCTGGTTATGAGGACTAGATGAGATCCAGGTGTGCTTGGTTAGGTGCCAAGGAGGATGATGGGAAATGCAGTCCCTGACAAAATCAAAGTAATGTTGTGATTCACCTCGTGGCTGGTTATTTTGGTTAGTAGCTACTATAAACTTTTTAAAAATCCCTATGAGAAAAATGAATGAAAAGGTTGCTGAAAAAGCAGCAACTGTTGCACATTATTGTTACCATAATATTATAAAGGCAATAAACCATTAAGGTTGTGCATTACAAGGCTTCGTTTTTGGTGCAACATGCAGCTTCTTTTGGGCATTTCAATAAATGTGCAGCCAAAGCATTATGTTGAAAGAATGAATAGTTATATTTAGGGGCCAAGCACCGAAGATGCATAGGCACCTATTGTAATCGTTGACATTCTTTTTATTATTCTTCCGTTTCCGTTCTGGAAGTCTATGGCAGGCCATAGAACTGCTTGCGGGAAAGTTATGAAATTTGGCACACAGATAAAGTGTGAGAACTGTCACCATAGCAAATTTGGAGTCTCTAACTCACTCCCTCTAGCGCCACCAACTGTTCAAATTTGCATTAATGTTTATGCTAATAACTAATAACCGTAAGGGCTAGAAACAAATTTATTTTTTCCTCGGATTCCTTGGCTCAAGACGATTTGATTGTACCCTATGATGTCATTTTCCTTCATGAAAAACTCCTCCTAGGCCATTGCACCGATTTTCACGAAAATTGAACCAGATCATCTTCAGACCATGCCAACAAAAAGATATGGAATTCAAGTCGATTTCTCAAACCATTTTCTAAAAACTTACAAACAAATTTTACGTAGCTCTTGCGAAAATAGACATAAAGCTGTATCTCCGCAACGCTTTATCATATTCAGACCAAACTTGATACATGTCATCTCAAGCATGACCTGAGGCAACATGCAGCGTTTTGGCACAGCGCCACCTACTGGTCCGGAGAAACAAAACATTTTTATTTTTATGGTTATCCAATTTTCCCATATCAGCCATTTTGGGTGCCGGCCATTTTGTGCTAAAAGTCTGTATTTGATGAACGCATTAAACTTATTATGTCACTCGTATGGGTCATCAGCACGATGCCCTGAAGGAGCCTGAGAAGTTTCGGACCAGCGCCACCTAGTAGAGAAAAAAAATTGTTTATATGCTTATAACTTTTGATGTGGTTGACTTATTTTCACGGGGTCATCTCCTTAGACTACTGAATCCTTGCCAAGTCCAACGATACCAAACGTGCCAGGTTTCGCCTTATGGTTTGTGCAACGTGGTGATTTAACGCTTAAAAAACTTTTGCGAATATCTTCAAAACTGTTAGTCCGATCGAGACGAAACCAGCGTAGGAAACACGGAACCATAGTTGGTTAACTACAAAAGTTTTCCTTTTGATAGGAAGTGGCAAAAAAATCCAATCAAAGTCATACATATAAATGTGTATAACGCCAAAACGAAATGAGATATTTTCACCAAATTTGTCACACATGTATGGGCTCACTCTGAGGACACATAAAAAAAGTGGTGGGAATGTGCCTCTTGGTGGCGCTATAATTGAGCAAAACATGAAATTGCCATAAACTACAATACAGTATTATGATATAAAATGCTATATTTAATTAATGCTTTGATGTACCATTACAAAACTCAGGATGTGCCATCGGCACCATGCTCTGAAGGTACTCAAAATGTTTCAAGACAGTGCCACCTTGTGGTCAAATGTTGTAATTATATTTTTTTTAAATGCTAATAGCTTTATATAAATGTGGCCTATTGTAATGAGACTGTCTTTATAGATTTCGTGGGACATGCTGAGAACATTGATGCCAGTTTTGCCATAGTCAGCCAAACTTCCTGTCCGCCATTTTGATTTCCTTTAAAAACATACTTTTTTTTAACTCCTCCTAGACCGTTGGTCCAATTTTCACCAAAATCGAATCATATCATCTTCAGACCATGCCAACAACAAGTTATGGATTTTGTGTTGATAGACGAAGCCATTTTCGCATACCACAGCAATAAATTTGAGGCTTGATGCCAAAATTACTCCAGGCTGTGTCTTTGCAATGCTTTGACATATTGACACCAAACTTTGCGAGTGTCATTGTCACTTCACTCTGACCATACCACATTAATTTGGTCACAGTGCCACCTATTGGTCAAAAGTGATAAACCAGTAAATCTTTATTATTGACTGTATTTATGATTTTTTAGCTATATTTAATTGCTCATTGTTGCAGTTGGTCTGATGCTCCCAGCCATGTTGGCATGACTTGTTGTGCTTTCTTTGTGCTTGGCCCCGTAATTGCTGCTGGCAGCTATATTAGTTTATTATTTATTATAATCAGGATAAACTATTCTTCAGTCATTAAGCTCATTCACATCATTTAGAATTTAGTTTCAGAACTATCCATGTATATATAAAAAAAAAGCATTCAGTAATATTAAAATTAAACTGTTAACTTACGATGCTGTCTCTCTTTCACCCCACACACATAAACAAACATACGCACATGCAAATTACATTTACTGTGGGTAGAACATTGTCTCTGTCCAAAACGCTATCTCATTCTCACGCTCTCCTCCAACCACAAGCACACACAGATCCAGCATTGATGTGAAAAGCATTAGACGTGACAATTTTCCTGGTTCTCTCCCCTGGGCAGATTGGATCTTAACAGTGAAGGCTGGTATAAATATTTAACCCGCCTCCTGATGGGGTCACCCTGTCCGGGGCTGCTGGGTTTTCGCACAAGCCCGCATGGTTCCTGTCATACACACACACAACTGGGTCTATGACCTGACAACAACCTCAGAGACCTCACACGACAAACGAACACGAGCGAGCTGATATATTGACCTAACACCCTCATTTCTCAAACATATGGACGCACACAGTGCGGTCACAGCAGGCTGTCCCATCTGACTTCATCCCCATTGGCTGCACCTCTCTCACACTCACACACTGTGACATTTACGCAAGGCAGATGAAACACACGCACATGCACAGGACCCAGCAGGGAGGCTTATCATGAGCAAAATGAACCAGAAAGGGACACCATGATGGCACAAGACCTTTTTATTTGCACACACACGAGCGTCACAACCCGATGAGCCATTCCAATGAATGAGGCATGAAAATAACAATGTTTTTTGTTAGCCCTTCCTTGCACCTCAATAACCTGACAATTACTGTCTCATCATAAGTCATGAATCACTGTTCAGTGGCCAAGGGCTTCTGCACACGCACACACACTCATTCTTGTACATATATCTTTGTATTTTGCAAGTACAAATATGAATTAGCATTTAAAAAAGCATACAAGCCAAATATGCCATCCCCACAATACCGGAAACATTGACTCCATATTTTCATGGTGAATTTCTGGCAACCACAGCAGCTTTTTTTTGTACCATACATTTTAACAGAATATTATATTTTTTACAGGTTAACTCTAACCCTACCTGTTTTTTTGTGTGTGTGTGTGTGTTTACATTTTTAGAATAAAAGAAAATGTATGCTTTGTTTACTTTGCTTTGTTTATTATTATGCTATGTTCACGCCATGTCATAATTACCATAATTATTAAATGACAACCCGTGATGCAGCTTGTCATGTTTTTGGACTCTATGGCAACACTATCAATGGTAAAATGAATCTGCAGCACCCATGTGAAAAAAAACAAAACAAAACAAAAAACACTTCCATTATGTTCTTAAAGTGCTCTATTTGTGCACACTAATTGTGTACTTAATATACTAAAAATTATCCATTAGTGCTTCTTAAGATAATCTTAAGAACATCTAAGTGTACTCAACTGTGCTATTTTGAGACACCATGAATATGAACTAAAAAGAGCTTTTAACATATTATCTCTGTATTAAAAAATGTATTTAGTTACCACTTGTAGTACACTTGAACCCATCTTTGTATGGTTATCTTATGAAGTACAAAAGAAGAATTTTTAGTATATTAAGTACAAAATTAGTGCACGAAAATAGAGCACTTATGGAAGTGTACTTTTTTTTCACCTGGGCACTCAGATGGTACATCAGACACATGGTAAAAGTTGGAGCTCTCAGAAAATTCAGAGTACAAGTTATAATTACAAGTTCTACAAGGATGTAAATGCTCAGAATCTCGTAATTACGGTAATTCCAACATGGCATGAATGCACCTTTAATTTGGTAAAAACTTCACAATAAAATTCAAAATTGTTGTAGAAAGTTTTATAATCTAAATAAATTGATAATTTATTCAATTTTGTTAATGCATTAGGTAAACTAACAGTGTTAGTTAATACATTTACAACATTTATTAATCTTGGTTAAAATTATTTTCCACATATATTAATATTTGTTAATTTATGAACGAATATTGATGAATAGATGAACAATAGTACATTTATAAATTTACATTAATCATTATTAATAAATGCTATAAAAGTATTGTTTATTGTTAGTTCATGACACCTAATGTGTAAACTAACTGAACCTTTTCACCCTCATGTCGTTCTACACCCGAAAGACCTTCGTTCATCTGATAACAGATCATCGGGTTGTGATGCTCGTGTGTGTGCAACACAGAAAGTCTTCTCGTCGCTTCATAACATTAAAGTTGAACCACTGTAGTCACATGAACTGTTTTAAATATGTCTTTAGTAGCTTTCTGGGCATCAGAAAGTGTTAATTTTCTTACTGTCAATGCAGGCCTCAGTGAGCCATCAGATTTCAAAAATAACTTTAAATTTGTGTTCCGAAGATGAACGAAGGTCTTACGGGTGTGGAACAACATGAGGTTGAGTAATTAATGACAGAATTTTCATTTTTGGGTGAACTAACCCTTTAAGTGTGTATAGGGATCCTTTTGTCAAAATGACAACATCACTAAATGTTCCTACTAAATGAATGTTGTCACATTTATCTCACTGTAGAGTGCAGATTTGCCAGCAAACAGTAAAGTGCTACACAGACACACAAACACAGATACACACTCACATTCAAACATAATTAACTGATGAAAGGTCACATCTCACTTCCACACATACTTTTCAAACCGGACTGGAGCTGAACACCTTGGTTATTTTAACCTCTAGAGATGTGGAGACATACAAATATACCAGCGTCTGCATTATTGTCACACCTCTGCGTCATCGCCTTTCATCATCCCTGTGCTCAGAGACCTGACTCATGGATCATGAAAAAATGCATTTGTGGATCTCACATTGAGGCTATACACACACCTGCTGACGCCAGTTTGAAAGCCTACCACTGCTCTTTCTTTTAAACGGATATTAGGAGGTGAGCCATCACCACTCTGTGTCAAGGCGTTTGTATTGATTGCTCTGTTGTGTCACCGGAGGACCAGGTCATTTCTGACGCACCAGCAATGACGCCCACAACCCCCCCATGGTCAGTCTGACCGACCTAGACAAATGGAGGCAGTGCTAAATACAGTTCGATGTTTACCAACTGATAGCGTACGAACCCACATTCCTCTGGTTGAGATAACAGCAGAGCTCTGGGAAGCAGACTGGGATCAGAGCCAAGCAGACGGGGACAGGAAATATAATGCATTCACACTGAATACTATTTTATGTTGCAGCCTTATGCTAAAATGCTTTCCCCACATCAAACTACACTCCATACCCTATAATTATGAAGTAAAAACCAGATTTGTGATGATAAAACTGAAATTGTATAAGTATTCAGACTCTAATTCAGTACTTAGTTGAGGCAGCTTTGGCAACGAAGCAGTGATTTTCTGCCATACTTCTCTGCAGATCCTCTCAAGCTCTGTCTTGTTGGATGGGGACTGCTGATGGAAAGCCATTTTCATATTTCTCCAGAGATGTTTGATTTGATCTGTGCTCTGGCTAGGTCACTCAAATACATAAACCGAATCGTCCCTAAGTTTTTCTTGCATTGTCTTATGAGCTTAGGGTGATTTTTCTGTTTCTGTCGGTCTGAGGTGCTGAGGACTCTGGACTAGGTTTTTATTAAGGATATTTCTGCATTTTGTGGCATTCAGCTTTCCTACTCTGACCAGTTTCCCAGTCCCTGCTCCGAAAAACACCCCCACAGCATAATGCTACCACCACCATTCAATTCAATTCACATTTATTTGTATAGCGCTTTTTACAATACAAATAGTTTTAAAGCAGCTTTACAGAAAATGCATGTTTCTACATTACAATTTAGAGTAATCTGTTATCAGAGGTGACTGTGTCAAAGTAATGTCCATATGTTAAAAATTTACAGTTCTAAGATAATACAAATCATGCAGTTGTGGTGTATGTTGATTCAGAGTTGGCGTCATCTGAAGTCCTCACAGGAGATCACTTCACAGGTGTTGGGTCATCTGAAATCTTCTGGATCTAAACTGGAGCTGGCGTAATCTTTAGTTATGGATGAGTATCCCGAGGTAGAAAAAGAAAGCAAATGGCAAAAAATTAGCGTAGCTGCTGTTCATAACATTTCAAGCAATAGATAGTTATGCGCATTAGATCTGATATAACTGGAGTACAAGATTATGAGGTGCATTATGTGAATGCTTGGCTAAGAGATGTGTCTGTAATCTAGATTTAGGGCCTGATTTACTAACAGCTTGTGCCAGTGCAAACCCCCTTTTGGCGTTAAAAACTACTGTCAGGATTTACTAAAGATTAGCTCTGAAAAGGTGTGGACACAGTTATTTTTGCAGCTGACCCTAATGTATATGCATTTGTAGGAGTTTCCCTTTCAGATGCATTGATTTATGGGAGGAGAGTATTTAAATGAATCATGCAAGGTGATTTACTAAGGATTGCAAAGGTTTACCACCAGTAAATAATGTCCAGTTAACATGTCTTAAACCAGATGTTAATTTGGGCTGCTCTTGGTAGACTGCATTGGTCATTATGGAAATCATCTGGCTGCTTCTGTGTTCTTTAATTTGCGTGTCGTCAGTAGATCACGCACAGAATTTTCCACTCCCATCTGCGCTTTTTAAGGAATGCTAATTTGCTCTGTTTAGAAAAATCTGGCCATTTAACTGGGAGAGTGTGTCTGAGCCTGAACATTATCAGGAAGGTTATTCCAAAGTTTAGGAGCCAAATGTGAAAACGCTCTCACTCCTTTAATGGACTTAGATATCCTAGGTCCAGAGTTTTGTGACCTTAAAGAGTGTGATTGATTGTAGCTGACTGGATTTCTTGCCTGCTGGGGTGACATTGTGCAGTTCATGAGCATAAAGCCCAGATAGCTGATGTTGTCCTTGTGCAAAGTTCTCCCATCTGCACACATGATCTTTGGAGCTCAGGGTGACCACGGGGTTCTTGGTCAGTTCTATTTCTATGGCCCTTCTCCCTCAATTGACCGTTCACAAAGACCCACCCCCTTTAGTTACTGTTGCTACGTCCGACAAGCCATGCCGATCTCTCGCCACACATCATGTTCTCACACAAAAATACATCGCGGAGCAAAGAGGACACTGACAACGTGTCGACAGACAAGACAGAGCAGGTTACTTTTGATATGAAACAAAGTCTCAAATTTCGAATTTTGTCATTTTTAAAGAAATTTAAACAATAAATACCATTTCGTAGCTCTTTAATGTGTCATGACAGATCGCTGTAGCACCTCAGTTCAAGCTGCTCATGAACCGATCATCTCTTCCTACTAGTTCATTTATAGCATCAAATAAACATGAATGAACATCAGAAGGAATGTTGTTTTTAATCGCAGAAAGACGTCAGTACACACCATTTTTCAAGTTCAAGTCCACCTATGTTAATCTGCTAACTCCCCTGACTGCTTTGTCTGACAAAATAGCGGATTCTGCGTTATGATTGGTTAGATCACCTGTCAATCAAACTCCTGGCGAACGGTCAATTGCTCAGTTTGGCTGGGTGAGCAGTTGTTGTTTCTAAACTATTACATTTAAAGCTACACTATGTAACTTTTGGCCCTCTAGCAGCTGAAGCATAAAACTTAAAGTTACTTGCAGAGAAACATTGTTGTGGTAATTACGGGTGTTGTGCTTTGGCTCTGAATGAATCTCATGACTTTAGGTGCACCGCTGTGCCCATGATTACAGGTGATAGACTAATCTGTACGAATGTCTTTAAAGGCATCAAACTCTCCCGATAATAATTTTTAAAAAAAACAACAACAACTGTTATCCGCAAAATATGTTTCATGAGTAGGTAAGTAGCCGTTGCTGCTGTTGTTTTGACCTGTTGAAATCGATTGTTTTAAAATAACATTACAAGTTTGCCAATGCTGACATTAGACATAACAATTACTATTCATATCAGATAATGGTGGAAATTATAACTTGGCAAGGCTATTTACAAAGAGCTATAATAAAGCAGTAAGGGGTTTAGAGATTGGCATTGCTACCAACATAAACATTGTTTTGTGAGCCTAGTCAATGCGCAGCAAATGCGATCCTATGCAAATTATGTTGATTTGTGTTTCATTATGGTTACTTTCGCTTTTGCTTTTTGCAGGCAAACTCTTTTTGGTTTGAGGTTCAGTTGTTGTAGCTTCAATTAAATTGGTCCAGACAGCTCTAAAATATAAAGAATTATTGCTTTCCATGGTGATTTAGGGAAGGCAAAAACACAGTTTGGAAGATTGCTTTATGATGCACTCAATCATTATTTAAGTTTTGTTCATTTTGAACAAAGAAATAATTATGGAGGCCATTGTGCTCTTGGGGACCTTCAATGCAGCAGAAATTGTTTTGTAGTCTTCCCCAGATCTGTGCCTCAAAACAATCTTGTCTCTGAGCTCTGAAGGCAATTCCTTTGACCTCTTAGCTTGGTTTTTGCTCTGATATGCATTTTTAGCTGTGTGCCAATCATGTCCAATCAACTGAATTTGCAGAAGGACACCAATCAAAGTGTACAATACCCTAAGGATGAGATGCACCTGAGCTAAATTTTTAGTGTCAATGCAAAGGGTGATGATGTAGTATTTTAGTTTTACCTTTTAATACATTTTCAAAGTTATCATAAATTTGGTGTTTGCTTTTCATTATGGGTAGACTGGATTGAAAAGGTAATTCAAAGCATTCAAATATAAAAAAAATCATTTTCATCTTTTTTTTTTTGAATCGTAGATTAACAGCCTGGGTTATAGTCACTATACTATCATTATTCTGCCAGCTAGGTATCACAACAAAACTAACCAATAAATATCACCATCAACACTTCACAATCTCCCAAACTGCAATCTTCTTGCACTAAGAAGATCTTTCACATGACCGTTGTGGTTAACAAGACAGGATGTGGGAGAACATTATATATTGATAATTAAAAACAACAGTGTACAACAGCTTCACTGCTGAAGGAAACAAAAGGAGAACAAGGGAAAGAGCACATTCAAAGGTGAGTGAAAGATATCTGACCAGAGATTTGTAGCGATGGCGAACAGTTGGATATTGATTTTGGTCGTCCTAAGCATCTTTGGGGCAGGATGTCACACAAAAGGTGAGTTTAAATACCATATATTGTAATATGATTACGATTATATCTCTTCATAAATGGTTTGGCCTTAGCATCTTCTTATTGTAGCATTTGTTTGCCGATGCCACTTATGTTTTACTGATATTTTATTTCTAAAGGAATGAGATTTATACATTTTGATGCGTGGCTTACGGGTCCAAATACAGGACCCACTGTATTTGCTTCATGGTGAAAATTATGGCCTTGTTTAAATGTCACAAAAACAGAGTCAAATTAATTAATTAATCTGTGGATAAACTGACAGTAACTGTTGATCAGATACGGAAAATCTGTTTTTATATTCCACTTTTTAGCACGATGCTTCTATGATTTAATGGGAGTTAAAAATGGTCGTACAGCAGAATGAGAAATCTGTTCTTTCATGTGTATGTGATGGTTTTGTGTTTGAAATATGACAAATATATGTAATAAAAGCTTCCTCTTAACCTTTACATTTGTGTTCCAAAATCCATGCGCTCACATGAACCTGTAACTAACATGCTGTGCACTAACTGTCCTAGGAGATCAAGATATTGTATCACATCATAATCAAGATATTGTGATTGAAAAACTGACAGGTCAGACATGATTCACTTTTATTTATTTAAAGCAGTATTGTTCATAAATGGAATACAAAATATGAAAATGAAAAGAAAAAAATAACAGAATGGCCAGTGAAAGGAGACTGACCTAGTTAAAACACTGTTTGTCAACTTCAAGATGTCAAACTAAATATATAAACTGTATGTTACTTTTTTAAACAAAATTGGAATTGGTGATCCTCTGCCCATCTTGACTTCTGAGAGACACTGCCATTCTGAGAGGCTCTTTTTATACTCAATCATGTTGCCAATTGATCTAATAAGTTGCTTCCTGTCCCAACTTTTTTGGAATGTGTAGCTCTCATGAAATCCAAAATGAGCCAATATTTGGCATGACATTTCAAAATGTCTCACTTTTTAAACATTTGATATGTTATCTATATTCTATTGTGAATAAAATATAAGTATATGAGATTTGTAAATTATTTCATTCCTTTTTTATTCACAATTTGTACAGTGTCCCAACTTTTTTGGAGTCGGGTTTGTATTTATTTATTTATTTTTGCAGTTTTCAGAGAGCAGACCTTTGTGGCGGGCAATGATGTTACTTTATGGTGTGCTGATAATGTCACTGATGTCAAATGGAATGAATTAATTTTTATTGTGTGGAACATCAGCATGCAAGGCAAAAAATGTTATCTTGGTTTGTCACCCAAACTGGACAACACTTGTAATGATGGAAAGAGGCTGGACAACACTTCAGATGGAGTTTCCTTATTCATTCCCAAGATTTCAGTGGAAGATGAAGGATTTTACTTATGTGAATTATCATATAATGGAGGAAGCAATGCTGTAAATATCTCTATAAGCGGTGAGTACAAACAGAATTTATTGTAAAAATATTGCAAAAACTGTGAAAATCCTTTTACATCATAGGCTGGGTAGTTTCATTGTATTTTGCATTTAGAGTAATTAATGTAATATATATTTATATTTATATATAATATAAATTATAACTAAATTTATATTAATATATAATTTATATTATATATAAATGACATACATTTCTTAAAACATTTAACTGTGTTTATTTAAATGTGTATATATAAACACACACACACACACACACATATATATATATATATATATATATACACACACACACACATATATGTGTGTTTATATACATTTAAATAAACACAGTACACACACATATATTATGTAAACACAAACTTTTATTTTGGAGGCAATAAATCACAATTCAATCGATTTTACAGCCCTAATTTAGAGCTATAAGCCAAAAGTAGCATACCGATATTCAAATTAAATGAAAGTTCTTTGTTTTTAGTTACCCGCCTGGAAACTCAGCTGGACAGTGAAAATGATCAGAAGATTGCTGTCTGTAATGCCATATATAAAAAGACGCAACCCACTCTTCATTGGGAACCTGCCTTAAACTTTTCCTTCACTGTCACTTCTGTCAAGAAGGTTGACGCATATTTCATTATGGAGAATCGTGTACAACTGCCTGATGATGTGACCATCAGTACCCTCACCTGTGTGGCTTCATACCCCTCTGTGTCCGGCTCTGTGCAGCAGAAGAGCACACTCGATCTTACAACACAAGGTGAACACACTGTGTTTTAAAATGAATTGACAATTGTTCTGCTACAAGCACTTTTACAGTGCATTCAGAAGACCTTAGGAATGCTAAGGTTAAGTATATTTAAAAGGTTAGTTCACCCAAAAATGAAAATTCTGTGATTTATTACTCACCCTCATGTCGTTCCACACCCATAAGACCTTCGTTCATCTTCGGAACAAAAATTAAGATATTTTTGATAAAATCCAATGGCTCAGTGATGCCTGCATCTCCAGCAAGACAATTAACACTTACATTGTCTAGAAAGCTACTAAAGACATATTTAAAACAGTTCATGTGACTACAGTGGTTCAACCTCAGTGGTTCGGTAAACGTTCAGTAAAAGTTCGTTACGCCATAAGTGTTTCGAAATTTCAATGGTTCACATGACTTTGGCTGTTTGATTCACGCTCCAAACCTCTGATTCGAAACAAAAGATTCGTGAAGCTCCGAAGCGTACACCTCTCTTTTAGATGTGAAATCTATAAATCGCAAATGATCTTAAACTTCCGCGCAGCTGAATGGTTTCAGTTCTCCGCGTTGTAAATGACAACTAATTAATGTAATTTACATATGTGATGTGATCTGCGAAAACCCATCACATGGTGAAATTTTACCTCTCACAGGTGTGAGAGGTAAATTCAGGTTGTAGTCACTGTTTCTCAGACTAGGCAATCTAGTTACATATGTAAATTGTCTGTCTGTCTGTCTGCCTGTATGTATGCTTATATGTTGTATATTGACTAGTACAAGGGAACATGTGGAGAGGGAGAGCCTCTTCATGATTGTCAGCCATGTCTGCAATAACAACAATGAGATAATCAAGAGTAACATGAGTGTGACTGCACAGCTATTTACCCATTCATTGGTTTATAGAAATCTTGTTAAGTTTTGTGCAGGGAGTTTTACCACATCTAAATTTTGTTCTCTTTCTCCAACAACTGGGGCCGTACAGGAATAAGATTTTGTCTCAGAATGAAGGACGAAACACCCGAGAAGAGATGAAGAAATACAGAAGCATAAACAGGATGTGGGTGGCAAAAACAGGCACGATAAGAAAGTGAACTGGAGGGAGGTGTTTACCTGAAAACTGCTGACATTACATTTTAACATAGAGCATTTGAAGAAGTAGAGCAAAAGCACCAAAGAGGGCATTAAAAATGTCTATAATGATCTTAGTTTTATGTTCATTTTTGTCTTGAATGAAGATGCAATTACATTTTTATTTGGCCTTTGAGTCAACCGAATTTAGTAATATAGTCCAACATTTCTCTTGTGCTGTCTTTATTTTATATAAATGCCACGTGATTTGATTTTTTTTTTTATGCCAAGACATTTAAGTGTAGTTTAAGAGTCCAAATGGTTTGGGGGCAATTGTAAAGCTAGCAGTTATTTGAAGAAGTCTCACAAATGTCCACAAATCTTTTTTTTTTTTTTTTAAAGAAAGAAAGAAGAGATGCATAAAACGCATTGTTCCTAAACTTACCTGGGTCTCTTATTTCCCTTTATTTGTAGTATCTGAAGTGATTTCATTGTTTACACTTACGCAATAATTTCCAAAGCTATAATTGTGTGTGTGTGTTTGAGAGAGAGAGAAAGAGAGATTATATCTGTTCAGACTGGAGAGGTCAGGTAGCAGTGTTACTCACCAACTAGTCTTATTTAACTTGTATTGATGAACTCATTCATGAAGTCAATCAACGTTCCTAACATTTCTAACCCCCACCCATAACCACTGCCTGAAAACCAATTATGCTGACTCTGAACCATGAGCATAATTACATATTATCTAATGAAACTGAAGGGACTGTAGAATAGTACTTAGTAAACTGAGCTATCAGTAACTGTAATCTAGGGCATTGTGACTTTATGAAGGGTCATGAGATTCATCGAAGACAGGCCTAGGTTTGTTTATACTGAAAGGGCCTGAACAATGAGTTTACGTCATGGGAAATCTGGAGTCATTAATTCTCGGCAGCTGCCTGAAAATAATAAAAATAAAATAAAAAAATAGACAGGAGCATACATTCTGAAATCCTTTAACAGCATGTTATGGTAAATATTAAGATTATTATAATTAAGAGATTACACAATAAGATAAAATACTGAAATATAATAAGTTGTGGAATTTATACAATTGAAATGCAAAATAAAGTTGTGGATTTAATATATTTATCAGGGAGGGTATGCTGATTCATGGGATCTGATCATTTGACAGATGAAAACAAAATCTAAGACTAATGAAATTGTAAGAGTAGTAATTAAAAAGTGAAAAGTATGTGAAAATAACAATTCCTAGAAAACAACAGCAAAAGATTGCTAAAAGAGAATATTAATTAAAAAAAAAAAACAATAATGACAACATTTTGATAAATAACTAAAAAAAAAAGGAATATTATGGAAAACTGATGAACTGAGCATTATGATAAACTGAGCATTATGACAAATATTTTATGGATAAAGTAATAAAATATAAGTTAAAAGCACAATATGTAAGATTTTTAGAATAAAATATCCAAAAATCACTAGAACAATGTTACATATTTTGTTGACTTGTGTACCTACATTATCCCAAATGTTTCCAAGAATGTTTTAACCCAGAGAAATAAGCAATTTTAATCAGGACACGTGTCTGTGCGTCGTCTATCAATGACATCATAGCCATGTTACCCTCGATTTCCTCAATTTTATTTTTTAGAAACCACGGAAACACCAAAGATGCTTTAATATATTATGTGTTTTATTAGACAGGTGAGCAACTGTTTGGATACATTTATAGACATAAAACTAATCATGTTATATAGCTTAACATGTTTAGTCTTATTGTTTGAATCTCGTTTTCGTGATTACATTAACCTTTTGAGCGGTACTGTCCCACATATGGGATTTTTATTTCTGTGCCCCTGAGTGTTCAGCGACGTCACATAACTGCCAGATTCAAACTGTGCTTTCGCGCTTTGGCTGCGAGACGGACGCGCTCAGTCATCACAACTATGCAGTGTTTTCAGCCACATAATGTTTTTTTTTTTTTTTTAATGTTTCAGACAAAAATACGCACCAGTAAAACAATACGTTTAGAGTTTATGAAATACACACTGATGTCAGACATCAGTGGAAGCAGCAGTAACAATCCATTCAAATATAATTTGCCTATTCATATCAGACACACATAATGGGCCTAAGTAACTAAAAGTTTACTCAATTATTCTAACAGTTCACCAGCCACTTACCTGCATATATTAAGGGAGAAACTGATTAATTCACACGCTGTAAATCCGAATGACAGGACTCTGCGAAGTGGCGCCCATCTCGCGTTATAGATCAAGATAAAGATCATTTATAAAGGTTTTTAAACGACAAAACACACTCACTTACACATATTTGAGAATCAGAATATCAGTTAGTTGGTGATATGGTAAGCAAGTTTGTGAATATCCATCTGTCATACAGTGTTATGCGCCAGAGAAACAAGCGCGCTGCCATCTTTATAATACTGTCTTTGAACTTCCGTTTTTGCGGTAGCCCTGTATATTTCGATGGCATCGCTGTTTAAGAATAATTAGCTGGTTAAGTGGATTTACTTGTAGAGTTCATGAAAGTTATCATGAGCATTGTTATGTTTAAAGCAGATGTCTTAACAAATGTCAGTAGACCGGGAAGATTTTAAAACGAGCAGTTCATTCATAAATACGTAAGATCGCTGTGGAAATACAAACCGGAAGTCAAGAGACAACGAGTGCAGCGCTGAAAAGGGGCGGAGCTACATAAGGTCTAGTAGTAGACCCTTTTCACATGACGTCACACAGCTTCCGTTTGGACTTGAAGCAGTGGATCCTCACTTCCGTCAGCATAGTGGAATACTAGTGCCGCTCGAATGAAGTGCACCCAATAGCTGTACATATGCCACAAATGTGGTTAGAGGATGACTGTAGTCGCCTAATTTCATGTAAATTCAAGGTGAGGTGTTTAGCAGATCTCAAACGAACTTACCAATATCAAAAAGTCTATTTTTTCAGTTTTATTTTGATAAATATGACATATATAATAATAAAAATTGTGTTTAATATAATACTATTTCTACATGAAGACTGTTAAAGTCCGCGTGAACCGGAAGTTGCAAACGACTTTTCTCCAGTGTTGTGACGTACTTCCAAGTGAAACAGAATATTGAATAGAGGGCAGAGTTTTACTTTAGCGCTCCTCCTCTCCATCTCTCGCTCACAGCAGACTAACGGTTGGAGGGAGTGGTTTGCGCGTTTTCAACCCAAGCAGTCAAACTGACGTTATCAGAGAAGGAACGCCATTCCAGACCGGAAGTAACTTTTTAGATTTTGATTAAAGATTACCGTGACAAACAATTTTTTTTCTGTGTTTTAACTTGCACGGATTAATTGTTTACCACGAAACTAGTAATATGCACCAACAAAGTAAATAGGGTCGATTTTGATTTCATGCCGACTTTAACGTTGTAAAAACGGACTCCTGTACGTGGCATTTTTACCATAGTAAAAAAATCATCGTTCATCTCTTTATTGCAGAACAAGACTGTCGCATACCAAAATATACAGAGGATTTACAACAGTACTCATTGTTATAGCAGCATTAAATTAATTAAATCAAATTATTTCTCCAGGGAATAACATTAAATGAACACATACTTCCATTTTGTATTTTCAATACACTTCTTACAAATTATACAATCTTAATATATTGCACCAGTTCAGTTTAAACTGGTATGATGTAAAATTATCTAAAATCTTCACACCATTAAGAATTACACACCAAGTATTATATGTGGATGTGCTACTTTCAGGTGTCCATTACTCGTAAATAAATCTCATAAGAACAATACCGTTATCATAGCCTACCAATTTCTAAAAAATAAAGATTTGTTTTTAAAGACAATATTCTTGTTATTCCAAATAGGCTAACAGATTTGTGTGGACACAATCATTGTGATAAAACTCTGACAGCAATTCAAGGACACAACATTGCTAAAGTTTCTGCTCGCGGAAACCCTAAGCAAGGCAGTTACAGAAAGGAAACCATAAATAACGTTACCAAAAAAAAAAAAAACAGACTGTGTAAATTCTTGACATAAACAGTTCACATTTAAAGTTATTAAAGCATTTTCCCGCGAAGGTAAGACAGAACAACAAATCCACTGCTTTGTGGATAGGCGGAAGTTAACTGACGTCATTGTAAAAAAAGGGCCTATTGTCGCTGCGGTGCGTAACGCGACACGCATGACGTGTCGCCATGAAAACATGAAAGGGCAAACGTTCTAAAATAAATAGTCTAAAGTAAAATAGTCGCCTTACAAAAAACTCACTCTGGGGGGTCAGTTAGAATATTTTAAACTCAAGCTTGAAAGGGTTAATATGATATTCTAATATCGATCTATCTTACAAGTGTCTCATAGCAGCCGCCAAGGGAACGCACGGAGAAACGCTATAACATCATTTTCATCACAGTCATGTATCTAATATGATAAAACAGTGCTACTTTACCCCACATACTCTTGACTGGAAGAAGCGGAAGCGGCGACTGTGGAATAATAAAAGTTGCGCTGCTCATCTCTCATTAGCAATCGCTCCAGCGGCCTCGTTTCTGCTCGCACAGCACTCGGCCCTGCTCTGCTTCATACTACATTAATGTTAATAATCTCATCCATGAACATGATTTCTGCCCGAGTCCCATTGGATTCTTTCCCCTGGCTGTGAGGTGAAGACGACATCCCGCACTCAATCTCGGCGTCATCAAGCTACACCTTTGTTTTGAATAGGTGACCTCTAGTGGTGAAATGTTACATATTGTGCCTTTAACTTGTAGATTGAAGACTAGAAATTCAGTTTTCAACAATACCTGTCACTTGTTACATATATTAAGCAGCACAACTGTTTTCAACATTGATAATAGTAAGAAATGTTTCTTGAGCAAATCAGTATATTAGAATGATTTCTAAAGGATCGTGTGACTCTGAAGACTGGAGTAATGATGCTGACAATTCAGCTTTACATCACAGGAATAACACGACAGGAGTTGTTTTAAACTGTAATAATATATTACACAAATAAACATTTAAACTGGAGCTATGTTACTTTTAGACCAGGGGTGTCCAATAATAGTCTCATCATTAATAGTCTTTTAGCTTCAAAAGCTTTTTTTTTTTCCTTCTTCTTTTTTTTTTTGTCACCCTGTTAACAGCACATTTCCAAACATTTGCTCTGATTACCACAACACCATCTAAATGAGGGAAATGCCTTCATAAGAATGTGTTCTTTATATTTAGGTGTTTAAATGGTCATTATCCCTAGCTTGAGAGCGTCTACTCAGAACCCTGATTCTTGACATTAAGTTAATGTGGAAAGTAACCTAATTTGGTCCGAACTCTGAATTCTCCATTGACACAGAAATGCGTAAGAGGTGATTTTTTACGACACCACTCGGGTCAGAGCACGTAAGGCTAGAAAACTCTGCTGTGCTGGCCTCTGGAGAACTTTATACTCATTTTCCCCTCTCATTTGCACATTATGACATTTCACTCATTTGCACATTATGACATTTCAGTCATCTGATATTCTTATTGCTAATAATACAGATGTACAAAGAGCTACTTTTACAGTTTTTAAAGGTCATTCACAACGGTTAAAAATGTAGGGTAACTTTAGGATTTCTCTTCAGGGCTGTAACTGAAACAAGGATACACTCAAGAGAAAAGAATATCTACATGATGTGCCAGTAAACAACAGAGCTGAGGATAAACAACATTTTACTGCCTCATTGCCTTAACACAAGTGACCCCTGCAGGGCATTCATGGTGTTATAAGAATGCAACTACCCTTTTAACTATTCAGCAAGATTTAAATTATCTAAGTATCTAAAGATTATTTAGAGAGAACACAATTCAAGAAGTCTGGATGAGATATTAAAATAATATTCAATATTTAATATTACATTTTAAATATAAATAAATATAATATCTTTATTTAAATATATATCTTATATTTAAATATTATATCTAAATCTTATATTTAAATATAATATCTCTTACATATTTGATAGCTCAAATATCAGAATAACAGGGAGAAACACACACACACACACACACAAAAGAAAAAAGATCTTATGCTACAACACCAAGCGTAATCATACAAGACACTATAACTCTCTGGCCGCACGCTCCAAACACAAATGATTGGAAGATGAGTAAAGTCAACTAGTTTAGATGGGGTTTTCAATCTTTCTGATGCAACAGACCCCCCAATATGATCATCCTTGTGTGAGGGACCTCATCCTACAGTAGATAGGCAAAATAGTACTCAAATGTCCATCGTATGCCCACTTCTTCTGGCGAGAGTCTGAAGTGGGCATACGATAGACTCTTTACTATCCCATGAGGCCACGGGACATGGCGAATTCAGATTAGGTACATTTCATACTATACCATACTTTTTTAGCACTTGCAAAGTAAGTACCTACTCAAGAAAGTATGCGATTTTGGACGCAGCCCTAATTTATACACAGATAAATTAATATTATAAATCTAAAATTAGTTTCTATTTAGTTAGTTAGGTAAAACTGGTTTTTCTACTCATTAATAATATACTTTTAAATGTATTATATTTATTTATTTATTTGAATCCGTTTAATAGATTTAATGGATTTTTTTTTTTTTTTTTTTTTTTTTTATTTTAATCACATTTTATTTATTTATTTATTTATTTATTTTTCCCTCAAGACTTTTCCACAGAGCACAGTTAAAAAAAATCCCCGGTCTAAAGTTTTTTTTTTTTTTTTTTCTGTATTTTTATAAACAGCAACCAAACTCCACTAAACCCAAGCCTAAATCTAACATAAACATGTCGGTCATTTACCGAGTTTCAGTCCCTGTAATGACCGTTGAAGTCTTGCTATCAAGCGCCATCAAGCGTCCGCTAAGTGCAACAAATAACGGAGATTGCACGACCGTGTGGCAAATAATCCTATGAAAAACGCTTCGCTCATGAATATTAATTAGGTTTTGCGTGCCTAGACACTCTGTTGGAAGGTTACGGAGCAACGTCAGCGCAAGGTAATTCATATTCATGAGCTCAGTCTCCGCCATAGAAGCGTCACTGGTCCTGCACAAATCACTACAAACACGTAACTGAGTAACTTTTCTCAGCTGTCCAGACTTTAAATTCTTAAAACCAGGATACAATAATTCTTAAAAACGTATTTCTACCGCTCTATCAACCTCTTAAATGCGTGTGAAAAGATGTTGAACCCTTCTTCAAACGGCGAGTCGTCTCATGCAGTGGTGAACTATGTTGAGGAGTATCTGGAGCTGGTCGAGTCATTGCCCCTGGACCTACAGAGATGTGTGTCTCTCATGAAGGAAATAGATGCCAGATATCAAGGTGAGAGAATACGGACACTTGCACTTAGCAGAAGTGTAAGAAGAAAACACTGCATTTGTTTGAACAACGGGTGTTAGATGTCACACTAGCTAGCTGGCTAGCGGCTAACTGTTAGCACGTGAAACTCGCAAGTTCCCCCCCGATTGAGAGGTTAAAGCTACAAAGTTGATACAATATGCATGTTAAATGTATTTTTCACGTATATCTTAAATATTGTCATTTATATTTATATTGTAGCGACTTCTATGAAGTCACTACCTATCCTGTTCGGATGGAGGGGGTCTGACAGATTCTAGAGCGCCACTAAACTTCCTGTTTAAATAATTATGTATTTGAAATAATTATGTATATGAAATTACATTTGTGTGTTAGTGTTGTGTAAATAGTCTTTGAAATATCATAAAGACAGCATACATACGCATATATGACTAACGCCTGCGTCAACTGCATGTAAAACATGTTAAGACGAAAGACGCTACAGACAAAACCAGTTTTTTTTTTTTTCTTCTTCTTCTTTTTTTTTTCTTCATCCACTCTGGTCAGTTTTAAGATTTTTGGGCCACATTTCAGTTTATTATTATTATTTTTTTATTTGCGTCTGTCAATTTAAATTACAATACATATATTTAAAGGATCAAAAATCCTGTAAAAACCTTTGTCTCTAATATGTCAACAAAATGAAATAAGAATTTTGAACCTGACTTTAAAGAGAGTTCAAATGACAAATATATGCAAATTAATGCATATTTAATTAGATAGCGTGATATTTGCATATTGAAACAGCATTGTAATGCAAAACAGTTGTCTTATTGTACTGTGATTAATAAACTGCGCAAATATGGTTATAATAGTTGAAATGCTTACCCAATTCACCTGTGGTGACAAAAAAAGCTTCGTTGTCATGTTTTACTGGAGGTTAAATAAAAAAAATAGCGCAATGATTGACATATAGTAACAGTAAACATTGTGCCAGTATTGTTGTAGGGCTGTAACTAACGACTATTTTGATGATCGATTATTTTTTACAATTAGCTGATTAATCTATCAATTATCTTTAAGATTAATCAAATTATTTTTTGATCAATCGATTAATCCTTTAGCTAAACTACCACCTTTACTTCTGCCATTAATCTTTCAATGTTTTATTGAAACATTTTCTCATAAAAAAAATAACGTGCCAAGAACATATTTCACGCAAATCAACATATTTTCACAATCTATGTAATCAATTCATTCCAGCCTTATATTGTTGTATTTTCTTTTCAACATTAATCTTGGTTTATTTATCTTGCAGAGATCCTCGATGAATTGGACGAGGCTTATGAAAAGCACAGACATGAATCAGACCCTGTGCAGAGGCGGCGTCTGCTTCACTGCATCCAGCGCTCTTTGATCCGCACAGAAGAACTCGGTGATGAAAAGATCCAGATTGCGGGCCAAATGGTGGAAATGGTGGAGAATCGCAGCCGGCAGCTTGAGTGGAAGGGTGAGCTTTTCCAGGCCTGCCAGGACTCGCCGGAGAGCACCGTGTCAGTGGGCAGCGCCCCCAGTGCCATAACAGCCGTAACTATGACACCACTTTCTGCTTCAATGCTCTCGGCCGGTAAGCCGTGTGCGGACCGTAGACGAGATGAGACCCCGAGTTCAGTTGACAAATCCGGCGGAAAGCGTTCACGCCGGCAGAAAAATGGTTCGGAGAACCGGGAAAACTCCAATTACAGCATGGAGCACAATGAGGAGGTTGCTTCAGGCATGCCAAAAGAGAAGAAGGCCAAGACGTCATCCACGTCATCGAAGAAGAAGAAGAGGTCTAAAAGCAAGCAGGACAGGGAGCCGTCGCCGACAGACCTGCCGATCGATCCCAATGAACCCACTTACTGCCTGTGTGAGCAAGTGTCTTATGGAGAGATGATCGGTTGTGATAATGATGAATGCACTATTGAATGGTTTCACTTCTCGTGCGTTGGCCTGCACCATAAGCCCAAAGGAAAATGGTACTGTCCCAAGTGCAGAGGAGACAATGAGAAGACAATGGACAAAGCATTAGAAAGGTCGAAAAAAGAACGAGCGTATAACAGGTAGTGACACGTGTACCTGGTTGCCATGTAATGTTTTTCTATTCATGAGTTTAGTACCCAGTTTTGAGAGACCTGTGATGTTACAGACTAGAGTTGGTCATCAGTTAGTATATCTTTTAGAGATATATTTGAGATAGGGTTCACTTATTAGTTATCATTGTTCTGCAGTATTGGAGGTATCCTGTTCATCCATCCACAAGACACGGAAATGCATTTTTGTACAAAAAAAAATTCATTTTCAACTATCATTTTGTATTTATGCATTGCATAACTGTAAATATGTTCATTAAAAAACAAAACAAAACATGATTATTGTAGTGTTGTTACATGGCTTTTATGCTAATTAAAAAAAGTTGGCATTAGATAAGGCCCTTAACCTTTGTGTTACCTTATGAGCAATTATGTCTTTTTCAGTGTTTTTTTCTTTTGATAATTTTGCCTGTGTTAATGCCAACTGCATACATTTTGGCACAGGTGTGTATTTTTATTGGAATTGTATTATTTTACCCCCATTTCCTTTAATACATTTATTTTGCACTAGGTACACAATATAATTCCATATAGGACCTTAAGGACAAAAATGTCCCTATTGAAACTGCAATTTTTAATCCCTGGTCCATTTAACTATAAAATTATGCAATCTTTGTTAATAGGCTTTCATTTTGTTGGCAAGGCTTCAAAATTTTTACTATCATTTTACCAGATGGTGCAGTTTTCTCAGGTTTGGCCTGTAAAGCAAATACTCGCTTTATTCCTGTTTTCTGCATATTATAAAGCCAATTAGATAAATTTATGCAGCTATAATTGTGTGGGTGTGTTAGTATGGATGTCAGTATGTTTATTGTTACAGTTCTTGGTGTGAGCAGGCCTTAATGAATGATGAAATAAGGTGTAAAGTATCAGTAAAACTTTACTCACAAAAGATAGTTTCACCTTTTATTTAAGTAGCCTATTTACAAGTGCTGGAAAATGAGACTGCCTACCAGTGCAAAATCTGTACACAAAATTCTGATGTGTTTTGTATATACAAGAGATTAGTAGAGGAAAGAACACACAGTCATTCATGCATGTAACAGGGAAAACATCTGCAAAGATTAAGGGCTTGGAAAACGACCTGAAGACATTATTTGACTTGATTGATTGGACTTGTGATGCAAGCCATGAAAATAACTGCAGTTAACGTAGATCTCTATAGGATTTTAAAGAATTTTTTTTTTTTTTTTGGAGTAACTCCAGCAAATCACAATTTTTGGACTAGTAAATATATATATATATATATATTTTATACGTCACACCATATTGCCATTTTGTGTCAACATAATTCGATCATTTATATAAACCCTCACATCTGTCTACCAACATCTTATGCGTTTTCAGTGCGTACTGGAGATTCTTACCAGGCATGTGGTAACATGCCAACCCTCCTCTGGCAGAGCCAATAAGAGTCGTGACTAAACCAGCATAACAAATCCAAAGAAAAGGAAGCAAAACAGAAAGTAAAAGGACACTTTTAACTGCATTTTGAGCGAAACCATGATATTAAAATTGACAATGAAGCACCAAGAACATATTTTCGTCAACACTACTATGACTTAGATAAAAGTCTTTTAGTGAGTCATGTATCCAGATTTGAACGCCTTGATTGACTCATCCATGTTTTTTTTTTTTTTTTTTTTTTTTTTTTTAGATGCTAATGCATTTTGCAAAAAAGGACAATTACTGCATGTTCATGCCGGATGCAAAATTAGCCGAGCCTTACACACCAGGGGTATTTCCCCTTTCAGTGATCTCAAAGAGGGCTGAAAATCAGTCCAATGTGGGAGAGAAATAAAACAAAACAAAAATCACAATCTTGCATGAGTAAAGTGCATAAAAACTTAAAAATGGAGATTAGAAAAACTATCCTCCAACAACAGAGCCAAACAAAAGGAAAACAAAGTTTCAGCGAGAACATGGTTTGTGAATGTGGTCAACTGTCCCTCCAGCTCTGCTCTACAATCGCTGACACCCGTTTCTCATATTCTCGTTTATTTTCTTGATACAGTTGTGCTGCCTGGCTGTTTGCGGGGCTGTTGGGATTTGGCTCATCTAGAAGGGACTGTAAAGATAGAGAAATCAAAATTTAAGGCCTCATGATTATAACAATGGACCTTTTTCAAATTTGACATATTTCTCTCTTCTGACCAACGTAATCAATCTTGATATTTTTTCCCTCTTTTGCAAAAGGTCATGGAAACTCTAGCACAGATTCTCTCTTTTACTATTGGAGCAAATTATATTTGCTGTGGTCTCCCATTCAATGCTATTGAAGTTATTAAACTATGACAAGTTCCGCTTCTGAGAACCCCAGAAATATGAAAAGGGTCCATTGGAAAGTAAAGTTACAATTACAATTACAAGCAAAACTAGAAATCACTACAAGCATTCTAATTAGACAATTCTCAGATTAAATAATGTCCACAAGCTACATAAAACTTATTTTAACTATAAAACAAAGTTTGTTAACATACCTGGATTGATGTCAGAATTGAAGAAACATCATAAGTTGGACTCCAACGATTCTGAAGAATATCTAGGCAGATACTGCCATCAGCATACACTGAGAAAAACAGCAAGAAAAAAAGTTAGACCAACATATGACAGCATGTAATTGAGATAATGGCTAAAGCGCATCCTGTTTGTTTTCTTTATTTTACAAAAGCACAACGTTTTGAGGTTATTGTGAGTTTACACAAATAAAAGTACACTCTTTCATTTCAATGATGTATTATTCTTATCTGTATGACCAAAAAGTATTTTGTTTCCGCTGTTATCAGAAAAAAATACAAGTGACTGCACAAACGATAAGGGTCGATGAGGTCGATAAATGAGGCGAACATATGGATTTTCTGCCTGACATACTGCAATTACCACAAGGACCCGCCGTTAACAATCTGTCCCTCATGAACTGCATGACTTTGTCACTTCCTGTGGAGTTTTTCGATTTATTGCTTTTTTGCGATTTATTGGATGGGAGGCGTGATACAATGTTCCGTTCATTCATCAACTGAAAACAGCACAGACTAAAAGATCCAATCTTGAGATTTAAGAATTGATATCGGTTCATAAAAACGTCAACCGATTAAAATGGAGAAATCAAAATTTACCTAGGGATCGGGTATCGGCTCTGATACTGCCATTTTTGCCAGATCGGGTATCGGCCAGATGGGACCGATCCAAATCCGATATTGTGCATGTACTATTCTGTGTTATTGTTAAGCTCCACAAAAGGCACAAAAACATTAAAAAGCACTATATACTATAGTTTCCGTGCACTATATTCCAAGTGTTCTGAAGCCATTCCATAGTTTAATTTGAGGTACAGATAAATATTTAGGTCGTTAAATTAAAGTTAACATAAATGCCTCCCTCCGCTGCGGCTGTCAGTCATTCTCCATTCAGCATTCAAACGGCGTGTCGCGTTCAGTTACACCAGTCAACACAATAAAACTCATAAAAACTAATAAAACTCACATGATGAATCAATGTTTCTATTATTATACTTCATCTGTAGACAACGATACCGGTAATACAATACGCATCAATATATCTTCACTGTGCTTTGAACTTTTCAATGCGGAGCGTTGCGTGCTGCGACTCCATGATGCTTTAAGCCAGGTATCGAAAGGAAAAAAGGCGGATTGGTGAATCCCTATTTTTACCCAGCCCTAGTAAATATGCATATGCATTAATACACTTATTAAATATTTTGCTAAATTGGTTTATTACTAAAAAAACATTTTATAAATAAATTAACAAAAATATTTAAAAAAAAAAAAAAAAAAAAAAAAAAACTTAAACGGTATGCGTAGAACTTTGTGAATGAGGGACTAAATTAATAAATCCTACAGGAGCAGATTCTGTGTGGGAACGTACATGCATTTGTGGTTAGATTCTCTTTGACAAAGCTTCTAATTTGAGATGAACAGGAAACGTCACTCACCATTTGGATGAAACATCTTTGAGACAAACCGCACAGTTGGGGGCTTGTTGGGATATTCCTCTGTGAACTCAACTGTGAGTTTGAAAGTACCTTGTGTGCAGAGCAGAAACAACATTGCATTTTTAATCAGTGAAAAACAAATCTTACTAATTTTCTTTACACATGCAATTGACCATGCGTACATGTGTCTGGTTCAGCAGACAGACACTTACCATCTTCAAAAGGTGTTCCCTCTGGACTGCATGTAAAAACATGAAACACAATATTCAGGTCAAAGGCAGGAGGAGAAGTATGTTTATTTCCCCATACTCACTTTCAAAAGTTTGGGCTCGGTAAGATTTCCATGCATATAGTTTGTGAAAAAAAGTCTCTTGCGCTCACCAAAGCTGGGATTTAGGATTCTTTAGGCCATTTAGGCCGACAGACAGCAACAGACACTTTGTCTGGTTTTGTCGGATCAGTGTGTTACCCCTGTCAGAGTCTGTTGCCGTCTGTCGGAGCTTGTTTTCAGTGATTGAACATGATGAATCGGAATTAGAACGTCTAAGAAGTGACTGTAATCTGGTGACTGTCTGCATTGGTTGGTGGAGTGTGAATTGGATTTTTTGATGAATAGAAAGTTCAAAAGAACAACATTTTTAAACAGAAATCTTTTGTAACATTATAAATGTCTTTACGTTCACTTTTGATCAATTTAAAGAGACTTTGCTGAATAAAAATATATAAATAAATAAAAATCTTACTGACCCCAAACTTAATTTTCAAACATAACTCATTTCCATAACATTTATAGGCCTGGAAATATCCAATTTTAAATTTCCATCACATTTTCCATGATCGTGGGGAGCCTGATACATGCGCTGGTTGGCTCAGCCTCTCCTCGATCGGGCTGATTTGCCCTCTTCTTACCCGAATATGACTGCATTCCACACCATGATGTTGTTCTCAGATGGAGCTCCACTGACGCCGGCTGGCGGATCCTCCTGGAGCCTGTGGGACCACCACCACATAACACGGACTCAAAACTGTTTTTCAGTGTGTCAATCAAATTAACTGATTAGGAAAAACCTGGAATATTACATGACAAAGTGTGGCTTCTCTTTACTTTGCTAGACTTCTCTTAAACATTACTAGAAACAAAAAGATATTGGCTAAAAAAATATAATCACATTCAGACAAGTCAAGCTTGAATAACTTCTCTAACCGGCTTACACTAGCTAGCTAGCTAATAGCTAAAATAAATGTGGAGTTTCTGAGAAACCCTCGCAATTTAAACAGGTAATGTGATACTACCGATAGACTCACAGCAATAAGTACAACATTAAATGGCGTGATTTGAATCGTTTATATTACGTTTAATAACCGCTCACCGAACTGAGTGATACGAAGCTAACTAGCTAACGTTAGCCAGCTATTCCACCAAAACAAACACATCTATCATTTTACAGCTACTCACCGCTTAAAATCTCGCATGAGTCGCCTTCTAGCTGGAGTAGACATCTTTAACTACACTAAAAGCGTCAGCGCTTATTTTTAGAGCCCTAATAACAAATCCTAATGTAACTGTATATGTCACAACAGTGACGATTAATATTCCTTTTTGAGTACAGGACGTCTTTTCACGAGACACGATTATACCACCTGTGCGACATAGGGGGGTTATTTGCGATAGAAAATACAGAACCATCATACAGAATGTATACTAATCAATGTTGTGTTTTTTTTTAGTGACCCAATGATTGACATTGTCACTGTTCGCTTTAAGTCTTTATAGGTAAGGATGAATAATTCGCTCATTTGCCTGCAATGTTCTTCTCAGACTTCGTAAATGGCAGGGGTCCCCCTGTTTTTCTAACAGTTGGTACGGTCTTAGTCAGAGGAACAGCCTCGATGACGTTTCTGTGGGAGGAATGAGGTCAGTGTCCTCCTAGCGGTTAAGGGCGGGAAATGCAATAAACGACGACCTTTTTGTACTCTGACGCGTTAAAGATATTTCACAACAGGTAAACGATTAGTATTCATTTGTTGTTCACCTTTTCCCGTCATATATTTGATAATAATCAGGAGGAAATGTAAGTGTTGGCTATTATAAAGAGGGCAGTTTGAGTCAGAGTTTAGAACTGTGTGGACTATCAAATACAACCAAAAACATAACTTACAGGGCAGTAAAACCAGTTAAAACCAAAATTTTTCTTACCACAAGTTCCTACATATATTACAAGAGGTGAAAATATAAATATTGTCAAGTGTGGAGATTGTAGGTTAGAAAACATGATTCATGATCCAGTCAATTCATCAACCTTTTTATTTATACAGTACACAGTAATTAGCTATGTAAGAAATGGGTGTCAGTAAACAATTACATTTTATATGTAGGCACAATTAATACAATAAATGTCCTTACAAATAATGCATACAAAATTTTACAGCTTCTGGGATTCTCCAGCTGAATTAAATGGCCCAAATTAGAAAATAATAAAGGATTGCACTTTTTTTTTTTTTTGTTGTCTTCCAACAAATACAGTGACCTTTTCAAAGTACATGGACTTAAAGCAATTCAGCACATTCTCTATGGATATATAAAGGCATACAAGTCTGGATGGGACATCCTAACAGCCATGATAGAGGTGCATGGTGTTGAAGGTGATGTGGTCATACTGCTGCTCTACACTGACTGACTTGCGGTGCTCTATCTGACTGCTTGCATCCTCCATATTCTCAGCTGTATCTCCATTATGATGAAGGCCATTGTCAAAGAAACCAAGATTTAAAGAGACACCCACATTCCCAATACCGTTCTCAACCTCAGTCGAATTCCCATTTATGGTCTCACGCATCAGGTTACCTCCATTGAGGTGCTGCACAGGATGGCAGTGCCCGTTTAAAGGAAGTCCTGCTGTCAAAGAGAACAAATGAATTATAATCTCATCATTAAAGGAAAAAAAAAAAAAAAAAAAAGTTTTTGTTTTGCACAACAATTTCCAACAGGTTTCATCTTTGATCCGAATGTAATTCTGCATTGTTATTATTCTTTAGTGGACATTTCAGGGGCACTCAGTAGATTGTTCAGTTTAGGGTTTTCCAAATCACATCCAGTTTGGTTTACATAACATGATTATAGCTGAACATTTGAACCCGAGATTGAAGTCCTGCTTCAAGTCATGGTATCGCTTACCTCTACAAATATATTGCACAGGCACACTGCCCTACATTAGCTGCAACATTTTGCCTTATGACTTAATATTTATTCGACATTAAATAATAGTGATTGTATCTTAATCTCATTTATGTTAAGTTTGGGAGCAGCAAAGTAGGAGGTTACAATGGAAGGTGCAAAACACTGGATAATTTACAAAAAAAACAGTATCAAATGAACATGCACGTGGCTTCTATTTTGCAAACATGTTCTTACAAACTATTTGTAAGTACAACCCAAGAGTCGATGATGATTGTTAAATGACAGAACATTTAATGAGTATAGAAATTACATTTGCATCAATCTTAGGCATTCACACATGAACAACATTTTCCATCTCAGTCTCAGTGTCAGTGTCAGACATATACACAAACCGCTATTCAATTTAGCACTTGTAATCAGACTTCCCTTTGTAATTCAGAATAGTCTGAGTAGGCAATCATGCGATAAACTATATACGGTGCAAAATTTCTGTCATTCTGTGTGAAATATGACAATTTTTTATATGAATTTATATAAAGTACAATGTAATCAACTTTTGATCAATCACCTTTTCTCAACTAATAGCTAATATCATACTTAGCAAATATTTTCTACACTACATATGTAATGCTATCCAGAACATTAACAGGGAAAAAGTACACTTTTACCCTCATACAATAACCTGACTGATAAACACTTAAGACTGAATAAATCTAACAAGACAAACCCTCTTCAACAGATTTTGCAATCACAGCAACAGAAAGAAAGAGACAACCTAATATAGTAAAATAGTCCAAGTTTAAAGAAGTGACTGAATAGCACCTCATCCAAACAGAAACACACATGTAAAAGCTGCACAGCGAAGGTCCATGGATGTACTCTATACATTCATGAAAAGATATGCTTTGGCATAACAAGAGAATTAAAAGTTTAAGAAAAAAAGATTGACAATAAAATGCACAATATTTTATATTTTAAACATGGAAAAAAATCCATCTGGAATCTTTTTTTCTTTTCTTGCTACTTTGCAGGAAAATAATAAGGGTCACTCATATCAAAAGTATTAACCAACAGCCTGAACCAAAATCCAACGTTACAAAATTCAAGGGCAGAAAGTTGGCAGGGCAATTACAAATCACAAGCAAAACCTGTGAATCAGTATGATACTAAGACTGAAACAACATTGACATACTTTCCAATTATTGATTTCATGGCATAAAAACAGCCTCATAACAAAATGCAACTACTTTAGAGAAGGGAAAATATCTGAATAATTGAATTGTTCTTGGAATGCATTGGCATTCAAGGAAGTTATTGTGCAAAACAAAACTCAATTTGCTTCCACTGAGCAAAAGACTTCTCTGTTTTAGTTTAAAACAAAGTGCATACCACCAAAAGTTAAAAGGACGGGGTGGTGTGAGTAACTTATGATCAAATGTTTTATACATAGGATGTGTGCCAAATTAAATTTTCCCTCCCAGACACACATCACCAAAAGAGCTTAAATGAAGCAAAGGCAAATGCCCCTACAAATAGGCATAGGAATTAGTGCAACGACATGGTATCTGCATTGAGGTCACGGTGAAGATCTCCAACTCTTTGTGGACTGGAGAGGATGAGCTCTCCATTTGGTCCCCCCTGTCTTGCTCTGGACTTGTGTAGCCATTGGACCCCAAAGGCAAGGATCCATTTAAGGGTCGGTTCCCACCTGTGGTGCTCAGCGGTGGCCCAAACTCCATGTGCATGTTCTCCGGCTGGTCCTGTCCGCTGGATCCGTTTACTCCGTTTATTGGCTGATAACAGAGATCTGCAATGACACATGCTGAGGTATTAATGCAGGGTTTAACAAGATTAATTTTCTTTCTACAAGCCAGTGGGCCAGCGGTTCAAGTTTTTACCTGCCCTTCCAAACTTTCCACTGGCTCCGACACCAAAAAGGCCTTCTGAAGCAAAGCGATGCATTAGTCTAAGAAAAATATCCTTATTTAAAACTTTAAAAACTAAAATAACTAGCTTTCGGCAGACGGCCGTACGCTCGTCGACTTACGCCAAGAGTAACCCCTGATGCGATGTAGGAGTATCGTAAGCTTTGACGCCTCTCGCTGTTCAAACAAATAGGGCAGGGCAACAAACTCAAGCTCCTCTTCTCTTATATCAAAATCCTCTGACATTTCTCTTTAAAAATTCTCGTTTTAGACTTCTAATTCGTGACCGGTGTTTTGTTTTGCTCTATCCTCTGCATTTCCGCGTTCATCATTGGATCAGAATTCACTCTTTCGCCGTAAATTGATGTGTACGGCCATCTGCCGGAAGCTAGTTATTTTAGTTGTAAAGTTTTAAATATGGATATTTTTCTTACACAAACGCATCGCTTTGCTTCACAAGGACTTTATTAACCCCCATATACACATAGGATGGCTTGAGTAAATCATGGGGTAATTTTCATTTTTGGGTGAACTAACCCTTTAATGGGTATTTTGTCATTTTGTGTGTATTTGTCCGCTCAAGAGTAAGGAGACAAAAGAGAATTCGGTCAGTTCAGTGTTTGAGTACTCAGAGTACAAAACTGAGTTCAGTTGAGTCTTCTTGCACTTGAATGGTGTAAAATCGCTTTAATGTTTAAACTTTGAAATATTCAGTCAAGACTTACCATCTGTTCTGGCCTTTTTAATGTGATTAGACTCCATGCAATCAAGGGACCTCTTTCGGCTGGGAACCCCATTAAGGGTGCTCCGCTCTTGGATTAGCTTGCGGTCCCCAAAGCACACAGAGACATTGGTTGAGAAGCCGTTAAGCTGGCTGAGCTGCTGGTTCTGGGCATTGGAAAGCAGCTGGGCACACTCTTGAAAGCCCTGGGCATGGGCCAGGTCAGCTGCAGTCAGTCCACTAGCGTTCCTCATGCTGCGCAATGATAAAATTAGCATGTTAACACTGCTGCTCTAAGGAAAATGTTTGTAAACCACTCATACACTCGCTCTCTCACACACACAGTGTCCCTTTCTTTATTTCATATCCTAATTTATATCTGACATTTAGGTTCTTTAATGAGGGTTAAAAAAAATAATAAAATAAAAAAATGCACAAATCATTGAAAATGTTTAAAAACATTTATAATGTAGTGACATTTCAACTGCAATAGAAAATGAAAAACTATTGAAGCATACACACAAATAGACAAGAACATGATATATGGAAGGGAAATTTTTTTTTTTGCAGATAACAAGAATTCCAGTCAATGGAAAATTTGCACAAGTAGAGGGATTATTTCCACAAGATTGACTGGCAAGAAGTTTGAGAATGAGTTTGGCACTGCCAAATGATTTCCCAAGAATTCTCTTCAATGCAACATGAACTGGACAGATTTTTTTTTTTTTTTAAATTGTGAAAAGGAAGTTATGCTATTGTTTATTAATGCTGTTAATAAACATAGTAAAGCAGCAGCAATAAGACGACAATAACTGTAGACAGAATAACGCAGAAGTACAAAAATGTTTTTTTGAATCTGTAATAAGCGGCCTGGAAAGCTGAAAGAAAATCATGCCAATCCATCTTCTGATTAAAATAAATAAATAAATAAATAAAAAATAATTAGACTCTCATCCTGAAGAGGTTTTATGGTGGGTGAATCTTCATTTCCATAGCTGAAAAATGGCATCTTGGAAGCGACAAGGCAAACAAGACCTAAACAGGAACTTCTTTAAACACTCAAAGATAACAGTACAGGAAGTTAAAGAAAAAAGCATCCTGGCTTCATCAAGAGGAACATTTGTTAAAACGGTGAACGCTGATACCGTAAAGCATTAAAGGGTAATGTGAAATGCAAACCCATTTAAAATTTGACATGACAACAAGAAAGGATTCAGTGTGTATTTGGCATCAACATCGTCATTTTCTATTGCAGTGAAGAAACAAACACATGAATGAACAAAATCAAGGGCAAAATGTTCACACTTACCCCTGGAGCTCCTGTTAACACATCTATCTTGAATGCAGTGAGAATACAGACATGTCACTCATGGCAGCGCAGTACAGACAATCCAAAAGAATTTATATCAGACACCAATCATTTGTTACATGTCACTTTAATTTTTGTGTTGTTCTTTCTTATAAGCAAATGTGTGTGTATCTGTATGGGGTTTGAGTAACTGCCAGCATTTGCTACACTCTTTATTTAGATTACATCATCTAACATTGAAGCTAGGACTAGATGCAAGATTTGTTACCAACTACATTTAAACTGACTAGGGATAATAAGAGCAATTTATACCTACCATACACCATTCCACATTGCATTAAGGACCCATTAGGAAAATATTACTGAATCCATTGCATCCATTGGCACAACCTGAATCAGTGTTTACCGACCCTTTTCCTGGAGGCACACCAACAGAAAACATTTTGGATATCTCCCTTACCTGACCTATCCATTTCAGGACTTGGAGAAGAAGCTTCAGATGAGCCTCCAAGATGAGGGAAAAAAAAAAAAAAAAAAAAAAATGCTGCCATGATACAAGGCCATGGATGTCAATGAAACTTCAGAACACTGAATAAACTGAATTATGAAGAAACCGCTTCTTTATAAATATGTGGCCTGTCAGCTAATCTTCAAGTTTCCCATTAACCATTTGTTTTGGATTGAGGTTACAATCAGTTACAAAGTGTCTAGCTGTTGTACAACTCCAAAAGCAATTCAAATGACGTCAAGACTATAACGTGATTGGTTATCAAGGCACACGATGACTTTACATTTTCTCAGATGCTACAGGTTGGAATTTTCCCATAAGAACATGAAAGACTGAAATGATAGAAATCACATACAGAGTAGATACTACATTTGGTGAGGAACGAACTTTGCAACAGTTATTAAAGTATGTTCTGTATAGTATGAATGTGTGTTGGATGAATGAAATACAGAGATACTACATCCGCAAAGATCTCATAGTCTTGTGACCTTCAGTGTCAGTTACGTTGCTTCACTTACATTCACAACACCTCTCGTGGCCTCATGGGACCATCATATGTGTCCATCAGATGTGTACTTCAGAATCTTGGCAGCAGGTCATCTAGGTACTTTACGCCTACCGTTTTATGTAAACTATGAATTTGGAGATACTACTCTTTTTACATAGTGTTATGTACCAACTGTAAAGTAGGGAGTTAGGCATATTCAGATCAAGGGCATCTGCTTGAAGTCTCTACCAATGAGCCGATGAGCTGAATTGTGTATTTGATTAGAAAGGGTTTGAAAATGTGTACTGTTGGTCTGCCTCCAGAACAGTCAAAGATCTTTTACACATTGCTGAATGACATCAATAACACTACTGTGGGGGAAAAAAAAAAAAAAAAAAGTCTGAACAAGCAATTCACTGTAAGTGAGGAGGGCACGATGCTTAGGTGCCAAGAGCTTGGTATTTTGATTGGAAAGAGGAAGGAAAATGCTGGCAGTCTCCCAAACCCTACCTCTCATTTTCTCATGAATCTGAACCTGTGGAATGTGCGCAAAAGAAAGTATTTCATAAATATTTTAAACTTAATATTAAATATTTTATAATTTGCAACACAATGTTAATGTTAGTTTATAAGCTAATAGTCATCAGGCAACAAATACATTAAATACACTTGATTCAGTTGAACTGACTTCCTGCATGTGCTACCACTGAGTTACATACATGAAGTAAGGGGTTTGCTTGTGGCTTTAAGAAAACATTTTGTTCATTCATGGATTCATTATGAAACAATCATCATAATATTCATTCAGACATGTTTTTGAATCTCTAACTAGATCACAGTCCATACACACACATTCATTCCAACACATAAAACATTTTCAAATCATACATCTAAAAATAAAATACAATTTCCAGCAAATAAAGTAAAATAAAAAATAAAAAAATATATCAAACAATTTCCATTGAACAGACCCTCCCCACCTATTCCTACCCAAATCTGAAGAAAAATATGAATGCTTCTTGGATGTTCTGATGTCAAAAAGACACTTGTAACAAATACTTCAGAAGGTGTGTGGCCATCCTGGCAGGTCTCAATTGGAAATGAACCTCTTAGGTGCAAGAAATCTGAAATAATTACCAAAACAAACACATTGATCATATGGACAACTGATTAATAGTTCACATTTATCCACTGTTGGTTATTGGCCCAAATCTGTAAGTGACTTGAATATAAAATACAATTCAGATTAATTTGTTCCTTTGTTTCATTTGCTGCTTTTATGACCTAAACAGGTATTTATATTATACAATAAAATTGCCTATATATTACAAAGCCTTTTGGTAAACAAATGATAAATTAAAAATGTATCAGGTAATCTGAAAGAGTACATTTTACTTTGATGGTTGCAAGGTTATCCTTGCTACAGCGGTGAAAGGTTAAGTTATTGCAGCAACAAACAACTCAATAATATAATGTGACTCAAATCAATAAAAATGGGCGTAATATTCTTGCACATGTGTAATGTCCCTGAAATTAGATGCCTGAAACCTAAGTGCCAGTTCAGTTTAGAAAGCCAGATTTTCGGAAAACTGTTCTTATGTTTTGTATTCATATTGTCCACAATGTTCAGAGTTGCATCAGATTTCTGGTACCTTTAATTAGAGATCATTTCAGTTCTTGTAAATGTAAAAAGATACATGAACAGGAAAATCTGTTATTCATTTGCATTGATTTTCCATTTAGTTTTTTTTGCTGCTACTTGAGTTCTAGACATTTGGTACATAATACTAATATAATTATAATAATAATTTATTCCAAATAAAATAAATCTAAATAAAATTAATTAGAAGTGTGGCAGTTAATACAGTAAGTTATGTATATTTACTTTGCTTTTTGAACAACGACATATTTTAGTGTTTAGGCCACAGTAAGACACTATGACGCACACCCTGCAAAGATTTCAGAATCCCCTCTCATTCTGTGTACACAGAATATAAGATTCAGTCTAAAAAATTGCCAAGTTAGGTCCTTTCCCATTATGTGGCTGTAAAGAAATTTTGATGCCAACATTTGACGAAACAGTTAAAGAAAAAAAAAAAAAAAAAAAAAAAAAAAAAAAAAATATTAGCAACTGAACACTAATATCTGACAATGTTTTAATAAACTGCTGTCAACATTTTGTTAATGCTCATTATACTGTTGCATTAAACTGCGCACTTGCAAATACTTAACTATTTTTCTCTACCAATCAGATTCAGGTAAATTAAAGGATAGTTCACCAAAAAATTAATTCTGTCATCATTTACTCACCCTAAAGTTGTTCCAAACCTGTACAAATTTATTTCTTCTGCTGAACACAAAAGATGATATTTTGAAGAATATGGGTAACCAAACAGTTGATGAACACTGACCTTCAAAGTATTTTTTTCTTCATACTATAGAGGTCAGTGGGGTCCATCAACTGTTTGGTTACTCATATTCTTTAAAATATCTTCTTTTTTTTTTCTTTTCAGAAGAAATTCATACAGGTTTGGAACAACTTGAGGGTGCGAAAATAACGACAATTTTCATTTTTAGGTGAAATATCCCTTTAACAACTATTTTAACCAACAGTATAGAACTTGCTAGTTCTATATCTGACAATATCAAACACTAATTTACAAAGACTACACAAACTCCAGAGACTTTAATTTTGTTTAGATACATGCTTATTCCTACATAGACATGCAGATATTTCAAATATTCTTGATGTTTTAAATAATAATCTTGGATTAGCATGGCTAAACTCTCACCTAGATTGTTATATTTTTTGTAGTTCACAAATTGCTTAAATTTGCCTCTATTAAAGGATTAGTTCACTTTCAAATGAAAATTATCCCAAGCTTTACTCACCCTCAAGCCATCCTGGGTGTATATGACTTTCTTCTTTCTGATGAACACAATCGTAGAAATTTTAATAAATATCTTGAGACATCCAAGCTTGTCATGGCAGTATGCGTAACCACACGAGTATGAGCTGAAGAAAGTGTCTCCATCCACATCCATCCATCATAAACATACTCCACACGGCTCCGAAGGGTTAATAAAGGACTTCCGAAGCGAAGTAATGCGTTTGTGCAAGAAAAATATACATATTTAACAAGTTATGAAGTCAAATATCTAGCTTCTGCCCTTCTCCTTCCATATTCTTCAAAAAGCTTATGACGTTCTACGCCTTCCCTATTCAACTACGTGACGCCAGTTCCATTTTTTCCATAATTTGAATACGGAAGGCGGTCTGGCAGAAGCTAGATATTTGACTTCATAATGTTAAATATGGTTTTTTTTACACAAATGCATCGCTTTGCTTCAGAAGTCCTTTATTAACCCTCTGGAGCCGTGTGGAGTATGTTTATGATGGATGTGGACGGAGACACTTTCTTCAGCTCATACTCGTTTGGTAACGCATGTTGCCATTATAAAGCTCAGATGTGTCAGGATATTTATTATCATTTCTACGATTGTGTTCATCAGAAACAAGAAAGTCATATACATCTAGGATGGCTTGAGGGTGAGTAAAGCTTGGACTAATTTTCATTTGAAAGTGAACCAATCCTTTAAATATGTAACCAAGATAATTTATTGCCACAGATGTATTCTGGTGGCCTTCTTATTAATTTTAGAACCTTAAATGGCGTTTTGCTAAAGATCTGGATTGGATTCACAAATGCATTCACAATTTTCAGTAGGGATGTGTGAGACTAGCCAACTTAACGATACTGCTACTGTTAATCGACATTGGAAATACTAGTAGCTTACATTAAATCTTTTTTTTTTTGCACATTTATGTTTTGCTTTATGTTGTCATAAAGGCCTTGTTCAAATTTTGTTAATCATGTTAATGTTACATTTTAAAATAACACCTTTTATTGTATATCTGGTGTGGGAAAAAACACCACTCGGAAGATGAGAGGGAGTATTTTACAAAAAAAGTTTTGTGCAGGCTATATCATGTCAAATTGGTTTAACATTAGGCTTGTTATACTACCTGTTATGAGGAAAAATAGCCTACTGATATGATATTTTATATCATGGTTTAAAGGAAACCATTGTGAATGAAACTTTACAATAACAAATAGAATACCCTTAAATAATGTATAGCTGCTAATGCATGTCAAGCTTTTCTTGCAATTTTGCCACCGGTCATGTGTAAAGACACTTCTCACACAAAACGTGTTAAAACCCAGACACAGAAATGGTGGTAACAAACAGAAATACTTTGACATACTGATTTATGCTGGCTAACTTTTAGAGACAGGGATAGCTGCAGGTCGTAATGGGCATCCCGAAAAGTACACAATGCTACAAAAGAAACTAACCCCTAACCCTACCCCACACCCTATAACAGACAGCTTTCGTGACCAGTCCTTTCGGCACGCCCATTACTCCAGCCTGCAGATACCCAAACATTTGAACTTTTTTTTTTTTTAATTTGAGGAATTCTCTTTATGATAGGCTATTGAGTTTGAACGTATTTGTCCTGCACTGCATATTGATTCAGCTGATTTCAATGCATGTACAGTTAATAATTTATTGCATATTAAAGGGATAGTTCACCCCAAAATGAAAATTGTCCTCATTTACTCACCCCCCCAAAAAATCTTCAAATTATCTTGTGTTCAACAGAAGAAAGATATTCATACTGGTTTGAAACTACATTAGGGTGAGTAAATAATAATTTTCATTTTTGAAAATTAGAGTTCCGTCATCATTTACACACCCTGTCGTTACAAAACTTTCGTTTATCTTCAAAACACAAATGAAGGAATTTGAATAAAACTTCAGAGATTCCTCTCTCCATTAAAAGTCCCATTTCACCAAAACTGACGCTCAACGAACATACAGAGTTCATCAAGTGGTATGGCAAACAGAAGCAGAAACGTGCTTGCTTGACGCATGACCAACAAGGTTTATTCTCGCACATCAAACAAGTATGGTTCAGCTTCTGTTCACCATATTTGATGTGCTCTATGTATGTGCATTGTTCAATGTTTATATGGTAATCAAAGCCTAAATTAAATCTGTTCATTGTATAAAGCGATCGTGTCTCTTCAGAAGACTTCTATTTCACATAGATTACTTTTACAATCTCTTTAAAATTGTTGGTTTAATGAACTTTCAATGGAGAGACAGAAATCTTTCAGTTTTTATTAAATGTTTTTGAGTTTCGAAGATTAAAGGATTAGTTCACTTTAAAATGAAAATTACCCCTAGATTTACTCACCCTTAAGCCATCCTAGGTGTATATGACTTTCTTCTTTCTGATGAACACAATCGGAGAAATATTAAGTATCCTGACACGTCTAAGCTTTAGTGAATAGGATCAACAAGTTTGAAGCTTAAGAAAGTGCATCAATCTATCATAAACGTACTCCACACGGCTCTGAGGGGTTAATAAAGGCCTTCTGAAGCAAAGTGATGCGTTTGTGTTAAAAAAAAAAAAAAAAAAAAAAATCATATTTAACAAATTATAAAGTACAATATCTAGCTTCAGCCTGACTGCCTTCCATATTCAGCTTACGAAGAAAGTGTAATGCCTCTCGCACTTCAAAACGCTTACGCTACGTCCTACACTTTCCATATTCAACTTGGGGAAAAAAAAAAAAAAAAAAAAAAGCATAACTGACGCAACGCAAGTTTTTTCGTACTTTGAATATGGAAGGCGGTCAGGTGGAAGCTAGATAATTTACTCTATAACTTGTTAAATACAGATTTTTTTTTTTTTTTTTTTTTTACACAAACGCATTGTTTCGCTTCAGTAGGCCTTTAATAACCCCCCAGAGTCGTGTGGAGTAAGTTTATGATTGATGGATATGGATGTATGCACTTTCTTCAGCTTCAAACTCGTTGGTCCCATTCACTGCCATTATAAAGCTCTGATGCGTCAGAATATTTATTAATATAACTCCGATTGTGTTCATCAGAAAGAAGAAAGTCATATACACCTAGCATGGCTTGAGGGTGAGTAAAGCTTGGGGTAATTTTCATTTGAATTTTCATCCTTTAACAACAGTCAAATAGGCTTTGAATGACATGAGTGAGTAATTGATGACAATTTTCACTTTTGGGCAAACAATTCCATTAACTTAAAATTTTCTTGTATATATATATTATATATAAAAAAAAAAAAAAAAAAAAAAAAAAAAAAAAAAAAAAAATAGGTTTATATATACACACATTAGACCTGCCAAGTTTGCCACCATTTCCTGGCCATTTCAATGTTCAGATACAGTGTGAATAACTTTCACTTTGGCAAATGACAATTTCACTTTGGTGAATTAATGAATTTATTTCAGTAATGAAATAGAAGCATTCATTTTGTTTCTTCATTCCTGATATGCTTTGCTACTCTCTATTTCAACTTCCATAGCCCTAACACATAACTTCCTGAGCATCAGACCATGCTTACTCTGGACGAGACTAAGGGACTGATTAGACCTGTCCTATATACGTCCTATGGTTAATCTATATATATATGTATATATATATATATATATATTAAAAAAAAGAAATTAATAGGAAATAAATATACATCAACTGCATTGATTTAAGGGAACAATTAAGCAAAGCATGCAGGTCAAAAACAAAAACTAGATCTAAAAAAAAAAAAAAAAAAAAAAAAAAAAACTTTGTCTTTTGAAAGTTCTAGGTACAAAAAGTCCTATCAGTAAAACCAATCACCGCATGAAATACCTCAACAGTTTGCCAGTGTGTTGATACTGAAGGGAGCGATAGTGAGAACACTCCTAATGCCACAACAGTGTAGTTTCGTTGAGGGAACTTGGAGTGAGTCAGCAGTGTCTATTTGGAATGCTCTCCCCCTTTTCTAGGATTACTTGAAAAAGTCAAGTCATTTCGAATTCAATAGCTGCAAAACATTGAGATGTGTAGATGTTCTCTAGAATTTTGCCGTAACAGTTAACAAAATGCAATCTTCATTTCTTTTGTCATCATGCCACTTTCATAAGGACAAAGGTGACAGATGATTCATAAAAGAACATGTTTTATTATAAGGTAATCATATCAAAGGGTAAATTCTGCAGGCGACATTGTAAATACAAACAGTTTCTCTCTATGAACAAAGTCTCAGAATAAAAGATGCAGACAGGTTAAAACAAAAATACTAGTAATGCTATTAATGCTACTGAGGTCTAGTAATGCAAACCCTCTGATATTTAAGCCTGTGCTTTACCCTGCTCTCCTTTGCCATTATACTACCTGAACCACACTTTCTCCTACCAGACTTCTGGATCGAGGGCTTTGGGAGACTGGAGGGGGGAGGGGATAAACCTTTTCAAAAATATAATAGTCTGAGCAGAAGGACTATCTATGTTTAGGACTAAAAAGAAGTTTTACCCATATGATTTGCTTTGGAGAAGGGACAGGAAGTAATAACGGGGAATTGTTCCAATCAGTCCGCATAAGCTTGAAGGCTCAGCATGTCAGTTACATATTTAAACATCAAAAGTATAGTGTGCCTTAAAATGTTTATATTAAATTTGCATTGTGTTTTAACTGGACATTTAAACATAAGGATATTAGGCCAAAACACTACTTTCAACTGGATATTTTATCTGAAATACCTCCTTTGTAGAATTGAAATAAAATAAGGCAATAAGGAAAGATAATTGACAAAATGTACACTAGAAGTCGTGTAAAGAACAAGAAGCTGAACAAAGTGAATTTAAACCAACATGAGAACCAGGAGTCTTTAAAAGAGAAAGGAGTACAAACCTTTCTGTATCACAGAAAGAGAGAACAAAAGAAAGAAGACGTGCCAAAGCACTTTTTTTTTTTTCCTTGGCCTTCTGAACTTGGTAGATAAAGACAGAATTGAAGACATCCGAGTGAAGAAAGAACCAAGATTTCAATGAGAGAAGAGAGATGTATGACATGTGTCCATCCATCAAACATGTCTGGATGTCTTTTCAGTAAGCCATGAACAACCGAAACAAACTGAGGTAACAATTTGTCTGTCTGGAGACCTCCAATAGAAAAAGAAAAACATATTCAGATGAGGATACACATTTGTGCAGTTAAGAATTGTCAATCTGAGTCCAGGGCATTCAAGATTCAAGCAGAATTTGGAAGAGATCCATTTTCATTTACATTAATCAATTCCTTTTGTTGCTGTTTTTTTTTTTTTTTTTTTTTTAAATCTAAATCCGATGGGATCTGGAAGAACAGTTCCAGCAATAAGGCAATACATTAATGTTTGTTTCTTGTAAGTTCCTTTGTCTTCTGTACACCATTCATGTTGTTTTGGTTTCAGTCCAAGAGATGTTGAAGGAATATCAGAAATTTTTGATCACAATGAAATGGTGCTTATTTCTCAGTTTTTAAGGTAGGAATATGGTCGTCTGTTCAAGTGTCCAGAGAATATTTTCATTGGCGGCCGTCATGTTTTCTCCAGAAAAGAAAAGTATCATCTGGATTTGGGTCTCAAGAAATCAATTAACATAAAAGCTAGAAATAAATAGTGAGGAATCAGATAAAACATCCAGTTTTTAGGCCATGCAGATTTTTGGTAAACAAGACAATTCTAAAGTTTGTGTCCTATGTGTTTGAACTTACAAAGTCTAATGAACATTATATAAAAGATTTCTGAAGAGAAATAACAAAATACAAGTGAGTGTTAGAACACAAGACCTCACTCTTGATAAGGAGCGGCAAACTAACTCAAAACTTGATAAAAAAAAAAATAAATAAATAAGAAGAAGAATCATATTTTTTCTAGGATTCAAGGCAAATGTTTAAATAGATTTTTAAAAATATAAAATAAAAACCCAAAACCCTCGTTCCTTTCCATCTCCTACCTAGGCCTATATTATAAAACCCTTTTTATTTTAAACCTTCTCTACTGCTTTAAATTGGGTAAATCTGACACTATAGCTGTCATGATAATTAATGCTTCCTGGGGCTTTAGTACCACTACCACTGTAAGACTTTGGAAACATTGCTTATACTGCCATGATAAAAATCCTATTTGTCTGGCTGCTAAATGCACATTTCATCATTATCTCAAAAGCATTTCCAAAAGGGCAATAAACACAACATGCACTTATATAAACTGAACAATTAAAAACAACCCCTAGTTCCCCAAGAACAAGATGTTTCTCCTTTGTAATTTTGAATGCCACATTACTCATGGTAAAGTAAGAGATAATCCACGGCTAGCTGCGCATTAAATGATTTTAACGCATGATGTGGAGGCAAAGAACCACCCGAAGTGAAGCACAGTGCATTCAAATAATTTAATGCACAGATAGCCGTGGATTATTCCTCTTATACCATGGTCATTTGCCAGCGTACGCTGTTATTGATGGCTGCAGATCAATATTTGACTGGAAGGGTAAAAAAAAAAAAAAAAAAAAAAAAAAAAAAAGTTCTTTTGTCAGTTAAGGCTTGTTAGATCTAACTTTAAAACAGACACACAGATAAAGTAGTCCAGTACGTTTACATTTATTTCAATGAATGAATTATAGCACTTATTTGAATTAACTATCAAGAGAGAGGCATGGGTGAATTACCTCCCTCTGTGCAGCATCTCTAACAACGAAGCTGTGAGTTTAATTACTAAAACCAGCAATGTTACCCCCTCGTTGCTGAGAAATATAATGTAGTGATTTAGTAGCGAAGCCATTATATTAAAAGTCACGGGGGAGCGTTGACAAGTTTCTGTGTGCACAGAGTGATCTCAAAGTGACGTATACATGTGTGGTTCAATGAAAACAGCGCATTAATATAGAATGGTGATTAAACTGACTTGGAACTACCTGTGCATTAAAAAGTTTTACTGCACACATTCCAGCCAATCAGAATTGAGAATTCAGACAGACCAAGGTATAATGCAATATAACTGTTGAAGTAATCAGATTACTTCGATCACTGATTTGTTTTCAAAAATAAGGGGGTTATCAATTATAATACCATTATCTATTTTATATAGTAGGTATGGTACCACTGGCACTGTTTAAACTATTTAATTAAGACCTTTGAAGTGATTATTTCTCTCTCTGGTGCCCGTTTGTCTTTCTAGACACCTGTCTGAAACTCTTCAGGTGTGTGAGGACTTCTCTCTTTTCCCCTAAACACAAGGCCATAAACTATTAAATCTAAAGTCCTCCGTTAAATGATTCTCTGTTATGCATTACATACAGATTTACAATTTTGACTTGCCATGTCAATTTAGAATGAAAATATTATACTCAGAAAAATATCAATTGACAAAATGCTACCACAAATACAAGAATGTTTGAAGTAGTTTTACACTGATTTGTTTTTCAAACTTTTTTATTGGGAGTAAATAAACTGCTGCGAAATCCAAAATTTACCATGTGACAATAACAGAATGCAGCCTTCTAGTCATTTTAGCAAATGTAATGTATTGCTTTTTTTTTCTTTTTTACAGTGTTTTACAACTTACTTTTATTGCAAAACTTTACATTAAGATTACATTAACACCAGTTAATACATTAGGTATCCTGAACTAGCAATGAACAATATGAGAACAGCATTTATTAAGCTATGTAAATGGTAATCAAACTATACTATAAAATTCTTCAAGTAGTATACATTAATGTTAATGTATTAAGAACAAGTAAGGGATAATCCATGGCTAGCTGTGCATTAAACAGTTTTAATGCACGACCTGGAGGCAAAGAACCGCCCGACGCGAAGCTGAGTGTTTTTAAATCGTTTAATGCACAGCTAGCTGTGGATTATAAAGCTTATACCATGGTCTTTTGCCAGCATTGACAATTTGAATCGGTCATTGATGTTTGCAGAGCAATATTTGACTGGAAGGGTAAAAATGATGATTATTTTCATCAGTTAAGGCTAGTTAGATCTAGCATTCTGCCCGCTTTAAATCAGACAGAGATAAAGTAGTGCGGTAAGATTACATTTATTTGAATGAATGAATTATAGCATTTATTTGAATTAATTATCTAGAGAGAGACAGAGAGAGAGAGATGAAATTACGTGTGAATTACCCGTGTCTGTGCAGCATCTTTCTATTATCAACAAAGTTTAATAAAAAAAACAGCGATGTTACCCCCTCGTTGATGAGAAATATAATGTAGCCATTCAGTAGCAAAACTATTTTATTAATAGAAGTCGCAGGGATTCGTTGATTAGTTTTTGTGCTCCTGAATGTTTCTGTGTGCACGTAGCGCGATCTCTGAGTGCTTCAATGAAAACAGTGCATTAATAAAGAACGGCGATTAAACGGACTTGCACACCTTCCAGCCAATCAGAATAGAGAGAAATGAATTAACAAACAATGGTACATTTACAAATTATCCTTACCATAGATTAACAAATTAACAATATAATGTATCATGAACTAAATGATTATAATGAAACTAATGTTAACAAACTAAAGGTATTAGTAAAGTGTGACCAGTTTTAATTAATGGCATTAGATTATTGTTATAAATGATATTAATGTCTGTTAACACTGCTGACCACAAACTTATGGCATTCAAAAGAGGAGAACAACATCTGAAGATCGAATTTGCAGTTGTAGTTCAGCAGGCTTGTGTTCTTTAGACCAAAAGCCTGCAAAAAAAACACTACTAAGATGACCGTTGTTCCACAAAACACATCATACATTTGCTTTACAAAATAGGATTTTGCTTGACCTCAGTCAACTAATGTCTGAAGATAACACATGTAAACAGTGTTATTAAAAAACACATGAATTACGAACCACATTTAAGCACAATAGTTTTGAGACCATTTTTCAATTTTCAATGATCTGGTAGTGTAAAATGACAATAAATACATTTTAGCTCAATTTGTAAAATCTTTTCAATGTTTCAGTCAGTAACGGAAATGTTGGTTTCATGTATATATGTGCCTCTGTGGAAGAACAGATCATTTCCAGTATTCATTAAATTCCCAAGTGGCATTTTTCATTGTTGAGAGATATGAAATAGCGAGAGTCTTAAGATTTGACCGTTGCATTTCTCCAGAATGAGCAACAAGAACACTCCTGCTCCACTGAATGTGTGTGCGGCACAGTTTATTCAGTGATAACTCTTAATACTTCCAAAAAACAAATCTTAGTAAGAGAGCCTCGTTGCAAAACCCTGGAGATCTGTTGAGAAACAACCAAGATTATGTATGAGCTTCCATCAAAGTCTCTCTGCAAAGTCAACTGCATGTTTCATAACACATGCTGTATGAGCAGGTCAAACTACAGACACATACTAACATGACACTAAATGCTGAACAAGGTGTTGGAGAAAAAGTAGATCTCCACATGCCTATGGTATATGAGTGGGTGTCCAATACTGCTCATTGAGGGCCCCTTTTTTGCAGAGTTTAGCTCTAACCCTAATTAAACACACCAGAACCAGTTAATCAAGGTTATCAGGATTACTAGAAACTTTCAGGCAGGTGTGTTGCAGGTTATAAATAAACTCTTCAGGATTGGATGATGATACTATAGGCACAGATTTGTGGTTACCATTTCTTTTACTAGAATTTTTTTGTTTAAAAAAAAAAAAAAAATTGTTGCATGTTCACATGTGTGTACTTGCATTATTTTTTGTACAATGTCTTTTCTTTTAAAATAGATTAGTGTTTTTATAACTATAAAGGGATAGTCCACCCAAAAATGAAAATTCGGTCATCATTTACTCACCCTCAGGTTGTTCCAAACCTGTAAGAGTTTCTTTCTTCTGCTGAACACAAAAGATGATATTTTGAAGATTGTCGGTAACCAAAACAGTTGATGGGCCCCATTGACTTTTTGAAGTCTGGCAGACTGGAAGTCAATAGGGCCCATCAACTGTTTGGTTACCCAAACATCATCTTTCGAGTTCAGCAGAAGAAAGAAATTCATACAGGTTAGGAACAACTTGAGGGTGAGTAAATGATGACAATTTTCATTTTTGGGTGGACTATCCCTTTAAAGCCTGTTCACACCAAGGACAATAAAAATAATGATAAAAATAGTTCAAAAAGTGTTTTAAATATAAAAGAATAGTCCACATCACAACTATAACAACAACAGATCAGAGGAAGCATATCATTCTAATCACTTTCAGAACAATTTTTTTTAGCTGCTGAATGATAAAAACATTGGCAGCCAATCCAGAATCCATCCTGCTTATAAAAATCGAGCATTTAAAGTAGCAGACAACAAAACTGCAGCACATGCTTATAGTAAACAGGACATTTGTCGTACACTGGTGTGAACTAGAGTTGTCAAAAGTACCAACTTCGGTACATTTTAAAAATGTGACACTTTGATTGGCCATTGTGTTCAAGTGCTCATCCGATATGTCTGTGATTGGCTTCATTGAGCAATGCTTAAAAAATGTAAGTAAATTGTAAATAGTCAATGACGCTCTTCACCGAGTCACATTTTTAGAATTTCAGTACTATTGACAACTCTATTGAGGACGCTAATAATAGTTAGTTATCTTAGCTTGTTCTTTGTATGAATGGGCCTTTAGAATTCTAGAAAAAAATTAAATATATCAAATGCAATAAAATGCAAGGTAACACTATTTTAAGGTGATGTAGTTGCATGTTACTACATGTACTTACTGTAGTAATAACAGTAAATTATGCATAACTACAAGGAACTGACCCTAAACCAAACCCTAACCGCAACTCTATAGTAAGTACATGTAGTTAATTATTATTACTCAGTACTTATTTGAGTAAGTGCGATGTAACGGTCACCTTAAAATAAAGTGGAACCAAATGTAAAATAATGACATTGCAGAGACATTTTGAATGGAGCTCAATTCATCCTTGACACCATAGGGTCTCTCACACTTCATTTCATCTTATCTCCCAACAAGGAAAAAACAACAAAAAACCCTTATTAACCAAGGACAATTTAAAATAGCAACAGTTGTTGTTCGCTTTTGAGCTATGAGGAAATGTGCAACCGTTTGCAACCTTGTAATGACAACACATTTCAAATCAAAAAGTGAAGGAAACAAAAAGGATATTACCTCCGCACTTGACAGGGGATTATAGAAGACATGGTAGAGATCATCAAATTACGAAATTCAGAATACATTTCACATTTAGGCAAAATCAAGCCAATACTACTAAATCTGGTCACATATTTCAGAAGAGCTCCATCAAAATGCATTGAGCGTATTTAGGTCACTTTTCAAAATCACATTTTCAGCTTGGATTACCAAAACAATACAAATTTACCATTGAATCTTGATATACACATTGCGGTCTTTTAGAGTCTAGCCCAGGGTTGCCCAATCCTGTTCCTGGACATCTACCTGCAAGGGTTCAGATTCAACATACCGGTCTATAATTATTCAAGTGCTCCTGAAGTTCTTAATTAGATGCTTCAGTTGTGTTTGTTCATGGCTGGAGCTGAACTGAAGGAAGGCAGTTTTCCAGGAACAGGATTGGGCACCCCTGGTCTATCCCAATGGACAAAAGCCTATACTGTGTATTGTGACACATAACAGTAGGGTTCAATTCGTTAATAGCAGTCCATTGGGTATCACGGCCCAACAAGAACAGCATTTACTAATCTTGGATAAATGTTCATTTTTACATTAACAAATTTTTGTATGAATTTTCCAAGATGTATTATGAATAAACAATCATCAATAAACAATAATATATGGTAACACTTTACAATAAGGTTCATTTATTAACATTAGTTAATGAATTAACGAACGAACAAACCATGAGCAATACTGTATTTGTTAATCTTTGTTAACGTTAGTTAATAAAAATACAGCAGTTCATAGTGTTCATGTTAGTTCACAGTACATTAACAATGATGATACAACTCTTGATTTTAATATATTAGTAAATGTTGAAATTAACAAAGATTAATAAATGATGTATAAGTGCAGTTCATTATTAGTTTATGTTAACTAATGTAGTTAACCAATGAACCTTATTGTAAAGTGTTACCTAATATATTTATAAATTAACATTAACTAAATAAATTAAATTAAATGCTGTAAAAATTGTTAGTTCATGATATCCAATCCATTAATGTTCACTTTTTGTTACTCCGTTAGTTCACCCAAAAATTAAAATTGTCATTAATTACTCACCCTCATGTCGTTCCACACCCGTAAGACCATTGTTCATCTTCAGAACATAAATTAAGATATTTTTTGATGAAATCCGATTTTTTTATCCTCCATTGAAAGCAACGAAATTATTACCATTCAAGGTCCAGAAAGGTACTAAAGACATTGTTAAAATACTCAACATGACTACAGTTGTTCAACCGTAATGTTATCAAGCGACGAGAATACTTTTTGTGTGCAAAAACAAAAAAATAATGACTTCATTCAACAAATTCATCTCTCCCGTCATTCATGTACGCTATTTACGTTGCAGAGCTTCTGTGTTTACGCCCGAATGCCAGCTCAGTATTGGCATGCGTAGGAGCCGGCCAATAATAAGCCGGCGTTCTGACGTAGAACTTGGAAAGCGCTGCAACATAAATAGCGCATGAGAATGACAGGGGAGAGACGAATTTGTTGAATAAAGTCATTATTTTTGTTTTGTTTTTGTGCACAAAAAGTACTCTCGTCTCGCCTTGAATGATGGTAATTTCGTCGCTTTCAATGGAGGATAGAGAAAAAAAAAAAAAAAAAAACTCTTGGGTTTTATCAAAATATCTTAATTTGTGTTCTGAAGATGAACAAAGGTCTTACGGGTGTAGAACGACATGAGGGTGAGTAATAAATTACATTATTTTCATTTTTGGGTGAACTAACCCTTTAATGAAAAAGACCTAATAAACCATCTTCATCTAAAAAAACACTAAGGGAATTTTTTTAAATAGTAACAATATATAGGCATATATTGTCCTAGAATGTACCATTTTTCATAAACTTAAAATTAATTTCCTTCACATATTAAAAAAAAAAAAAAGCTTAAATAGTTATAAAATCTCAAATAAATCAGATTTGACTGGATTACAATGTAACACTTTATAATAAGGTCTCATTCATTAACATTAGTTAATGTATTAATTAACATGAACTAACAATGAGCAATATATTTGTTACAGTATTTATTAATCTTTGTTAACGTTAGCTGTTCATGCAAGTTCACAGTGCATTAACTAATGTTAACAAATACAACATTTGATTTTAATAATGTATTAGTAAATGTTGAAATTAACAAACGCTGTAGAAGTATTGTTAATTCTTAGTTCATGTTAAATAAAGTAGTTAACTAATGTTAACTAATGAAACCTTATTGTAAAGTGTTACCAATATATGCATATTTATTCAGTATTCGTGTCTTATATTGGTGCCAGGTCATGCAAGGCCCCACAAAATTGTAGGTACACAGCCTTACTTCCATGGCGTAAACCTTTCATTTAACAGTTAACAGCATAATAAAGAATATAAACATTATAGTTACAATCCTTTCATTTATAAGTCGTGCAAGTTTTAAAATCAAGTAAAAATGTGAGATTGAAAACCAGTCAGTTTTCTACCACTCAGGACAATAGGGCTCATGTGTCATCATTACAGAGAAGGGTACAAGATGGTCTCACTATAATTCACTCGTGTCATGTGCCCGTATTGTCGTGCAGCAGAAGAAATGACAAGTAGAGCTGTATATTCAAGAGAATCAACATTTCAGTTTTGATGGAGCCCTTCTTAAATGAGACACCAGTGGGGCATTTGAATGGATGCAAGGGACAGAGAGAGAGATACAGTTACTCTGCGCAGCAGCTAGAGAAGACTTACTCTGCCTTGGCTCCCTGGACCAGGAGGGTGTTAATGCAGTCAGTGCTGCCTGCACGGGCCGCTTTGTGGAGGGGGGTTTCGCCAACATAGTCCTACAAAATAGAGAGACAATCTAAAGCACCAGCAGGGCGTAGGACTGTCACGATTGAGAATTTTTTGCTTATGACCGGTTACAGTATAATCTATAGTTACAGTATACAGTAAAATACAGTATAAACACCTTCAAGTCATCATTTATTCATACAGAACTGAAATCTTAATTCAAGGGGGGATTTTTATCATTCAAAAACACAGTAAAACAGTAATACTGGGAAAAATTATTATGATTTAAAATAACTAATTTAATATATTTTAAAATGTAATTTATTCATGTGATGGCAACCCTGGATTTTCAGCATCATTACTGCAGTCTTCAGTGTCACATGATTCTTCAGAAATCATTCTAATAAAACATTTATTATTATCAATGCTGAAAACACTTAAGCTGCATAATCATTTTGTAGAAATTGTGATTCTTTTTTTTTTTTTTTCTTCAAGGTAAAGAGTAAATTCAAAAGAACTGCATTTATTTGAAATAAAAGTATTAATTTCTTTAAAAATTAAATAAAAACAGTATAATCTTTATAAAATTAATCTACTTTCTATTCAGTGATATTTTTTGGGACCCAGCCAACCTAAATATCATATTAGGCCCATATACTATTCTTTTTTTTTTTTAGGCAACTGAAATATCTTTCTTTTCGAAATTCTTCACTTTTTAACCAGTCTTCTGCAGCCAAAATAACCTGTAATAGCAAAAATACAATCACATGAACCTTAAAATAAAGTGAAAACAGAATGTCTCGCATTCACAATGACAAAGTGCAGCAGAAACTACACTTTCCAGATGAAATGGGCATTTTATATTTGCTTTAAATGTGAATGGCTATGAGCTTTGAACTTTAAAGTGAACTATGATCGTGGTTCTCAAAATAAATCTGGATTACATCAACTAATTCCAATCATGTAATACTTACATATTTAAACCTTCCTCTTAGTTAGTTGATAAGACAACATTTTTCATTTCTAGTTTTCAATCTAATATTTACATTATTTTACTTCAGCTTTGTCAATTTTTAATAGCTTTGGTTAATAACAAAAATAATGTGTGTAGACTACCCAGACTGCTGAATATGGCAGCAATCACCATATTGCTGGAAGTGAAAATGCAATCTCTTCATCATAACCCTGGCAGAGCAGCAAAGGCGCTCCCAGCAGGAGCTATAAAGTTTTCACTTTTGACAGAAAGCTACAGTAAACATTTAAATGAGCGTCTGAGCGTTAGCCAGCCCTTTCAGCACAATCAGCGATTCACTGGAGAAGAATGTGGGTCAGACTCTCGCCCAGTAGCTTTTCACTCCAGCAAGATTCATCGAAGTATCAAAAGACAAGTCTGCATAAGAGATCAGTCGATGAGAAGGGTGATGCCCTTATATGCCAATGGGGATGTGGAACTAGCCTATATTTGGAGAACACATCACTGGTTATGTAACAATGGCCTAGTAATCTAATTTCTCTGCTGTAACACACCAGTGAATGGTGGGGGTGGAGAATATATGAATAAACAGAAATGTTCTCATATGCTGATGGGGATTATTACATTCTGCACATATGGAAAACATAATAGTGATACAGTACATGAACACAGCCAAACAAACAGTTGTGAAGGACCTCAGAAAACTCTGCCAAAACCAAAGCTGATTGGATCTGAGGTTATCGTCAACAATAAGCACAAGTATAAGCCAAATTCCATAAACACCTCTACTTTCATATGGGGGAAACTGTAGGGATTGGTGGCATGACCAAAGTCTTAAAGGGAGAGTTCACCCAAAAATTAAACTTCTGTCATAATTTACTCACCCTCAAGTTGTTCAAAACCTGTATAAGTTTCTTCGTTCACACAAAGGAAGATATTTGGAAGAACGTTTGTAACCAAGCAGATCTCGCCCCTCCATTGAATACCATAGTATTTTTATTTCCTACTATGGTATTTTTTCCAAATTCTGATTGGGTGAATCACATTCAAAGGCACTGAAAAATCATGTGGCCACTTGTTTTGTGTTGTGCCTAATATCACCCTCTTTAAACAAGTTCTTCCTTATCTTGTTTGGGACATGTCCTGCTCTGTTTTCACACATAACTCCACGTTTGCAGAGATAGCTGCAGTTTTGAATAGCCCTAGAACACAGATGCATCTCATATCACCTCAGGCAATGATCTCTTACCTGTCTGTTTATATCAGCTCCAGCTTGCAGCAGCCAGAGCAAGCACTGAGGATGACCCCCGAAGGCAGCAATGTGAGCAGGCGTCTGGGCAAACCGAGAGGTCACAGAGTTCACACCACATCCCACCTGCACTAGACGCACTACACACTCCAGCTGGGTGATGGGAGAGGACAAAGAAAAAAAAAAAGTGCCTTTAATTAGTGCTTAACTGATATGGGCTTTTCAACAGCTGATGGTAATGGATATCGATATATGGAGCAGGATAGCAGATATGTGACCCTGGACCACAAAACCAGTTATAAGTCGCATGGGTATATTTGCAGCAATAGCCAACAATACATTGTATGGGTCAAAATTATTGATTTTTCTTTTATGCCAAAAATTATTAGGATATTAAGTAAAGATCATGTTTCATGAAGATATTTTGTAAATTTCCTACCGTAAATATATCAAAAATTTATTTTTGTGAGTGGATGTGCATTGGTAAGGACAAAATTTTCAGATTCCAGATTTTCAAATAGCTGTATCTTGGCCGAATATTGTCATATCCTAACAAATCCATACATCAATGGAAAGCTTTCAATCAGCTTTCAGATGATGTATAAATCTCAGTTTCAAAAAATTGACCCTTATGACTGGTTTTGTGGTCACAAATAATGGCGATATTTAAAATACAATGCATAAATGCATATTTAAAATACAATGTAATGGTAACAAATGAGATGTAGACAAACTGCTAAAATTTTGGTAGAAAAAACATTTCCGAGGTTCTCAGTAGTAGAAGTCGTCATAGTTGGGTATACTTGTTCACAGTGGTGAACAGAAACTACAACAAATATAATTTTTGCATTCCCATTTGCTCCAATAGCAAAAGAAAAAAATACACAATGTCAAAAGAGAGAAAAGATGTCAAATTTGCCGTTACTCCCGCAGCTGTTGTATTAGGATGTTTTCACACTAGAATTTTTGGTTCCCAGGTTCGATTGACGTCAGAGTTTGATTCGTTTGGATGATGTGAACCTGCGAACCATACCAGAGTCTGCATAAAAAGGGTGGTCTGGGGTATGGTTCATGTCTGCTGATATGAATGCAATCATACTAAATCATAAGTGAACTGCTACCAAGTGTGAAAGCATCCTTAGAAGCGCTCATGCAGCAGCGTTAACTAGTTTTGTGTAATTTAATGCCAAGGTTATTAGGGGTGTGCACAAATATTCAATCTGTAATAATTATCTGAAAAATAAGCTATTTGAATTTTGCTACATGTTGCTTTGCTGGCCGTAAATGCAGTGAATCCATGATAAATCGTAAGCAAGCAAACTAAAACTCAGTTATAAATAAATGCATTGGGTGGCGCTGTGGAGCATATAAACAAGATTGTATTTGATCACGGAAGGCGTAGTGAAGTTTGGAATTAATTTGATCAAAATTATCTTACTAAATGATCTTACAAAATGGAATTACTTTTGATCAAATTAATCAACATGTCCTCTGCAAACATTGTCAGGTGACACTGAGTTATATGTCTGCTCTTATTAATATCATCACCACCACAATAAGAAATCACATGAAGTCCAAAAAAACTAAGTTTGATTCAGTGTTATGAGCCCAAATATTCCTACACAATATTTTAGAAAAATGCTCATCCCTAAAAGTCATATAACACAAAGTATAGTGTTATAAATTAAACATTACATTTTTTAAAAATTTAAAATTGATAAAACATTGCTAGATTTACACATTAAAGCCGTCCGTAAGTTTTGCCTCTGTCACCATCTCTGTTTGAAGCCTGCAATTGCATCGGCACAGCTCCTAAGCGGGATGAATCTAATATTTGCTGTCAATCACTACACCGGTGTGGATACTGTTCTTTGGAATCACAGATTCTACGTCTTGGAAGTATGGCCAAAATAGGAATTTTTACTGGAAAATGTCATCTGAACAAGTAAGTAACATTTCTGCCACTTTTGTTCTGACCAACTGAGAAAAAAAGCATTAGGCCTACAATAAATCGTGCTGCCAATGATGATTAAATGATCGCTTAGCTCGGATCACATCAAACTGTTTAAATTATTATTATTGTTATACTTTGTTCTCAATGTTGTTAACATTAACAATATCAGCATTGTGTGACTGTGTATTTAGTGTATATTAGCGTTACCTGTAGATTTCAATTTCTGTAGCCACTCCGCAGTTTGAAGTCTTTTGCTTTTGACTATGGTTGAATCCCCAGTTGTCACTGATAATTGTCATTTGGACCTTTCTGAATTACAATCCGCCGTCAAAATAATAAGTTTAATTATTTCAGCTGCTGTGAGAACGCTATAAATGATCCGCTACAAGCAGCATCCTATTATGCATAGTCTACTAGCTGGGACTGCTTCTTTATGTAAACAGACGTGACGTAATGACGCAAAGATGAACGGCGGCATGTTTGAATTTCCCGCGGAAACCCACCAGTATCAATTTTATAATAAAACATTATTACAAGCTTACCATTGTGAATCAGGTAAGGAGATAGTTCTGAACACTGGCTGGTTGTGTATCTGCTTAATAATTGATTTTGGATCATTTTTAACCAAAAAAAGTTACAGACTGCCGCTTTAATAACTGTAGAAAAAACACATCACAGTCTGTGAAATGGGTCCATTATTTATTCTCCACTGATAGGGTTATACAACACTTCTGTTAATCATCCAAATTAGGCTTAATAATTGGTCTCGCTTTAATGCACCTGGCTAAGAAAACAATTGCATTTGACAAAAGAACCATTTAGTACATTTAATAGATGGTTACTGTTGTGTTTCAACATTCCCTAATCCTTGTTCCTGCAAAATCTCAAATTTCACCCTAACTCTTCCGGTTATTCATCTAATCAACAGTGCATTAAAAACAACTCTTCTCCAGACACTCCCATGCTTTAGAAGACATTACACTAAGCAAACAACACACACAAAGTGGGAGTGGCACCAGAACAAAGAGCTTCCTCATAACTATCATCAGATTTGGCATCACTTCAATTCAACTGGAATCTAGTTTGATCTAAAAACCCTGTTGATGAAGCTCATACTGATGAATTCCCCTTGAAAGTTGCGATGCAAGTTCATGCATGCATCCTGTGGAGCTTTAAAAGTCAGTGCAATGCAGATAATACTTTCCCTTTCAGTAACACATTTCTAAATATAAACGGATGGGTTGGTGTTTATATCAGCCTGCTGACTCTCATAGTTCATCTGGTTGGGTAACTTCAAGACATCTGAGAATGCCACACATCAGGCATCAGTTACATAAATAATGTAGCTCTTGAGAAAGTGAGGGGAACCTGAAGTTCAGCATCATTACCTGAGGAAAGACTACACCCACAGGTATCAATCTAAAATACACTTGTGTAAATACTGAAATGTTACACTTGTTCATAAGTTAAAGTATTGTTGCATCTATAATTTGTATGAGGCGGGTTATTCATATGACAACGTAAATACGTATTTTTTATGCATGTCATAAGTTATAGACTATAAAATACATTATTATAAATACAATATTCTTGTTAGTTCCCTATTTTATTTGATATCTTTGAATGCAATGCGATAATATTAATGTCACTAAAAACTGTATGAACACATTAGCTGCATTCAATTTCTGATGTGTTATAATTGTTTTGTTAAAATTAGAAATTATGTTACCATTTGACATCAGTAACTACATTTCTTTTCTACGTCTTCAAAGCACGAAAAGGCTCGATTAAGGGAAACGGCATCGTTAAAAATGGTTCGTCTTCGTTTAGTTCTTGCTCTTTTATATTCATCACGGGTTTATAATCTCTAGACAAGCCTGTTAATATCATGTCAGAGTCGGAAAACGGAAAAACAAATTAAAGATCCAGCCAGACTGCCTGTCTGCAGTTCACGCACTGAATGAATGCGTTATTTCATTAGATCGTGTGCTCACGTCAGATCAAACACGATGACATTTGCATGGATTAATTAAATTCTTCTAATGCGGTTTGTGTAGCATTCACGAATAATTTAACATCTTCAAGGAGAGTAACAAACACATTTGTGCACATTATGGCTAGGTGATAATTTAATTAGGCACGTTGCTTAGAAATTAATTCGATGATGTACCTTGCCGAAGTGTGCAGCCCAGTGTAGAGGAGTCCACCCGTAGAAAGAGTCTTCCACGGAGAGCTGATCTGTGCTGCACTGAAGGAGCGCGCTCAGCGCGCCCACATCTCCATCTCTGCACGCTCTATGAAGAGGGAAGCGAATATTCAGTACCTCCTCGCTAGAAAACCCAGATTCCAGTCCCACCGACATTAGTGCACACTCGCTTTTATAAATGCGTGAAAACAGGAATCGTCTCAAAAATGGTGGACTTCACACGATGTCTGCTCTTATTAAGTGCACCGCCCAAACAAAGAGCTCACAAAGGGGAGGCGAGACGAGACGCACAGCGTACTCACATATACGCTATCACACTTACGCGCTCGCTGAAGGAACGAAACTTCATATGGGAATCTCTCAAAACCTAAAACGGATCATTTAAGATTCAGGACTGGAGCTACGAATGTGACCGTACACCAAAGCCCGAAACGGATCACTGGAGACTCCGTACTGAGGCTGCGCATGCTCACTAAACGACCCTTAAAACCAGAAACGGATCCCTTGAGTCTTGAACTGACACTGCGCATGCCTACTACAATATAAACCACCCTCAAAACCAGAAACGGATTCTTTGAGACTCCGAACAGACACTGCGCATGCTCAGCACAAAATAAACGTACTACAAAACCAGAAACGGAGACCTCGAGGATCCAGAGGATGGAGTCACGCATGCGTGACATCTGAACGTGATGGCGAAGCACATATAAAATACATGTATTTATGTCTATGTGGCGAAGAGCACGCTCGCAGCACAGTTAATGACCTTTGATGTGGCAGGAATGTCACATGAAAATATGTATTTTAAAAACACATGTTTAGTTATCACCATCTTATTACGAATACCATGAATTATCTCCTATAAGAAAATACAGCTTACCCTGATAAACGTTTTGTAAGATTAAGAATGAATAGATTTTAATTAATTTTTGTTGGATGTTTTCAAGTATTGTGAGATTTACAAATTGTTTTGTGACTCAAATTTTCATTACAAAAAGGTATTTGCATGCATTTAAAAAAAAAATGTATTGCAAACTAGACGGGTACGAATTTACAAAATAAAATCCTCCTACTCTATGGTTCAAGACATTAAAACATACAGATACAGGATTAGTATTAACAGTAATGTTATTAAAACTGAACACTTTTTGTACATTTTTCTCAATTTGATTTTTTTTTTTTTTTTAAATTATCCTTACCATGCATAATCATGTCCAGACATTCATTATTCACACAGAGGGAATAATACAAAAGAGAAACGTTTATAAGTAAAACTTTCATGTTAGTTTAATATGTAGAATAACAAACTATATCTAAAAGTGACAGCCACTTTCAATTATTTGTAATTTGACCCACATACTAAATAGGGATTGTGAGTTATTGACAGAAAATAAGGTGTTAAACAACTTGTAAGGAGAACATCCACTATAAAGTTTTTTTTTTTTTTTCTTTTTCTTTTTTTTCCGAATACTTGAAAGTTAACATTTTCAAGCAGACCAACAAATAAATTGCAGCTGGTAGTTAGACAGACAGCAATTCATTCATAGAGGGACAGTGTTAAAATTCTCTTGGTGGGTTATCATATACAAATCTAAACACTCGCAAACATAACACACATCTATAGACATACGTGTAAAAAAAAACAAAAACAAAAACAGTGTTTGGACGTTTATAGAGGGCCACCACACAGATATGAAAGTGGACAAGTAGTAGATACTGTATTGCAGAACTACAAGAGGCACTTTAAAATAAAAAGGAAAAGAAAAAAGAACATAGATGCTCAACAATGTACTTCATGTTTATTTAACGAGTAGCGTTGAGATGCAGACCTTTAGTCTTTATAATGACCATGAAAAGAGAATGGATACACACGCATAGTTTAGCTTTCAAACAACTTCTTGAAAGCGCTGCTTATCTCCTGGATCATGTCAGAGGTGGTGGTTGATCTGCTGTGTTTGTGGAAGGCTTGGCGATTACATTGCCTTGTCAGAGACGTAGCACCAAATGCAGCTACCAGCAAGGGATTCATGCTGCAAAAAAAAAAAGGAACATTTGGTATTAAATAGGCCATATGCCCTTTTACAAACTCTTGATTTTGTTTGGTCTACTAGAATAGGTTTTCATGCTTGGATGTTAAAAAAAAAAAAAAAAAAATTATATATATATATATATATATATATATATATATATATATATATATATATATATATATATATTATTTTTCACATATTTTACATTATTGCACACCTCTCCTCCAAGTCTATCAGTAATGCTCTGTTTAGTTCCTGTCTCTATGAAGCCCCTCCTTCCGAAAAGCGCACTGTGCTCTGATTGGTTAACTGGATCAGTGTGTTGTGATTGGTCAATCGCTTCAAGTGTGTTTGGGAAATGGCATGCCCCTTACCATAACCAACACACTACTAACGCAACTCAACCAGGCCTCGTCACTTTTTTTTTGCTTATGCCTTGGGTGGGAATTATTTAAATCAGGAATATTGTGACGTTTACATTTCCGGTACAAAACTAAAGACTACTATTGAGGCGTTTTAAGGAGTTCAGAAACTCTTTACTGTTATAGAGAATAACTCCCTTTGGAGTGACTTTGTGCTTTGTAACTTTGCAGACCTTTTTCATTTTCAAACAACATTATACACTAAAAAAAAAAGTTGAAAATGTAACAAGGCATAATTGGTCCTCTTTAAACTCAAAGTGATATTCAATGACACATGGAATAGCAACTGAAGATAAAGCATTCTACCCTTTAGTGGCTTCTGGAGGTGAGTTGAACGCCCAATGGGCGAAGACTCCTAAGGAACCAGACAGCAGATCTCCCTGTCCTCCGCAGCGCCGTCCACTGCCCTCTTGATTACAGGTCAGCACTGAAAGCAGGTAGAAACACAACACGTTAGAGAAAGAAAATGGTGCACTGGAACCTTAAGAAGTCTAAATATTTCAAGAAAAACACTAACTGTTTTTTCCATCAGTAATAATGTCCTCTTCCCCCTTTAAAACCATGGTAAGATTGCCCAAAGCGATGCTCAGTTGCTGAGCACTTCTCTTGTGGTCGGTGCTGTCCAGAGGTTCATGATGCTGAAATCAAAGTTAAATTTAGCATGTACAATGCAAATGTATGTATTAGGTGTCTGTAAAGGCCCCAATATACTCTTGAAGAAGTTCTTTTTTGTTCTTCGCTTTACAGGTAAAAAAGAAGTTTGAAATACATGACCAGTAGTATACTGTATATGAACAACTGCCCACACTGTGTTTAGATGAATATGTAAATGTGTGCTGCGACAAAAATTATAGCAGAGAGTAAACAGCAGTTAAGAAATATGATCACAGCAACGTGGATGTTTGCACCAGCTCTGCACAGGGCCTAAACGCCAGAGACAGTTTACAGGCCAGCGCTGCATTGTCACAAGTGTTTAAGCCTTGGCAATATTCAAGCGCAAAATGAAGCAAAGGGGAACTCAATTCATTACTCATATCAGTATTAGTATACTACCAGTATCAGTGTACTGGATCCGTGCATTAGGTCTTAAAGTGACAGCAGCCTAACATTTCTGCTGCTGTCTGTGTTTTTATTGTTAATCAAACAACAAAGGACAAAGAACAATATCACTCACTGCACTTGACTGAATAACTTTTGTAACTTTAGGATGAAGGATTAATCTATATTTAATTTATACAGTGAAGACTAAGCAGTGTTATTTTACATTTTATTACTTTTTTCAATGTCTCTACCTGAAAACTACAGCTGTCTTTAATAATGTTTTAAATTTATATTAGTTAGGCTAGTATTTTTATAGCTGTGGTATTGTGTGAATTTTCACTGGTATCTAAAATTGTCATAATTGCCTGTTTCAGTTTCGTGTTGTTAATATTAGTTTTTATGCTTGTGAATCACTTTGAGCTGCATTTCACGTATGAAAAGTGCTATACAAAAAATGTTTATTTATTATTATTACTACTATTATTAAGTGGCTTTCCGGTGTGTTCATGTTTTTACTCTCGGACGTCTGACCTCAACAGACTGAACAGAAGAAACGACCAGAGAATATTTTCACGTCAAAGAAGGCGGAGCCTCAGAGCCACACCTACCTATTAAGTAATTGCCACGGACCAATGGTAGTTCGAAGGTGCTTAACAGCAAGAGTGAACTTTTCCGGAAGTTCTCCAGAACAAACTCCAGAAACAAACTCAAACATTCTTCATTTTGGCCTGATTTTATTCAAAATGACATCATGCTAGTTCGTTCAATTTCGCTTGAAGTATATCGGGGCCTTTATGAATTTCTATTTCTGTGTTCTAGGACAGGTTCTTAACATATTTGCATTCACCCTTTGTCCATAACATTATTTAAAAGTCCCTCCTATCTATGCTGATGTAATTAAAATAACTAAAAAATTAGGGGTGACCCTGAATAGTCGATGATTTGATGCTTTGAAAGGAGCCTGATTTGACTAGCTATGGGGGGAAAAATGTCTTAAGGCACGGGTATAGGCCATTTTCCACGTCCCGCTCCATCTAGTGCACAGTTGAGCGCGCAAGCCTTTCAAAGTAGCCTATACTCCTTTGGCCTTAAGCGCGGAAAGAGTTTGTGCAAACTATCTGTTTTTCAAGCACCCGCTCCCCGCTCACACATATATGATTTGACTATCAGATCACCTATATTCGACTGATTAGAATCTGATTCGACTATGTAAATTTGAGTCGGGGACACCCCTATAAAAAATTTGTCAGTTTAATGTTGTATATCGTTATTTTTGGTGTGTCTTTTAGTATTTTATTAAGGATTATGTTAATGCAACTACATTTAAATAATTTTAAGACTTGTTGGGGCCCCCTGAATGCAACCATCTGAGATGAATGTCAAAACCAGATGCAAGCAAAGCCTTAGACATGAAATAGAACTTGTGCAGCTACATACAGTTGCAAGAAAAAGTATGTGAACCACTTGCAGAATCTGTGAAAATGTGAATAATTTTAACAAAGTAAGGGAGATAATACAAAATGCATGTTATTTTTTTTATTTAGTACTGTCCTGAGTAAGATATTTTACATAAAAGATGTTTACATATAATCCACAAGACAAAAAAAAATAGCTTAATTTATTAAAATAACCCCATGCATAAGTATGTGAACCATTGATTCTTAATACTGTGTGTGGTTACCTGGATGATCTACGATTGTTTTTTTATTTTGTGATGGTTGTTCATGAGTCCCTTGCTTTTCCTGAGCAGTTAAACTGAGCTCTATTCTTCAGAAAAAATCTCCAGGTCCTGCAGATTCTTCAGTTTTCCAGCATTTTTTGCATATTTGAACCCTTTACAGTGACTGAATGATTTTGAGATCAGTCTTTTCACACTGAGGACAACTGAGGGACTCAAACACAACTATTAAAAAAGGTTCAAACATTCACTGATGCTCCAGAAAACAACATGATGCATTATTAGATGGGGGGTGAAAACATTTGGAATTTGAAGATCAAGGTAAATTGTATTTAATTTGTCTTCCGGGAAACATGCAAGTATCTTCTGTTGCTTCCGAAGGGTAGTACTAAATGAAAAAATAAATAAATTATTCAAGCGAAATAAGAAAAATGAGGACCTCTTCATCCTGTTCAAAAGTTTTCACCTCCAGACTCTTGTCTTCTGAAGCATCAGTGAATGTTTGAACCTTTTTTAATAGTTGTGTTTGAGTCCCTCAGTTGTCCTCCATGTGAAAAGACGGATCTCAAAATCATTCAGTCACTGCTATAAAGGGTTCAAATATGCAAAAGATGGTGGAAAACTGAAGAATTGTTGGGACCTGGAGATTTTTTCTGAAGAACATAGCAAAGTTTAACTGCTCAGAATAAACAAGGGACTCATGAACAACCATCACACAACAAACAAACAGTCGTGGATCATCCAGGTAACCACACACAGTATTAAGGATCAATGGTTCACAAACTTTTGAACTGGGTAATTTTAATAAATTCAGCTATTTTTTTGTCTTGTGGATTATATGTAAACATCTTTTATGTAAAATATCTTACTCAGGACAGTACTAAATAAAAAATAACATGCATTTTGTATGATCTCTCTTATTCTGTTAAAATTTTGCACATTTTCGCAGATTCTGCAAGTAGTCCACATACTTTTTCTTGCAACTGTAGAGTGTATTAGCTCTCACCATGGCCTCATACAGACGAGTAAACTCCATAAAGTTGGGTGTGAGGATTCCTCTCTGATATCCTTGAATCACTGATGGTTCTTTTGCCACTAACCAAAGACCATCCTGTAAAAAAAAAAAAAAAAAAAAAAAAAAATTATTCACACAAGTGACTTATTCAGTACATTCAGCAAATAATTATGTCTGCTAAATCAGTAAATCAATAATGCCCTTTTTCCTCTAGACTAGCAGTGTCAGATTTAGATCATGCAATATGCAATAATACTGTAATGTTTAAAAAAAAAAAACTGTCAGAGCTACAGTATTAGCTCTGACCCAGTTCTCCCAATGTATTAGGGACACTAAATCTATTGACTTTTGCCAACATGCCAAGTATGAAAGCTTATCGATCAGTGTCAGTGAAAACAGTACTCACAGCATCAATGATGATTGGTATTCCTCTGAGTTTTGACCTCTCAATAATCTCCTGAAAAGAAACACGAGCCAAACATACAATAAATTAAACCAACTTAAAAATAAATGTGAAAATACTTTATTATATTAGCAAGCTCTTTTGAAATACACTTTATTTTACACTAGCAGTCAAAAGTGCGCACACACCTGGTCTGTGTATCATTCGATCATTCAATTATCGCATTAAATCTGTACGAACCAAAAAAATGAAAGCTGGTGTTCCGTGGAGGAACATGTGAAAAACAAAAGTATTTTTTTCGTTTTGTTTAACAAACGGAAAACAAGATTTCGGCTCAATATCTCCTTTTTGTTTGTGGTTTATTAATCGGTTCATGGCTTCAATATTTAATTCGTGCATGTGGGCTGCACCCTTTTCATCCGATTGGTCAAATCTGTATGGCATTAATTCATAAAGACAAGTCATGACAAGTTCCATTAATTAATTCAATGAAAATAGTTCCGTGGCTTTGGATGAAATGAAATGTTTGCTTTGTGTATTACTGTATGGGCATTTGGGCAAAAATTCTACATCCCTACATTATCACGACAACATGTCCACTGTGTGTGTGTGTGTGTGTGTGTGAGAGAGAGAGAGAGAGTGAGAGAGAGAGATGAATATGTAATAGTGAAGATGATATACATGTCATAGGACTGTCAAAATGGCTGAAAATCTAAATTAGAATTTTATACTTCTTGTTGAACTTCAAATACCCTAGCACTGATTTTTTTTTTTTTTTTTCAATAAATCACTGATCAGACTACTAAATGGTCTATTGTACATTTAAATATTTCAAATAGTAATTTTACTATTTCACAATTACATTATTATCTATTATCTATAATCCAGGTGGATGCTGTTCATTGGTGATGGTTTAGGAGATTCCCCCTTCCATATGTAAAGCGCTTTGCGTACCCAAAAAAGCGCTATATAAATGTAAGGAATTATTTATTAATTATTATTATTGTCAATTGTATTAATAAGTAGGCTACGGTCAGTGATTCATTAGAAATATTTAAAGTTCATAAATGTTGTTTTTTTATTCTTATTCTTCTTATTTTTTTTTTAAGTTTAGTGGTAAAGCTTTAGCTTCAAGAGTGAGTCCAACAAATATTCACCTAAATTTTACAGTAGCTTACATTATATTAAGTGGGCTCCTTTACTATTATCATTAAACCTAAATTTTAATTTTGTTCAACACGTGCCGCCCACATGTGCTAATGAAATATTGAAGCAATGAACTGATTTATAAACCACAAACAAACAGATAAATGGAAAACGAGATTTCAGCTCTGTAAAAGAAAACGAAAACACGGGTTTGCCAGTTTGAACACATTAATTGAATGATCAGATGATACACGGACCACACCTACTCATTTTCCACATTTTAGAAAAATTCAACAAAAGTGTACAATAAAACAAATAAAACTGACAAATGTGCAGTGAGCAAATAAACAGTTAAATCAAAATTAAACATAACATTTTATCTTCAGAATCACTTTGTCTCGGTCAAGGTGCACTGTCAAAGCTTTTCTACAAACAATTCAAGTACTTAAGCATAAGCCTTTAAGATCAAGAGGCATTTAAGATTTAACTATGTCTAAATTTTTGGTCGATACAATGTAGTAGATTCAGAAAGAAATTCACCTTTTTAAAATGAAATTCTTTCATGTTGCATATTAGTATTGATGACATTACCACAGAAGAGATTTAAATCAGAATTTCTCTTGCCTTTGCATTCTTCAGAAGCATATCCTCCCTCCCCAGACCTGGTCCCACAACCAGACTGTGAAGCCTGGGCAGCCATTTCTCAATCTCCTCCACAGCATTGGGACTGTCTCTGGAAGAACACACAGCCAGGAGAGAAACAGCGCCACATAAGAACCATCATGCTCAAATTTCTCTCAACATGACAATAAATAATAATTTAAAAAAAGTGTTAGCTGGCATAATAGACTAAAATCAAATATCCCTGGAGGTCCATAAAAACGATTTGTCAGAAACTCTTGTCTAATGGCCACCAGAGATATTGAATAAAAGCCACTGGTAATCAAAGTTCCTGCTCACAGCACTGGATGAACGATGAGCTCAGGACTGTAGGACTTGATGACTGGAGCAGCATCTTTGGTGCAGAACACATGAGACAGATCGGCTCCCTGGAAAACAAGCAGGAAGTGCAGAAGGTTAAAGGGATAATTCACCCAAAAATGAAAATTATCCCATGATTTACTCACCTTCAAACCATCCTATGTGTGTATGACAGACGAACACAATATAACAAAAAAGTTATATTATAAAATATCCTGGCTCTTCAAAGCTTAAAAATGGTAGTGAACAGTGCTCCTGATTTTGAAGTCCAAAAAAGTGCATCCATCTATCATAAAAATAATCCATATGACTCCAGGGGGTTAATAAAGGCCTTCTGAAGCGAAGTGATGAGTTTGTGTAAGAAATATATCCATATTTAAATCATTATAAACTAAAATAACTAGTTTCCGGCAGACGGCCTATGCAAGTAGATTTACGCCAGAAGAGTAACGCATGACACAATGACGAACGCAGAAACGCAGAGGACAGAGCAAACTAAAGACCGATCACCAATCAAAAGTTTAAAATGAGGAATTTTAAAGAGAAATGTCAGAGGATTTCAATATAAGAGAAGAGGAGCTTGAGTTGCCCAGCCCTATTTGTTTGAACAGCAAGAGACGTCTAAGCTTACAAGTCGACTTGCGTAGGCCGTCTGCTGGAAGCTAGTTATTTTAGTTTATAAAAATTTAAATATGGATATTTTACTTACAAAAACGCATCGCTTGACTTCAGAAGACCTTTATTAACCCCCTGGAGCTGTACGGATTACTTTTATGATGGATGGATGCAATTTTGGACTTTAAAATCAGGAGCGTCATTTACTACCATTATAAAGCTTGGAAAAGCAAGGATATTTTAAAATGTGTTTGTCTGAAAGAAGAGAGTCATATACACCTTGGGTGGCTTGAGGGTGAGTAAATCATGGGATCATTTTCATTTTTGAGTGAACTAAAGGCCCCGATATACTTCAAACGAAATCGAAGAACGAACTGATGTGACGTCATTTCGGACAAAATCAGGCCAAAACAAAGTTCAATTTTGTGTTCTTTTTGGAAGTTCGAAACGGCTTGCCAAAGCGACCTTTCAGGAAAAGTTTGCTCCAGCTGCAAACACCAAAAACACCTTCGTGCTACCATTGGTCCGTGACAATAACATAATAGGAGGTGTGCGCCGAGGCTCCGCCTTCGAACTGTTCTGACTCATTTCGTCTGTAGTTTGTTGAGGTAAGAGCTCCATGGGTGAAAACATGAACACACTAGATAGCCGCTTCATAGTACAAAATGAAGTTGTGCTTCTGATGAAATGAGGCACTGAAACAGTTTTTCCATGTTTGATACTGTAAAGCTGCTTGCTTTTAAGCAATCTATTGAATAAAGTGCTATATAAATAAACGTGACTGGAGTGCTAATTTGCAGAGCTCGTGCTAACATACCAATGTTGTTATGATCAGACGCTTTTCTTTTGCTTTCTATAAAAACACTTGCAGTTTTCTCATTTCTGTTGTGTTTATTTTATTACGGAGACGTATTTACATATTCATCTAACCATCTCTCTCAGCAGTGTGGGCAGCGTCAGATGTTCGATTACAGTATATCACTGCTCACGTATTACGAACTTAATTTTACTCCTAAACGAAGAATGAAAAAGAACTTCATTTGAAGTATATCGGGGCCTTAACCCTCTAGGGCCAGTTGTTCAAAAAGTTTAATCTGGATCAGAATGATCTGGATTTGGAAATCCCATGTTTTGCTATCCAGGATCAGGTAATCAACTTACTTTTGTGCTGGTTTTTCAAAGCAAAATTGGATTGGATCACCCTGATCCAGATACACACCTTTTCAGATTACCAAATCTGGATTACTAGTGCTCTACGGAGCCCCTAAAGGGACATGATAATAGAAAGAACATGAGATGGGGGTGGGGGAAACATTTCAATGCTTTTGCATTCACCCGAGACACTTTGCGTTCGCTCGCAAAGACCTATTGGCTGGTTCGTCTCTTATGATTGTACCAATGTAGTTTACAAACAGTGATTAAAAAAAACAAAAAAAACAACAACTTTGAATTAAATAAAAAATTTTTGTTTGATATTTACAGCTGTTTGGAGATTATTTTAGGGCACTAAAATCTCTCTCTTTTTTTTACTTTATAGTATGTTACCGAAAGGCTAAATATGTAGCCTGATGTCTGCTTCTAATGTATTACTTTAACAGTTAAACTAATCAAGGGCAAAATCATTTTTTAAAAAATGTGTGTGTGTGTGTGTGTGTGTATGTATGTATATTACATGATAATGTTGTATTTTTGACCAGTTTTAAAGTTATATTATGTTTTTGTTCCTGAAATCCACCCTTCTGATGGGATCAGTATAATCCAGATTTTTTGGATCAAAGGTATCCCAATTCTACTAATAAGTCTTGAACTACACAAACTGATGATTTAATCCTAATGATCTAATCTTATTTCAGAATCCTTTTTTTTTTTCTTTTGAAAAACACATTTTCAAGATTTGATCCAATCCGATAGCCGAAACCAGATTAGATTACTTTTGAACAACTGGCCCTTAATGATTAGAGATAAACTGATATATTTGCCAATATTTTAGCATTTTGAGATTATCAGACAACGGTGTCATCTTGGTTGTTTAACAGAAGCACAAGCTCCCAATTTGTCAGTTATATATACACACACCACCATTCAAATGTTTGATTGGTTAGATTTAATGTTTCATTTGAAACAATAAGTCTCTTCTGCTCTGCACATTAAGGCTGCACGTATTTGATAAAAAATAAAAAAATACAGTAAAAACAGTAATATTTCACTGTATTACTACGTAAAAATACTGTTTTCTATTGTAATATATTTTAAAATGTTGAGAAAGGAATTAATTTAGTCCTGTGATTACTCCAGTCTTCAGTGTCACATGATCCTATTGATAATTCCTAATAATTCTAATATGCTGTTAATATATTGTGCTGCTTAATATTTTTTTTTTTTTTTGTGGAAACTGTTAAACATTTTTGTTCAGGATTCTTTGATAAATAAATAAATCTGTGTAAATGAAACCACTTAAAGGTAGGGTAGGCAATTTTTTTATAAACACTTTTTGTTATACTGGTTGAAAATCTCTTCACATCCTGATAGCAATCAATCACAGAAAAATGTTTGTCCGAATGCAATAATACAATGTCCAACCTGCATGTCAACATATGCATTTCCATACCTCAGCGCAAAAATCACACGTCATCAGTGCGTTCCATGAGGTTACGTTGAGTTGTAGACAGACAGTCACCGAGCGCCACAAACAAACAGCAGCTTCCATTTTACAGTTCCTCCTGAACCAAAACAACAAGCTTATGCTGTGTTCACGTCATTTTGTAACCATAATTACGATACGGCAACCAGTGACGTTCTACCCGGAGCTGTTCATGTCCTCAGACTCAGATTTATGCGTTTCTATGTCAACACTATCAACGGCGAAATGAATCTGCAGCAGTCAGGTTGTACAAGTCAGAGCTCTGTAAGTTGTTTACATTCATTATTTTTGTAATATTATGTACTTTGAGACATGAGGTAACTTAACACTATCTCTCGTCTCGTGACACATTGCAGAATCTGCTGTACGCGTTCATGTGTTTTGAAGGACGCTCTGAAGGGAGGGTGGGATCTTATGCTTTGCAATTGCTAGCCTTTCCAAAACTGCCTACCCTACCTTCAAGTATTGTGAAGACAATTCACTGTGCATCTCCCTAAACAAAGAAGAAAAAGATAAAATACAGATGAGAAAGACAAAATGGAGTGGATTTTGAACACAATACTTACTACTTTCAAAGCTGAAATAGCTGCAAAGAAAGGTGCTCCTGTGTACCTAACAAGAAAGTACAAAGATGTAAGTTTCACCAAGAAAATATACATACAGAGAGAATAAACAGAAGAAAACAGCCTGTTAAGTACTGTAACACTCACATCACAGCACATAGCACCTTATAAAATACTATTTGTGGCAGAGAAAGCCTTGATGGTATGTGGGTGAAAGTGAAAAAATGAGTTAGGTGCAAGCTCTAGAAACAAGACAGTCTAAACATACCAGCTTCTGAATTTTTTTTTTATGTATCTCCCCAAAATATGTCATTGTTTAGTTGACCATGAATTGGCAGAACCCACTGAAGCTCCATTACAGCTGCTTACCTAGTAATTTGGTAATTGTATAGCCCTGAAATAAGATCTGCATGTCACTTACTCTTGACATCCTCCAATGATTCCAATGCGTCCATCCTGACCCTTGTGTTTTTTGGATGTCAGTGGAGGAATTATGTTTCTAACAAGAGGAATGACATTGTCCATTGCTGCCGTGCCCAGAGAGAAAGAGCGCTCTATGACTGAGAGAAGAACACAGTAACAATCAATCATTAGTTTTAAATAACATCACAAACCAGAGCAGCTTTGTTCAGTTCAATGCACTGAAACTATACTAGTTCACGGATAGTCATTTTAACACGTTTGTACTTTTTAAAAAGAACTCGTTTACCCAAAATGAAAATTCTGTCATTATTTTTTATATATTATTTTAAACCATGTTGTTTTTTCAATGAAACACAAAAAAGAATATTAATTAAGAATGATAAAAACCAGTCCATACAGCTTGTGCACTATATCAAAGTCTTCTGAAGCCACTTGAGATTGAAATTTAGGCTTTTATTCACTAAAAAAATATTTCCTTCTGCTGTAGCTCATAACTCTTTATTTTTACATTTAAACCCACAGAATCATGTTCAATTCCGATACACTCGAGAACCAATGCTGTTTTAGCATCAATGACATCAAACCAACCACTATTTTTAAATCTGAGCATGAACGCAGATTACATTTCAGAGCTTGAGTGCTGGGGAGGATTATCAGTGAACAATGACTAAATTATTGGTATGTTACACATACAGCTATAATATTGCTTTAGAAAACATGGAATATAGCCATATGGACCACTTTTATGTTTTAGGAGCCTATTTGGTCACAATGTTGTATCATCCTTGTATGGAAAATATGCGAAAATATGTCCACTGCGTTCAAAAACAGGAAAACCAAGCCGAATTCTTGTTTTTTTTAAATGAATGACACGTTTCTAATTGTTTCGCTTTCAATATATATATATATATCTCGAATGAATGCAGTTTGAACAAACCAAAACACCAGCGTCAAAATTTGTGTTCCACTAAAATAAAAAAAGACAGAATTTCCATCTATGGATGAACTATCCTTTTCATGGGATTTTAGCAGTAAAGCATTGGGTAAAATGCTGTTTTTTATTTTTTATTTCATAACAAATAGCAATTCAAAATAAATGGCAACTCTAGACGAACATTGTGTGTCACCCTCTTCCATGAGCAGACCTGGGCCAGCTGGTTGGCTGTGGCTGGCAAACTCGGTCAAGGCAGGCGGATGTTTACGATTCCCAAAAGAGGGACGCGTGAGGGGCACGGTGGGGTTAGTCTGGGGGATACAAGAGGGCTGCGGAGTGGCAGACGGCACAGGAGAGGGTGTGCTGATGCCAGCGAAAATCTGGCCCAACATCTGTAGCATCTGCAACTCTCTGGAATGTTCCTCCTCCCTGCGCTTATCCTCAGCCTGAAGACGCTGCTCCTCAAGCCGGTAGAAGTTGTCTTCCGCTTCCATGCTCTGCTCCAAGAACTTCTCCATCAGCTTCTCCAGCGACATGTTCGCGAACCGCTTCTTGCTTCTCCGTGGCCTGCTCGACGAGGATGCGGGCGGGTTGGTCTTCGCTAGGCTGCTCTGTTTGGTTGGAAATGAACCTTTGAAAGAAGAACATACAGATATTAACAAGCACACACATAGAGGAAACCAGACTGATTACGCTAAAGATGGCAGATCATTGCTTTCTGACTGATCAGAATAAGTTGACATACTCATGCCTCCTACTGTCACCGGAATGGGGCAGGATGGATACTCAGTTTTGACTGGATGCTCCATAAAAGAGCATTCACCACTGCCATCCATGTGAGTCTCCTGCAAGAGTTCAGTACTCTCAGCATCTTCATCCATCGTTTCATCTCCCCCAACGGCAACACTATCAATATCCTGCCTCTCTACTAAGGATCTATTGCTCAATATCCTCTCCATCTCGTCGTAGAACTTGCACATCTTGTGGTACTGCCCATTTTTCCTGGATCCCTCCTTCGCTTGGAAATACTGCCTCTTTAAGCTCTTAACCCGTATTCTGCATTGGTCTGGTGTCCTATCGAAGCCCAGTTCGCACAAACGGTTCGCGACGTCTCGGTAAACGTGGCTATTCCTAAAGTTTCCGTCCAGCGCCGTCTGCACGTCGTGCTCACCCCAGATATTCAACAGCGCTCTGGTCTCCATGTCCGACCACAGGAAACCGCGCGTTGCATTCACTAACATGATGGTCGAAGCAACCGAGCACGAATTCAACTCGGTTTCGCATCGATCAGGCTGCGAGATCTAGGCCTTGTTTAGACGACGTTTCGTGCAGTTTCCGAGCGCATAGCGACAAAGGCCTCGCCGAGATTAACTGAGCTGGTTTATGCAAAGCTGCTTAGAACTTCGCCAGTGTTTACCGCGCCAACAACAGTGAGAACGTCACCACAATGTTGTGTACCACGTCATCGCAATGGTGCGCTTCACGCCACGGCTCAGTGGTGAAAACAGTAAAATAGCTTCCAAGAATACTTTTAGAAAATAATTTCACTCTGTATGTTCAGCTTATCGTGTTCGGTGTTGAAGAAATCAGTTAAGCGAAACAGTTTAAGTCAAGAAAACAAACTACTAATAAAATAACAATGTGAAGTGTCGTTCAAAACTTCCAGCGTGAGGACATGCGATTCGGTTTAAACCGGACAATGAGCTGAAGAATCTTAAATGAATAAAACATATGTAAGATGCTGCACGATTTCAAATAAACACATATGTGACATGTGAACTCCTTCGAACATACTCAAATCATGCTGACTAACATAAATCACCTGGCTTTGCACAAACCCGTGGAGTTTCATTTATAAAAATGCATTCAATTAAACATAGATCGGAAGCATTTGGACTCCACTGTATGTATATTTTGTGTCACTTTCGACTCTGCATTTACCTTTATCATACAGAAACACTGCTGCAATCGTAATGGTTACAGTTACCACGCCGAGAAGTGAACATTTACGTCCATGCATTCCGTCCTCCTCAACCTATAGTTTGGGAAACCAACCAACGATAAACTCCGATCTTACCAATTGCCAGAATTAGTGGCTGTTCAGAGAAAATGAAGGTGGCACGTTTGAGCAGATTCATCAAGTTCACGGGTAAACAAACACTGTTCAGGTAGAGAGTGGGAGCTGTGGAGCTTTGCACGGGGATTAGATGCAGTATCCAGTCAGACAACAGGAACAAAGTTCAATATTTATTCTGATTATGGATCTGTGTTACACGACTTCACACAGAAGAATTGTCCTCCCTCTATAATCATCAGACTTCCGCTGACGCTCTGCTTTGCCGCTTATGCGTGATGACATAAGCGAAATTCAGTCCACATGTGACATGAAATAAACCCAAAACAATGACACTCACTGTAGCGACGACTGGTTACAATGATATTGAAACTGCAATAACAGCGAATATTAATTTAGCACCGCCTTTACTGTTTACTTCCTGTGACGTTGGCACTGAAGTTAAATTTGCCCCGCCTGTGGGAGCTGGGAAGTCTGATTCATTTTGGAGAATCGGTTCTTTTGAACAGTTATTTTTAAAGAACCGGTTACAAAAGTGATTCAAGTGATTTATTTACGTCAGGACGTAATTCATCACATGCCCTGCATCCCAATATGCTTACTATCCACCCTATCCGCCATAAATAGTATTGAATATTACTAATATCACATAGTATTTAGGATGTATATTATGCACATTGAGACGCAGGCATGGTCCCTGCATCCAAGTATGCTCTAAAATGTTAGGAATATTATTTTATTAATTTGTTACGTCTGTTGCCAACATTTAGTAGGCATATACATTAAATGTAAGTGTGGTGATCATAAAATACTATTTTTAATTTTGAAATCAGAAGTTAAGCAATATAAGACAGTTTATAATCTGAAAAACAAGAAAGCTGTAAAATGTAATAATGTATGTAAACATTTCAACGTTTCCATCTATGTATTTTATTTTATTCTTAGTATATTTATTTAATTTATTTAATTTAGTTATTTTATTACCTGGCTATGTTGTAAAAAAAAAAATGAAATTTGAAAGCTTTAATTAAAAAAAAAGCTCTAAAATGTTCAAATAAAGCCAATGTAAGTAGGCTACATTTAGCTGATTATTAAAATTTGATTACGTTTTATTAATAAGTATATGTATTGTATTTTTATTATGTTACAACCATCATTAAGATTATAAAAACATAATTAGTATTTACATTAAACAATAATAAAAATAATTTAGTTTTTTTGGCTCGAGAAGCGCTCGGATTGATTCAGTCCGATTCTTAAACGAATCTTGACTCAATAGAATGATTCTTTGACGAATCGGACAGCACTACCTCTAAACCCAACTTGAAAGTTCTGTAGTTAGAAAATCGCAGTCGTTACTAATTTTATTTTATTTTAATTTTTTTTAAAACTTGCTATTGAATTTTCTGACTTAACCCACACGAATGGGCTTTATTTCGCCAAGCTTTGTACGGAGGACGTAATAAGATTATGCACTTTAAATCGCAGGGTGCGATAGCCCGTCCTCTGGATTGTTTATGTGGTGATTTTACCTGTAAGAGTTGAGTGTGCGTGAGTGGCATGTGTTTGGAGACATGCCTCAAGCCACAAGGACCAAGAAACCCGACGTGAAAGTCGTCATTCTGGGGGACATGAACGTAGGAAAGACTTCTCTCCTCCACAGATACACGGAGAGGAAATTTAAGGACACTATAAGCACAGTCGGAGGGGCGTTCTTTCTCAAACAGTGGGGACCCTACAACATATCTATATGGGACACTGCAGGTTGGCTACTTTTACTCTTTAATTGGTAAAATAGAGCCCAAAATACATGAACACGTTATTACAGTGTGTTTTGCAAAAGCTGTTTGTCATATAAAAGAATATCAACCAAGTCAGCTGAACTTCTAACTAAATAAATGTTAGGTTAAAGGGATTTCAATCATATCATATTATCAATCAATCATATTACTCTTTTTTATGTGAGTTTCTTTATTTGTTGTTACATTCTGATTTAGAGATTAAAACTGCTTTGTCACAGCGATGGCATTGTTTTATTTCGTAAATGTCAGCACTTTTTGTTCCTTATTCAGATATTTAAGAACTGGCCTTGTCATGGGTGAAATTCACAGAACTTGACCTACTTCAAAATATACAGGGGGAAAAAAAAAAAAAAAAAAAAAAAATATATATATATATATATATATATATATATATATATATATATATATATATATATATATATGTGTGTGTGTGTGTGTGCTTTTCATAAGGATTTCAACTTACTTTTATGTAAATGAGTAAACCAGATGGGTGAAGTGAAATTTTCAAACATTGACCATTGACCAAGGCATTTAGCCTTGGTCAGTAGTCAATGTTTGAAAACTTCACCCATTAAAGGCACGTATTTTGTATAATAATAACAACAATAATCTATCTATTTATCTATTTATCTATCTATCTATCTATCTATCTATCTATCTCTCTCATTTCCTGTGGAATTTTTCTCTGTTCAGATGACCCCATGTATTGCTGTTTTTTTTTTTTTTATGGTCTCTTATCTGGCAAAAAGTCACATGCTTGTGTGCTAGTCAGATGAGTGTGTATTGAATCAGTGTGTGGAAACTAAAGGTTTCACTGGTCACACAGTTGTTTCTCAGGGGTGGGGGTCTAGGATAGAGGGACAAAAGACATTTACTATCAAGTTATGAAACTACTTTTCTCAGTTTTTCTAAATGTGTGAGTGTGGATCTATTTGTTTTTTAATGGGAAAATAATCAACAACCTAAATTTCCAAGAAAAAGTGAAGCATGCAGATCATCATGTGAGCAAAAAGACACTATCATTTTGCTCACATGATGATCTACATGCTTCTTCTTCTTCTTCTTCTTTTTTTTTTTTTCATGTTTCAAGCCTTTAACCCTGTGAAGCCTACTGTATTATATTTGATACATTAATTTCTAGGCCTCTAAATTACCAGCATGATCAAAACATTGCTTCTGCCCGCTGATTGTTTTTATGAATTAAAAAGTCCTTTTATTATAATCCTAAAAATGTTGTCAGGTCTGTGGTACACGTCTTTTTGCTTTGAAATATTTAATGTTTTTTTTAAAGTAAACAGTGTGCTTTCCAAGTAAATAAAGTAAACAGACCTTTTATATTGTTATTAATATTTCAAGATGAACATTTACTGGACTGAATAAACTTAGGTTACATGATTTTACATATATATTTTAGAAAAATTGTGTTACAATGTATCAAATATGATACAACAGGCTTTTGAGGTACGTTTACTTTTACATCTTTTAATCATTGTATTGCATTATATGTTTGGGCCCCACAATAAAAACTATAGAGCTTTTATCATCTAACTAAGCATTTAAAGGGTTAGTTCACCCAAAAATGAAATTTCTGTCATTAATTACTCACCCTCATGTCCACACCCGCAAGACTGTCGTTCATCTTCAGATCACATTAAGATATTCTTGATGAAATCCAAGGTTTTTTATCCCTCATAGAAAGCAACGTTATTACCGTCATTCAGGGTCCAGAAAATTAGTAAAGAAGTCATTAAAATAGTCAACAAGACTACAGTGGTTCAACCTTAATGTTATGAAGTGACAGGAATACTTTTTGTGCACAAAAACAAAACAAAAATAATGACTTTATTCAACAATTTCTTCTTTACCCTGTCCGTCTTGTATGCAGTTGACGCAGTGAACGCAGTTCAGCACTTCTGTGTTTACGTCCGAACGCCGGCTCAGTATTGGCCAACACTGTTCACGTGAGCACCATGATGCATGCGTGTGTATGTGTGTATATATATATATATATATATATATATATATATATATATATATATATATGTATATATATAAGGCAGTGTTGTCACCGACTGCGAAACCAAGTATTATGAATGTAATCCAAATGTAGCCTACTACATTCTCCATGTACTCATTATCATATGTTGCTTCACTGTCATTTACAAATCCTCTCCCGTGGCCTCATCGAATAGTAAAGTGTCCATCGTATGCACTAGGGATGTCAATTTACATAAACTCACATAATCAGTCATTGTTTAAATTAACGATCGATTAATCGTTAACCTTAACCTCTTAAATCCGAAGCGGGGGCACTACTAAATTATCTTGTTACTTAATCTCTTGTTTAACCAGCACCAAATAGGTGTTGCTTTACATCTTAGAAAAGCTTGGCTTCAGTGATTATAGGGAATATGACCATCACTTAACAAATTCTTTTAATTTGCTGACATAGTAAGACTGTTCTGTCTTTAATAGCATGAAAAACCACCGCAAACGCATGTACAAACAGTGTACACATGATGCTTTTGTACCATGTTTTGGTTTGTAACTTCACACAGCATTAGTAAACCGTAGTAGATTGCATATCTTTATTCGAATGAAACCAAACACAACATAAGACAATGCGTAGATCACGGAGTGACATTACATGCTGCTTGACTAAAGCTATAGGACTTCAGGGATCCAATTGCGTTGTGATTATGACACAGTGTTTTCCAATGTCATTTTAAAGTTCATCCAATGGAAACAGGATCTTGGCTATGGTGAGTATAGTGGGTAGGGTCGGGACGAATCGGACACTGTTTTATAGCTTGGATTAGTTTGATGCTGAAATTGACAAGTATTGATTTAACATTTTTCCATGTCTGCTGCACGTGTTTTGCGCATGAGCCGCATGCACCTCAAAACTACGCACTCTAATAATGACCTTGATTGATCAACCATTGATTAAATTATTATAGCTTATCAAAATTATTATTATTAATTGATCGTAGATTTACCGTTAGCAACACTAGTATGCACACTTTAGAATCTCGCTGGAAGTAGTGGGTCATCCTGGTACTTTTTGCCTACTCTTTTATGAGTACTGTGAATTTGGACATACGTCTTTTGTCACGTACTGTTTTTCGCCTAATATATAGTATGGGGAGTATGTGATTTCAGATGCAGCCTATGACTCGATCGGCCGATCTCACAAACTGATCCCAATTTGATGACGTAAAACACGTGATGACGTCAAACTTTAGTGCCGTCGTCATTTCATCACCAGTGCAAAAAAATGCCATTTGCCATTTAGGCCTATGTTCTTATGAAATGTCATGTGGAGAAACATTGGCTAAAGGATTTAATACAACAAACCTAATTCACTGCCTCTGTCATCTGCTCTCTTTTTCTGAGGTGGGGCTTAAGCAGCTCCTCCTCCACACACACAAACACACAGAGCAGACAGGAAAACTGAGCGCGTGATTACCTGCGTTTGCCATTAGTTGTCAGAAGATGAAAGCGATATCTTTGTTGTAGTATCCTTTCAACATTTAAGCGGATTTCCCATGACTGGCATCAGGGCTGTTCAATGCATTGAATTAATACATTTATCTCTGAAGTGAAGTTACCCAACTTACCTGAAGTTGCCCAAGTGACATATTTCTCGACAATTGAGCCTTGTAAAGTGGCACTCAAAGTAAAATTTATTTCAAAACCTTGCGTGTTGAAAAAATGTCTTGGTTACATATGGTAAACCTGGGTCCCTGATGAAGGTAATGGATCCAGCTTAATTTTATTTAATCAATATAGTATCATTTGCACAATCTAAGAGAAAATAGTAAAGTGACTACAGGATTCTTTAGGTGTATATGTTTTAAAGGTTCACAGTATAGCAGTTTTTAATTTCTAAACTATTTAACAACTAGTGCATATTCCATTTCAGTACTGAATTTCTGTTTGTTTTATATTTAATACTGTAAAGCTGCTTGCTTTAAAGCAGTCTAATGTATAAAGTGCTATTTAAATAAACGTGCCTTCACTGAAGTGCTGAACAGAGCTGGTGCAAACACATCCACATCACTATGATCAGATGCTTTCTTTCTGCTGTCACCGCTGTCATTTTTGTTGTGTGTTTATTTTGTTACTGAGATAAAAACGTGCAGTAGCCTACATATTACATATTCTATCGAACGCCTCTCTCAGCAGCGCGGATGTCATCGGGATATTAAGTGAGCTCTCAGATTCAATGCGTTTCCCGAATTTTGTATTATAACATGGCCTATTTTGCAAACAACTTGACTCTTGTCGATCTCCTTAGTGGTTTCTTTATAGTTGAAACCAAGATGAGTCCACACACTTCAGCTCTGTATACCGCGGGAGCGGAATAATTCTATTGAGGTAGCATCTTGATGATGCTCGACCTTCGAAGGTGAACCGTAGAAACGGTCTAAGCCGAGGAAGAATTGAGACATTAAATTACACATCCTTCAGGTCTATAGCCGCGAACCAGTCCTGATAATGGACATGTGAGCATGCGTCAGACAGTGAGCATTTTGAACTGGAGCCAAAGAAGGATTGGTCTCTGTAGAGCTGTAGAAACCTTTTTCAGCTGGGGGGACAGGCTCTACCGCTTCCTTCACAAAAGGTTCGCAATCTCCTGCCGCAGGACAATCGTGCTCTTACCTCGAACTGAGGTAGGAAGAACACCACTGTACCCAGGCAGACAGCTGGCGAACTGAATCACATAACCGAGCCAGATTGTCCTGACCGACCAGCGTGACAGGCTGGGGAGCGCTAGCCATGCGACCAAGTGCTGCACGAGCGGTACTAAAGGGACGATATCCGCGGTGAGATGGAGCAACTGCGGGAGGGAGGCACTGCGTCCCAAAAAACCTGTGACACGTGGTGCACTTGACCTTGGTCCGAGGGCCCACAGTGTCAGAGGTGCTGTGGAAAACATCAGGCATCAGAGCGCAGGAAGGCGAGGGAGTCGCATCCACTGGGGTCCTGATGCATACTTTCAGTGTGCTGCCATCACGAGAACAAGGGCCAAGCACACCAAGAGAAGGAATTTGACCCAGGGAGAGAGAAAACTGCTCTTTTGTGAGGTTGTATAATTCATTCCTGTCCCCCCCCATTCCTGAGGCTCGTCTGGTGTTGTGGGGCAAGCAATCCACAACCTCTCTGTCCCCGGGTTGCCCGTCTCAGGACCGCTTCGAAGTCTTACTAGGGTTCTTAGCGGCCTGCTGACTGGCGCCACCTGTTTGCGAGAAGACCGCTAAGGTCTGGCTGTTGGCCCACAGATGGGGTGTGAGAGCCTGGGGGTTTGGCTTCCTTGGAAGGCACAAACCAAGGCACCTTCATCTGTTTCTTCACTGTCGAGAACTGCTGAGCGAGCCGAAGAAGTTGCCTTGAGAGATGGGGAAGTTGAGAAAGCCAACTTTCTTAGGATCCTTCATCTCTGCAAGGTTAAACCATAGGTGGTGCTGCTGGACCACAAATGTGGACATCATCTAAACCTAGGGCCTGTGCTGCACCCTTTGTAGCCTGAAAGGGAACAACTGACTGCTAAACGCAGTTCCTGCAACCATTGGGTCAGAACTACCCAGATCTTTTATTGCTTTGGCCTGAGGGTAGTGAGAGTGGAGGAACCACTGAGGTGTGTTCTGACAGAATTTTTATTTATTTATTTATTTGTTTGTGTTGGTCTTCCACAACTTCAAGATTTCCTTGTGCACATCCAGGAAAATAAAACGCCGCAGCGGCCCGGGAAAGCATGGCTGCCAATTCAGCATCAGCCCCAGACTGAGCTATCACATTCAAAAGTGAAAGCTCAGCTGAGTCATCCGCTTCAAGAGGCATAACCCCACCCTCTGATGCTGCGATTGACAGCTCGTCATCCCTGCAAGCTCTATAGATTAAGCGGACTCGCTTAATCATCCAGAAATTTAAACGGAGGAACTGAGTGTGTTGGGGAATGGGAGGCTTGCAGGGATTTACCCGTCGAAAACACTGCCATTAAAATCCTCAGATCGCCAACAGCGCTCGCCGCCGAGGCATCGTACCTGTGGGTAGAAGGACCAGGGCGGGGAGCTACTGAACAGATTAGCGGTCCCACGGCGAGAAGCGCGAGTCGTGACCGCAATGTTCCGATAAGTATGCTCTCGTAGTGAGAGCATAAGCCACCCAGCTTCAGCAGAGCTCAAACACTGAAGACAGCAATCGTGCCGTCCGAGGGAGAGTGATATCGCCCACATCCAGCTGAACACAGACAGCACAGTGTGTAAGTGCTCTTTTAGAGAAATTTGCTCCTTAAAAGGGAAATTTTGTCTTTCAGGAAGCTGCTGAAGCACATAGGGGAAGCTCTCGCACTTATCCGTACACTGGTGAGAGACCGGTGAATGTGCCCTATTTCCAGCAGCAAATGAGGTGAATAGAGTTTTGGCTCTGAAGAACAAGATTGAAGTGCATTTTACCCATGGCTGGCCTTAAATACCCATATGCACGGGCATGGCCTCACACGCCAATTTCATTTGCATTTCATTGGCTTTTCTGATTTATTCAGAGGTGATTGGGGCCCTCAAGGACGATCTCCCATACTGTAGTTACAACACACATCGTAGTGAATGACAGAAAGGGAATCGTTTTTAAGCATATTAGTTAAATTAATGGTTTAATGTTGACTCACTGACTACATTTACATGTGCACCAAAAATACAATTATTTAGTAATCGCAGTAAGATGTTTACATGACCGAAGCAAACCTCTTCACTCTGTTTACATGCAATTTTCATTATTCTGATTATTCGCTAAGAAATGTGGTTATTTGTTCCGCCATCATACAACTGAACAAGTAAGATACAGTAGGCATGATACTGACTGTTTTAATCAAATGCAAAACATTTTTATGGACTTATTGGAAGGTTATTCAGTGCTGTGATGAACATCACAATGCTGCTGTAACTGGGTTTACCTGCTCAGTGAGTTTTGTTGACAGAGTTTAGCGATTCAGAGTAGAGAAAAAACTTCAGAATAATGTCACGGAGTTCATTCATGAAGTTTTATGAACAATGTAACTGTGTCCTATATCCTAATCTAATAGTATCCTAATATGGATAGTGTTTTGCGTAAGCTCTGTTTTTAAAGGCCAATTAAAATGTTTAATGTAAAATGAATATTTGTTGTGCTTTTGTTTTATTTCATTTCTCAATGAAAACAACAAAATAGGCCTACAACATTACTGTAAATAATATAACCAAGTGTGGTATTACTTTATCTGAAGAAAAAAAAAAAAAAGCCTTTAAAAAGCGGAAAAAAACAGAAGGCTTACATATCACTTATATAAAGGTTGAATGATCGGTATTGGCCAATCATGATGACAAGAAATCGGTAGAAATATCGGCTGCAAAAATCTTGATCGAAGCATCCCTACTATGAACATTTTATCTTAAATGGTAATGTAAATTCAGTTCCTTATGATTTAACCTTTGAACTTGTTTTGGTGGTATGCAAGTATTGTAAAATTAAAATGAGCCGTGCTTTATAAGTATTAGAAGTTTAATCTGCACTAGAGGTCTTTAATTTTTTACACATTTTTGGTGCATGAGGTGCATAAGAATAAGGAACAAAGCTCTCTCTCACATCCTTCAGACACAGACAGTAGAAGCCAAGTGTGAAGACCGCTACATATTTTTACAACAATAAGCTCTTGTATTTCTGCTGTTAAAGCTCTCAGTATCATGACTGACAACCTTTGGCTTTCTTTTTTTAAAGGAAAAAGTGAAAAGAGAAAGTTTTGTTTTTGTTTTATTCCCCAGTCTAGAACTTTTTATTTCTTTAACTAAGTAGATATATCCCCTCAGAACTATTAAGGTTATTGTTTAATTCTTTTGACCTTTTGTACTGTTGAATCCTCATCGACAGGGCTGTAAAAAGTAACATTAAATTAACTGTAATGCACAAACTTTGTATACAGCAGGTTTTACTTAATGTTTAATAATTGTTACTTTAAGTCTCAAATACACCAAATTTAGTTGAACTGATACTAATGTCCTGAAAACTATTACCTGGAATGACTATAGTGTTATCATTTCCTATCAAAATGCTTTAATTAATGCGATTGCTTTAGATCAAAGACTTTGTGTTGTTATGACTGATGAGATTTCCATTCTTGAGGACAAATGACCATAGTTGTGGCCAAATACATTTTACACTGTAATGGATTTCATAGGCTTTTTTTTTTTTTTTTTAAATGAAAATAAAATTATTTGATTGGCTTGTTAGGCTGATTATAAAAATATGTAGTAAGAATATATGGACAAAAGTATTGGGACGCCTAGTCGTCTGGAGCTTTCATTGGTCAAGGACTTCACAACATACTTCACATGTGTTTAGTTGATCCCGGTAAATGCTCATTGTCACAGTTGTGAACACAATGGCGTTCTTCTTCCATGAGGGGGTTTGGTGTCACGCATTTGTTTCCAGGCGGCCCGTTAAAGAAAGAGACACACACCTCTCCCGCACATCCTGTAGAATTCAACCAACCAGATGATGACTTCGAAAATCCTGAAGTGTTCCCAATTAAGTGTGCCATACGCATCAGACGTTCAGCCAGTGTCAGTCTGAGACTATGGGACACATGACCATTACACCAACGGGGATTGTAATGACATCGCATTCTAAATACTTAGACTTTAATATGGAGTTATTCCCCCCTTTGCAGCTATAACAGCTTCTACTCTTCTGGAAAGGGTTTGTACAAGATCTTGGAGAGTTTCTGTGTGAATTTTTGCCTATTCATCCAATAGAGCATTTGTGAAATCAGGCACTGATGTTGGACGAGAAGGCCTTGCTCGCAATCTCCGTTCCAGTTCAACTCAAAGGCTTTCTATGGGGTTGAGGTCAGGGCTCTGTGACGAACAGTCAAGTTCTTACACCCCAAACTCATCCAAACCATGTCTTTAAGGACCTTGCTTTGTGCACTGGGACACAGTCCTGCTGGAATAGAAAATGGCCTTCCCCAAACTATTCCCACAAAGTTATTTTTCAAAATGTCTTGGTATACTGAACCATTAAGTTTTCCTTTACGTGGTCTTCCACTTTCATCCACTTTCCAATTATACCACTTACAGTTGACCGTGAAATATCTAGCAGGGATGAAATTTCACAAACTGACTTATTGCAAACGTGCCTTTTTTTTTTTTTTTATAGTACCACGCTGAATTCGCTGAGCTCTTCGGAACAAATGTTACAAACACAAATGTTTGTAAATGCAGACTGCATGGCTAGGTGCTTGATTTCATACACATGTGGCAATAAGTCTTTACCGAATAACCTGAATTCAATAATTAAGAGGTCTTTTTTTAATACTTTTGTCCATATATATATATATATATATATATATATATATATATATATAATGAAAGAAGTCTCTTATGCTCACAAAGGCTGCATTTATTTAATAAAATAAATAACAAAATACTGTAAAATCAATAATGTGAAATAGTATTACAAAATGTTTTTTTATTATTGTTTGAATATATTTTAAAAAGTAGTTTATTTCTGGGATGCAAAGTTGAATTTTCAGCATCATTAATCCAGTCTTTAGTGTCACATGATCCTTCAGAAATCATTCTAATATTCTGATTTGCCGCTCAAGAAATATTTCTTATTATATCATTGTTGAGTTGTGCTGCTTTTTTTTTTTCTTTTTTTTTTTTTTTAGAATTATTTGAGCTAGAATGTATTTTTATTTGAAATAGAATGTTTTGTGACAATGTAAATGTCTTTACTATCACTTTTGATCAACTGAATGCATCCTTATTAGTATTAATGAAAAAAAAATGTGTATGTATTTGGAAGGTATAAGTGAAAACTGTAGGGAGTAAAAAGTATATTTTTTGCCATAGAAAACTAGTGTACAAGTATTCAGTTTAAATAGTAGTGTAAATTCTTCAAATGAATACTGACTGTCATGTTTGCACTGTGCAGGTCGAGAGCAGTTCCATGGTCTGGGCTCCATGTACTGCCGTGGCGCAGCTGCAGTCATCCTCACCTATGACGTTACCAACTGGCAGAGCCTGGCTGAGCTGGAGAACCGCTTCCTGTCCCTGACTGACACTGCCAACACTGACTGCATATTTGCCATAGTGGGTAACAAAGCAGACCTTACCGACACTCTCGCTAAAGAGCCAGACACCGAGAGTGAGCAAGGGGACGAACCCCAGTCTGTGGTCATGTGCCCGACTCCTCCCGCCACACCACTCCAGCACAAACAAGTCAGCAGAGAGGATGCTGTCGCTTTGTATGGCCGCGTGCTGCGCTACAAAGGCCTGGAAGAGAAGACGTGTCTGCCTGCTGAGAGAATGTGCTTTGAGACAAGTGCTAAAACAGGTTACAATGTGGACGTTTTGTTTGAAACCCTCTTTGATCTAGTTTTGCCCTCCATCCTGAAGAAAAGGAGTGAAGGAGAGAGTTCCACTGTGGACCTGGAGACGCCAATGGAGGTGAAAAGGACTAAAGCAGGATGTTGTGCCTAGAGCCAAACAAACATAGGAAATGTGAGGATTATGGAAATGTGTTGTCAGTCAGTGCCAAATGAGGAATGGATATAAATTATACCACCACTAAACTTAAACTGACACTGCTATGTGTTTTTTGTTTTGATTTGTTTCCCCCCCCCCCCAAGAACAGTATTGAAACAAACTTTTTTTGGAGGGAATTAAAAGATAGTAGCACTTGGTGATCTTGCTGAATAGTTTGTTTGTTCAGTTTTAATTTTGTGGAATAGTTTTTACTTTTTGTTGTTCTTTGCATTCATGGAATGGAATGGTCATGATTTGTTTTTGTTTTTTTAATTGAAATTATATCTACATTATATTTTGTGAAAATTATATCAACATTTTCTGATACTGCCTCACTTATTCTAATGTGAGAAAATAAAAAAATCTTAAATCTTGGAATAAATGGGTTAGTCTGTGTGGTTAGTGTGTGAAAGCTTCATGAAGCATATTTAGTAGGGTGTTGAAATTAATCGTTTCTACCATGCATTGTGATGTGGACGTGGACATTTCTGCATCAATGCAGTAAGAACATAATCAATTATAGCCTACTGATGTTTCTGTGATGTCATTCATTGCATATATGCTTCTCACGCTAGCGTAAAATGGCGGAGGTAGGCAAAACACAAGCGAGTAATCAAAAATGCACCCACATTTTTACATTGTGTGAGTGTGAGAGAAAGAATGTGCATGCATGCGAGTGTGTGTGTGTGAGCATTATTGTAAATTAACTACACTACTTGACATTTCCATGCGCATTTAGTGTACTAGTGTTTATTAGTTCTAAATGCTTCTGTTGTATGCTGTGTTCAGACTTTCGAGGGAACTCGCGCTGAATCGGAACGACACTTTGGGAAACGCCTCCAGTGTGACAGTGTCTGAAGTACATATTGAACTAGTCCAATCTCGATTGGTGTTGCATCATGACATCACCTGACGGCGTACACGGAAGCTACAAAGGGGAGCTGTCACAGAACAGTGTTAGCTTCTGATCGGTCAATTTAAGCAGTGTGCGTCTCCTTGTCCATGCTATATCCCAGAGGGAGTGTGCTGTGTGTTATGTGCCTCGAGATCGTGGAAGAAGCCGCTCTCGTCGAGATTATCGAGCCCAACTATTCCTCCATCTTGGGCTTGAGAGAGAACGGCTATGGGGTGATGTGCCAGGTTGAAGAGACTTTGGCTTCATATCTCTTAAGGCTCTGATGGTGCCCACCAAACCCTGTTGCACAGCATCTGCATTGGTGGGTAAGGCGTATATGGAGGAGGGTTGGGCTGGTGCACGCCTGCACACTATGGTCATCATGCAGGCGTGCCAAAAAGTCATTTGGATGACAGCGGGGAGGTCAGGCTCGACCATATTAAAGAACTACAAAAGTTGAGAGCGGTCCCCCCTGTGTTGTAGCAACATCTCGCCCTCAATGTTTGCTTCCTGCCGCCTTGTGTGCTTCTGTTCGCATTGGTTTCCAGCGAACGCAAATCGAAATGTCCGCTCCAGTCTTGTTGCGACCCTATAGAGTTCGCTCCCTCATATGATGCCTGTAGAAAATATTGTTCGAGTTTCCCCTGTCGGCCAGCCACTTCAGGGCACGGAACTTATTTCACCCACGATACCCTGTGACACTGTCACACAGGACACGTTTTAGCACTCAATATATTTATCATGATGGTTTTATATATATTTGAGTTTTAATTACTTTACATGTTGTCTTAGCCATTATATTCCTCTTATTTGTTTTAATGTGTGTATGTCTTTAAACGAATCTGGTTCTGCATGTCGTGACTGATCACATGACAGGATACAGGAAGTAAGCAAGCATAAAGGAGGCAGCATGGCAAACAATCAAGCTCTCAAAATGACCACATGGTGCACCATCAAGCTGGATTGAGGTGTTGTTTTTAAGGACTTCCCTTTCCAGCCAAGAACATCACTTTTAATTGGATTATCACTACTGTGGACTTTTGTATATACACCATTGGACACTTCAGACATTCACTTTGGGACTGGCGACATGCTAGGATTCTTATGGACTGTTTTATGGTATAGTGCAGACGGACTCCGCGCTTAAATTTTTCTAGTTTTATTGTGTAGTCCTTTGTGAATATTGTAAATACACTTATTTATTCACTTTACAACTGTTGTCATCTCATCTTTTTAAACTTCCAACCTTACAGTTAAATCTGAAATAATTTTTTATTGATGTAAACTCAATCAATAGGGCCGATTGTTATAACCTGAGGTCAGACTGGTCCCCTTAGTAGAATATGTAGAAGCTTAGAGCAGTGGTTCCCAACCGTTTTTTACGCCAAGGCCCCCCCTCCTCTCCGAATCAATACTTTTTTTTTTTTTCTACTTTTTTCTTTAAAGAAGAAACTCAAGATAGGCATAGATTTAAACCTTCGGAGTAATTTTTTTGCAAACATACTTTGCAGACAACTTAAAAGTACTTACTCTGCTCAGTAATACAGTAACTTAAACAAAAAAAGCACAAGTCAACCTGCCATACCAAACAAGACCACAGGGAGATACCAAAGGACTGAATTTAAATACTATGCGGATCCATTCAAAATTATTAATCCCATATAACACCACTGATCCTGTTCTTCTCCAAAACACGCTTGTTTGGCACGCATCCGTTATAAAATACTCCTAGTACATTAATTACTTTAACTACACAAATATATTGAACTGTGTTCATGCAAAAATACGATGTTATAGCGGTCAGTGAGTCGAGAGCGCATATGCGGTTTGTTTGCGCATAGTAACGGACTCGCACATGCCTTATGTTCAACTCCTGTATGTCACTGTAATCGTCTTTACCTTCATTACAATCGTCATCCATCAAATCATTTTTAGCAACACTGGTTTTCTTTTTCCAACTGAGAGAGTTTGCGTTTTGAGCCACTGTTCAGTCTGTATTTCACAGCAGCACGTTGAGAAACGGCCTGGGCTGAACCGAAATATACCAAAATCACAGAATACGTAAGACAGAGGTGGTGCCTTGTTTTAAATGTATTTTTTTAATTAATTTAATTTAGCTTTTTTAATGTAACATATTAATAATTAAATTAATGAATTATAATAACTTAAAATGAATTTAAATATATTATCTCGCGGCCCACCTGGAGGATCACTGAGGACCCCTAGTGGGCCGCGGCCCACAGGTTGAAAACCACTGGCTTAGAGGAATCTTCGCAATATATCTCAATGGGTCCTGTGTACGAGAAAGGTTACAGAATTCAATTTGAGTACTGTCTACTGAAGTTCAATGGGGTGGTGCATACCATTGTCAACCCCAAGCAGGGTCTGGTGATGAAACTAGAAGTTCAATCCCTCTTAGCAAAGGGTGTAGAGCATAGAGTGTATTCCTCCTCACGAGAGGGAGGCCGGGTTCTACAGCCTGTACTTCATAGTTCCCAAGAAGGATGGAGGATTACACCCCATCATAGATCTCAGAGTATTGAATCATTCTCTGGGGAGATTCAGATCCAAGATGTAAACTGTCCCTATCATTGTGAGTCAAATCAGGTCCGAGGACTGGTTTGTTACCATAGATCTAAAGGACACGTATTTCCACATATCCATCCTTCCCCAACACAGGAAGATCCTGAGGTTTGCTTTCAGGGGAAAAGCGTAGCAATATCGGGTTCTTCCATTCGGTCTGGCATGTCCCCTCGCACCTTCACAAAGTGCTCCAGGGCATTTGCATACTCAATTATGTCGATGACTGCCTCATTCTAGCTCAATCGAAGGAGATGGCAGTTCGGCATCGAGATGTCATTCTTCGCCATATAAGGTTGAGTATATAAGGTTGAGACTAAACGTCAAGAAAAGCTCACTGTCTCCCCAGCAGAGAACTACATTTCTGGGGGGTGGTGGGACTCAGTTACGATGCGGACACAGTTGTCTCCTGCTCTTATAGAGACTATCTTGACTACAGTCACCAACACCTAGCAAGGCCAAGCCATCACTGTCAATGTAATAACTTTTGGCCTGCTGTACATGAGACCCCTGCAGTGGTGGCTCAGGAGCAGGGGGTTTTCCCTGAGGGGTAACCCATTCTTCATGATCAAAGTAACATGCAGATGCCTTCGTTCTTTGGCTATGTGGAAGAAACCCACAAGAAACCTGTCCCAGGGTCCTGTGTTGGGAGCATCTTGTCAGCGGCAAATCGCGATGACGGACACATCCCTCACAGGCTGGGGAGCGGTCATGGAGGGCGCTTTACCAGAGGTCTGTGGAGGGGGCATCATGTTTCGTGGCACATAAATTGCCTGGAGATGATGGCTGTGTTTCTAGCCCTGAGGCACTTCCCTCCAGACCTCAAGGGCCATCATGTTCTGGTACGGACAGATGATACATCGGTGGTCTCCTATATAAATCAGCAGGGAGGCCTGAGGTCGCGCCCTCAGTGCAGACTGACGCATCGGATTCTTCTGTGGTCCCAGGGGAAGTTGCTCTGGCTCAGAGCGATGTATATTCCCAGGGACCAAAATTTGGGAGCAGACATCCTGTCAAGGCAGGGTGCCTGTACGTTTCCCCTGATCGCTCTGCTCCCAGGAGTTCTAGAGAGGGTCCGCCGGGACAGAGTCAGTCTACTTATGGTAGCCCCGTACTGGCCGGCCCGGGTTTGGTTCTCAGACATCATAGCGCTCCTAGCAGGCACCCCTTGGGAGATCCCCATCAGACAAGACCTGCTGTTGCAAGACGGGGTTCTAATTTATCACCCCCAGCCGGAGCTGTGGAAACTATGAAGCCGGCCCCTGAGGGGGACCAGCTTCCGGGCACTGGTCACGCCCTAAAGTGGAATGTGTTTGCTCGAATGTGGCACAGTCTGTTATTCTGCAGACCTTTCATCCTCCACCACATGTTGGCTGATCATAGGAAGCTACGTTTATTATGCCCTGTTAGAGCCTTTGAGGCCTATGCACGTAAAGTCCTCAGGTTGGAGGAAGTCAGACCAGCTACTTGTGTGCTTTGGGTCACTTAAGAAAGGTTCCCCTGCCTCTAAACATACGATTAGCAGGTGGATTGTGAAGGCTATTCTCTTCAGCATATGAGGTGCACAATTTGCCCTCGCCTCTCCTGATCAAAGCCCTCTTGACTAGAGGAGTGGAATCCTCCAAGACCCTGTTATCATGGGTTTCCCTTCAAGAGGTCTGTGATGCAGCTGGCTGGGCCTCCCTGCACAGTTTCATAAGACTAATGTCTTGGATCTGCCCTCCACGCCGAGTTGTGCCTGATAAGCTTCACACCAGGGCAGGTTGTAATCGGTGTGGCACAGCGGGTGTTTCGTTCCCCAAAGTGTCGTTCCGACGCAGCGTGAGTTCCCTCAAAAGGAAACATCTCGGGTTACAACTGTAACCCTCGCTTCGACCTATCAGAAGCTAACACTGTTCTGTGACAGCTCCCCTTTGTAGCTTCCATGTGACGTCATGACGCAACACTAATCGAGATTGGACTAGTTCAATACAAACTTCAGGCACGGTCACACTGGAGGCATCCCCAAAGTGTCCCCAAATTGAGGATGGAACGCATTGTGGAATTGAATCGAATCAAATCTTTGACATGATAATCACAATCTAATTGAATCGTAAGACCAGTGACGTTTCATACCCCTAATGTTTAGTAGGCTATAAAAGCTACTTAAATATCCTAATTGAACTAAGGCCTAATCCTGGCTTAATCTAAGACCTGTCTGTGAAACCAAGCTTTTATCATTAAGAATGCTGGTAATATGCTGATTTACCACTCTAGAAACATTCTAATTAATGTTAAAAAAAGTTTAGCTTTTTTATTTTTTGTAGAAACCATAATACTTTCTTTGAGGAATAGAAAGTTCAAAAGAACAGCATATATTTGAAATAGAAATCTTTTGTAACATTATAAATATCTTTACTGTCACTTTTGCTCAATTTAATGTGTCCTTGCTGAATAAAAGTATTAATTTCTTTAAAAAAAAAAAAAAAAATTGTACTGACCACACAAATTTAAATGGTATTGTGTCATTAAAGTGGTCTTCAATTTTATTTTACAGGAATTGCTGTGGGCCCTATATAAGGTGCTTTATATGCTTTAGAAATGCATAAGTTCATACTTTCTACAAGGTAGATATTGTTCAGATAAACTTAAAATGAGATGACAAATGTAACAAACAAAAAGTATTTATTGTTGTTTTATTCAATAACACTATAATTCAAAATCAATGTCTTCAAATATTCCACATAATTACATTTGAAAAAGAAAAAAGTAAAAGTGACGTTCTCAATGCAAAACATTCTGAATTATAATCTTATTTGGTTCTCTTTACTAATATAAAATACATGCATGTGGTTTATGGGCTTCAGGACAATAATACTTGTGCAATGTGCACTGAAAATGGGCAAAGCTGCTCAAAGTCCAAAACTTTTAGGTAACCCACATTAGCCATTGTTTACAGACTCAATGGAGAATATAGCCTATTTGTGCATTTATGTGGAAGTGGGACAAAGATTGAACTAGTCTTCTAATGACCTGAACATGTGTCCTGTAAACCTCAAAGAAATCAGTGCAATTGGTGTAACCAATAGAGGGTTCAAACAAACAAACCAGAATGAGCCTCTTAACTGGACAATATTCTAATAAAAAGCTTCAAGTCTCAAAGTTTATGACCTTTTATGAAATAAAATACCCAATGAATAGTGTGTGACAACATTACATGATAAATGGTCCGTGCTAAAAAAATATCTATCCAAGAGTGACGATTCAAAGCTATTCATTTATAGCTCCTCTAAACAAACACAAAGCAAAAAATAATGTACAGGCATCCAAGATTGTGTTAGTGTAAGTCTGGTGAAATTATATTTATATAAGGGTTAAAAATAGCAGATAGCACTGTTTAAGCAGCCTTATGGTTAAGTATTGTGTCACTGATCCTAATAAATGGCCGTTCCATTAAGGTTGAGAATCGTGTGTAATTAAATGATTCTGGTTCCAAATCTGATTCAGTTAAGTTTCTCAGTGGTTCTGTTAACAATTCTTTTAGAAAATGTATAGAAGAGGGAACGTTCTTATTACAATTTTTATTGCAATCACTATCCTAATGATTAGATCCTTTCAGCTTCAAACAGAACAAAACAACAATCTGAAATAAACAGTATATAATTCAAATTGTATCTTGCAACACTGCTATCTTTTGTATTTATTAAACCAACAGCCCTACTTCAGATGTGTCAAAGTGTCTGTATACCATGAGAAGGTGTGATTGTTGATTCACATGCATAGAAAGCATCGGCTCTGCATATTTTATTGTGGTGAATGCAGATGTTCCAGAACCATTAATTGAAATCACTTCCAGTATTTTTAAAAGGCAATGAAAAAGATGACAGATGCTATTTACACTATAGCTACGTTTTTGTTCAGACTGTTAGTCTAAATCCGATTTCTGTGCACATCCATTTGGTTTATGTCACTTTCTCACTATGTAAACATGTCAAACGCTGTTATAGGAAAAATGCTGAACGTTGTTGCAGAAACAAGGTTGTTTTGTTGCGAAGTGCCGGTTGAGCAGAAAATGACAATATAATGGAGACATGTTGAATTTTGAGGCCGGTGGACACAACAGGACCAAATAAAGCCAGCCTCCTTTCTGCCACTGCCTCAGAAGACGTAGTAGTACAGCGTGGTGGCTACACATTGTCAATAATATATAAATAAGACAACATCTGTATTGCAAACCCCTCCATGTTGTGGTTGTTGTTTTTGGTATATGCCTACCAAACACAATGTCATTGGCGTAGAAACCAATGCAGATAAAAAGAAAGAGCGTCAAGGGACACAATTTTGGATTTGAACAGTTGCAATACACTGTGTACACAGGCAATAATTTACATCAGATTCCAATTAGAAACATAGATAATCGGATTTGGATTGACAGTGTGAACATAGCCTTAGACTGCAGACAAAAGTGGCCAAAATCTGATTGTTTTGCTCATAATGACTCAGATCTGTTTTTGTTTGTTTGTTTATTTTTATTTCACAGCAGTGTGAACAGCACAAACCACATATAATCTGATCTTTTCGATTCTGATTGGATGTTTTGCAATGCAACCTCAGTCTTAACAGACATATCGGAATTCATGTGACTTTTACGCAACTCTAGATCAAAATTCATCACAATTCTGCGCTGATGGAAATCACTCTAGAGATTTTACATACCGGTAGTTCTTTGGTCACGTGTGAATATGGAAGACGAGTCAGTTCACACTTGAATCTGATATTGGCCACATTTAAAAAAAAAATAACGAGCAAATCTGAGCAATAAATCAGAATTGAGCACTAAGTCTTGCAGTGTGAACGTAGCCTAAGTGTAACAAAAGGTAGATTCTGTTTCTACCCAGGTCCTACTCGTCCCGCTCTGCGCGGGTCTCGAACCTGGGTCTCCGGCGTGGGAGTCGGACGCTTTAACAAGGAGGCTAAAAGCTGGAACAAAAAAAATGAAGGCTTACTCACACAGCGACTACTAGCTGGCCTCCGTTACACTCACCCCCCTAAACCTCACTCCCATCCGGGTCACGGCACCAATGTAGCCCCTCTAGTTCGCACCTGCCAGCTCCAAGCGGGACGCAAACCCGGGCCCGTCCGCATGGGAGGTGGGCGCTCTAACAAGGAGGCTAAAGACCGCAGTCTCTAGCGTCAGTCGCTAGAGCACCTCTTGAGTTCAGGGGAGTGAGGTTTACTTGCACAGCGACTACTAGCTGGCCTCCGTTACAGAACAGCAACAGTGCAGATTGCAATTGATGCTATTCACACAAAGTGCAAATAGAAGTCATATTTGCACTAAGGATAAATAGCCTTTGCAAATAAAGTCAGCTATTTGCATTTAGTGTAAATAGACACTGCCTTTTAAAACAATGGAACCAGTTCTGAATAAGAACTGGTTTGTGATTCCCAACCCTCGATTCACAAAAAGTGCTACTACATAACACTAAAGGGCAGAGAAGTGCATAAGTATGGGCTTCTTTGGTTCAGCTGTACGTACTTGGTAATATTAATTACAAGAGATTCAGGTCTTATAATGCTGAGGTAATAAGTTAGAAATTAAGCACCATTTTACACATAGAAATAATAATAATACAGAGAAATATCATAGCTATGCTTTCATGCATCTCTGGCTTCACTTGTCATTATGCACATGTATATATCTTCGGTCATAAGGCACACAGTAGTGATGAAGAGTGAATCTGAGGGCATGTCATATGTGATGCATTAAATACATTAAGTAATTTCAACTTGTCTAACTTGTGAAATTGACGTCCGACTGAAATTTGGAATGAAGAATTTGCATGGAGCATTCTGAAGTTGTTAATTGTAATGCTGCTGCAATAGTATCAAAGTTCATAGGTTACAGGTCACAAGTTCTTCATACACACTTGGCAGCGGCTGATGCGTGACAGGAGCTGCCCGGCTTTGAGTGTCTCAGAGACAGGGGAACTCTGGAAGGTCTGATCGATAGAGGTCAACCAGAAACTCTGCTTGTTGGCGAAGTAGTGACATGTACCCTTGGCCCCGTTACACTCGATGAAGGGAGTGGTGCGGAAATCTTCTAGACAAGAGCCTGGAGACACCAGAGACTGACCCCCACCTTCATCTCCAGCTGCCGTATGCTGTGTGTGACAGAATGAATAAGAGGTCTTGGCAAACACGTTTAAATGATGAAAGTGTATTGTATTTGAACTGAAGTCTCACCATAAGGAAGGAATAGCCAATCCAGAGACTTCTCCATCCGGCTGGGCATTGTGGGATAGTTATATCTTGACTGTGTATGGCGATGGCTACAGATGGTGCTTCACACACGGAACAGCGACTGATGTATGGTTTTATCTCAGCCTCCTCCACAGGCATCATGGGAATTGGTGCGGTGGTGGACAGCCAATAGGATTTGTCATTGCGGCTGGCATAGTAGCATATGTCCCCCGGATTGCAGTACAGGAAGGGCATGGTGTTAAAACGGGGGAGGCATGAGCCGGCTAGACCTGGAAAACAAAACAGAGACATTGTGAGGCACAATCATATATATATATGATAGATAATCATTATGTATTGAGTGTTACATTTTTCATAGAAGGAGAAATAACTGAAAAGTAAAAAGTAATACGATTTATTTTTCTTTTAACCCTTTGACGCATACGATCACACCGGTGTGATCAGTCTTGGCTGGTCCCTGGAGCGTACGATCACACCGGTGTGATTAGAACGTTCAGCGCATCACGTGATCAGCTGCCAAATTCAAATGTGCTTTCGCGCTTTGGCTGGTGCCAAGCCAAAGCCGCTTTTCATATCACAAATATGCAGTGTTTTCAACCACATAATACAGATCATAATTTAAATACAGATGCGTACTAGCAAAACAATACATTTAGAGTTTGTAAAATACACACTGGTGTCTATAGAAGCAGCAATAACAATCCTTTTACATTATAATTAGATGACACGTTTTATTCATATCAGATACACATTGTGTAAGTAATTTTAAAGTTTACTCTATTCTTCCCCAGTTCACCGACTCACTTACTTTCATGTATTTCAGGTGAAATGGATGAATTTACATGTTCGATACATATCCGATTCTCTGTGTGGCGCAAACTAACATGGCGGCACCCATCACGCATATAGCTCAACAGATCGTTATAAAGGTGTTTAAACAGCAAAACACATCCACTTGCACATATTTGACAATCGGAATATCAGATATTTCATGCTATAGTTAACAATTTGTGAATATTTTTATTAAAAAGGAAAAAATTCAATAAAAGCAGACATCAGTCATACAGCACTGCAGTGTGTTACGTGACAAGCAATGACGTGTCACCACTGAAACAATAATAACCCGAATTCCGGAAATGTTGGGATGTTTTTTATATTTGAATAAAATGAAAACTAAAAGACTATCGAATTACATGAGCCAATATTTTTTATTCACAATAGAACAAAGAAAACATAAATGTTTAAACTGAGAAATTTTACAATTTTATGCACAAAATGAGCTCATTTTTAAATTTGATGCCTGCTACAGGTCTCAAAATAGTTGGGACAGGGGTATGTTTACCATGGTGTAGCATCTCCTCTTCTTTTTAAAACAGTTTGAAGACATCTAGGAATCGAGATTATGAGTTTCTAGATGTCGTCTGGAGGGGAGCATATGTTGCTCTAAAACCTTTATATTACCTTTCAGCATTCATAGTGCCTTCCAAAACATGCAAGCTGCCCATATCGTATGCACTTATGCACCCCCTTACCATCAGACATGCTAGCTTTTGAACTGAACGCTGATAACACGCTGGAAGGTCTCCCTACTCTTTAGCCTGAAGGACACGGCGTCCATGATTTCCAACAAGAATGTCAAATTTGGACTCGTCTGACCATTGAACACTTTTCCACTTTGAAACAGTCCATTTTAAATGAGCCTTGACCCACAGGACATGACGGCGCTTCTGGACCAAGTTCACATATGGCTTCCTTTTTGCATGATAGAGATTTATTTGGCATCTGCAGATGGCACGGCGGATTGTGTTTACTGACAGTGGTTTCTGGAAGTATTCCTGGGCCCGTTTAGTAATGTCATTGACACAATCATGCCGATGAGTGATGCAGTGTCGTCTGAGGGCCCGGAGAACACAGGCATCCTATAAAGGTCTTCGGCCTTGTCCCTTATGCACAGAGATTTCTCCAGTTTCTCTGAATCTTTTGATGATGTTATGCACTGTAGATGATGAGAATTGCAAAGCCTTTGCAATTTGACGTTGAGGAACATTGTTTTTAAAGTATTCCACAATCTTTTTACTCGCTCTTTCACAGCTCTGCCCATCATTACTTCTGAGAGACTCTGCCTCTGTAAGACATCCCTTTTATAGCTAATCATGTTACAGACCTGATATCAATTAACATAATTAGTTGCTAGATGTTCTCCCAGTTGAATCTTTTCAAAATGTCTTGCTTTTTCAGCCATTTGTTGCCCTGTGCAATTTGGGTTGTAACAAATAAAGTAATGTAATTACGTTATAATATAAATATTGAGCATCTGCAGTGGATTACATTTTGAGTAACTTTTGCTTATGTAACCCCTCCTATTTGAACCGCCTGCTCTTAGCAGGACTCGAACCCAGGTCCACCGGCATGGGAGTCAGGTGCTCTAGCAACTGACTCTAGAGACTGCGGTCTTTAGCCTCCTTGTTAGAGTATCTCTTGAGATCAGCGGAGTGAGGTTTACAAGAACAGCTCTTACTGGCCTACGACAGTTACACTCGCCCCTGTAAACCTCATTCCCATCTGGGTCACGACACCAATGTAACCCCTCCTGTTTGAACCACCTGCTCTAAGCAGGACTCGTTTCCCGCTGTTAACCATCCTCCTTTTCTTTGTTTTAAAAAGCAGACTTAATACTTATCTAATTCGGGTACTAATTAGGAGACAACGAGAACATGAAACTTTGTGCCATGATGCTTATATTCATCAAACAGTAAAAGATGAGAGTCTGAAGCAAGTGCTAGTGGAACAACATTTTCCTGCACCACTTCAAAGATGATGAGTGTAAGGAGAATTTTCGATTGACTCAATTTATGACACTATAATCAACAACTACAATGGCTCGTTCTGCACATTATACATCATTACGCCATTTCTACATTATTGCCCGTGCACAGAACTTTCCAGTTTCGGTTTTCAAGTGTTTACATGCCCTATCGAACGGATTAAAACAGAACCAACCCTTACAATCTGAATGAAATTTAAATCACATTTGGCCAATTCATTTCGTTTGACATGGTTAAATGTGACTTTTATTCTGACTGTGCTACTAGCCTAATTACAAATGAATATTAGAGTTCATGAAAATGCACCTACTGTAGAAAATACATATTCAATTTCATAACATACACTGCACAGTGCTATGTAATTCAACATTTATATTCTGGATCTAAAGTTGTACAAATGAAGGTGGTATCAGACATGCAATGACTCTTGTCATTGACTGTATTATTTTGTCAGCTGCACTCACCCAGGTCTTGGTTGTGGGCCTTCTCCTGTCCCTCAAAGTACAGAAGGCTATAACCGTCCCATAACTTGGACATGCCCACAGGGCACATGGGAATCTGCTCAGACTGACTGTGCTTCACCAGCAGGTAGCCAACATTGACACTGCGGCCAGCCATTCCAATAGGACCCGGTAATCCAGAGCGTCCTCGGGCCCCTATGAATTCAGATTAATTATCAACTTGTAATTCATATGTGCAAGCAAGACAGAACATTTTTTCACGTGAAAATTATTTCCACTCTTTTCATTGAATTATTTCTGTTTATACGAAACCAATAATTCTTTAAGAATGAATATAATTTAGAATTTGGGCTTTGTTTTAAACAATGACATTGTCCTAACAGATCAAATGAAAGAATGATGCCAGTTGCCAAAATTACTCATTTAAAATAAACCATGGTGACCGGTCCTCTGCAATCCTTAATCCACTAATCTAGCCCAGAATCCCATAATCCTTATCCATCTACACAAACACACCATTTACCTTCTTCGCCTTGCAGACCAGGGTGGCCCAGTTGTCCAGGTTCTCCACGGAAGCCTGGATTTCCTGGTATTCCAGGGAGACCCGGCATGCCCTTGTGTCCCTTTGGACCCAAAACCCCTATAAACAGATAATAGCTATTTACACGATGAACTGTGATTCTGGAGTGCAGCAACAGCACAGAAGAAGCTAACTACATTAGCTGAGGCTAAAATTGATACTTTGAGTTCTTATACCTGCATCACCAGGAGGTCCAGCAGGACCTGGATTTCCATTGTGTCCATGTGGTCCTTGAATACCCATCGGGCCAGGTTGTCCTCTCTCCCCTGGAATTTTCTGTGGAACAGGTGGAAGTCCTTTAGCACCAGGTGAGCCAGGGAAACCTGAATGAACAAGGTAGAGAAAGTGGATAAGATGCAGTCAAACTTGATGCAAATTTATTCCGAAAACTGCCACAAATGCTTCTGAGCTGAATAAATAAGTAATTCTAAATGTTCAATTAACAATCTAGATCCAGCCCATACATGGACGTAATGGTGTACTGATCAATCATCTTGTTACTATAAAAACATATGCAGATCAGACAACATAATACATGAATTTAATATAACTAGAAATACCATATAGTAGAGCTATTTTAAATTGAAAATATTGAATTATGATAAATTAAACAGGATTAAAAGGGTCATGCAGACGTTCAAATAATCACCTGGGGGTCCAGTATCTCCTTTAGGTCCAACAGGGCCCCTGTTGCCTTCAAAACCACGTCTTCCTGGAAGTCCCATCATTCCCGGGTCTCCTCTTTCACCTTGAAATGAAATAAAGTGTTCCTACATAACTCCTTTTCATTTCTCCTAACTGTTCCTTTTCATTTAACAGGACTTATACTAAAACAAAGTGAGCAAAATATGTAAGTGTAAAACCATATTCATATGTCATAATCTACCTTTTCTTCCTGACACTCCAGGCTCCCCTGACTGTCCTTTTTCTCCTCTGTCTCCATATACTCCTTTTTCTCCGGTGTATCCGAAATCACCTAAATTTCCTTTCTCTCCTTTTCCACCAAATGGAGATGGTTCACCTGGAATCCCTCTGGGACCAGGAAAACCTAAAGGATGACAGCAACATATATCAAGATGGCATTTTTTCAAAATTCATTTTTAAGAAAGATTTTAGATTAAGAAATAAGTTAATCTTTGTGTGGGAAAGTGACACTTTATATTTGCTTTATAATTTACAAACCATATTTAAAACCCTCTTTTGCAAAACAATATTTAAAATAATTGTAACTAGTATTGTAAATAAATAATAAGTGGTTGTTAATAATTTGGGCAAATGGGGACCAAAGTCCCTTCTTCTACTGTCTCTAGTAGGGCTGGGATAATACATCGAATCTCGATTCGCGATACAAAGAATCTGGAGTGATTCTGATATTTTCCGATGTATCGCGATTCTCTCTCGAATAAATTCTGAGCTTAGTTTTTAACAGCAGATGGCACTACTATAAGTGCTTTAGAAACACTCATACACTGCCTGCTTCCAGTTCCTTTACACACACCACTAAACCTAAAATAATAATTCAAAAAAGGTTGAAGCGAATTTCAACTCTTGTGTCATAAAAGCATACTAAACTGAGGTGCAAGTACACTATATCACCAAAAGTTTTGGGACGCCTGCCTTTACATGCACATGAACTTCAATGACATCCCATTCTTAATCCGTAGGGTTTAATATGGAGTTGACCCACCCTTTGCAGCTATTACAGCCTCAACTCTTCTGGGAAGACTTTCCACAAGGTTTAGGAGTGTGTTTATGGGAATTTTTGACCATTCTTTTAGAAGTGCATTTGTGAGGTCAGGCACTGATGTTGGCGAGAAGGCCTGGCTCGCAGTCTCCGCTCTAATTTATCCCAAAGGTGTTCTATCGGGTTGAGGTCAGGACTCTGTGCAGGCCAGTCAAGTTCCTCCACACCAAACTCACTCATCCATGTCTTTATGGACCTTGCTTTGTGCACTGGTGCGCAGTCATGCTGGAACAGGAAGGGGCCATACCCAAACTGTTCCCACAAAGTTGGGAGCATGAAATTGTCCAAAATGTCTTGGTATGCTTAAGCTTTAAGAGTTCCTTTCACTGTAACTAAGGGGCCAAGCCCAACCCCTGAAAAACAACCCCACACCATAATCCCCCCTCCACCAAACTTTACACTTAGCACAATGCAGTCAGGCAAGTACCATTCTCCTGGCAACCGCCAAACCCCAACTCGTCCATAGCATTTCCAGACAGAGTGTGATTCGTCACTCCAGAGAGCACGTCTCCACTGCTCTAGAGTCCAGTGGCGGTGTGCTTTACACCACTGCATCCAACTCTTTTTATTGCACTTGGTGATGTAAGGCTTGGATGCAGCTGCTCGGCCATGGAAACCCATTCCATGAAGCTCTCTATGCACTGTTCTTGAGCTAATCTGAAGGCCACACAAAGTTTGGAGGTCTGTAGCTACTGACTCTGCAGAAAATTGTCGACTTCTGCGCACTGTGCACCTCAGCGTACACTGACCCCGCTCTGTGATTTTATGTCTTCATGGCTGAGTTGCTGTTGTTCCCAATTGCTTCCACTTTGTTATGATATTACTAACAGTTGACCGTGGAATATTTAGTAGTGAGGAAATTTCATGAATGGACTTGTGGCAGGTGGCAACCTATCATGGTAACACGCTTGAATTCACTGAGCTCCTGACAGCAACCCATTCTTTCACAAATGTTTGTAGAGGGAGTCTGCATGCCTAGGTGCTTGATTTTATACACATGTGGCCATGGAAGTGATTGGAACACCTGAATTCAATGATTTGGAGGGGTGTCCCAATACTAGGCAATATAGTGTATATTTAACCACTTAAAGTGGTATGCGAAAGTTTGGGAACCCCTTGCAGAATCTGTGAAAATGTGAATAATTTTAACAAAATAAGAGAGATCATAGAAAATGCATGTTATTCTTTATTTAGTACTGTCCTGAGTAAGATATTTTACATAAAAAATGTTTACATAAAGTCCACAAGACAAAAAATAGCTGAATTTATTAAAATGACTCTGTTCAAAAGTTTGGGAACCCTTGGTTTCCAGCAGTGACTGTATGATTCTGAGATCCATCTTTTCACACTGAGGACAACTGAGGGACTCAAACACTACTATTAAAAAAGGTTTAAGCATTCACTGATGCTCCAGAAGGAAACACGATGCATTAAAACTTTTGAACAGGATAAAGATGTCCACTTTTTTTTCTTTTTGTTGAAATATCTTTTTTTTTTAATTTAGTACTGCCCTCCGGAAGCGACAGAAAAAACCAAAATTTTTCCCGGAAGACAAATTATGTACAATTTACCTTGATCTTCAAATTCAAAATGTTTTCACCCCCCGGTCTATTAATGCATTGTGTTTCCTTCTGGAGCATTAGTGAATGTTTGAACCTTTTCTAACAGTTGTGTTTGAGTCCCTCAGTTGTCCTCAGTGTGAAAAGATGGATCTCATAATCTCTCAATTTTTCTGAAGAACAGAGCTCAGTTGAACTGCTCCGAATAAACAAGAAACTCATGAACAACTATCACAAAACAAAACAACAAAACAAACAAACAAAAAAAAAAAAAACAGTCGTAGATCATCCAGGTAACCACACACAGTATTAAGAAACAAGGGTTCCCAAACTTTTGAACAGGATCATTTTAATAAATTCAGCTATTTTTTTGTCTTGTGGACTTTATGTAAACATCTTTTATGTAAAATATCTTACTCAGGACAGTACTAAATAAAGAATAACATGCATTTTGTATGATCTCTCTTATTTTGTTAAAATTATTCACATTTTCACAGATTCTGTAAGGGGTTCCCAAACTTTCGCATGCCACTGTATGTGACTCAACAGAACACACAAGCGCTGTCCAACAGTCTTATTTGTGAGCATTTGAGTGTGTGGTTGAAAACTAACCTAGAGCACCATCTGCTGTTAAAACTAAGCTCAGAATCAAGAGAAAACATCAGGATCAATCCAGATTCATTGTATCGATCGATAATCAACGTATTGACCCAGCCCTAGTCTCTAGTACTCATTACTAGTGTTTACTATAAATATATAGATATATAAATATATATAAATAACCAGCTCTTCACCTGGAAGTCCTTTAGTGCCTGGAAAACCATAATCGCCTGGCACTCCTGGTATATCAGAGAATCCTTCTGGGCCTGGAGGACCTGGTACACCTGGACGCCCAGATTCACCCTTATCACCTGTAAACACAACAGTTCCTGTGTTTAGAACTTACATCAAATAAATAATGCACAAAACTCCAGTTTCAGAACAGGGGTGGCACTAGGGGGCTTAAGCCCTGAATGTTTTGTTAACTTGTCCTTCTCATAAAGCTTAACACTTTATCAGAAAAATAATTGTGAATACGGCTGCCGCGATTACCTAATCATGAAAAGTACACATTACAGCATTATATTTATATTTTCTCACTTGCTTTAGTTTAAACAATGAAAGAGTGCCTGGTATTTATGACAAAAATGTTCAACGACAGACAGTAACATCCAGTGATGCAAATTACTTAACTATTGTTTTTTTTTTTTTTTTAAGTCAAATCTCAAATTGAATTTTGAATTGAAAATATGCTATAATTTACATGATTCATGTCCATGAATGTGACAAAGCAAGACACTTTTTCAAAATTTAGATTAAGAGTGAATGTGTGCATACTTTAAAATAAAATATTATTTGCAAATAGTTTAAATTGATTACTTACTTTACAAATACAATAAGACCTTTCTTTTTCTTTATTCCCTTAAACCACTTTAAATCCTTTAATTACTTATTTCTTTAAAATAAAAATACAGAGCCTCGAATATCCACTGACCCTAGAACCACCCCTGTTTTAGAATATGATATGCATTTTAAGCTACCTGGCTCTCCAGTGAAACCCCTAAGGCCCAGATCTCCAGGGATGCCAGGCTCTGTGCTCGGGATACCGGTCTCTCCTATCTCACCTTTTGCTCCTGGGTCACCTGGAGGACCCCAGACGTCAGTACCTTGCAGGGGACAAAATACACCAAAGATATCATTACATTCTGCATAAAAATGGCTTTACATAAGGTAATGTACATGAAATAATAATAATAATAATAATAATTTATAATGATAATTATAAATTATAATGAAAACATTGCTAAACTGTAAATTATGTTACATAATTAATATTCATAAGTTAATTTAAGATTTATAATGTTATCTTTCCTAAGATAACAAATACAACTGAAGAGGTACCTGGAACACCTTGGATACCCTTTTCACCTTTCAGGCCATTCAAACCAAAAATGCCTTTAAGACCAGGAAATCCTAGAGGAAACATGAGCCAGGAAATGTTTGAGCATACATTAGATAGTGGTGGAAATGTCAGCGATTATTATTAAATAATTTCAGATATGTAAACACAGCCTTATCAATATCAAATTTTCTCATAAATCTGTTAAAATAAAAGTTTCTGTTCAGATTTTTAACCTGAATATTGGTTTATCCTAGTAAATTTACATGAAGTGGTCTTTTTTTTTATGATTTATTTTTTTGATGATGAGCACAAATAGAGAAGCATGTCCATTGGGTGCATCCTACAGGTATTATGGTCAGTTATGAAAGTCGACATTAAGCAGCCAACCACAGATGCAGAATATCCTACTTATTATATATATATTTTTATTGAGATACATTTTTGTGTGGAACTCTGATCACTTTCGTAGGCTATTGGGAGAATAAAAGAAATTCTTTTACTTTTCTCAAAAAAAATTTAAAGGCAATGTATATATGTATATATATATATATGTAACATTGGACCATGTCCAAGCGTTGCCTATCAATGAAGTCATACCCACGTTTTATCCTCGATTTCCGGTTTTATTTTGTAGAAACCATGGAAAAACAAATGATGCTTCAATATATTATATGTTTTATTAGACAAGTGATCAACTGTTTAAATACATTCATCGACAGAAAACTAATCATGTTATATAGCTCAACACAGAAAGTCTTATTGTTTAAATCTTGTTTTCTTGATTTACAGCAAGTACTATATTTTACCATGCCTAATATCGATCTAGCTTATTGTAGTGTGCAACAAGTGTCTCATAGTAGCCGCCGAGCAAACGCAGAGTAGCATTATAACAACTGTCAACACACAAATGTATCTAATATGATAAACCAGCGCTGCATTAACCCACATACATATGACCGTAAGAATCAGAAATGCTCGTCTGCAGCATATAATAAAAGCTCCACTTCTCTCGAGCCGTATGTCGTGCTCGTCTCTCATTAGCAATCGCTCAAGCTGCTGTACTACCGTAATGTTAATAAATCTTTAATACATTAGCTCATCCATGAATATGGTTACTGCCTGAGTCCCATCGGATTCTTAGACGTGAAGACAACACCTCCCATGATTCCTCAAAATCAAGGTGTCATCAAGCAACGTCTTTGTTTTGAATAAGCGACCTCTAGTGGCGAAAAATTACATATTGTGCCTTTAACCAGTGTGAACTGTAATGGCCCCATTTCCAGTCCTGTATATTTTATTCTACTTCACAATGTTTCTATGCAGAAATAAGGTTCTGCTAAATACAGAACATATGAGACATTCAGACAGTCTTTGTTACATTTAATTTTGATTTTATTCATATATTGATCTACTGCAGAATGTTTTGCATATGAAGTTACTGTAATGAATTAATGCATTAATTTTATACTTGTGTACTGTTTCCAGCAAATGGACACATAAGTATCCCCCAGTTATCCCCTTACTTAATTGGGAATAATATATTGGATCCTTTTCAGTCTGGTTTTAGATCTAAGCATAGCACTGAATCAGCCTTTTTAAGAGTGGTTAATGACTTGTTACTATTTGTGGATTCTAGAAAATTGTGCAGTTTTGGTATTGTTGGATTTAAGTGCGGCGTTTGATATAGTGGATCACTGCATTATTTTAAACAGGTTAAAAACAGAGGTTGGTATCTGTGATTCAGAGTGGTTTGAGTCCTACTTTACTAAGAGAAGCTTCTCTGTAGAGATAGGTCAGTTTTATTCATCGCCTGCTTCTGTTACAGGTGGGGTACTGCAGGGCTCCATTTTGGGCCAATTTTATTTCCTCCCTCTTGCACTTGCACTTTTGAATTTCACAAGGTTCCAAATCACATTTATGGGGATGATACCCAATTATTCATGTCAATGAAATCTGGGTCAAAGTCCTTATCTAATTTGTTAGCCTGTGTAAATGACATTAAAAGTTGGATGGGTGATCATTTTCTTCAGTTGAATGAAAACAAGACTAAAGTCATTTTATTTGGCTCCCCACCTCTGCAAGCAAATATCCACACTCATGTAAAGAACCTGGGTGTTGTTGTTGATTCAGAGTTATAATTCGACAAGCAAATAAACTTTGTTGTCAGAGCCACTTTTCTATCTTTTAGTGACCTAGAGACAGTCATTCATGCCTTCATTTCAACAAGGCTTGATTATTCCCATGCTCTATATGCTGGTATCAACCAGTTTTCCCTATCACATTTGCAACTGGTTCTAAATGCTGCAGCTCACTTTTTAATGGGGAAGAAAAAGCGTGAGCATATCACCCCTATTTTAGCACATTTACATTGGCTCCCGGTCAAATTCAGAATTGATTACAAGGTTTTAATTTTTGTATTTAAAGCCTTGCACGGTCTGGCTCCAGTTTATTTCTCAGGCTTTATTTGTCCATACTCGCCCGAAGATCTCTTAGATCATCCTCTGACAAACTATATAGACTGTCCCATTGTCTCGCTTGAAATCTAAAGGTGATAGAGCATTTTCCGTATTTGCCCCTAAGCTATGGAATTTGCTACTTCAATCTGTTAATTTTAGATATGTTAGTCTTAGTGAGTTAAATTTTAGTCCTGATTTTTATTTGGTTTTATGGTTTAAGTAGTTGATTTAAATTTTTATACTTTGTACTTTTTGTATGAATGTCATCTTTTTATTGTTTTATTGTGAAGCACCTTGTCAGCAGTAATAAAAGTGACCTTGACCTTGACCTTGATAAGTAAGGGATAATGTGATATGGGTGATCAGGGAAGTGCAGGCCTCCAAATACCAGAACGAACGGTCATTATACTATTGACAACAATCATTTTTGATGAATAACCGCATCTCAATCAAGCATTTCAGAAAGCAGTGTAATAAGGTGTAAAAACACATAACTGTGTTTTTGTTTCATTAAATTTGACAATTAGAACAACAAACCTTTTTGTCCCGGTTGGCCTTGGATTCCAGGGGTTCCTTTCTGCCCAGGCTCTCCTGGCCAGCCCTTATGACCCTGATTTCCTGGGGAACCCTGCTGGCCATGAAAGCCTAATGAAAAAGATGATCCAGTTAAAAACTATTTTCAGAAACAATGTAATTGCTTAATAAAAGAATAATGATCAAGACTCTTGTACCTGGTGGTCCATCTTTTCCTGGTTCACCTGGTTGGCCTTTCCTCCCTACAATGCCATCAAAACCAGAACCTCCTCTATCTCCAGGTTGACCTACGAGTCCCTTCTCACCTAAGATGTAAATTAAAAACTTTAGGAACATTTAAGAAGTGCTTAACAGGGACAGTAAAATATCAAAATAGTGTTTGATGCAGTATAGAATATGGAAATTCCTAACCTGGAGGTCCAGACAGCCCAGTTTCACCTCTCAGTCCTGTTGATCCTGGGATACTGATGGTAGGACCCAATTCACCTTAAATAAAGGAATCTTACGTAAACATTTTTGGCAGTTTATTCAAAGATCATGAGAAAGTCATACATTAAGCATCATATGGATATTTCAGATGTTTATTTATGAGCACCTTTTATTCCTTTGATTCCAGACTCTCCGGAATGTCCATAGGCACCAGACGAGCCTTTGTCACCCTGCAAATATAAGCCACAATGACTAAAAGCACAACATCCAAAACCATCTGACAAGACCCCATATACAAGGAATAGTTAGATAGGCTAGATAGATAAATAGTTTTAGGAGTCAGAGAGAAATGGAGCTCAGTATCCTACCCTAGGTCCAGCCATTCCAGGGAAACCATCAATTCCAGGGAGTCCTGTAGGCCCTGGCATTCCCTTAGGCCCTGAATGACCTTCTTCTCCAGGAAGACCTTTAGTACCTTTTGTGTCACTAGGCTTACCTGGATGTCCATCTTTCCCATCACCTCCTGGATAACCTGGGGCACCTTTTGTACCTAGCCAAAGGCAAGTTGAAAGAAAAGCTCTAAGTATCTATCTGAAAGAAATCTTTTTGCTCTATTCACATCAGCAAAAACCAAATGCAGAAATGTAAATAATCGGAATATGACCAAAATCTGATTAACGCTCCTACTAAATTCAGGTCTGTTTTGACCTGGAAGGGGTAAATAAAAAGAAGAAAAAAAAAAAAAAATCTAAAAAAAATGCATAAAATGAAACCCCCATTGTTTCATTTTGCACTTGGAATGTAAAACATATGCATAATTCTGGGCTGAGAACGGTTTGTAATCATGCTATGCCGAACCAAGCTCAAGTGGAAATATAACTGGAACTGTTCCTTTCTATTCTTAGAACATTTGGCCCAATGGTGAAAAGGGGCTTAAGATTTGTCTCAAATTACTTCTGTAAAATACATTTAGCCTTTTTACTATACTCACGCAAACATTTTTTCCCCTTCCCACTGGAACTGCATTTTGTTTACAAACATGCTTGTGCATGCACACACAATAATTCTGAAATTAAAATAAAATCTGTTTGTAGATCAGTCCATAGATCAAATAGTCTGAATTTGAAAAAGGAGAAGTCCACATTTCACTCTGCTGCCACTTTACTGAGAAAACTGCAGCATCAAAAGGAGACTCAGGCTGTTTATCATCTTTTTTTTTTTTTTTAATCTGAAAATAAAAGTTTTTGCAAGTAAAATGAATATATTTATTTTGAAATCATTTCAGAGTAATATTGATTTTGTTAGAAAAAGAATGTGCAGATTTCACAAATTTGTTTTAAGCAGTCATGAGTTAAAAGTTCAAAGGATTTTAATTAAATCCATTCTAGCAATTCTCACATTGTATGTTTTTATAAATGACATATAATGATATATTTAAATAAAATTAATAAAAAATATAATAAGCTATGACTGTTTTATAAGCTTATTTTGCACGGGTCCAAATGGACCCGGGAATGCAACAGGTGTATACAGTATTTCAATGCATTAAAGGGGACATCGGATGCCAATTTTCCACAAGTTAGTATGATTCTTTAGGGTCTTTATGAAAAGTCTATAACATACTTTGATTAAAATTTCTTAATGGTTGTGTAAAAAAAACCACCCTTTTTACCTTGTCGCTCTGTTCACAGCGAGCTGTTTCGGTTCATGTCCCTTTAAATGATAATGAGCTACTGTTCACCCCACCCCTATCTTCCGCGGGCGAGCTGTAAACACTATTTGGCAGGTATTGCATTGAACTCACCATTCTTATTTATGCAATTATAAATGCTCAAAAAACGATTAAAATACATTTGAAAATTACTTGTTAGTTATTAACTAACACCTTTATAAACCTTATTGTAGTGTTACCATGTTATCTTTACATAAAATGTACACAGTTTGTAATAAGACAATCACCTTAATGCATTGTTCATTATAAACGTGCAGTTATGAATTACAGCAAGAAGGTTCTAAATAGAAATTTACAACATATATGTTTGTTCGACTGTATTATTTTGATAATGAACAAGCTGCGATGTCACGTTTGCAGTGCTTTGCTGTGTGTGCGTTAGGCGCGGGAACGATCAAACAGCAGTCTTTGCATGGGACTTGCCTCAGGTCGTCGGTTCGTTTCCAGGTCAGATTACGTCAGAGTTTGTTGTCATTTGTTGAAAAATCATACCACACTGCTCAGACATTCCCCGACCCAACAAACAGCGATTAAACACGTTCAGTCGCCGACAGGGGTATCACACTAGCTGCGTCTAATTTCGGAGGCTGTGTCCTGATCCAACAAACTCCAACAGACGTGTTTGTTGCCGTTTATCTGTGCGGTGTGAACTGGCCTTTAACTTTAGCTGCATTCGTCGTGGAACTTGCTAACCAGCACATTATTAGGTAAGGCGATTTGCAAAGATTCATTAAAAAAATCTATAACGTTACTCACGTCTTCTGGAGGTACTGATCCATCCTTCAGGAACTTTTTAGGAAAACTTTTTAGTGCAGACATAAACGCATATAGGTAGATCCGGGGGGCGCATTCCCTTCAAAAACAAAATTAATCCACAGCGTCCTCAGTGGCTAAGATGTCGCGAGTAAAGGACGACTGCTATGTTCATTCTTATATCCAATAACAAAACGCCTCAGTTGCTTAGGAGACATTCTTGTCTACACCTGCGCAATGGCGGATTATTTACAGCTCACTCAGGGCAGGTCTTTGCTAAAACGGCATTGTCTATCAAGAGTCGTGGGAGGGGCCTGTGCAAATTTACGTCACTTTGCCAAGAATCTGTAAACGGCTTGATCTGACAAAGTGCTTATGATTTTTGGGGATTAAAAAAAAAAAAGCACTGGGTGGATTTTTATCTTTATAGGGTGGTTGTGTAGACACACTGCTAAAACACATTTATGTCCAAACTCTATGTAAAAGTGAATTTTGCATCCGATGTCCCCTTTAAAAGGGTTAATGTTATAATATACTTGTGCATGCAAATATGAGTCATTCAGAAATATGTTTTTGTGTACTTGAGAAGAAAATAATGACTGCGTGACTGTATGAATATGACTGTAGTCACCTCTGGGACCAATGAAGCCAGGATTTCCCATATTTCCATGGTCACCTTTAGCTCCCTTCATGATCTTTTTCATATTTGGTGGCATATGTATGATTGGCTTTTCACCTGGAGGTCCCATCAGCCCTCTGTCACCTTGAGAAAAAGTATATACAAGCGATTTAAATATTTATGACCACATGTGCAAAACATTATGAATATTTCATTTTGAATATTAGTCCACCAAGAAAACAATATACAGACTACAATGACAACTGCTACATTAATAAAGATGTTATGTCATGAGAAATTAATGCAAAAGTTCCTCCACAGTCCAAATATAGTTTGGAAACAATTTCAGTCTAATCTTTGGTTTGTGCAGCACATTTAAGCACAACTTGTTTTATCATTCTGTCATCTTTATAAGTAAATGGAGTATGGAAAAAAGTATGGAAAAAATTATATATATATTAAAATATTATATATAGATAATACCTCAAACGTATGATATGACCACAATAGCATGTATATTATATATTGTGTATGTACATGAATAGAGAATCATGCTCTTAATTCACCTTTTTCACCTGGAGGGCCAGGAGCTCCTTTTACACCTTGTTGTCCTGGTAAGCCTATCTGTCCTTTCTTTCCTGAAAGTCCCTTAAAACCTTTCTCACCAAACTTTCCAGGAAAACCTGTCATGCCCTGACCACCTCTGGAACCTTTGTTGTTAAAAAATAATGCACTATTCAATTAATGCCATTTTGAGTTTAAGCACCATCAATGATCAAAATATTTCAATCTGCTTATTGCAAACTATCCATATTTAAATCAGTCAATTCTCAGTAACATGAAATCAAGAACAAAAATAAAAAATTACCTTTTAACCCTGGGAGACCACCAAACCCAAATGGCCCCGGTTGTCCTGGATCTCCTGGGGGCCCAGTATTTCCTGGTACACCAAAATTTCCAGGGTCTCCAATGGCACCCTTTACTCCTCTGGATCCAGAAAGACCTGGGTCTCCCTGATCTCCCCTTGCTCCACTTGGACCTACAGAGACACAGTATATTTAAGCATTGTTAGGAGAAAGAGGTTTTGCTTCATACCACTGAAATAAAATCTAATACACTTGACTGTATTTTTGTTTCTGATCCTAAATGATACATGTCATTTCTCAAAACAAAACCGTTACATTGATTTATATTATAGAGTTAGACCAGAGAAATAAGTAAAATCAGTAAATAAGAGCCATGTTGCCATGTTTCAATGTATGGTACTGTTGAATGATTAAAGGATTAGTTTACTTTCAAATGAAAATTAGCCCAAGCTTTAACCCTCAGGCCATCCTAGGTGTATATGACTTTCTTGTTTCTGATGAACATAATCAGAGAAATATTAATAAATATCCTGACGCATCCAAGCTTTATAATGGCAGTGAACGGGACCAATGAGTATGAGCTGAAGAAAGTGTCTCCATCCACATCCATCCATCAAAAACGTGTGCTCCGGGTCGTAAATAAAGGCCTTCTGAAGCGAAGCGATGCATTTGTGTAAAAAAAAATATCCATATTTAAACAAGTTATGAAGTAAAATATCTAGCTTCCACCAGACCGCCTTCCGTATTCAATGTACGAAGAAAGTGTAAAACTCTTGCAGTTCACAAAGCTTACACTACGTCCTACGCCTTCCATATTCAACTTACTGTAACTGACGTGATGTCAGTTTACACTTTCTTTGTAAACTGAATAAAGAAGGTGGTCTAGCGGAAGCTAGATATTTTACTTCATAACTTGTTAAATATGTTTTTTGTTTTACACAAACACATCGCTTCGCTTCAGAAGGCCTTTATTGACCCCCCAGAGCCGTGTGGAGTACGTTTATGATGTATGGATGTGGATGGAAACACTTTTTTCAGCTCATACTGTACTCACTGGTCCCGTTTACTGCCATTATAAAACTCAGATGTGTCAGGATATTTATTAATATTTCTCCGATTATGTTCATCAGAAACAAGAAAGTCATATACACCTAGGATGGCTTGAGGGTAAGTAAAGCTTGGGCTAATTTTAATTTGAAAGTGAACTAATCCTTTAATAGATAAGCATGTTTCCTAACTGATCCAAACATTAAAAAATGAGGAGAGTTCTTTGGTATGTTACAAGCCCCCTTTTACTGAAGGTATTTGGTATTTCTGGATTTATTCTCTAATCTTCTTATTTGATATGAGGGCAAAAAAAGATACCTTCTGAATTTTCTGAGGTTTTTAGCAGTTGAGTTACCTGGTTCTCCAGTTTTTCCGGGTGGTCCAGGAGGTCCTGTGTAACCGGGCTGGCCAGGAAAGCCAAATGTTCCTTGCGGTCCAGGTTTTCCTACCTCTCCTTGATAACCCGGAGGGCCAATTTCACCCTTGAGGCCGATAATACCTGGCATTCCATCCATACCTGTGTGACATTACATCCTTTAGTTTACATCCTGATCCACCTTAATAATAGACATACTTTCTTTTAGTTTTTTGAGCTTCTGTGGGTTGGAGACACAGAAGTTTTAAATGGATAATTCACCCAAAAATAAAAATTCTGTCATCATTTAATCCAAACAGTAGATGGGTCCCATATTATTCCATATTATTTTTCCCCATATACTATGGAAGTCAGTGGGGCCCATCAACTGCTTGGTTACTCATATTCTTCAAAATATCATCTTTTGTGTTCAGCAGAAGAAAGAAATTCATACAGGTGTGTTCGGTTCACTGAAAACTCATCTAAATATCAGGTGTAAACAGGGCCATAAACACATGAAGTTCTCACCTGGGTGTCCTTTTGGGCCTGGGTCTCCTGGAAGCCCATTGACACCCCTCTCTCCTGGCCGTCCTGGTTCTCCTGTGGCTCCAGGAGATGCTCCTAAAACTTCACCATGTTCACCCTTTTCCCCTGAAGCACCGTCCAAACCTGGTTTACCAGAGATGCCTGGATCTCCTTCCACACCTTTGGTGCCAGGATATCCTAAATCTCCCCGAGGTCCAACAAAACCTATGTGGTTAAAATCAAATGATCAGAGCTAAAAAAAAGAAAAGTAAAAGGAGACAGACATAATAGACAGACAGGGATTAAAGCAATACAATTTATTTTTAGTTCCCGAGATTCTTCAGTTTAGTGAATAAATATATTGATCTGCAATAAATATTTAAATTCCCTAGTGGTCTAGTGGTAGAATTTTTGTTAACAGTATCAAAGGTTGCATGTTCTAATCCGCCCTTTTTTTTTCCTCATTAAAATCAAAGATGTCCATTAATGGTTGTATATCAAGAACAGATTTTACCGGAAAAATAGAACCTCCGCAATGGTGTTAAGCGATCGATTGACGCGCCCGTCTGTGCTGTGAAGACTGTGTGCACGAGCAAAAAGAGAACGTAAACCCCGCCTACTTTTTAATTTGATTGGCCATCTCAATAATTTTGACATTGACAAGCGTTCTTAGACCGCTAAGGCAGACCAGACTAAAAATGTAACTTTTAAACCTTTTTGTCATCCTAACAACATGCAGAGTGCAGCAGAGCAGTGCAAGAATTTCAAATATTGGGGGGACGATTTGGCCATTTCTAATTATTGGGGGGGACTTGTCCCCCTCAATGTCTATGGTGGTTACGGCCCTGGGTTAAAGTATATAGAAGGATTAAATACAGGCCACCCAATGCTTACCCCTTGGCCCATATGGGCCTCCTATTCCTGGTTCACCTCGCTTTCCTCCGACCCCAGGTTCTCCAGAAAGACCTTGTACACCTTTGGCACCTGGTACTCCTAGAACACACATATATGGGCAGGCATAATGAAACCAGAGAGAAAATTATAATTTTTTTTTTTTTTTTTTTTTTTTAAGTTGTGGAAAATGTTACAACAATACATCCAATTACCAGGAAATCCATCCAATCCTGGAAGTCCAGGCTGCCCTGTCTCTCCAGGTGGCCCGGGATCTCCAATACACTCCACTGTAATAAGATTAACATGACAGACAATACAAAATTATTATTAAAATAAACAACTGCAGTGCAGTGCTTATAATAAACACAACATTATTATCCGTTGATGTGGATGCCAACAGTTAACATTATAGATATATATACAGTTATCTTTAAAGTTCTTGTTGTAAATTTTAGTGACTTCAATCCAGCTACCTTCAATATTCCATTGATCTCCTCTTGAGCTACAGGCTCCTGTTAAGACACATGTAAGACATATATGAATAGAAAGACTAAGAAGAAGAGTATATCATACTGTGGATTTGCTAAACTCACTAGAAAAAACAAACAAACAAACAAACAAAAAAAAACAGAAAAGACAATTTTTTCACACCAGGGCGTTTTCTCACCTGGCTCATTTGGAGCACTTGTTTCTGAAGCTGGTGTGTTATCTCTCTTAGTTTGGTTCGCTTAGGCGTATGTGAACACGGAAATCATGCTTGGATCTGCACCAAAATAAACGCTCTGAGATCGCCTGAACGAGGTGGTCTTGCCCTGATTGAAAACTAATTCTGGAGCGGTTTGGTTGAGGTAAGAAAGCAATCCGTCTCAACAGCCAACAAACCAAGCGGTATCTTAATTCATAACGGGAAATATGTTATATAAAGTGTCTGATTCTGTGAGTAAGCACATTAGATATCACAGTTGAAAACCAAAGAGCGCCTCTTCATCTTAAAATGTTGTGCAATTGCTTTCCTCAGTGCATTGCAAGAATGCTGTCCTGACAAAACCTTATTCCTGCTCTAACTGCATTATATACAGGGCTTGACATTAATTCTTTTGCTCACCAGCCACCGTGGCTTGTGGTTTTCCAAAGTTACTAGCCACTCAGAATTTTCACTGGCCACAATTTTGATCGATACTATGGGGAAAAACTGCCATATAGATATTTTTAATATTACCTCATAATTTGGCAGCAGGTATTTTGGCTGCTGTCACTTTAAGACCTGACACACAGATCCATTATACTGTTACACATGCATTTTTTTCAACTGTTTACGTTCACTTAAAACACAACTGACTGTGTTTACTTGAATACTCACCAAGACCAGCATTTTGTGTGTATTTGACTGTTTAAGCGCAGTAAGCAGTGAAAAAGAACTCAATTTAGTACTGAGACGTGGCTTTATGTCCGCGCACTTTGGGTGTGAGCACAAAATCTGCGGGAAAGAGTCAAATTATGTGCAATATGCGCAATCCCATGCTGAATTTCAAGCCCTGTAACACCAACAATATTCATCCGGAGCAAATAAAATGAGTGAGTGAGGGGAGGCGGGTTTGTTTGTCAACTCACTGTCGGAGAGATGAGAGCGAGAAAGTGCAGCTGCGTGTATCTATTCTGTGGAAAATGAGTATTGGAAGTGTTTTAGATATTTCAGTATCAATATGTTTTGAAAAATCTATATTTTTTTAACAACACTACATTGCACTTAGTTTATTATTTCAGATGCCTTTTTAAGAAAATACAACTGAAAAATGTATATATTATATATAAAAAGGAGTGACTGTGTTATACGCCACTGCTTAAATCCACCCTGGCAGGTTTTAAATATAATTAAATATATAATCTGACAGAGCAGGAATGATGGCTACATTTATAAGTGTTTGTGTGTGTCACTACAGCTACAGATAAAGCCACAATAAGCTTGCGGAGCGAAATTGTCAATCCATCTTAATGGATGATGCAGAGGAATGTGTGACCAATACTCACATGTGACTTGCATAACACATTTTGTTAAGCTTTGAAATGTTGCCTTGTGAAAGCGAACCGAACCAGGAAGAAAATGCAAATTAACAAATTAAGAAATAAATGTTTTTCATACATGTCTCAATACATGTTGGCCACAATTATTGGCACCCCTAGAAATTCTTATGAGTAAAAAATCCCTGAAATTCAAATTTACTTTTTTTTTAGCATACCAAGGTGACTAGGAGCATGAAATTGTCCAGCCATGACGTACAAATATGTGAAAACACAAAGGTCAAATTCCCTTAATCATTCATCACAATGAGTAAAACCAAAGAATATAGTTTTGATGTGCAGCAAAAGATTGTTGAGCTTCACAAAATAGAAAATGGCTATAAGAAAAAAGCTAACGCATTGAAAATCCCCATTTCCACCATCAGGGCAATAATTAAGAAGTTCCAATCAACTAAAGATGTTACAAATCTGCCTGGAAGAGGACATGTGTCTATATCGTCCTAATGCATGGAGGAGGAGAGTTTGAGTGGACAAAGACTCATAGCTGGATAATTGCAGAAATTAGTTCAGTCTTGGAGTCAGAAAGAAAAAAAAAAAAAAAAAAAAAAAATTATTCACCAAACAGCACCTACATAACCAAAAGTTGTTTGGGAGGGTTTCAAGAAAAATCCCCCTCTCTCATCTAAAAACAATCTCCAGCATATTCACTTGTCAGACACGACCGGCTTCTATGATCAGATGAAACTAAAAAAAAGAGCTTTTTGGCAGCAAACCCACCAGATGGGTTTGGTGCGCACATGGATAAAAAGTACCCCATGCCCACGGTCAAATATACTGCTGGATCTTTAATGTTGTGGGCCTATTTTTCTGCTGGAGGTCCTGGACATCTTGTTCAGATACATGGCATCATGGATTCTATCAAATACTAACAGATAAAAATCAAAACCTGACCGCTTCTGCTAGAAATCCAATAATGGGCCGTGGTCGGATCTTCCATCAGGACAATGATCCAAAACAAACATCAAAATTAACACAGAAATGTGTCACTGAGCACAAAATGAAGCTTCTGCCATGGCCATTCCAGTCCCCTGACCTGAACCCTAAAGAAAATGAGTGGAGTGAACTGAAGAGAAGCACCACCAACATGGAGCTGGGAAACTGAAGGATCTGGAGAGATTCTATATGAAGGAATGGTCTCTGATCTCTTGTCAGGTGTTCTCCAAACTTATCAGGCATTATAGGAGAAGACTCAGAGCTGTTATTTTGGCAAAAGCAGGTTTCAATAATTGGGTGCCAATAATTGTTGCCAACGTGAACTAGAGAAAACTCTCTAATTATTGTTAACTAAAACTAAAACCATAAAATAAACCCATTAAAAAATATTTAAAAAATGGCAACATTTATAATTTGTGTTTAGTTTAACTTAAATTGCTAAAATAACTAAAACCAAATAAACTAAAACTAATCAATACAACTTGATAAAAACTATTTATCCATACAAATTTATTAAAAAATAAATAAATAAATAAAAAAGAGTAAGTCTTTAAAATGACTAAAATTAAAGTGAAAACAGAAAATACAGAAATAAAATCTAATTTAAAATATGAACAAAAACTATAATAATATATCAATTATATAAAAATAACATCGATACACACCTGGGGCACCAGGCAAACCTTTTTCTCCATCAGAACCAATTTGACCATCATCTCCTGGAAGGCCCCTTACACCTTTAGTTGCTTCAAGAACTTGGCCAGGTTGTCCTGTGGGGCCCATTAGACCTGGGGGACCTGGAGGACCTGGGTATCCCTTCTCTCCAGTCTCACCTACAGGACCTTCTCCCTGAAGGAAAACAAGCATGCAGATATCTCTGATATACACTGCATACTTTGGTTAAGACTGGCATCAGAGTTCAGTTTTTTCCTTCATCAATATCACAAAAGTCACTACACAATGCACAATGCATACCAATACAGCCACTGTCTTAGTGTTTTGTTATGCAAGACTCACAGGAGATCCTCTAAAACCTGGTTCCCCATCTTTTCCACTAAGCCCAGGCCTTCCTTGCTCTCCTGGGAATCCACTCTCACCTGGGTTCCCTGGGTCACCAGGTAATCCTGTATTGCACAAGTGCAGGCAAAATATTAAAATTTGCACATCGTTGCTTAGGGATGGAAAACTTGTATGTCCAAACTCGCTACTTTTCAGGAAAATGGAAAAAACAATGTATTTTTTTAATAATTCAACACTGTGTTGTCAAAGTTGATACTGTGGCTTTATATATGGTCAGACACTTACATGTGTCATTATATTATTAAGATTTTATCAAAATCAAGCTCACATGGAGTTACAAGGTTTTTGATCAGCGAATGTCGGACATATATGTTTTGTCCATCATCATATGCATCATATTGTGCATCATATTACATTTCATCAACTTACAGGTTATAAAGTTTATTGTAGCTCAGTTGTTTTTCTGTCAGTTGGCCAAAATCTCATGTTATAAAAGATGAAGTGCTACACACAGGCTATTTAAGACAGTATTAGCTATGACTCGATGACAAATGCTAGACTAAGACACTCTTCTTAGCTCCTCAAATGCATAAATATTAGCCTTTATATACACTACCATTCAAAAGTTTAAAAACAGTTGTGTACAAATTTTTTTTTTTTCAGGATTCTGTGATGAATAGAAAGTTCAAAAGAACAGCATTTATCTGAAATGAAAAGCTTTTGTAACATTATGAATGTCTTTGCTTTCACTTTTGATCAATTTAATGCATCCTTGTTGAGTAAAAGTAATAATTTCTTTCATTTCTTTCCAAAAATAAATTACATTTTAAAATATATTCAAATATAAAATGTTGTACCTATTCAAAAACTAGTTCTTTATTTATCCTTGCATTGCAAACAAGCAGAGATGGTCCAAACTGTGTGCAGCACTTCATTTCAGATTGAAGCAGGGTTATGGAGCTAAGAGGTTTATACCGACAGTTTGAGAAGTCAATGGAGTTATGAGGTTTAGTCACAAGCCCTTTTTAATACTTTTCATTAGTTAAATACTTGCAAAACCCACAGACAGACGTAAAGGGTGACCAGTAGTAATGATTTATGGGGGGGGGGGGGGGGGGGGGGGGGGGGCGTGATGAGAGATTTCTGAAGTTTCTGCCAGATAGCTATGATATACTCTCCTATGTGTTTCTACTGCACCTTTTTGTGTAGCTGCTCTTATCTCTCCTTTTCTGCCTTTGAGTCCAGGTGATCCTCTTGTACCAGGAAAACCCTGAAAATTGGAAAAATGTAATTGGCCAATGTAAATATTTTCATATACCTTGTGACCTTAACAAGGCATGACATTAAGGCATGGTGTATGTAAACTTACAATAAGACCATCAATGCCTTTGGGTCCTGGGTCTCCCTGATCACCCTGCTGACCCCACTCGCCTGCCACTCCAGAGTCCCCAACATCACCAGGAGGGCCCGGAAGGCCAGGAGGGGATTTTCCACTGCATTCACACAGACCATGGTCACCTGATCAAATGATAAAAGCATAACCAATACAGCAAGATTAGCAAAGACTGATAAATATCAAACACCTTCTATATCCCTAGAGAAGATGAACGATTTCTTGTTCCTGCTCTTAAAAAAACAAACAAACATGATCTTGGCCATGCAAATAACCCTGGCAGTGTATAACACTTAAAGCAACTTTGTTTCCACTAATCTTACCCTTTGGTCCTTTTTGTCCTGCATTCCCTGGACGTCCACGTTGTCCGGCTGCGCCTTTGAAGAAATCTTCCACTGTATTAAGACACATTAATAGTCTTTAATGAAGTCTTCAGTACTAATTCAGTTTAACATCACTTTAAGATAAATCACTTCCATTACACTCATTTTGGTCATATCAGTCAATACTTCTGGGATATTTTTTTGCAATAATCAATTTTATTTTTATTTTTTATACAATTAATTTCTAAGCATGTCAAATGGAAAATATTATATTTAATAACTGCATCACACTATTCACTACTGTTCACTGACAGTAAGATAAGGTTAGCAAGATTTTCCTTTTTTAAGAAATTAATATTTTTATTCAGAAAGGAAAAAAAAATTAATCAAATATGACAATAAAGACTTTTACATTGTTACAAATGATTTCTATTTCAAATAAATATTAAGCAGCACAACTTTTTGATTTTATCACTGTGATGATAAAAAAAATCATCATAATAGAATGATTTCTGAAGGATCATGTGACACTGAATAATGATGCTGAAAATTCAGCTTTGCCATCAGAGGAATAACTTACATTTTAAAACATATTAAAATAGAATTTTTTTTAAAATTATAATAATCAAAAATATTACTCTTTTTTACTGTATTTTTGATTAAATAAATGGGGCCTTGGTGAGACTTTCAAAAACATTAAAAAATCTTGACCACAAAAAACTAACCACAAACTTTTGAATTTTAGTGTATATACAATATTATAAGAAGACATGGAATTAGTTTCCACTGCTATGCCGATGATACTCAGTTATATATTTCAACACAACCAGATGAAATCTCTAAATTATCCAATCTGACAGAGTGTGTTAAAGAAGTAAAACATTGGATGACTAGTAATTTTCTTCTACTAAATTCAGATAAGACTGAAGTATTACTTATTGGGCCAAAAACCTGCACACAGAATCTCTTAGACTACAATCTGCATTTAGAAGGATGTACTGTTATTCCATCCTCCACAGTTAAAGACCTGGGTGTTATATTAGACAGCAATTTGTCCTTCGAAAATCATATTTAATATGTTACAAAAACAGCCTTCTTCCACCTCAGAAACATTGTTAAGATACGGAATATGTTATCTGTTTCTGATGCAGAAAAGTTAGTTCATGCTTTCATGACGTCTAGACTAGATTACTGTAATGCACTACTAGCTGGTTGTCCTGCTTCCTCAATAAACAAGCTACAATTAGTCCAAAATGCAGCTGCTAGAGTTCTTACCAGGTCAAGAAAATATGATCATATAACACCAATTTTATTATCTCTTCACTGGTTACCTATTAAGTTCCGTATCGATTATAAAGTACTGCTAATGACCTATAAGGCTCTAAATGGTTTTGCTCCAGTGTACTTAACCGATCTTCTATCGCCCTACAATCCTTCACGCTCTTTAAGATCCCAAAACTCTGGACTTCTCGTTGTACCTAGGATAGCTAAGTCCACTAAAGGAGGGAGAGCGTTTTCACATTTGGCTCCTAAACTCTTGAATAGCCTTCCTGATAATGTTCGGAGCTCAGACTCAATCTCCCAGTTTAAATTAGATTAAAGACGCATCTCTTTAGCCAAGCATTCGCATAATGCATCTCATATCAGATCAATTACACATGACTATCTTTGTTTAATGTTATGAACAGCAGCTACGCTAATTATTCTCCATTTGCTTTGCCATTTGCCATTCGTTTTTCCGTTGACTAGAGAGTACATCAGCTTCAGTTTGGATCCAGCCTCTTAAGAAGACCTCAGATGACCATCACCTGTGAAGAGACGGCGCCAACTTCTGCGAGGACTTCAGAAGATGCAACATCTGGATCAACATGCACATTCCCAAATTTCTATATATCCTAATTATTGTTAATATGTAATTCATTTTTCCAGGAGCTCATTGCTTCTACCTTCAATTAAATTGCTAACAGTGACTGTAAATAAATTGCCTAAATTATTACATTATTAGCTAATTGCATTTTCTAAATTGTAATGTTGACATGCATTCTCTGTAAAGCTGCTTTGAAACGATATGTATTGTGAAAAGCACTATACAAATAAATGTGAATTGAATTTAATTGAATACACAATATGTTTACCTCACTAAATATAGAAAAAAAGTGCTTTATTAAACTCTTACATGATCCCTTGGGTCCAGGTGGTCCCTGAAATCCAGGCAGCCCATCGGAGCCAGGCAGCCCAGGTTGAGTGGCAGGATTACCAGTTTCTCCAACGTCACCTTTGCCTCCCTTTGGTCCCTGTGGTCCCCCTGGGCCCCACAGAACCACTGTGGATCAGAGAAAAAATTATATCAGTGACAGAGTTTGGTTAAAGTAATGTCTAAGCTGTCAAGTAATGTCATATGACTTTCTTCTGTGAATGAATAAAATTAGGTATTTACACCACTCTTTTCCATACAAAAAAGGTTGTTGACCACAGGCTGTCTAGCTCCAAAAAGATCAATAGCATCATAAAAGTACCATATATTATATTTATATAGGTATTTATAAATTTTATACAATACATTGAAAAATATCAATATTGTTGATATCAATATCAACATTTTTGATACCACAGGGAAAACTGCCACAACATTAAAGGTGGGGTAAGCCATATTTCAAAAACGCTGTTGGACATTGTTGATATTTGAAATCAACCCAAACAATCCCACCCCTCTCTTCATTGCTCCGCCTCCAAAACTCACCCTCCAATCCTAACCACACCAGTCAGTCTACAAGTTTGTTGTTAGTGTTTTGGTGGAAACTGCAGGGATACCTTTAAGTTTCTGTGACAACAGGTTTACACACAAGACTTAAAAGTTCGCAACAAAATGAGGGTGAATAAATGATGGCAGAATTTCCATTTTAGATTGAACTATCTGTGTAACTGTCAGATGATAAAGCTCAGTCATGAAATACCTTGTTGTTGTTCAGAGGCAGGGGGTCCTGGGGGACCTGGCTGTCCTTTAACACCCTTAGAACCATAATGTCCAATTGGGCCACGCTCCCCTGGAGGCCCTGGAGGACCTGCTGTATGAACAAGAAAAACAGACAGAAGCAAAGAAAGAAAAATATTGAGAATGTATTGAAAAATGTGATTGTATATTGGAAGTTAGATTGGGACCATTGAAATACCAGATATTAAAGAGGACTATTATGCCCTTTTTCAAAGTCTTGATTTTGTTTTTGGGATCTACTAGAATAGGTTTTTATGATTAAACTCTCAAAAAACACATTTATTTTTACATATTTTACATTATTGCAGCACCTCTCTTCTCAGTCTGTCAGTAACGCTCTGTTTAGTTTCTGTCTCTATGAAGCCCCTCCTTCTGAAAAGCGCACTGTGTTCTGATTGGTCAGCTGCACTAGTGTGTTGTGATTGGTCAACCGACCAAAAGCACATTTCGGAAATGACCCTTTACCTTAACCGTGAGTGTCAACACACTTCTAGCGCAACTCAACCAGGCCTTGGCCTTAAAATTATTTAAATCAGGAATATTGTGACGTCTATGTTCCAGGAAGAAAACCTAAGACTACAATCGAGTCATTTCAGGGAGTTCAGAAACAGTGCTTACTGATATACAGAATAACTCCATTTGGAGTTACAAAGCATAATAGGAGCCCTTTAAACAGCGATAATCTCAGTGTGTTATTTTTAGTACCTCCAGTCTCAGTTGAACTTCCTATCAGCTCTCCAGGTTCTCCTCTGTCTCCCTGTTGAACGATATGCATTTAGGTTATACAACTTATGATGCAGATTGATTGGTAAGGTATGACAAGATACAGCACTAAACCAGAAATGCATTTATAACCTTGCGGCCAGGATTTCCTGGGAAACCTGGTAGTCCAGTGTCACCCTGTAGGAATGGACAGAGATTTTAAATGTTTAAGTAAATACAAATGCTTTGCACTGTTGGGAAATTGATTAAAATTACATACCATAGGTCCTTTCCAGCCATTAAATCCTGGGTTTCCCTGTAATTAATAGTAATTGGTTACATTTTTTAGATAAAAAATGTTGAATATGTGAAAAAAAAAAAAACCCAAAATGAAATTGGTCTCAGGTGCAGGAACCAAAAAAAAAAAAAAAAAAAAAAAAAAAAAAAAAGAGAGAAAGCAGATGTCTGTTCCCTTAAGTGCCAATTTTTTTTTTTTTTTTGCTCTTGGTTGTAATAAACATTTCCGCCATTTTAATTTTTTGATAGGCTTTGCATAGCATTAATAAAAAACATTTCAGCACTTAAACAATCATACCCGTTGTCCTGGAAACCCTGCCACACCAGTCTCTCCTTTTGTAGATAAATATCCCTGGAAAAAAAATATTAATATCTTATCTATTTGAATGAGGAAAGACCATCTGCAAAACTTAAGATTATATTTAAATAACATATTTCAAATAGCAAATAAAATCTGACCAAAAACCTTTTTCAGTGTGATCCAGCTACTTTTTTTTTTTTTTTTTTGTGGCTATTCCACAGATATAACGAACATTCTTGTGAACATTTTTGGAAGGAAATCATTTTGTGTTAAAAACAAACAAACAAACAAGCAAATGAAAACAAAAACAAATGTAACCTACCAAATCTCCTGGTTCACCTTTATAACCCTTCAACCCTTTTTGACCCTGAAGAAAACCAGAAAATGAAAAGATGAAAATTAAAGTAGCGAGATCATTCGCTCTCCTTAGAGAAATATATGTAATAAACTCAAGTCATTTTCTTCCTGCCTGCCATTCTGTAGGGATTGGTCTTGTATGCGGGAAAAGTCCTGGTGGGCCTGGCTCTCCAATGTCCCCCTGAGGTGAGTACATGAAATTCAGATGGGTTAACAGTGCAGATTACAGAAAGTAATATTAGTCTGAAACTGTGTAAGCCACTAAATATTTGTCTCACCGACTCTCCTTTGATTCCTTTTATTCTTTTAGTGGTTTCACCCTGTATAGAGGCAACACATGTACATTAACATTAAATAGATGTTTATTTACCAAAGGGCATATTAGAGTGTTCTGTCATATATCTGTTTGAATGTAAATCTTTAATAAAATTAAGCAAAATATTGTGTTTTATTACCTTTTGTCCTTTAACACCTTTACTACCAGAAGGACCCTAAAGAAAGACAATATAGTGAAAAGAAGAGATGGTAGGTTTGGAATAAAGCAAGCAGTATAATTTTATTGCAGATGCCAAATGCAAACAGTGGTAGATGCTATTAAAACTAAGTGAAAATAGCAGTATTTTCTTTGCACTTTGTAAATAGTTGTTAGATGTTGTACACATAGTGGCAGATACTATTTGCACCTCAGTGTATTGTAGTATATTATAAAACAGTATGCAATAATAACAACACATTCAATGTGTATGATTATATTTATTAAAATCATATATGGATGCTGACTTACTGAGACATTACTTGTCCCTATACCTAAAGCCCACCCATAAATCTACCTCTAATCCCACCATATTGAGCCAGTTGATCATTAAAGGTATCCTTGATGAACCAGGAAGGGAGCCATGGTTTCGATCGTGGTAATGTGAGCTGCACCCTTGATTTGCAGCCCATCCGATTAATGCAAAGACGTCAAATTTCAATTATAGACCAATAAACGCTTTATTCTCAGTATTAAATACCCATTAGGCACTTTATATTCACTTTTAAAATATAATTTTAATTCAAACAAACACCTCTCTGAGTTGATATGCGAAGGGAAAAAGAAGAATGAGTTCGGAAAAAGATGGATTCGGGTCGGTCATAACAAAAGCTAATGACTACCGAACGCTACCTTACTTTCCACACCACTGTTCCTGTTATCAGATTAGTTTCTTTTGTAATTTTGTCTGGTTTAATCAGTTAATGGTGAGTGGAGTTAGCGTAAATAAACTCAAAACGCACTTGGTGTAAATAGACACTCTGTAATTTTTATTGTGCGAATGTGTAACTCACCCAAGGTCCTGTTAATCCTGGCAGCCCACTGTACCCTGGGTTACCAGTTGGACCCTGTAAGAGTATAATGAGATGTTTTAGAAAACACCTTTATCCTTTTATCTCTTCACCCCTGACTGTTCAGTTTCTGTTATCACAAGATAAACAATAAAAGTCAAACTTACAATAAATCCTTCATAACCTGGTGGCCCTGGATCTCCCTGTATTACAACAGAAAATGATGCAATCAAAATGACACAAAGTGACAGAAAACCAATCCCATTTTAAAATTTTTTTAAAAAAATGTATTGATGTAAACTACATTTAAACTCCTAGTAAAGTTCCTCTTACCCTGAATCGTTCCATATAGACCCACAGCTCCAAAGGGTCACCCTTCTCCCCCTTCATTCCTGGCCGACCCTACAGAAGATAAAAGAAGATAGGCAAGTACAGAGACAAATTAATTGAAAGAGAGTGAAAGAGAAAAATAAAAGTGTAAGATTGGTCATGTATGAGTTATGCATAGATTCTGTGCAATGTTTCAATAATTCACTCTGTGACACACAGATAAATGATCATTCATACTGATATTCCAGGTCCACCATTGGTTCCTGAAAAGCCTGGAATTCCTGAATCTCCCCGGGTTCCATTACAGCCATCAGCTCCTGGTTTTCCACGAGGCCCAGATGGCCCAGGGTGGCCCTGATGAGAGATTATCAATGACCCAGAACTGGTGAGTCCAAAACTCACAATAAAAACAGCATTTTAAAGACCAAGGAAAGGTATTTATGATATTTGAACTATGTTACTTGGCAGGCTTGTTTATTCATATCATTAGTTTTAATAAATGTAACAATTTATTGAACATTGGTGTCTTTTATCATATTGCTGTTGTGTTATGATTTTATCAAACTCTGCTTCACTTTGTGCCTACAAATGCATCTTAACCTAATTTTGTTGATATAAACAAAATAATACTTACTGGAACACCATCTGCTCCATCAAACCCTGGAACCCCTTGCATTCCCTAAAGAAAGACACAAAGATATTAGCATTTCACTGTTTCATGTGAAGTTTCAGTCTTTAACTCTTTAGCTCTCAGAACAGCTTGAGTATGTTTTAAAGTACAACGATGCTAAAATGTCCTAGAAGAGCCCAACTAATCATCATATACATGTACAATATCACTGGTAATAAATTAATGAGACACCATGATCAGGAAGGTTGTTCACCCAGGGCGAGGCTCTGCCATTGCACTCCAGCTGTGCTGACCCCAACCAATTTGTGGGAATTTCGACTGCATAATTTATGGTAGTGTGGGACTGTGTTCACACTCTCCCTCTTGGGGCAGTCATGGCCTAATGGTTAGAGAGTCAGACTGGTATCCCAAAGTTTGCAAGTTCGATTCTCAGTACCAACAAGAAATGACTGAGGTGCCCTTGAGCAAGGCACCTAACACCCAATCACTCCCTGGACGCCACAGCAAAATGGCTGCCCACTGCTCCAATTGTGTGCTCACTAGGGATGACGGTAAGGAAATTTTCCCACAGGTAATCGACGTGTGACAACACTGGTAATACCGGTATTACCAGGGCGGGGGATCTGGAATTGGGAGTTTTCCCCTCTCTTTCCACCAAGCTTTTAAATTGCCTATGGTGTCTGTCCACTGGTGCAGAGCAGAGTGAGCTTTTGCAATTAATTCCTATGGAAGCCCAACTTCTATAGGAATGAACTGAAAACGTTTACTTTGCTCCGCGCCAGTAAGACCCGCACCATTAAGGGTGTAGTAATGCCTGTGCGGCTGTGCGCTTTTTACTTTCGCCAGTTTAATTAGCACTAAATCGGATGCGGCAATTGCTTGAATGAGTTCATTATTATTCTTCATGAAAAACAGAACAACAAAATAGTACAATGACAAACTTGCTCAAATAGACACTTTTACATTTCACTTCATTATCTTGTCAGTAAGGAGTGTAGCGAAATGGACGAAGTGAGGTGAAATCCCTTTTCAGTAAGGGTTGGGGAATTTTCTTCCTCTTCAGTTCCTATTGACTGTGGAGTCCCTTAGGGTTCCATTTTGGGACCTATTCTGTTTTCACTATTTCTGTAGCCTTTAGGCATTAAAAAAAAAACAACAAAAAAAAAAAAAACACAGTATGTCTTATCATTTTTATGTGGATGATATTCAGATTTATCTATCTATTATATCTGGAGGATCAACTTCTCAGTCACCTTTGTTACTATGTCTTGAGGAGGTGATGTGCTGGCTAGAGCAAAATCACCTACTTAATGTGAGTAAATCTAAAGTAATCAATAAAAAAGGTTGACTGTGACATAAATGATGTGTTAGGTACATGGACAACAAATGTGCAGCCCCAAATAAGAAATCTGTGTGTAATTTTTGACTTAAAGCTTTAACATTTGATCATCAGATTAAATGTGTGGTGAAAAGTTGCTTCTTTCAGTTGAAGACTATTGCAAAAATGAAATCCTTTCTGTCTGTTGCTGACCTTGATATAGTGATTAATGCATTTATCTCCTCCCGTTTGGACTATTGTAATGCACTTTATTTGGGAGTAAGCCAATCTCTTATTTCAAAATTGCAATTGGTCCAGAATGCAGCTGTGAGGCTCCTTACTAACACAAAGGGAGCATATTACTCCAGTTTTGGAAAAGCTGCATTGGCTTCCGGTCAAATATTGGATTCAGTACAAGGTGTTGCTGTACGTCCATGAGTTGGGCCCCAGAATATATTACGGACCTGATTCATATGAACTGCTCTCAGTTCCGAAAACTCGCCTAAAAACACAAAAGGGGAAAACAAAAAGCCGGCCCAAGACTGTGGAATACTTTGTAGTGGAAAGGGCTCTATAAATAAAGTAGACTTGAGACTTGCAACTTGAAATCTGACTCCTGCTGCTGATCTGTGCCACGACTCTTGCTCGGCTCATGCTGAACTGAGTTTTTAACTATAGTGTCTGTTCTCTAACTGAACTAAACGATTTTTATTACTAACAAATCAAAACAACAGTGGGGGTGGTGCCCGGTGGGCATGTGATGTAACCGCTGTTGCGGCTGAACACCGGTAACACCGTCAACACTGGCTATCGCAGCAAGCCTAGTGTTCACTACTCCTAATGTGTGTGCACTATTGATTTTTCATTCTGAATCCAATCCTCTGTTCTTTCTTTTGATATTTTATCCATGCAACAAAATATTCTGGGGGGCATGAAAGTTTTGTGAAAATTATCAAAAATGCTAGCGATGGCAAGAAAATAGTTAAACCAAATTATTTCTGTAAGTATCCTTAAGTGTTATTTATTTATTTCCCCCACAAGGGCCTATGTGACCATCAGACTGAATGTGATGTAATTTAATCAAAACTAAGAGGGCAAGGTGAGAACTACCAACTACCAAAAATAACTAAAATGTTATTCTTTAAACATTATTTCTGTAAAATGGGTGTTTATGAATACTTATGTCTAATATAATTATTTTATAATTATGACATAATTATTTAAATCAATTTGCCTTCATTTATTCATAATTCATTTTTCCATGGTGAATAAATGGAGGGTAACGACTTCTGTATGCGACAATCATACGTGAATGTTGGAGATAGTGAAAAGGCAGCTTAAAGTCTAAAGCTACTGTATTTAAAATCATTTTGCTAAATCCTTCCATATGAGCAGAAGTAAAGAGTAGGACAAAGAGACTCACCACACTTCCTTTTAGACCCATAGTGCCTCTTTTGCCATGGTCTCCCTTCTCTCCTTTAGGGCCCTGGAGACCAGGGTCACCCTGACGTCCGTTAGGGCCTGTGGGGCCCTGGGGACCAAGGGGTCCAGGCAATCCCTGCAGTTCACATATAGAAGTAACCAAATTAGTTTAAATTACATATAGAACATAAAAGTAGGTACATTTATAGTGAGCAATCATGAGGTTTTAGAACATAAAATATTTATAAATATATATAAAAGTTATATCATAAAAAACAGTAATGTGGACACCTTATTTACACTTAAGATCACAAAGATGTTGCTCACATGCATTAAACAGTAGTATGGAATGTTGCAAACTACTAATTAAAATTTATTTTTGCATACATTTCATTTCACATACTTTTTTAATAGTACACAGTATACAGTGTACACTGCACACTTCTTAGTATGCACACTGCACTAGAATATTCCATTTGGAACACAAACCAGACATTTTTTACATTTCAAAACATGCCCACTAGATGGCAAACTCTGCTAACACATCGTCAAGCTCTACAGCGCCATCCAGTGCTCTCAACACCACGTGCTGAGTTTTTAGTTTGAAATATTTGTTGTTCCCTAACTTGATCTGAATTCATTCAGGAGCTGAAACATACATTAGTCAAACGGTACTTCATAAAACATTTGCCTGATGTACTTATAGCCATATTACAAATAAATAAATAAATAAATAATAATAATAATAATAATAATAAATCCTTTGTACATGCTGTACTTTAATAGAACTGTGATATTAGATGTGTGATTTGTACTCTGCCTGCTTATCTGTAGATCTGTCTGCTTTAAATCTAAAATCACACTGCAAATGCAATTAATGTTGATCAAATTATATTTTTTCAGTGCAGTTTTTTAAATGAAAAAAGGACAATGAAACAAGATTGTGTTTGTGTTCATGTCTAGAGATTTGTGTGGGTAAGAACTTAAATCTGATGGGAAATATTGATAAACAGACGCCCTGCTGTCTCATGCACACTTAAACCCCCTGCCCCTAATCCACAGTCAGCCAACTGATCTGAGATCCTGTTAAGAGTGAAGGAGGAGAACATCAAGGATGCATTTTGTCTGATCAAAGACAATACTACGTACTGGATGTCATTCACACAAAGCACATCCACATCAACAGAGCATCAAACAACATTCCAGATTAGTAGTGGCATCTGGGTACTGTGCTGATTATTTGGGAAAGAGACTTGATGAACCTACTGATTGAGCTTTGCATGGTAAGTATGGAGGTCTAAGATAGTCTACAGTGAACACAAAGTCGTTACTCCACTCTTCGCTAAAGCTCTGTATTCACTCTTAAAAATAAATGTTCTATAGGGGCTTTAGTTACAGGAACTCAGTTATAGGAACTAGCCACCAGGGCGGTCCCCCGCAAATGAAATTGACCATTTTCCTGGTTGCATTTGCAAAGCCAGTAGGAACTTTGAAGTGGCATAAGCTGGTCAACAGCGACGCAATTTAAGCGCTATTCAGCAACTCCATAGCATAAAGGTTTGAAGAGGGCAGGCCACAACATAGAGGTCTTAAGGTCCTTATCAGTCAAACAAAGATAAGCCATGTTCGTGAGGTGTTCTGTGACTCTGGAGGTCAAGTACTATGACATCTGACCTCACATATAAGGTCTGGCTACTGTTTAAGCTGATCAAGTATGAAGCTATGTTTTTTTACTGTACTGCCTGTCCTTTAAAGTAGTAAGTGAAATTGCAGACACTTTTTCTCAGAAAACGTTTTAAGTAAATATAAACATGCTCTTATTAGTTGTGTGCCAGTGATTCTGTCTGCGTGCTAAAGTCAACATGAAATCAAAAATGACAATTCCTGTTTTATGGAATATTGCACTATTTATTTTAAATGATTTATCAGTGTACCCCCTTTCTCTTGCAGTGAAATTAAAGGCCTTGATAAGCTTCAAGCTAAATTGAGGAACAAATTGATGTGAAAATCAAGCCAAAATGAAGTTTATTTTGGGAGTTCGAAATAGCTTGCCAAAGCGAACTTTCAGGAAAAGTTAGCTACGGCTGGTAAACACTACTTTGAACTGCTTTTCTTAAGCTTTATTAAAAAAAATGTTTTCTCAATGTTGTTATGTGTTTATTTTTTTATTGAGAGGAAAGCACGCAGCACATATTTTCATATTCATCTAAACGCTGCTTTCAGCAGTGTGTATGCGGCGTCGTATGTTCACTAACAGTATACCGCTGGTCATATAGTTTGAACTTCGTTTTACCCCTAAGCAAAGAATGAAAAAGAACTTCGCCGTGAGTATATCGGGGCCTTAAGGGTGCTGATGTGTAGGGGACAGCCATGTCAGATGGTTGCACTGGGCTTTTATGAAGTTATAACTGGTCAAGAGAATACTGACTTGACTGAATATGAAGTGTGACAACTGTGAGAACTGAATTGGTATTTATGAACCTAAATTTATCTGCCATAGTAACAGTAGTAGTGAGGTTGGTGTTGGGGGGCACTTTGTTAACGTAGTTGATATTTCCCATGGTGGAAAAAACAACAAGTGGTTCTAGAAACATAAGACATCTCTCAGCAAGTAAGACATAATATATGACAAACAATTATTATTATTATTATTTTTTTAAGCTCAAGGGAGCTTTTAAAAAACATTTCTTAACTCTGCAACTTATTACCTTGGAAAGGGGGCATGAGGAATGTTTTAATGCCATGGAAAAAGAACTTGACTGATAGACCAACTAAAATAGATTTTGTTGAATGTCTACTGAGCCTAAAATGAAAAGACTGACATTAAATGACACAATTAATGTAACAAATGGGTCATGTTTATACAGGCTAAAATGTTTGTTGGACCTGAAATGTAAAATGTAATTGGACATGATTCACAGGCTGTAGAATTTGAAATAATAAACAAGTAATTGTTTTAATGATAGTTGTTTTAATGACTCAAGCTGAATGAACTACACAAGTTTGTTTCAAAACTGATGATCATGTTCTTCATCATGATTTCCCTGCTGAAAAATCCAGCATAAACAGCACAAATTCCATGTCTGCTCAGGCTAGATTATGCTGGTTAGAGCTGGTATAGTGCTGGTCTAGATGGTGGACCAGCATAGACATGCTATTCTTACTGCCTTACAGTGAGATTCTGGCTAGAGAGGAAAGTAACCGAGAGGAGTGTTCTCCAAACAATGCACTACAAGTCCTCACAGAGACATACAATAGCCCATAGAGATTTAAGCAGTTCATTATTTAGCAGTTTTATTATCCAGCAAATCCCTTCTTTCTCAAGAGGCACATGTTTACTCACACTTTTCTGCCAAATATATTACAGGTGCTGGTCATATAATTAGAATATCATCAAAAAGTTGATTTATTTCAATAATTCCATTCAAAAAGTGAAACTTGTATATTATATTCATTCATTACACACAGACTTATATATTTCAAATGTTTATTTCTTTTGATGATTATAACTGACAACTAAGGAAAATCCCAAATTTAGTATCTCAGAAAATTAGAATATTACTTAAGACCAATACAAAGAAAGGATTTTTAGAAATCTTGGCCAACTGAAAAGTATGAACATGAAAAGTATGAGCATGTACAGCACTCAATACTTAGTTGGGGCTCCTTTTGCCTGAATTACTGCAGCAATGCGGCGTGGCATGGAGTCAATCAGTCTGTGGCACTGGTCTGATAGTGGCCTTCAGCTCTTCTGCATTGTTGGGTCTGGCATATCGCATCTTCCTCTTCACAATACCCCATAGATTTGGCCAATTAAGAACAGGGATACCATGGTCCTTAAACCAGGTACTGGTAGCTTTGGCACTGTGTGCAGGTGCCAAGTCCTGTTGGAAAATGAAATCTGCATCTCCATAAAGTTGGTCAGCAGCAGGAAGCATGAAGTGCTCTAAAACTTCCTGGTATACGGCTGCGTTGACCTTGGACCTCAGAAAACACAGTGGACCAACACCAGCAGATGACATGGCACCCCAAACCATCACTGACTGTGGAAACTTTACACTGGACCTCAAGCAACGTGGATTGTGTGCCTCTCCTCTCTTCCTCCAGACTCTGGGACCCTGATTTCCAAAGGAAATGCAAAATTTACTTTCATCAGAGAACATAACTTTGGACCACTCAGCAGCAGTCCAGTCCTTTTTGTCTTTAGCCCAGGCGAGACGCTTCTGACGCTGTCAGAGTGGCTTGACACAAGGAATGCGACAGCTGAAACCTATGTCTTGCATACGTTTGTGCGTAGTGGTTCTTGAAGCACTGACTCCAGCTGACTATTGCTTGTACACTTTTCTCTAACACATCTTTTCCTTCCCTTTGCCTCTCTATTAATGTGCTTGGACACAGAGCTCTGTGAACAGCCAGCCTCTTTTGCAATGATCTTTTGTGTCTTGCCCTCCTTGTGCAAGGTGTCAATGGTTGTCTTTTGGACAACTGTCAAGTCGGCAGTCTTCCCCACGATTGTGTAGCCTACAGAACTAGACTGAGAGACCATTTAAAGGCCTTTGCAGGTGTTTTGAGTTAATTAGCTGATTAGAGTGTGGCACCAGGTGTTTTCAATATTGAACCTTTTCACAATATTCTAATTTTCTGAGATACTGAATTTGGGATTTTCCTTAGTTGTCAGTTATAATCATCAAAATGAAAAGAAATAAATATTTGAAATATATCAGTCTGTGTGTAATGAATGAATATAATATACAAGTTTCACTTTTTGAATGGAATTAGTGAAATAAATCAACTTTTTGATTATATTCTAATTATATGACCAGCACCTGTATATACATCCCCAAAATACATAATGTCCTACTCTCCATGGAACTTACAGTCTATAGGTTTGTTGTTTTGACATGTGGTAGCAACATCCTAGCAATCACCCTATAAACCCTTTTGCAAATACAAAGCAACAAACTAGCAATGACCCAGGAAATCATATATTCGCTGTTGTTTTTTAAAGTAAGTATAAACATCCCGTGTAATGCCTTCCAGCACGTTTTCACCCCTACATGTCCTTGATACGCTTTGTGAGGACACATTATCTGTTAATCATTTTTAGCTAAATAAAGCATTAACATATCTAGGCTTAGTCTATCTGCAAGTCACAGTCATTGAAAATATAACAACGTTTACTAAGATAACATTACTCCATGGCTACAGCCTAGCTGTATTTTTTCTTCTTCTTCAGAAAAAGCTTTGTATTTGTGCCCACATGCAAAGCCTTTAAAAGATCAAATACATGAGATTTGTTATTTCCTGGGCCGTCACCAGCAACTAGGTCAGTTCCCTGCTGGCCATCAAACGCCCTGTCCCCTACTATGTGTCTTCCTGATTACTTGACCCATTTTCTGTTCTGCTAAACAGGGGAAATCCAACCTGCTGTGCCCAGGAGAACCAGCAGACTTACATAAATATAATAATATAAAAAACAAAGTCACTAGTGGTCTCTCTTGGACCCATGCATAGTTATTCATTGCAGGTTTAGTGGGGTACTATATATATGATTGCCTAATACTTTGATGTTTAACATCAAAATTATTAAATTTTTTCCCCCCAGAAAAAGTAAGTTTACAAGCTGTTTATTCCATAGAATGTATTAAAATTAACATTAAATAAAAGAAAATAATAATAATAATAATAATTAAAAATTAAAACTAAATCCATAAAATGATCCCATGAGGGGAACCCCTAAAAGGTTCTTTATATGAAGCATCTGACAGAATCCTTTAAGGTTCTACATGAGAGGTCATATTTAAACAGTATTTTAAAAACTTGTATCTTTTTTCTTTTTTCTTATAGTAACATGCAAAAGTTTGAGGTAAGTCAGTAAGTTTTTTAATAAATAAGCTTTCCATTGATATATGGTTTGTTAGAATAGGACAATATTTGGCCGAGATATTACTATTTGAAAGTCTGGAATCTGAGGGTGCAAAAAAATCAAAATATTGAGAAAATCACCTTTAAAGTTGTCCAAATGAAGTCCTTAGCAACACATATCCACTCACAAAAATACATTTTTGATATATTTATTACAGGAAATTTACAAAATATCTTAATGGATGATCTTTACATGATCTTTACTTGATATCCTAATGATTTTTGGCTATAAAGAAAAATCGATAATTTTGACCCATACAGTGTATTGTTGGCTACTGTTATAAATATACCTGTGTGACTTATGACTGGTTTTGTGGACCAGGGTCACATATACGGTATTATGGTTTCTATAAAAATATTAGGTAGCACAACTGTTTTCAACATAATAATAATAATAATACATGTTTATTGAGCATCAAATAATCATATTAGAATGATTTCTGAATTATCATGTGACACTGAAGACTGGAGTAATGATGCTGAAAATTCAGTTTTGCCATCAGGAATAAATATATTTAAATAGAAAATAAAGTGTATTTTAAATGTAATAATATTTACATAATATTACCATATTTTGATCAAATAAATGCAGCCTTAGTGAGCATAAGAGACTTCTTTCAAAAGCAATAAAAAAATCTTACCAACCTCAAACTTTTGAATGGTAATGTATGTCATGAGGCCTTGGCAGTAATGGAACTGGCAACACTCTTTATAAGGTGTACATTTGGTGAAATGAGCCAGTAACGATGATAGACAAGCATGAGCACTGGCAGTCTGCAGTACTCAAATCTGAGATGAATTCCTGGCACACTACACAGCAAATGCACTCAGATAAAAAGGTTCTTGGCTCAAGTCCTATCAATTGTAGATTAGCATGAAAGCGTACAAGTGTGTGTTTGTGTGTAGCCGTAACCTTCTATGCACCTGCATAAACACAGTCAAGACGAAGCCAATGTCTCTGATTAAATCGACAAAGGTAGATTTTAGGGTATGTGAAACTTTTTTTTTATTATTTGTTCACCATCATCTGGCACTGCTTTAAGATCAAACGCCCTTCAGCCATCCTGATCATGTTACTCAGTACTCATTTCTGTCCTGTCCCATCCTACCAGTGCAGATGCTAATGAGGAGAGAGCGGCCCAACTCAGAACTGACAACAAATGAAAAATAAGAGTTGACGTGAATAATTACTGTTTAGTGAGTTTAGTGGCAAAATCTTCATTTTTGGGTGAATAATCCCTTTAAAGGACGAGTTCGCTGATTTTTAACCAGCTTTCAAATACAGATTTTACCATAATTTATTCACCTTTGTGTCATTCTTAACTCTTTTTTGATATTTACCATGTTCTTTTTGTTTGTTTGCTTTTTGTTTTTCATGACGACAAAATATCAAAGAATATCCTGGCCACTATTTTCCATATAATGAAAGTGAATGGGGAATTTTTTGGTACCAAATGTCAAAAAAGGTTCCACAGAATCACAAAAATGAACTATCTATGACCTGTGCACTATAATCCAAATACTGAAGCCTTATGATACCATTGTGTGCTGAACAAACAAACTCATATTTAACTCAGATTTGACATCCAACCTGGCATGACACAACTAAAAGTATCATATTTAAGTGAATTTGACCGTCAATCTTCACACAACTTCAACTATAATATGGCTTCAGAAGACTTTACAGTGCACAGTGACAGCTCCAGTCTCCATTCATTTCCATTATATGAAAAAGGCAAACAGGTTATTCTTCAAAATTTCAGTTTGTGTTGCACAGAATAAATAAATTCACAGGAGTTTGAAGTGTCATGAGGAAGAGTAAATAAATTTGACAGAACAGATTTAAATTTTTTTATTTTTGGTGAGATATTCCTTTAAAGTTCAACTATGTGTAAAGATGGAAGACAAGAGTCAGAAATAGGGCAAAAACAAGCCTAAAATCTCTAAACCAAAGTAACAGGAGAGTGCAGCTGAATGGTCCTTAATGTATTTAGAAAATACAAACAGACATGGCTCGAAGTGTACATTTGTGTGCGGAGGAAATGAGCGATTAGCCATTAGTTCCAGTCACTGACAGCCCCTAGGTGTGCCAGGTGAGAGTGAAACTCTCCCAGGGTTCTCCAATTCAGAGTGGAGCCATAAAACGTATAGGTCATTTCCTGTTTCTCTCACCCTCTGCTTCTGCCTCACACCATCACTTCCTCTCTGCATGAATCTCCTGTCTTTTGTTTTGTCATTCATTTCATTTCACTGCATGTCTTTCCAAGATAAATTAGTTTAAATTCTGTTATTTAATCTGCTGACTCAATCCCAAATTCAATCTTTCTTGAACTTTCCATGTTTCCCATCTTCCCATGCAAGCCCCCCGTGTCTTCACTGAGTATAACAGTGATGCCACATTTGAAGGGTTAAGTGTCTTCTCACCTCCTCCATTACCTCATCACCCAACAATCTGCAGGAAAAAACAGGAAGGGTGGAAGAGTTGAGGAGGTGGGATAACAGTAAATTAAGAGGCAGTCTTTTAAGCTAATGTTTGTGTCTGCAACTAAGCAAGATGCATAGTAGGATAATACTGGCTTATAGAAAAATACACTATGTTTGAATGCATAGCTGAATTCTTGAACCTTAAGCTATCAGAAACTATTTTTTTCTGGTGTTCATTCACTGCATGAGGGCAGGATATTTAAGTACTAATGTAAACTGTACTGATCTTTTTATATAACTTATTAGCATTTTTTTAAGCTTATAAGCTTATTAAATTCATGATATTTATCTGAAAACAAGATTTGATAGGGGAATTACATAGGTAATATGATGTCATGTCCCAAACTCTTCAAACAGCTCAGAGCTTTCATCTTTGATTGCTATAGCCTCTGTTATGAATGATGTGCTGTAGTTAGTACAGCATTGTAGTACATGTGGTCAACGCAAGAGAGGAAACAGCTGGACCCGGTGGTGAAGAACATGTGAGCCATCCCTCATAATGCCCTGGGCTTTTCTTCTCGTCTGCTCTTCATAGTATGAAATATGAAACTAGACTTCATAGGCTCACTACAGTGAATTTAGAGCAGATGTTTGAAATGATCTGGAGACAGATGATGTTGTTAGTTGTAAGAGTTGCTGTCAGTAAGTTTTTTTTTTTAAAGAAATTAATAGTTTTATTCAGTCTGGTTGCATTAAAGGGTTAGTTCACCCAGAAATGAAAATTCTGTCATTTATTACTCACCCTCATGTCGTTCCACAGCCGTAAGACCTTCGTTCATTTTCGGAACACCAAATAAGATATTTTTGATAAAATTTGATGGCTCAGTGAGGCCTGCATTGCCAGCAAGATAATTAACACTTTTAAATGCCCAGAAAGCTACTAAAAACATATTTAAACAGTTCATGTGACTAGGTTCAACTCTAATATTATAAAGTGACGAGAATACTTTTTGTGTGCCAAAAACTGAAATAAAGACTTTATTCAACAATATCTAGTGATGGGCGATTTCAAAACACTGCTTCATGAAACTTCAAAGCTTTACGAATCTTTTGTTTTGAATCAGTGGTTCGGAGCATGTATTAAACTGCCAAAGTCACATGAACCATTGAAATTTCTAAATGTTTGAAAACACTTATGACGTAAAGAAGCTTCGTTTACTGAATCACGTGACTTTGGCAGTTTGATACATGCTCCGCACAAAAATCTGAAAATTCTGAAGTTTTTGAAATTGTGATAATTTTTCATAAAATTGCTGTTTTTACTGTATTTTTGTTCAAGTAAATGTAGCATCACAGAGGTGCGCATCACATGAGGCCAGATGAGTCATGAATCAGATACAAACAGTAGCTCTAATCTGAGAGGTTGACTCAGGAAACAGGAAACACTCTGGAGAGTAAAGGCAGGAAGCTCAGGCATTTGTCATCAGGACTACAAACTACTGTAGGAATGCAGGTTCAGGAAGGTCTCAGAACAAAAAATCCACTGAAAGTGTCAGAAATTACCAGATATCTAAAGGAATAGTTCACCCAGAGAAAAAAAAAAAAAAAAAAAAATCCATTTATTCACTTTTATTTGTTCTAAAACTCTATGCTGTTATTTTCTTAATCGAACACAAAATGAGAAATTTTGAAGAAAATTTCAAGAATTTCTTTAGTGGTTTTTTTCCCACAAGTTTTCGAAACACATTCCAACTCAGAAGAGGATGAGAATTTCTCAGCAATCCATGATTATTTCAATGTCCTCATCCACTTGTATGATTGTGTAATATTATGTTTCTAAGGCAGAATTCCAAGCAGTAGTGAGTAGATCCAGCCCCAGTCCTGGATCAAATTAGTCACAAGAGCTCTCTGAGGCCACAACACTGCTGTGGGAAACGCACAAAGAGAACAGTGCATTGCCTTGACCCATAGAATTCTATTGAAAGTTCATTATAGTAATGCAGCCAGCATGGAGACAGAAATAGTGCCTAGCTTATATTAAACCTATAACATTCCTTTATTATCACTCACTACAGAGATGGATGAGTAACTGCTAACAGGCTAATACATTTTAGATGACATTTTAGTTTTAAACTAAGAACATGTGCATTAGACAAGGGGGACATGACTCATCTATCCTGATTACAATAAAAGTGAATGAGAAGAGGGCACTCCAGGTGTCTATAATTGCCCTATTTGTTTTCACACATTGTCTATGGCAGGTCCAGAACAAAATTAACTGCAAAAATAATATACTACCCATAATGAGATTACATGTGATATCATCATCATGTGCTAACGTGAATCACTCGAGCAGGTGCGAAGCGTCTCATAGGGCTGGGTGGTCTGTAATGTTCGCTCTAATATTTGTTTTTCTCTTAGCAGAACTACTTCTACTGGGAAACTGAACCTTCCGACACCTGAGCAGAAATACCTCATGTCAGGGTTGCCAAGCTTGGTTGCCTTGGCTATAGTGAAATTTTGATGACATGGGCTGAATCATTGACACACCACTATTGAGAGCTTTAAGGATCCAGGAATTCATTTTTTAACTTGTCTTATGTGAAAATGAGCCAAATACTCCCCAAAGTTGTACTAGATGCACTCTTTAGAAACTGTCCATATTAAAGAAATCGTTTACCCAAAAATGAAAATTCTCTCATCATTTACTCACCCTCATGCCATCCCCGCTGTATATGAGTTTCTTTCTTCACAAATATTTCTAGGAAAATAATTAATCTCTTGTGAGTTTATATAATGCAAGTGAATGGGTGCCACTCGGTTGATGCATGAAAAACCACACTGTAATTCATACATCCCCGGTAAACAAATCAATGTCTTCTGAAGTGAAACTATAAGTGTGTGTAAGATAATTACTACTATTTTTAACTTTTTAAACTATAAAACAATGGTTCTGGTCTACTGTAATACAAGCATTCATGAGGGACGTTGTGACACGTGACGTAAGTGTGTTGTGAAGTTCACATGGAAAGTAACGCCACTTCTTATGTGAACTTCACAACACACTAGCATCACGTCACAATGTCATTCATCCACTGGGGTTGTATGGATTACCGATACGACCGCTGTGTGTGTTTTTTCAAGTGTCAACCAAGCAGCACCCATTCACCTTTAAGAAAAAAGTGTGTTTATCTGGTGAAAGAAAGTCATATATATTGGGAATGGCATGAGGCTGACTAAATGATGAGAGAATTTTCATTTTTGGGTGAACTATCCCTTTAAATTTCCTCTTAATCCATTTGTTTATTTTCTCCTGTATTGCCACTTTATTAAGATCCTAATACTGTTATAAAAATATAGCTACAAGCAGCAGTTATCGGAGTTTGAAGGAAGCAGATGGGTAAAAAGGTATTATGTTTTATTTAGCAAGGATGTAACCACTTAGATCATAGATGGAAAACACCATTTACAGCCAATACAGGCAATTTACTAAGGAAATGGTTTTTAACATGGTTTAAATGGTTTTTAAAGCTTTTTAAAAGTTACAGCTCCAGCTAAGGTCAGATCTCCATAAAAGTTTGCATGCTTATTTAGAATCATATGTTGAATATGCTCACCTATTTTCATAAAGTTTTGAGTTTCTGTTTAGGAGTTATAAGCTTTTGCGTTCACTTGGCCATGCCTATTTTTATTGACCCTGTTATAGCTACCCAAAGGGTAAAGTTCAACTTTTTTTTTAATAGTTATTGACCTAGAGAGTACAGAGAATTGTACTACATTGATTTTATTGGTTGAGCAAACCTAGGACTAGTTTGCAAAAGTAGTTTTTTTTACATAATCTTGAATATTTAAAAAAGGTTTGATTGACAGCAGTGGTTCTTGAGGCAAAGTTGTTTAGCATGAGGAGATCTATGAAATGATATGAGTATTGTGTGCATGTGTGAAACACCACATCATTACAGAGGCTTAAAACTCATTAACACCACCTAGTGGCCAATTTCTTTCAAAATTTTCACAGACCTCTAGGACCATGAATCGAAAATTCTCACCGAGTTTCGTTCCGTTCGCCCTCTGTTTACCTTGTCTGATGGCTGCTCAAACTTCACTGATTGCCGTTCTCATTCCTTTCACGAGTTATAGCCATTTTAGTAAAAGTGGCTCTGCCCACTTCGAATGTTTTAGCGGCCCTTAAAGACCGCAAATCGTTTTTTTTTCTTTTTTTCTGATAATTATTGACAATCAGACTCCAGAGAATCTTTCTGCACTGGTTTGGTTCCGATCAGGCCAAAAACCTAGGATTAGTTCGCAAAAGTAGGTTTTTCAAAAAATCCCAAATACCCAAATATTTTATGACAATTAAATCCGCATTTCATGCATCACGCATTTTGTCAAGGTCTGTATGTCTCGAGGTCTGTCTAAGGCCTCGAGTCAAGGATTTTAACAATATATGACACTTGAGCCTACACCTAATGGTTAAGGAGTTAATGTTAATGTTAATGTATTAGTTAATGTATTAGCAATTTCATACTTTTCACCGCTGTAGTTCCCCCATTAGGCCAATTGTGGTGAGCCTTGGTGACATTGTAGATGCTGTGAGTACTACCAGCCCTCAAAGTTTCAAGTCTCTACAACTTACAGTTTTGGTCTGCCTGATCACTTTTAGGGAAGAATGCTAATCCTTGGAAATTTTAGCAATTACAATAGGGTTTCAGTGCTACGAGCTTGAATCCCTAAATATAACTTGTATAAAATGTATGACGCATGAAAAAATGCATGCACGTTTTGAAGTTGTAACTATATTTTGATTCAGTTATAAATAGTTATGCCAAACTGATGTGAAATGGAAATATGTGCAAAACTGTAATGCAAGTTATGCACTGTGGAAAGCATCACTTGACTGTATTAAACATACTCTTTTGGCACCTGACGTCGTGAGTAGATCAAATAAAACTCAAATTAGAAGGTCAAGACAAACTGGGTTATGCTAATTTCTTAATATGGTTTGCTCTGTTTTGTGCCCATTTTTAAATGTGTCTTTTTATCTTACAAATGCGTTTTCACTTCTATAAGTGAATTATTGACAGAGATCCTTCATGCATCAGAGCACATATTCAACTAATCCACAACAAAATGATCACCTGCCTGGCCTGGCAAAATTCACCAAAATGTCCCTGCCACAAACACGTTCATGTTTTTTTCATGTTTTTCATGTCACAGAGAATATAACCAGTTTAACCGCCATCACTTCAAATTATTTATTAAATTTAGCTCTTAATGAGAGCTCTGTAGTCTCACCAAGAATTCACCAAGACCGTTCAAACATTTTCATGACATTTAAGTCGTAAAACGACTTTGATTGCCGAACTGGTTCTGATCGAGGCTATCTATCACTGTAACCGGAAAAAATGTTACCCAGCGTGGATTATTCCGGAAGCCAAAAACCCGGAAGTGTGAAATAGGCCTATAAAGTGCTTCACACTCCAGTTTAACAGGTAACAACATTTTAGAGAATTCATTTATAACAGAAATAAAGAAGGTCATACAGGTTTGGACTCAAATGACGGTGAGTAAATGATGACAGAATGTACATTATTGACTAAAAATATTTGTTTATATTGGCTTTGAATTGCTGTTATTTTTCTATCAAGGTCTCAAACTTAGAATGCAGGGTCAGAAAAACTGACACACTTGTCTCACAAATATAATCATCAGTGTCTACACTGTTTAAATGATGTACAGTCATCCATCTCTGATTAAAAAACCTTTTCTACACAATTTGAATGTTTTTTTTTTTTTTTGGTCTGCACAGAAGCGGCGTCAGATGTGCATGGCTGGACACACTCCCAGCTTACAGGGAGAACTGCTGAGTACCTTTCACCAACCCTCACTGTTTCCCATCATTAGAAAGGTCCAGTGACTGTGGATGTATTTATGAAAGAGGTAGGCTGATGGCAGAAGACTTGGCATTTGCAAGATGTAAATCCTTTTGTGTACATTACGCAATTACTGCATAATGACTTGGGACTGTTTAAATTTCTATTCATTTGTTTGAAATCTCAGTTAGTCTTGTGCCAATTGGATACCAAGCACCGATGTGAGATACCAAATACAGAATAACGTCATTGGTGATGTGCAGATCCATACAAAGTAAACAGTGAGCGGGTCATGTAATGTGAAGCATGCTAGTGATGTCATGACAGTGAGGAGACATCTAACTGACTCAACAAATCAGATACAATACTTTGGTTAGACATTTTGGCTGAGGGTAGAACATATTTCAGCATGATCAAAGGGTAGAGAAAATAAATTTCAATGTAGATGTGAACCTGAGTGACCTCAGCCAGCTGTATAGTGAGGTACCTACCCAGATATCTTTGGCTTTAAAAGGTAAATGTGAGCTTCATTCTCTCAACTTCCCCTAATGGGTGCCAGTAAACACACAGACACAAAGACAGACTGGGCAAGAGAGAACTGGTGAAAAAGAATGTGAGGAAGTCCAGACCTCCATGTGCATCTATGTGTGTACTGTTAATGCCATGCCAACAGCTGTACAGAATTACACACACACACACACACACACACACACACACACACACACCCATACCCATATACAGTCATGCCGGGTCCAAAAAATGGTCAATTAAAACTCTGTATTCCCACGGATTTATGAATTCACAGTACACTGAATGTTTTACATTTACATATTTTGCTGATGCTATTTATGTATAATTTAGAGGGTCAGTCTAGTATTAGAACAGAATGAACAAAAATGGATAGCATCCCTGCTATTAATGGCTATCGTGCCAAAAGACCATAAACTGAAATGTGGTCTGAGTGCTTAATCTCCACCGGGAGCATTCAGGAAAGCCTTTTAACACAAACGATGGGAAATAGGGCCAAAAAGTGACTTTTACCCTCTAATACACAAACAGATAAACATTCTTATGGCCAGAACGTGCAGGTCAGTGTGTTTGGATGATGGGAAAATCCTCCTTGGATCTGATTCCAATTGAGTCTTTTTGGAGCTTTAGACCAAGGGTTACGGGTCAAAGGTAGTGTCATGAATACTCACAGATTGAACTGAAACTTGTGCCTCATGTTCTTATTCAACTTTTGCCACAGAATACTACTCACAGACACAGTTCTTTATTAGGACATTTATCACATTTTGGTTAATTTCCTTTTTTTTTTTGTAACACAGCAACAGTTGTCAGTATAACATTGTATTATATTACTCTGAACAGGTATAGGGCTAGGTTCAACTTTTTGGAGGATTAAATTTGGGCCAAATGGTATGGAGCAGCTAACAGCCAGCACATTTATTGCACATATGACAGAAAAAAAAAAAAAAAAAAAAAAATGTGTTAATACTTTGCTGTATCGTCCCAACACAACACTGCTGGAATGGAATAAAAATCGATATTTAGTCCAGGTTGTGCATAACAGGTCAGTTTAAAAGGGGTTAAGAAAAATAAATGTATGTGTGTTAGAAAATGTCTAAAAGTCCTCCTGGTTGGTGAGTAGTGTAAAATGAATGTATGTATAAGGCCTTGTGTTATCCTACTACCCGGGAATTGCGTGTAAAGTAACAGCTTAGCTGTAATTGAAAAGAATCCCCCGATGAAAACAGGTCCGAGCTGAACGTCAGCTGTAAGGCCTTCACAGAATCACAGGGTCTGGCTTGCCATAGCTCACATAAGCTCACAGTTGATCATGTCACAGGATGGAATCAGGCAACAACAACAACAACAAAAAAAACAGTCAGAGTTCGCAGAAATAACTTCTCAATCGACATAAATGTGAATTCGAATTCCTCTTTAAACCCATGAACATACTCGTGCACACCAGCTACGATCAGTCTTCTTCTCCTAATCTTTACATCTCTATTAACCAGATCATACAGCGGCCCCTACAGGAAAACTACAGTACTGCAATGAACTTGTATAACACTGTGTAAAACTCTAGGGGGTTACGTCCTCCCCTCCTGAACTTGAATGCGTCTCTGCATGTAGTGTATCTATAAGAGTTCCGATGTATCAGGTGCTAGTACTCTAACTTGAGGAAAAGTATCAGTTTCAAGGGCTCGTGTGAAAGCTTGGTTTAGACCTTCTAATAGGGAATGCATGACTAATGCCAAAGGATTTCCTAATGATTTATAGTTCAGTCTATCAGTCTGTCAGGTTCCCTATGTCGTGTAGAACGTCTGAGCTCTGACATCTCTTGAGCAGGTATGTCTTTATTTTCTAGATCATGCTCCACACTCACAGTTTCACTGTTTTTGTTTTCTTCTTCTCTTGCTTCATTCTCTTTTTGCCCAACAAGTTCAGCATCATGAACAATCAACTCCTGATTGGACTCATCATAATTTCCATCAGTGGATTTAGAATCCAGTTCCTTGACAGGTTTCATCATCTTTTCCAGGGACTTCCCAGGTAAGTTATCCTCTATCAGGGTTTCACCAGGTAAGGGATTTCTCTCCAGGGTTTCTCCAGGTAAGTGATTCCTCTCCAAGGTTTATCCAGGTAAGGGATTTCTCTCCAGGGTTTCTCCAGGTAAGTGATTCCTCTCCAGGGGTTCTCCAGGTAAGGGATTTCTCTACAGGGTTTCTCCAGGTAAGCGCAGATCTTCCTTATTCATTCGCTAACAACGTGTCTGTAGGACAAGAGATCTTCTGCTTCCTCTCCTCTCTGTCACTTTCATCCGTGGGATTGGTGGAAGTCAAGAACCCACACGGCAAAAGCAAATCTCAATGAAGTGTTTTTTCTGAACTATTTGGCATAAGAGGCTTCACTACATAAACAGGAGATTCATTTATCTGTTTGACCACTTGATAAATTGTTTTGCTCCATCGATCAGCAATTTTATGTTTGCCTCTTATTCTCACATTTTTGACAAGGACATGGTCCCCAACATGCAAGGTGGACTCTCTCACCCTCAGATCATACCTTTGTTTGTTACGAAGAGCCATCTTCTCACTGTGTTCAACAGCATTCCGGTAACTCTCTTGTAAACTCTCTTGCAGCTTTTTGACGTACTCTGTGTGAGTGACTTTCTTCCCCCCTTCTAGTGTGATACCAAAAGCCATGTCAATGGGAAGGCTTGGCTGTCTCCCAAACATTAACTGATAAGGAGAGAAACCAGTTGTATCATTCTTGGTACAGTTATAGGCATTTACCAACGGTTGAACATGGGCACGTCATCTTACTTTGTCTTCTTCTTTAAGAGTACTGAGCATTTGAAGAAGTGTGCGGTTAAACCTTTCTACGGGATTCCTACGCGGGTGGTAAGGTGTTGTTCAAGTCTTTTTTATCCCTAACAAGCAGACTCAAAGTCACGACCTTGGTCGCTGTGCAAATGTTCTGGAATCCCGCACTGCACAAAAAAAGTGATTCCACAGAGTTTTGGCAACAGGTTTTGCTCTCTGATCAGGCATAGGGACTGCCACCGCGTATTTAGTAAAATGGTCCGTAATAATTAGGATGTTCTTCGTACCACGGCCATCAGGTTCTAGAGAGAGATAGTCCATACAGACTAGTTCTAGTGGCCTGCTGGTTTCTGTATTAACTAAGGGGAATGCTCTTTCGGCCTTTGCCTTCCTCCTGATGCACCTCTCGCAAGTATTGACTTTGCGTTCAACATCTAAGAACAATCTCGGCAAGTAAAAGCGTGTGTGGACCAGGTCCGTTCTCCTCCCATATGACCTATTGAGTCATGCAGGGCTTCTGGTGCAATCTCCCTGAACTTCTGAGGAAGAACAAGTTGATAGGACAAATTCCCTCTGTTCATACGCTTTCTGTGTAGTACTCCATCAATGAATATGAATTGATCCATCACTCTGAGCATCAGCTGAACTTCTCGGGTTTCATGACGTCTGACATGATAAGAGAGTCATTTACCAGTATGCAAGAGCTCAATCACTCTACTTATTGTGGGGTCTCTTGACTGTTCTGCAATCCACTCTTGTGGTGACATTCTGGGGAGAGTGCTTAACCCAGGAAGTAAATCTGCCTGCAAGAACTCTGCTGGAATGGCATCAGCATTCATGGCCAAACATTCCAAAGCAGCAGGTGAAGAATTTTCCTCTTCTTCCGCCTCAGACTTATACAAATGGTGTTTATGGCAAATGGCTTTCACTGCCTCATTAGTGAATGAAGTTCCATTCCCTTCTTTCATGAACCGAAAAATGAATTGATGGATACGGTCATCCTCTGTTTTAGAACTGAAATCGATGTCAGGCTGAGGGTGTAGTCACCGGGACAGACCATCAACATCTTGATTTTTCTTCCCTGCTCGGTACTGAAGGCTGAAATTGAAATTGGACAAGGAAGCAAGTCAGCGGTGCCCAGCAGCGTCGAGCTTGGCCAATGTCAATATATATGTTAACAGATTATTGTCTGTCATTACGACGAACTCTGCCCCATAAAGATAGCCATAGAATTTGTCTGTTACTGCCCACTTCAAGGCTAAAAATTCTAGCTTGTGGGTGGGGTAACGTCTCTCACAATTGGATAACCCTCTGTTGACAAATGCAATAACCCTGAGATTGCCATCTTGCTCTTGGTATAAGGCAGCACCCAGGCCATGTAAGCTGGCATCTGTATGGAGGATATATGGCAACTTTGGGTTTGCAAACCCCAACACTGGGGCAGTGGTGAGCTTTGCAATTAATGTCTGAAAGGAAACATCACACTCGGGTGTCCATCTACTGCCAAAAGGCTTCCTAAAGTCAGCATTGGAGAGAGTTTTGGACTCCTTTTTCTTTCGGGGTGGACAGTAACCAGCTGTCAGTGCATTTAAGGGCTTTGCGATCTTCGAGTAGTCCCTGACAAACCTCCGATAATATCCAGTAAACCCTAGGAAGGATTTTAGCTCACTGATGTTAGTGGGTTTTGGCCAGGTGGTAAATGCTGAGATTTTATTGGGGTCAGTCTCCACACTATTTTCAGAAACAATGTGTCCAAGGTACTTAAGGAACTTCATGAAGAACCAACATTTGTCTGAGGACAGCTTTAGACCAAATTATTTTAATTTTTTCAAGACCTTCATGAGGCGTTCCTTATTGTTTGATTGTTTACCTTTCTATAGTCCACGCAGAGCCGAATGGAACCACTTTTCTTCTTCACGACGACTATGGGTGAAGCGAATGGACTTTCGGACTCCCGGATGATGTTTGCATCCTTGAGTTCCTAAAGGTGAAGTCTAACAGCCTCATAATCAGAAGGATGGATGGGCCTTACTCTTTGTTTAAAAGGGGTTGGGTCAGAGAGGCGGATTCTGTGCTTAACTGCTGTGGTGTGTCCATAATCAAGATCATTCATAGCAAAAACCTCAGGAATGGAATTGAACTTTTCTGCAATTCTGTTTCTCCATTCTTCAGAGAGAGGTGAGTTGGTGAAATCGAAAGTGATCTTGTTATCATGGCTGGTAAAATACATGGCATTGCAGCTAACTACAGCGGAGGCAGGTAGAAACTTAGGACAAAGACAAAGCAGATGGAACATAAAGCTTGGCTAAGCAACATTTTCTTGGAAGGGTGATTTTGTGAGCTGTTTCATTCTGAAGAAGGATAGGAACTTTGAATGATGTTCTTCTGGGACTTGTGAGGACATAACTGCAAAGAAGCAAACCACCTGGGAGACTGGAGTGAACTCTACAAGGGGAGAATTTCCGGCTGTAGACACACCTCTAACATATCTATCCAGGACTATCTTTTGACCAGCAGGTATTCTGGCGTTCTGTTTCCCTTTCAATTTGACTTGGCCAACTTTGCCATTTTGTTGATCAATTGTATATCTGCGCAACAGGTTCTGGACTAAAGGGGAGTATGGACGTCGCCTGTTGAAAACAGCATGGCCATTACTGCTTGTGACACAGGACTTGAACAAGGTATCTAGAGTGTTAGTGCCAATAAGTACTGGGATTTCAAGATTGAATTTGTAGTCTGGAATAACAAGTGCTAGAGTGGTGACAGTTTCATCTTTTCTAGTGATATCTTCAGGGAAATGCATGCTCATTTCAATGTAGCCCAAATAGGGCACAGTCTGCCCTCCAGCTCCTTCGAGATTATCCAGAGAGAGGATTGGACAGGATGACAAGTGAATATCATAGAATGACTTGGAGACAGTTGTCACCTGTGACCCTGAATCAAGAAGAGACATACAGGGCTTTCCTTCAATGACAATTTTAGCAGTGCATCTGGGACCTATAATGTTAGGACTTAACTCACTGTCATTGGCTGAAACACTGGAATGGGCTTGACTCTCTATTCTTCATTCAGTCCATTGGGACGTTTCTTTCTGCAAAGGGCCCCAGTATGTCCCATTACTGAAACCCGACCAGGGTAAATGGCATTCTGTTCCTCCTTGTCCAGTCATCCTGTATGGCTTTAAGCTCTTTGTACTTCTGGTCTACTAGGGCTTTGTTAATGGAGCCTTCGCATAGTCTGGCTACATGGCCATATTCTCCACAACTAAAGCAGAACCATGGCTTTGGAGGTTTACTTGTTACTTGCTGCACATTTATTTCTGCTTTAGCTGACAAGTCCTTCTTTCTTTTTAGATATGGAGGACTTTAACTGCATTTGCAGATCGGCCACTTGCTTTCTCAAAGCCTCAGTCTCAGACAGGCAAGCTTGCAACACACCAGAGTCGCCATAAGCAGAGACATCAGTAGCAAACTGTGTGTGACTCGTAACCTTATGATTTGAGCCGCCTATGTGTCGCTGCATCCTATCAAGTTTTGCAGCTCTTCTGTCCTCTTCAGTTCTGAGAAGTAACAACAGCTCAGCAAAGTCAGATGGTGTCTTTGTTTTAGACTCAAGCTGAAGGGTAAGTATCAGGGAATGATCCCAACACCCACGCTGGAACTGTTTCAGTAAGTGGCGATTTGCAGAGGACTTCTTTACTCCGTTCCGCCTAAGTCAGAAGCTTTCTCACCCATGTCCTGGTGAGTGTTTAGGAACCTGGCGAAGATCTCATCACCATCCTCCACCAGCCCATAAGCAGAATCAAGAAGTTTCACATAATCTTGTGGAGGGGCAGCAGAACCAAGTTGCTTGACCACATCTGAGGCTGGTGGTAAGAGACTTTCAAGGATCCTCCTCCACTGAACATCTGGAGGGAAAGAATCTTGAAGCAAAAGGTCGGCTTCACCTGGGGTTTTTGGAACTCGACCAGAGAAGGAACGCAGCCATTTTGAATGTGCCTGCACTGCAGAAACGTCATTTTTAATGACATGTTCGACAACTATGCGTTGCACCTCAGGTGGGTTTAATTCATCGGGAGTAAGTGCATTCAGTGCAGACTTTGGAGTGTTTTTCCTCACTACTGGATCAGATTTCATTTTTGATTTTTTAGACTGCGATTTCTATTTATATAGAAATCTGTTCTCACTTGAATCCAGGGAAGAATGTTCAGTTTGGGCATGTGACTGTTTAGTGAGTGGGGCCAACACTTTGACACTATCTACATGCCAGGTAACTGTGGGGTTTCGCACATGTTTTATCTCTAGGGCGAAATCAGGCTCCATGAATGCAACAGGAGTGTGTGTATCAAACTCTACTACTACAGTAGACTGCCCTGACTGTACAGTACTGGGGGCTACTCTCACTACTTTCACCACAACTCCATATTTTGTAAGGGTGCCAGCAATTTCATCATCAGCATCTGTATCGGTAATGCCTAACACACACAGAGCTCATTTCGCTTTGACATTGTAGCGTCTCTCAATATCTGAAACACTCATTTTGCTTAATCACATTGCAAAAATTTTACAGAAAATAATAAAAATATCACTCAGTTCAATCAAATAACAAATAAAAAAGGCTGTATTATCCTCCTGGATGTACTCGCCACAAAAAGTGGTGTAACATGGCAACAGTTGTCAGTATAACACTGTATTATATTACTCTGAATAGGTATAGGGCTAGGTTCGACTCTTGGGAGGATAAAAATTAAATTTGGGCCAACACATTTATTGCACATATGACAGAAAAAAAACAAAAAAAAAACAATAATAATAATAACAGAAGAAACAAGTTAATACTTTGCTGTATCGTCCCACAAGCAGGTGAGCCTGGCAGAAATGAATGAAAACAGGTGTATCTGTAAACCTCTCCATATACATTTGTATTTTCGATACATTCTGAAACTGGATATATGAATTTGACCGTTCGACATAAGAGCCTCAGCAAAACTTCCATACATGGAGTTCTGACAAACAGATAATGTATTAATGCATTCTATGTTAAACATTACAGTTGCTTCATGTCACTAATGTTTCATGCTCATCTGGAGGTATATTTGGAGACCATGTCAGGGGTTGCAGTTCATTTAACCTCCCACTGGGATGAATTTTATTTAGTCTATGACTAATCTTCACAATGAAATATCTCCGGTCCTTGGGAAAAGCGATAGTCCAAATACACGTGAGGCTTTGGGACTGCTCCCACATACTTGAAGCACATATACGCCCCAATCCCTTTTTCATAGGCGCTCTCTATTTTTTTTCCCACAGTATTTACACAGTGTTGCTGATTGGGCTAAAGGGCTGGAGTGGTTGCTATGGTTAATACTGTTAGTTTAGTAACAGATAGCTCCCTTAAGGAAGGCAGGAATCTAAACAGGATGGTGATACAGAGAGAGAAATAGATACAGAGAGAGACATTTAGTGGCTGTCAGATAATGTCAAAATTTTTAAGTGTCATCCTTGTCTGAAACTATGTTTAAACAAAACATTTACAGTGGCCCAAAAATTATTTGGACATTTTAGCCACACTTTAAAGTCCCCCTGAAATCAACATTTAAGGTTTTTTTAGCTTCCAGTATGAATATGTTAGCCTTAATGTTATGAATAAGCTAGTGTGATCCAAAGTAATGACAAAATTCGCATTTGTAGGAGATTCAAAACTTACGGTCTCTCACTTCCGCTAAAATGGATCACAGACTTTCATGACATCACATTGCACTTCAGCTTCTCATCAAATCTTCTGTCCAATCAAATGCTCTCTAAAATCTGAAGTCCCACCTCCAGATTCTGGGTCAAACTGAAAAGCTTGAACGTCTGCGTGTCTATGAGCCATTGCGATACATCCACTGTCAACATTAGCGCATGGTACCGTGGCTACAAGCTGGTTAAGGCCACACACCCACCCTCCACCTTGCCCTGCCTCTCTCCTCCTCATTAGCATTTAAAGCTACAGACACAGACATGGCACGTCTCATTGTGGGACTGGCCCGTAGTGACTGAAATTCTGCACCAAGGCTGAATTTCGGGAAAGAGACTTCAGATACAGTACTAGGAACCACTTAGGCCTAAATAAAAGCATCCAAAAAGCAGCATGTCATGGGACCTTTTTTAAACATAATGTATGAAAATAACAAATTCTGAGCAATTTTTACATTAATGGTCAGTTCTTAGTTCAATTTACAGAGGTGTCCCATCAAAGTAATCACAGGTGTAGTTTATCACATTGCCTATGAACAACATTGCCTAACACCAGACAACCCAAAAGAGTACAAATATGTTTCATTGCCTTAATTCTGAACACTATGTTGATTATGTCATAATTTAAAACCTAACTGAGAAAAACAAATCAATGCCAACTGGTGTGACATTTAGTTATGAAATACATTGACATTCATATTATTATTTTTGTGTTGCTTAAGTGTCACTCTTTGTGGTTACTGTGTTTATTCACATTGGTGCTTACATTGGTGCTGAAAACAGCTGCTCTCTCTAAAATAGGTGACTAAATAAAGTGCCAGAGGTGTTAAAAACTGGACTGAATTTCCATGCTCCATTTTCAAACACCTCCTCTTAACCTCAGAACCTAGAGCTAGGCCTAACTAATAAAGCATATGGGAAATGAGTTGGAAATGAGCTGAAAATGAGCATTACATTTAATGGGGTCATGAACTGTGTTGTTTTATTGTTTTATAATGTTTCCTGGGGTGCACTTATAATGTTAGTATGCTTTTTACATAAAAATCGTCATAATTTTGAAATAAAAGGCATTTTTCCTACCCTGATTTTAGCCCTCTTATTTGAATGCTATTGCTTTAAGGTATAGTTCACCCAAAAATTCTGTCATCATTCACCCTCAAGTAGTTCAAAACCTGTATGAATATTTTGTTATGCTGAACACAAAGGAAATTATTTGGAAGAATGTCAGTAACCAAACAGATCTTGCCCCCCATTGACTACCACAGTACTTATTTTCCCTACAATGGTAGTAAATGGGGGATGAGATCTGTTTGATTACTGACATTCTTCCAAATATATTTCTTTGTGTTTAGCAGAACAAAGACATTCATACAGGTTTGGAACTACTTGAGGGTGAGTAAATGATGAGAGAATTTTCATTTTTGGGTGAACTATCCCTTTAATGGGTGTGTCTGCTATGAGACTTCAATGTAAACACCCACTGCTGTTATTGGCTTATATCTTTAAATATGAAATAGCTAAGTATTACTTTTAGCACATTTTTACTATTACAGCTCTCACGGTTAACTAATCGTGAAAAGTGTTGATTATAGCGTTACATTTAGATCTATGGCATTATATTTAGATCACAGCATGAAAGGTTGTAGTGATGAGCATGTAGCCGATCACAGACATGTTGTTGAGTGCATGAAAGCAGTGATCTCGTCATTGCAACTCAATTTCTGCACACTAACGAATGCTTTCATCATAACTAACAGTGCAAACATGATGTAACTAAGACATTTGTTGAATAAAAAGGGATAAAACAAAATAAAAACTGATGACAAACAAAATGACACAAATGTATTCGACTGAGCTTAACTGAGCTCAACACAACAAGCATGAGTTACTTAAAATCTCTGTTGTGGAAAAAAGTTACATGAATTTAACTGTTACCAAACACACAAAACGTGTGTTACTGTAGCTTTCATCACTCCATCAGCCTTGTACTATTCTAAAGATGAAAACAACATGTTACCCAAAGTGACAAACATTTCCTGGTTTCCTCAAAGGAAACTTGATATTTCCAGCTCAAGAGGCAATGGCTTTTATAAACCAGGGCTCTGAATCCCATGGGCATGTCTGTTAGGATATGAAAGGTAACGGGTCTGTATGATGTTATTGATTGTCTGGTTGAAGTGGTTGAGCTCTTCCCATAGCACAGTTCCCTAGCCTCATTCTCACTTATATTTCAGCTGGATCCTGTCTGCACCCGTAAGCCGAGCCTCAGAGGGCTCATTCCTGAATCTTGAGGCAACGGCGCAGGTGCTGCTGGCTCCTCAAAAAGTGGGGGGCCCAACCAGGCCTCCCAGCACACGTGAATCATATGCACTCACATATTGTTTACTGTAATATCTTTCATGTCTTCTTTCTTTAGCTCTGGATTGAATTGCAGTGTAAGGCACATGTGGCAACACGTGGGCCAGACACCATCAGATGATGTATCTGGACAAATTAAAGCCAAATCTGTAGCTGATCTGTACAGAATTCATCCTCTGACCATCCTCAAACCAGTTATAACTTACTATGGCTGAAGAGTGTCATTGAAACTTTCTTTCTTTCTTTCTTTCTTTCTTTCTTTCTTTCTTTCTTTCTTTCTTTCTTTCTTTCTTTCTTTCTTTCTTTCTTTCTTTCTTTCAAATAGTACTGCTGACAAGTGGTTCCGTAAATATTGTCTACAGATGTTGGCTTGTGTGTTGATGCTGATGATGTTATTTACTTAAGGTCAGTTCAGTTGTGCATCCACTGCTTGCCCCAGGCTCTGTCCCTTCAGGATGTTGTTTTAAGGACCAGTTCCAAAAGAAACAGATTGGATCATGGGCCACTTAACTCAATTAGCCCCTGCATTTTAACTTTAAAATGCAACAACAACAACCACAATAATAACAACAACAATAATAATAGTAGTATCACTTTACTGTTTCCATGGCAACGTGTCATTGTCACTATAGTGCTGTATGACTGTTGTTTTGCTTTTATTTCATTTCTCCTTTTTTATTTAAAATATTCACAAAATTGTTAACTATAACATGAAATATGTGATATTCTGATTGTCAAATATGTGTAAGTGGATGTGTTTTGTTGCTTAAACATGTTTATAATGACCACGTTAGTTGAGCCAAAGGCACAATGGGTGCTGCCATGTTGGTTTGCGTCGCAGTTCAGAGAATTGGATCTGTTGGATTTACAACACGTGAATTCATCCACTTCTCTCGAAATGCATGAAAGTAATTGAGCCGGTGAACTGGGAGAAGAATAAACTTTACAGTTACTTATATTATGTGTATCTGATATGAATAATTATTAATTATAATTATATAATTACAATGAAAAGGATTACTGCCGTTTCCATAGACATCAGTGTGTATTTTACAAACTCTAAATGTATTGTTTTGTTAGTACTTATGTGTGTTTAAATGTAAATGTCTGAAACCTAAAATAAACATTATGTGGTAAAACACAACATATTTGTGATATATGAAAAGCCAAAGCACACAAGCACATTTGGCAGTTGATCACGTGACGCACTGAACATTCTAAATCACACCGGTGTGATCGTACGCGTCAAAGGGTTAAAGGAATAATAAGCTGTAAAATAGGAAAAACAAGCAGAGAACTAAAAACATGCATTGCATAAGATAGTAGCACAATAAATTCAGAAATGTGAATTACCCTCTTGTGGCGCATTTCACTGAGATTACCCTTCCTATTACTTCATTAAGTTATATAGGAATTGATCAAATTCTACTGAAACGGGAGGCCTTTTGGATACAAAAATTAAAAACTTTGGTACCACATGGTTTAAATGTAGATTTTGATTTTTTTTTTTTTTTTTTTGTGATTGGGATGACAATTTGATAAGTATTGTATTTAAAATATTCTGTCATTTTGATATTTTTGTTTGTGTATGTTTAGATTTAATTGCTCATTTCTGTTGTTTCTATATTTATCATTCTTCTTTCTTCATCCTTTTTAATATAGACTTTTGTTAGTGTATAATTGTTAATTATTTGATTATTGGATGATGATTTGGATGTCATTACTCTCACCTGTGTATGATGGTCGTTTCTATTTATGTTGTTCTCCATCTTGTAAGGAATTATACCTTGACAAATGCCACTTGTGCCAAAATGTTGGAAATAAATGTGCTTAAGAGAGTGTGCAGTTATATTTTCTTTTGCATTATGTTTTTCCATTTAATTTGCACCTCAGGTGTGCGTTTTGAAAAAACATTGATTCTTACGCAAGCAAACATATTCAAGCTTTTGTTTACTGTATCTGATGAGCTCTATGTGTGTGTGTTGATCATTGTTTATAGGTGAATAAAAGCCTACAATAAAGGGGTCATGACATGAGAAATCAAATTTTCCTTGAACTTTTAACATATACAAGGTCTTCGTACCATTACACATGGAAGAGTATAAGAAGAATGTTTGCTTGGATGTGTCCGGTTTAAACAGCTTATTTGCATCTCTGTACGGACACCAGCAGGACACCTGTATCAAGAACAAATGTATGATTTAGTGTATGGTGCATCACTTGTGGCATCAAAACAAATAGAACTGCAAAAACAATGCTTGTCCATTGTTTGGAAAAGCAGGTAGTCCTGCTCCCAAACTCACATCATAGGTTGACCCATTGTTGTCATGTCCAGCCCCTTTAAAAAGAGACAGACTGCAATTTTTACGATACCACAGAGTCACACATCCCACTGATGGCATCTACTCACTAATTCTAATATTATATGAAGAACAAGCCAACTGCCAAACTTCTACAAGCTTTAACTAGAATCAAAACAGACATGTGTTGGTTCATCCAGAGTCTGTTTGGTACAACACTTAGCACACTTTGTATTTTCTCTCTCACCTGCCACCCACTCCAGTCCCAGCTGTGCTAAAGCATTGCTCACCAGCAGACCAACTGGACAACCAGGGCAGAGATCCAGACGTGGGTGGACTGAAGGCCTAAAGCTTGACTCAGTTCGCTAAAGGAAATCACTGAGTCTTACACACAATAGTCAATTGAGGGAAAGGATCCATTACTGATTTGGCCACCAAACTAAACCACAAACAGATTATCCTGTCATTTCAATTATTCCACTGGATCATTTGTAGCTTCCAGAAGATGCCAGTATCATCAGCAACCTGTCAGCCATCGTTGAGGGGATTGAGGGGGATTTGATAGGGAACATATGGACAGTGTTGTCGAGCTATCAACTGCTATACAAATCATTTATATGGATTTTCCTAATCCGTTTTAAGACTTATTCACACTAAATACAAATTTTCAGCACAGATTCTCTCCTTCTTACACATCCATCATTTTGTTTATTTTGGCAGCTAAGTTCATTTTGTAATTGCTGGATTGGTGAACACCTAATTTAATATATATATATATATTTTTTTTTTTTTGGTTAAATAGTTTGGTACTGGACTCAGCAGGCCTTTCCTAATGTGAACATCTGCCTATATCCACATTATATTACTATAGATAATTTACCCTACAGTTCAAAATTTTAGGGTTGGCAAAAATGTTTTAATGTTTTTGAAAGAAGTCTCTTATTCTCACCAAGACTGTGTTTTTTAAAATAAAAAATACAGTAAAAACAGCAATACTGTGAAATACTATTACAATTAAAAATAACTGTTCCCTTTCAAAAGGGAACTCAACTCTGCGTTGGACACGCTATGGGGAACGCCTCCACGTGAACCGGTGTCTGAAAACAATATCAACTCATGACAATCCTATTGGCCGGTGACAGCCTATGACGCCATTATAGCGCGACCCGGAAGTATATAAGGAGCGCCTAGAGAACCAGTCAGTATCTTTTTCGTCTTCAGGGACTGTTTTGTTTGAAACGATATCAAACCGACATTAAGGTAAGACTATTTATGTCTGACAAACATTTCAGCAAGTATGTGTATCCAAGTCCCATAGAGTTGACATCTGATCACATACATTACTTATAACGTTGTCTTTTATGAGAACAAATAGCATGTACAGGCAGTTCTTGTGGGATCAGTCTGTTTGTTATTGTGAGTGTGTTTTACTTGTAAAATGCTCCACTCTCTTCTGGTCTTTTCCTCGATAGGCAGCTGCAGGTCAGGCAGATGTTGCTTACACACAATGTCTGTTTGTAAACATATCAGTTGGACCTGCTGAATTGGCTTTATTTATGTTTTTATTTATATCAAGTTTCCTGGATGCAGACTAGGGCCCTGAAGTTCCATTAGCTTGGCTGTAACATTATATTATTAGGGTAGTAACTGTGTTTGTTCTTGTTCCCTTTTTTGGATGTGTTGGCTTCTCATCATGAAGCCACCATTCATATGTTTTCAGATGTCGGCTTTATCTAGGCCGCACTGTTAGCCACCTTTTGGTTTATTAGCTTTCTCCTCTGGTAAATGCTAGAGTTTTGAGATTAGCTTTCACTACTTCAGATAGATCTATGTTTAGCATCGGCCTTACAGGCCGCCTGACATTTTGTGCTTGGGTTGAGCTTTGCCCGTCTGAGCTTTACTTAGAAATGTAGTATTCTCAGAGTTTGCCTCCTCTCAGTTGAGAGTTGTTGGTAAAGGCTGGTGTTTCTTAGCCCCAGGCAGATCTATGCTTATGTGTTGGCTTTATAGGCCCACAGCTATAGCTGGCCTAGGCCTTATTATGTGAGTGTAGTTTTACTACCTCCTTTATAGTATGGTGACATAGTTTGTACTCCCCCTCGACTGTAAAGGTAAAAAGTGTTTTTACTGAGTACATTGTCTGTTGGAATGTATAAGCTCAGGTTGAGTTTAATAAGCTAACCTCACAACATAGTTTGGTTTCTTTTATGACTCCCTTAGAGCTTGAACACAGCTGACACAACTGTGTTGTGTGAAGTAGAAGACTCCGTTTGGGCCTCCTTCAGAGCACAATAGCTTGTTGTATTACAAGGCTTGTTGGTAGATGTTTCAGTTAGAGTTTGCTCACTTGGAAAGTTAAAGTTAAAACGCCTGTGTCATTCTGAAGTCCTATTTGGACCTCCCTCAGAGCACTGATGGCGTAAGTTTGTACTCCTCTTGCTTTAAGAGTAAAAATAGTTTTTACTGAGTACATTGCCTGGTGGAATGTGTGGATAAATTGAGCTCAGGTTGAGCTAAACTAGTTAACCTCACTGCATGGTTTGGTTCTCAGATTTGGCTCCCTTAGAGCTTAGACACTGCCACTAGCTGACGCCACATGTCTTTCTGAGGTTGCAGGTCCTGTTTGGACCTCCTTCAGAGCATGATGGTGTAAGTTTGTACTCCTCTTGCTTAAAGAGTTAAAAGGGTTTTTACTGAGTACATTTCCGGTTGCAGGATGTGCTCAGGTTGAGCTAGACTAGTCAACCTCACTGGATAGTTTGGTTCTCAGATTTGGCTCCCTTAGAGCATAGACTCTGCCACTAGCTGATGCCACATGTCTTTCTGGAGTCGCAAGCCCTGTTTGGGCCTCCTTCAGAGCATGATGGCTTAAGTTTGTACTCCTCTTGCTTAAAGAGTAAAAGGTGTTTTTACTGAGTACACTGCTTGTGGTTATGTGTGAAGAAAATTAGCTCAGGTTGAGTTAAACTAGTTAACCTCACTGAATAGTTTGGTTCTAAGGTTTGGCTCCCTTAGAGTTTAGACTGCCACTGGCTGACACCCATGTTATTCTGAGGTCGCAGATCCTGTTTGGACCTCCTTTCAGAGCATGATGGCGTAAGTTTGTACTCCTCTTGATTAAAGAGTAAAAAGTGTTTTTACTGAGTACACTGCTTGTTGGTATGTGTGGATGAGATTAGCTCAGGTTGAGCTAAAGTAGTCAACCTCACTGGAAAGTTTGGTTCTCAGATTTGGCTCCCTTAGAGCATAGACACTGCCACTAGCTGATGCCTGTGTCATTCTGAAGTCACAGGTCCTGTTTGGACCTCCTCTAGAGCGCGATGGCGTAAGTTGTACTTAAAGAGTACTTAAAGAGTGTGCTTAAAGAGTAAAAGGTGTTTTGACTGAGTACACTGCTTGTTGGAATGTGTTGAGGTAAACTGTATCATGTGGGCACTCTACAGTCTTATCTGCTAGTTAAACTTGGTTCATTCTGAGCGAGTTCCATATTTGTGGGAACTCGCTTATCAGCAAGCTAGCTGTTTTAGGTGTGTGGCCTTCACAGGCCGCCCTTCTGGGGCCTTCATGATTCTGTGCCTACGGTACGGTTTATCTGTTAGGTTGAGCTCTGTACTCCCCGTTTGAGGGTTGTCCTGCATAGTACTTAGCTCCCTAAACTGGTCAGTGGTTGAAGACCTCTCCGAGGCCTCCCTATTGAGGATCAGCCCCTAGGCTGGTAATGTATTCACCTTGTTGGGTTCCTTTAGAGTGCACAGCCTCCTTAGTGCAAATAATCACGCACTGAGTAGATCCTAGGACTGAGCAGAGTGTTACTCCCCTCAGAGGTAAGGGTAAAAAGCGCTTAGCTGAGTCCTGCTCTCCAGGATGCCCGTCTCTACGCTCTGGTCTGAGTTGGTTACTGCCTCTTTTGCAGTCACTCTTACTGGATATCTTCTCTGAAGAAATGTGATTGGAGACTCTGTGATCAGGCAGGTTGTTGGCCAAGACTAGGTTTCTGTAAAGTAGACCAGGTCAGGCCTCCCTGGTGGCAATCGGGGTCAAGTATGTTCCCCTGACTAGTGACTGGCTAGGGTTCCTTTGGGCCCCCTGGCCACATTGCCTTAAAGGTACCCTCTTTTCTTTTGAGAAGTTTGGTTCCAGAAGCCTTTGAGCGGCCTTAGTAGGCCTTCTGCGGAAGGGCTCTTTGAGGCTTTTATCTTGGGCTGTTGGCCATAGGGAATGCTGTCACTGACAGCCTTTGTGTGACCCGTAGAGGGAGTGGTTCTAGCATTTCAGTTGAAATTGCTAGTTCTGACATTTGTCTAGCCATTTTTTGGCATGCACTCCCCTCAAGCATGGCGGCGTGGGTATTTCGTTCCCCATAGCGTGTCAAACGCAGAGTTGAGTTCCCATTCGAAAGGGAACGTCTCAGGTTACGTATGTAACCATGGTTCCCTTAGAACAGGGAATGAGACTCTGCGTTTTCTAGCCATGCATCGGGGCTGCCTGCTGAACAGTCCCTTCAGACGAAAAGATACTGACTGTTTCTCTAGGCACTCATTATATACTTCCGGGTCACGCTATGATGACGTCATAGGCTGTTGGTGGCCAATAGGATTGTCGTGAGTTGATATTGTTTTCAGACACCGGTTCACGTGGAGGCGTTCCCCATAGCGTGTCAAACGCAGAGTCTTGTTCCCTGTTCTCAGGGAACTATGGTTACATACGTAACCTGAGATGTTGTCCATTTGAATTTTAAAATGTAATTTACTTCTGTGATGGCAAAGCTGAATTTTCAGCATCATTACACTAGTTGTCAGTCTCACGTGATCCTTCAGAAATCATTCTAATGTGCTGATTTGCTGCTCAAGAAACAGTTCTTCTTATTATCAATGTTAAAAACAGTTGTGCTGCTTAATATTGTTGTGGAAACTATTTCAGGATTCTTTGATGAATAGAAAGTAAGAACAACAATTATTTGAAATAGAAATCTTTTGTAACAAAGACTCATTATTGACCAGCTCCGTCAGCATCACATGCATGTGTTGTGGTGCTCACGTGAACAGCATCGGCCAATACTGAGCCGATGTTCGGTCGTAAACACTGAAGTTCTGCGCTGTGTTCACTGCGTCAACTGAGTAGGAGACTGACAGGAAAGACGAAAAATTGTTGAATAAAGTTTTTTTTTTTTTTTCTCGTTAAGTTGAACCACTGTAGTCACGTTGACTATTTTAATGATGTCTTTATTACTTCTCTGGACCTTGAATGTGGTAATTTCATTGCTTTCTAGTAGAGATAAAAAACCCCTCGGATTTCATCAAAAATATCTTAATTTGTGTTCCGAAGATGAACGAATGTCTTGCTGGTTTAGAACGACATGAGAGTGAGTAATTAATGACAGAAATTGAACTAACCCTTTAATGAATTAACCCTCTTAATTTCTTTAAAAAAATCTTACTGACCCCAAATGGTAGTGTATATATTCTTTACATCTTCCAATCATGACAACTCTCGGAATAGTTTTAGCACGTTATTGCATATGGATATGGCAATGTGTTTGGTCTTGGTGGACTAGATCTTCTACACTGCTGCTGCTGCTGACTATTGCTGCTGCAGAACAATATGGACTTGCCACTGCTAATAGATACACAGATATGCTGCTGTGAGCATGTAAGATATGCTGCTGCTGCATAAATCGACATACATAAATCCCGTAACAGATCTAAGCAGATGGAACTGGGGAGGAAGAGGGTTTCAGAGAAACTCTGATGGCGAGCTGCAGAACTACAGCAAACACTGAAACAGAAGCCAATCTGAGCCAGAAGCCAGACAGAAAACACTGAGCCAGAGGCCAATCAGCTCGTGCCATGCGGTAATGATGTGATTGCTTGCAGATTGTATGTAAATCAGCCTGTGCACTCTAGAGTTTCATGACTGAAGTAGATGCATTCTCCAAATCAAATCTGTATATAGATTGTTTCCAAAAATGTAAGACTTTATATGGCAGCTGGAAATTACATGGTTTAATGAATAAACGTAAGAGTAACCCCAGAACATCACATAATTGCCTCTATATAACATCTATCACTGATTCTCCAGTGTGGCCTTCTAACAAATTATCTCATAACACTCCAATTTTTTGGCCTGTGCGGCCAATTCCTAGAAATGGAAGTGGTTACCATTCCATGGTGTGTTTGTCATTGTGACATTTAATTATAACACATGGAAGTGCACATGGAAGCAGAACACATGTGCGTCAGAACATGTGTGAGAGGTCTGGGTTTGTGTCATACGCATATGGGAAACCTCCCTGTGGGAGGAGAGAGAGGGAGAGAGACATAACATGACCTGATTCTATTCACTATGAAGACATGAGAGACTAAACTGCTCCTTCCTGTCTAGAAATAGATTTTTGTGAAGAAGTGAGAGAGAGAGAATAGGAGTGACTGATATAAAGCGTGGATAATTCCTCGCCTATTTAAAAATAAATAAATTAAAAAAACTTTACTTACAGTACGTCACAGAGTAAAAGTGTTATTTGACAGGCAAAGGGATGCCTAAAAATTGTAAAATCTATATATAAAAAAAAAAAAAAAAAAATACACAGACAAAATGGAGAATTTTCAGTAAGTGAAAGGCAAAGGTGGTAAAGGTGGCATATTGTAATAATAATAATCATAATAATAATCTGTCACCAGTGGCAGAGGTGTGGCAAAAAGTTAATTTTGGACCCTGATCTGAGAGACAGAGGATCTTGATACAATCTTATCTTTCTATCATGCACCCATACCTGAGCAATAAAGCTCTGTGTTCTTCACATTGTAGACAGATAAGATATGATAAGATAAGACTTACTGACTGACAGACTGTGAATCACTCCAAAGCAAAACTTCCTCTACAGGAAATGTACCTCTGCTGAGACAGGCAAACAGATGTTTTGAACATACGTCAAAACTCATGTGCATCTTTTCAGAGGCCTTCAGCTTAGTTCCTTTCAAGTCACTCGTGTTGATTACTCTTAGATCACTGTTTAGACTGCCTACTGAATGGAAACTGCAGGCCTAAATCCTGTGTTGAGACTACCACAAAAAGCCATGGCCTTTAGTAAAACATCTTTATCATATAGCCTTAGTAGACCACAGATATCTAAAATGATTGGGATAGATAGGGTACTAGTGCACTGTGAATGTCATTATGGTATTTACTAGTCCCTTATGACATATTTGACAAAAGTAATCATAAAATACAGTTTTACAACTCAAGGCCATTTTTTTTCCCGTTTGACTTTTTAGTATATTGTGTTGTTTAATGGAAGCTAAAGGTCTATGAATATATTTTGACCTCCACATTTTCTTCTTTGACATTAAAACTTAAATAGAGAGGAATGTTTGTCCAAAACAATGTGTTATATGTCCTTAAAGGAAACTAATCATCAAAGATGCAACAATCCCAATGATTTACTGACGGAAAGGAAGAAGGGGTCAGGATAAGCATTCACCATTAGGAATTTGTTTTGAAACTTTACGTTACAGTCTGTGTTTCCAGTGAAAAGACAATTTACTGCTTACAAGGTTGGCACTAACAGGGTTTTGGGCAGTCTGTTTTTTTTTTTTTTTTTTTTAAGATGTGCATTTTAAAGTCTGACGCTTATAGGCTGGTGTACTGTGAATATGTTGCAGTTGTCAGCTGCTGGGTAGATGAACGGGTGGATGGATTGTTGGATGGATGGATGGATGGATGGATGGATGGACAGATAGATAGACCTCGATATTGTCCCACAGTAGCAATAACAGACAGGACTGCAGTCTCTTATATATGGGGGCAATGTTAACAACTGTTAGATCACAAAAAAAAAAAAAAAAAAAAATCTCTCTCTGCCCAGTTGCATCTTGTGCTTCTCCCTGCCTACAATGCTCCTTTTGTTTGTCTATGTGCTCTTTAAATCTAAAGAGACTTTTTCCAAGACTCCACAGCTGAATATGGAAAGGGCACAGACAAAGTGGAAGATGGAAGTCATGATATTTAAAGGAAATAAAAGTCCTTTGAGAAACGAGAAGAAGAGTCTCTTTCAGTACGGAGGCATGAGGAAATGAAGATGGCATTCAGGAAATATAGACTTGTGGTATCTGTTTGAAGGAGGGAAACAGATACAATTTCCATAACATTACATGTGACATCTCAAAATAAAATTGCATAATAAAAATAATAAAACTAAAGAATCTGTTTTCATTATCTATAAGGGCTTGTTTCTTGCTGACTAGCATAGACTAGAATGTGTGTGATCAAACGGACACTGACAGCAAACAATCAGTTCAACAGATATTTCCACTGAGACAGACACAGGGAATTCAAGAGCTCCACTGCATCATCTCTCACACAGACACACGGAAGTCTATGAAAAGAGATGCATGATGCACAACTTATGTATCTGGAATATGGATCCATTTATAGAGAATCTGCTTTTTGCCCACAGTGTGCCTCTTTCCCACTAACAAGAAACTATCATAAGAAATGATCTGTTGAAATGCATTGTATTACACATCCTGCTAAAAGAAAGCTATATGTCCTGTATGCGTGCCACTTATTAAAAATAGTGATGGAGTAGTGATTAGTGATATCCTTCTGTCCCTCATTTTCTTCACTAAAGTGTAACATTTCTTCTTCCAACTAAAATCTCAATGCACATGAAGAATAGATTTGATTTTGGCTGGCGGGCACTACAGCTCCATGGTATCTCTTAAAATATCCTCACAAAGTGACAGCCAAAACAGAAAAAAAAAAAAGATAAATAATGTGCTTTGTCTTGCTTTGACTTTGTAGGACACAATAGAAATATTTATAAATACAAAGCTTATCATATAAAGTTTCTGATCTCCGAAAAACTGTTTGATACTTAGTAATGGGAGCAAAAATCACTGAAACAAAACAAAACAAAACAAAACAAAACACAAAGGCCTCTAGGATTCAGTTAGGGTTTGTTCACACAGACGCTCAGAAATGGGTTTTAAAAAAGCGCAGCGCAGAACGTGAGAGTTTCGAGACGCACTTTTGAGACGTGATGCAATAACGAACAAATAAAACAGTTGCCACATCAACTTGCTACTGTAAACAGAAGCTTGCAACGCATGCCCTGTCTCTTCTTCTGAAATGGTCCACTGTTTTGGAACTGACATTGATGAGCAGCGCTGCGAGTAAAAGTTGAAATTCTTTTAACTTGACACAGCGTCTTAAAAACGTGGCGCTATAATTACTTATAAGTCATGCATTTTCCTTTACAATCTATGTTCATAATTCATTATACAATGATTTATAAGTATTAATTAGTCCGTCGTATGATTCCATGAATGTATTTATGAAGATGCAGCTTGCATTGCTATAATGTTATATTATAGTAACAATGATTTTTTATTCAGATTTATTTCTGTCAAATTAGTTAATATACAGTATATTGTTATTAATAGCCGTGTTGTGTTCTTATAAATACTTATTATGAGTAATAATAGTTACTAATCTCTATAAATGCATCATTGTTGGCTTTAAGTAAAGTGAAAACATAAATCAAATGTTAAGAAATCACGAATATGTGCATTTGCACATTTGTAATTGCTTACTTGTAAATGTAACTAATGAAGAACAATTCCTGTAATAATAATAATAAAAAGAAATCATTAATACAAACAGTTACAAGTATCTTTTTAGCAAACTACTAGCAAAACACTGCAACAATATTTTTAAAGTATAATTCCAAACTGCAATAAGCAATACCATGCAAATGGCCGAGGAGATATAGATTTTAACAAATCAAAATTACCATTCATTACCTCTAATGCAAACTTTAGCCATTAAAGACATAATAACTAGTTGATGCAGCAAACAAGTGTCTCTGGAACTATTTTATATTTGATCATTTATAAATCATTGTATAATGGCTTATGAGCATGCGCATTAAAAAAAAAAAAAAAAAAGCAAATGCATGTAATAATGTAAATGTATCTATAACTGTTCTTATAATGCAGTATAGATCTTAATGAGTCTTTATAAATATATTTATAGAATAGTAATACTTACTTATAAGTATAAATATAGCTATAAATCATTATAAGCATGGTCTTCATAGGAAGTGTTACCAACATCTTTTGTTGTTTTATTAACATTAATGACAAATATAGGCTACGGTCCCTTTAAGACCAAATCCATGGATACTGACACATATCCTGTTTTTACCTAAATATTTACATCAACTTAAGCCATAACCGACTGTATTTACGTGAGATACTCCACACGATGGACATTTTGACAACACTGATCATGCGTTGTCTGAGAGAACTGGGATCGCGTGCAAGAAAGAGAGAGCGCATGGTCTATGTCATTCAACGCGATTCTGCCTATCCCGCCTTCACTAATCGATAACGAATTGTGATTGAAAGCATGCAGTTCGCAATGTGTGGGCTGTCATCAGTAATTTTGAAGTATTTCCACAGCCCTGAGGCTGACATTGTTTCTGTCAGTTACGTCATATCTGTCTTATCGGTCTTTGGTATCGGGGTTATTTTTACGAGTACGAGTACAAGTACACAAGCTTGGTATCGGGTCATGTTAATTCATAGTGCATAAAAAGGTGCTATATATAGCACTAAAAGTGGTTCTTGGCTCGTAATCATAGGGAAACCACTTTTGGTGCTATGTAGCACCATATCTTTAAAGGTACAGCACCTTTGTCAAATGGTGCTATGTAGAACCCATATGTTACGTATACAGCGCCTGCTGGTTCCTGCTACTCCTCACCAAAGTTTGCCGGTTCACCATTTCAGTGCACCCACAGTTATACATCACTCTGGACTACATTTCCCATAATTCCCCATCTAGGAACCAATCACACACTCACACACTCACACCTCACATCTTTTGCCTTGCCTTCCTGTTTCTGTTTGCTGGTGTTTGACCTACTGCCTGTACGACTACGCTCTCGTTTAATAAAGCCTGCACGTGGCTCTCCGACTCCGTTGTCCCGTCCCATATGTTACACCATAAGAGGTGCCATATCGCATTTTATTTCATCAACAAAAATGGTTCTAAACAGCACCAACAATGGTTCTTTGGCTCGTAAAGAACTTTTAAAGGGGCTTAACCCTTTAGAACCTAAAGCTAAAATAGCCCGTTTTCATATATAATGTTTTTTTTATTGTAAAATTCTCAAACAATGTGCTATCTTCAAGTGCAAGGTGTAATTTTTTTTCAGAAAACAAATGGTTTTCAATAAATTACAGTTATTGACCATTAATATATATGTAAATAGAATTTAAGTAGACAAAAAAAAAAAAAAAAAGAGAGAAAAATGATGATCTAAATAATCTAACACTTCTTCTATTATTTATGCAATGCCATAACTGCCACGCTCTATATCTCGCCGTTCAAATCCTCCTTCCACACGCTCTCCCCAAAAGCAGCTGCCATTTGCTGACGGAAGGCACGAAATTAGCCACTTCCACTAGCCACTTTGGCGGGTTGAATGTAACTTCAGTCCTGCACACACACATTTTATGTAACGGGTGGAATATTATTTACGTGTCGGGTGTGGGTCGGACACGCGGTAGGCATGGGTAAGACAATAACCAAGACTATTCTAACTCCATTCGGTGCACTTGACAGCTGCTTTAAAATAGTTTTGTCTACCTGATGTAGGAGATTTAATGCGGGTGCGGGTCAGGTGGTGGTTTTTATGTAAAACGGGTCGGGTCGGGTGCAGGCTAAAATTAGTGTTTCTGTCGGATATCAGGTCGGGTGTGCTGTTAATAAGGTGCGGGTTTATCAAACAGGACCTGTGCAGGACTCTGTTTCAGCCTACAGCCTAATCAAAGGTAGCCAAGCTTGTCGTAGCACAAAATTACAATTCATTATTGATTAACTTGCAGTGAAGGCGGGATAGGCGGAATCACGCTGAATGACACACAACAGAAGCGCTCTCTCGCGCACTCAATTCTTCTTGTGCCTGAATGGTCAAATACATGCACACACAGATGTCAAAATGTCCATCGTGTGGAGAGTCACGCGTGAATACGTCACTTCAGTGAACATAAACAGGTGGGTAAAAACTGGATGTGTCAGTATATTATGTCCATGCATTCAGCGGCCCAATTAAATACCTGTCTGTCATTAATGTTAATCAAACAACAAAAGATGTTAAATGTTAAAAAAAACCTACTGTATCTGAAAAAAGTTCATTTAATTTACTATTGTATTTGTAATTTGCTCATTTGTTTATTCTTTTTATATAGCCTAACAAAAATAACAAAATTATTAAATTTCTCATATAGTCATACTACCCACCCCTTGCCCACCTGTACATACCAGCTGATATACCATATAGTTTTGATTTGGGTGGTCAATCTGCATCTGAAAGATTGCATCTGGAAGATACGTGGACACGACTGTGCGCGAGACGCGTCCGGGTGCGGAAAGTGAAGTATTCCCGGGCCTTACCGGTCTTACACGTCCTTCTAGCGTGTGTTTACATAGAAAAACAATGGAAAAGTAGCGCATTGGAATAGAAAAACGTGTTCTGTGTGAACAGCCCCTTAGGCTGCACAGTGCCAGTACAGTTACATTCATAAACTTTGCTGGACAATTTAATGTGTTTACTATGAACCATTGGATGATCCTATAATATTCATTTGACTATTTTTCTCTGATAAAAATACCGCTGCAAACAAATCTAAATCATCAACTTACTGTAGATGTATTACTTTTCCCAGTACAAATAAACATTTCAAGACATTTTAAGTTTTATAAGACCATAGAAATAATAAAATATATCACTCAACTTAAATGTTGCAAATAAATGGTCCTGTCATTATAACACAAATTAGTCACATGTCAAGGCCGGACAGCGGAAGGTCACATGGGACCCAGTGGGAGACATGAACTGTTTCCAGACATCTGTGAGGCTCTTTTTCCCTATAAACATCATTCATGAACACATACATCAAACTGAGGACTACACAAAGAGTGCAAAAGTGTGTTTGGCTAAAGTAAGATGCTGACAGATCCTGGAAGAAAACAAAACTGTGAAATTCAATAGTACTTTTGTGTGGAATAAGTGTTGTATTGCTAAGTCTTGTGCAAGGTTTGCCGCCACAATGCTGGGGAGCAGTAGGTATTTTGCCAGGGTGCTGCTATGCAGTTGCTTAAGTTTTTTAGGTTGTTGCTATGGAGTTGAGAATTTTAAAGAAATTTTCTCTTTCATTCTCTTTTCGTCTTTACATTAATTGCTTGTTGTATTCCACAACTGTAAGTCACTTTTTGATAAAAACGCCTGCTAAATTAATACATTTGGGTGGTTTCGTTATATTTAGTCCCTGTATTTAGTAAATATCACAGTGTAATTTGTTTAACAAAGTAAATCCTGTTGTGCATTACAGCTATAAGTCAAAGTGAAAAGCTGACTTATATATAACAATGTCAGACTGAATAGAAATATGACTTTTCTGTTGTATGTCAAGTGCGTCAGAAATACAAACAGGGAGTGTTTGTCTGCAATTCCTTCCCTTCTGTGTTTGCATTTATGTGTAACAAAAGAAAAAAATTATTTTGGAATGAGTGCACTTTACCCTCAGAAGCCTTGGCACTTATTATATGGCTCAACATAACAATCAAACCCCTTTTCCTGCTCCTTTACAGTGCAGGAAAAAAGACAACTAAACTGACATCTCAAGTCATACTCACAAGGCCCTTTATATCCTGATGTTTGCTAAGGAATGTATTTCCTCTCTCCTTCACCCTCCCCAAGGAGCTTTACTTTTACCACAGATGACGAGAGGTCATAGATTTGGTGAAAAAAAAAAAACCAGTCACATCTTGTACAGCATCTTTGTCAAACACCTATAATTCAATCTGAATTACACTGTAAAAAATCTGAAATTTTAGAAAATGGGAAAGAATTGTGTGTATATTTTATTGTGTGTACTTTAAAATATATGTTATTTAAAGTTGCTCTGTGCTTTCAGTGAACATAAGTTCAATATAAGTTCAAAAAACTTTGTTTTAAAAATGATGTTTCAAGTTCAATACACCTGTGTTTTAAGAGTAAAACACAGGTATGTAGACTACACAGGAATGTAGTTTTAAGAGTATGTAGTTGTTTAGACCTCAGATATGCGATTTATATGTAAACATAGCGCCTATTTGAAAATTTGTTTTGACGCTTTCGGAGATGTGAGCTCCAGGCCTTCAGCGACCATTCAGAGCTCATGTACCCACAGAGAACAGCTTCATCTCAGCCAATCCTTCAGGAATTTGCAGCTGGTTCTTATGTAGATAGTGTTTAAACATGAGGCATAATTCGTTTTGGGTATATCAAACGGGCAATCTTTGGTCTTATTAATCTATTACTTGTTCCAGAGCTAATAGATTTGGTTTAAGGGCTATATTAAGTTTCATAACTTTATATTTACATTGAAATTAAATCCTGTACTTATTAGAGCGCTGCTTTTGTATGTTTGACTGAACTGTTTGCTTGTGTTTATTTCCTATTTTACTTCTTATACTGTTATAATGGCTATTGCTGTTCATTTAAATATTATTTTTAATATTTTTAATATTTCTCGTCTTTTTTTTTTCAACAGTAGGCCTATGTTTTAATTAAAATCGTTTCACATCATGGCTTCAAAAATGTGCAGGGATGTCTGGAATCACTTGATAAAGTAGATGAAAATACTGTTAAGTGCAAGATGTGCAGTGCCAATCATAACGTTATAATGAGAACGCTATTGAATGGTGTGAATTGTTTGTGGTTTAGTTGCTCGTTCATTCAGGAAGAGCGCATCCACAACAGGAGTAACATGGCTAGCATGTAACTTAGTTCAAGTTCACTTAGTTCAAGACTGAAATAGACTTACCCTCGCACCCTTCTCAGGATAACACTGACAGCCTCCGCTGCAGTCTCTCCCCCCACAGGGTCCACTGCTCTTCTTCACTCCCTGAGAGAAAAAAGAAAAAGAGTGAAGACAATGTTAAATGGCATGTTGAGTTGGTTGGGTTAAAAGCTTGCTCGGTGCTATCAGATGTTAAGCCATGTGAAATGACAGGACATTTGATTCATATTTAGCCTTACAAATAACAGACATGAATGCTGCAAAGTTGTGATGATGAGCTAGAGGCTGTATTATCGGTTCTTCTAATGTGGCAGCTTGATGTGAATCTCCATCATGTTTCAGACACTCTCGTGATTCTGCAGCTGTGCTTGGTCAAACCACATCACTCAACAAACCATACTTTATTTATTTGTTTTTCTTTCTTTCTTTGATTACAAGATCATTTTCAGAAATATTCATGCTGTATATCAGAATGTAAAAAGGTTTTACTTACAAAGAACAGATTTCAACTTTTTTTTCCTTGTGTTATATGAAGGCCATAACCATTTTGTATAGATTATATTGCTTAACCCTAATGCTGTCACATGGTGGCTGCAGCAATAAAGAAAAGTTGTCAGGATCTAGATGCAAGGGATACTTTTATTAGAAACAAACTCAAAGAAACAAAACACTAAGCACACTAAAACTCAAAGGACCATGAACCAAACAGAACAACCAACCTAATGACAAGGACAGGTAATGAGCTGAAATAATCACAGGGCTTAAATACAAGAGCAAACTAATTAACGAAAAGAACATCAGGTATGACAGATAATCAAACAATTAGTAACTAAGGAAACAAACTAAACAACTAGATCATAGAACAAAGACGTGATAAACCCATCCAAAACAAACAAAGATAAGCCCTGACAAATGCCAGACCCAGTCAATATTTAAATGAAAATATTAAAATATTTGTTTAATATTGTTAATATTAATTATTCTTTTTAACTAAAATAAGCTGACACATCTGTATCACTGAAAAACATGCTTGATGAAATATGAGATGCATATGATGACAAAAACAACAACAACAAACAAGTTAAATATTACTTGTGAACAGAATATTTTTATAGTGCATGATTTTTTTCTTTCTATTTTTGTATGTATATAGGATACGTATAATAGTTGCTATAAAATTAGCGTCAGCAAGCAGCTATTCTATTAAATACAATTATAGAATTTCCATCATAGAATTAAACAAATAAAATAATAATTTGAGATCTGGAGCCCATAACCAAAGAAACACATAACTATGGATCAGAAACATGCTTAAAACCTAATACCCATCTTTTAAATATGTCTTTCAAAGCATGACTTTAGTTACTAAGTTAGCTAAGGCATTTCACTGTAAAGGAAAGTTAATTTATAACATACATTAACCATTACGAACAGTGCTGAGCTAATGAATACATTATTCATTATTCTCTTTGTAAGAGGGGACCTAATTTTTTGGAGGGTCTTGTTCTATGATGGCAGTATATCTGCTCACACCTACACACTGATCCCACAGACTGCTGAAACAGCCCTGTGTGTCCACGAAACCCTTAAGGCCAAGACTAAACTGTCTGCGACAAAGTGTTTCAGAGACATTCTGTCTTGTTTGTCTGATATGAGATGCAGGACAAGCAACAGACAAAGGCCATATTGAGCCTCCTGCCTCAAGTCACAAAGAATTCTTTTTGAATAAGACCTCAAACAAACTCATGGTCCTCTAACAGAAGAAAGAATAAGGTTACATGTCCTTCCTCTCTAATATTCATACTGCAAAGCCCACAATTATAATACTCATTTAAATATTTATCAAATACGTGGATACATAGTGGAGAGATGATAGTGTAATGAATATCAACCACTAAATAAAGTAAAGTTGTGGAACTGCTATTTTCTCTGAGCACTGCTAGTCCTGAAACAATGCATGGAGTGACTCCATAGAAAAGCATTGTCTTGTAGAAGGTGGAAAACTAAACAACAACACAAACAATAAGTGTAAGACTAGCCAGTTTCAGTTTATTGCAAAATAGTTGATGATTACAGCAGATGATGAGAGGAGTATTGTGTTCTATCCTGTTCCACCCCACGCTTTCCCCACAAAAAGAAATGACCTTTTCCTTCACTACCTGGAAAAACATTTTCCAGCTAGCCTGAGACAATGTTCACCTGATTAGCATGAGTCCGCTTCCGACACAACCTGTGAAAAAGGTCTAGAGTATGCACTCAGGAGTGTGTTTTTGTGCTTGAAGGAATGAGGTTTTCCAAATCAAACCACTGAAGGACAAAGGGTAATAAGTAACAACAGTGAATAATAACTAAAAAAAGCTTGCGCATTTTCTTTTTATCCATTCATGTAATGCCTATAATATGACAGGAGCTGAGAGAAAAGTTTCACACAGACATAATGACCTTATTTCTACATTGTGGTTGCGTTATTGAGAAATTCAATGTTCCTATCATTTCCTTGTGGGTGGTGCTCTGACATACCATGCAGCAGTAACTTTGGTGACCTGAGTTTGAGTCACAACTTGATATGCTTTACCAATCCTGTTCTCCTCTCCAGTTAAAATCGTCTTACTTTTCGCTACTGTTTTATCATTTTGTTCTAAACCTGTGTCCCCTCACTCAATGAAAATCAAATATCAAAATAATACAAATAATAACAAAAACGCCAGGAGCAGAACAGCGAACACTAAATAAACATGGGTTAAAGGCCCTATTTTAACAATCTAAGCACATGGTCTGAAGCACATGGCGCAGGTGTCCGAATCCACATTTGTTAGTTTAACAACGGAAAAAATGGTCGGCACGCCAGGACCATGGTCCAGAAGTGTTGTACCTAGTCTCTTAATGAGTCATGGGTGTGTTTTGGGTGTAACATGCAATAAACCAATCAGAATGTCATCTCAGATTCCCTTTAAAAGCCAGGTGCGCTTGAACCATGGCAGATTGCTATTTACATGGCGGATTATAGACACCCTCAACCTTGACGAGTCAGTTTAAATACATGGTCAAATAAGTAGCCAATTTCATTCATCATTACTGAAAATAGGTAAATACATGCAATGACTATCCATTATGGCATATAGGCATTTTTATAACATTGTTGAATATCAAGTGTCCCCAACTAAGCAAGCCAAAAATTTTCATTTTTATTGAAAATAAATGCCTTTCTGATGTGATATGTGATGGGAAAATAGAGAAGAGCGAGCTCGGCAAAAAGGCGGATTCGAAACCGCGGCAATCGCAGTAAAAGCTGGGACTTTAAACCGACACACTACTGTTGCGCCACTGAAGATGTTGAATTGTGTGTCTTTTATTAAACTTGATATACAATAATGAGTTATGTCGAAATAACGACTTATGTCGAAATGAGTTATGTCAAAAAAGAGATATTATGTCGTAATAACAACTTATGTCGAAAATAAAGACTTGATATCTCGAAATAAAGACTTACCCCCAGATTCACAGACAAAGCTTAACCCTCTGGGGTCTAAGGCTGATTTGGGGCCCTGGAGAAGTTTTGACATGCCCTGACATTTGTGCTTTTTTCAGTTGTTCATAAACATATTAATGGAAAAGGTGTCAGTACACTGTATTCAGCACGAACTAGGCTACCATAATATGTGAGCAACATGTATGTATGTTTGTATTTATGTGTGGTTATTGAAAAAACAAAATGATGTAAATATTATCCTACCTACTCAGTCATATAAAACAATATATTGATTTAAATTTTGTAAGACACTTTTTGTCAAGACACACAGTATGCGGGAGGTGTGAATCTTCATGAATAATGCTGTGATTCACACCTGAGAAGACAAAGACCCACATAATGACCCGCATAATGAGCCCTTTCAGTCAGTGAGGCTATGTAAAAAAAAACCTCTGTGAGCTTGCTGATAACAGGATCATATCAGCTGTATTAACGTTAATATAATGTCCACTCTTGACAGAAAACATGATTTTTGTGATCTCATGCATGCATGTATTATTGCACATCATTTGAAGAAAATTTTGTATAGGCCTATTATAGTTTAAATTACAGTACCAGTCAAAAGATTGGATGCATTACTATTATGTTTTTAAATGAAGTCTCATGCTCATCATGCTGTATATCAAAAATACAGAAAAACAGCAATACTGTGAAATATTATTACAATTTAAAATAATGGTTTTCTATTTTAATATACTTTAAAATATAATGTATTTCTGTGATGCAAAGTGTCTGAACATTTATGTTACCTCTATGGCATTTTTATATGGGCTTTTAGCTTAAAAGCATGCACATTTGGAGAAATATAGATTCTCATATGTTTATGTCAATTTTCTATACAGAGGAATAATATTTATTCAGTATTTATTGTCACTATGAGCGCTGGATATTCAGATGTACTGTGTTTTCAATTCATACTTGCAGCCGGAGGGTGCTCTGTGCACATTTAGTCCACAAATGACTCGTGATGAAGAACAGGCATACCATGTGACATTCCAGGAACTAACAGAGGCTTCCAGAGATCGCTATAGCCATGGCTATAACATGCAGATAGACACTTTTGAAGATAATAAATACACGATTGCGACGATGTATACATGTATTGCCTCAGAATTTGCGTCTGAATAGCGCTCGCTCCGTGGGCGTGGCCAAATTAGTGGATAATGAGCTGACTCACGGATGTCTGACATGTCTCTCTTTTCATACAGATTACATAAACAGAGAATTTTTGTTTTCGATTTGACTTACACAATTTAAAACCTGACATTTCAACATTTCTTTTGTCATTAGTATTCACTAAGTTACAGTTCATTTTCTAAGAACTATCAGATTGGACTTCGTTCAGAGGGAGACGAGAAATCACGCATCATGTTAGTTTTCTTTATTTTGCAAAAAGCACAACATTTTGTTTTTACTCTAAATGTACACAAATAAAAGAAATTATATAGTTTCAATTGATATATTACTCCCCTCTCTATGACAAAAAAATGACGGAGTATTTTAAGTCTGTTTTGCTGCAATGTGAAAAAAATCCAGGATTTCAGTTATATATATATATATATATATATATATATATATATATATATATATATATATATATATATATATATTTATTTTTATTTATTATTATTTATTTTTTTTTCAGGATTCTTTAATGAATAGAACAGCTTTTATACATTATTTTTAGATTTACATAATAAATGTCCTGTCACATTTGATAAATTTAATGCATCTTTGCTGAATAAAAGTAATTAAAAAAATTCAGTTTAAAGGGTTAAAAGTAACCTGTTCATACTTGGGAATGTGATATAAAGTGAACAATGATATCTTTCTAACTAAAAGGGATGTCCTTATGTTTAAATGATTTAGGGCAAAACTGAAGCCTACGTGACAAAGCATTTGGTCAATGTGCAGTCTGTTCAGCCCTCGCAGGAAGGTCAGAAGGCTGTCTGTTATGCCTTTGGCTATGTCTAAAACAAAAAAAACAATACCAGACAAAAACAGAGAACAAAAACACAGACATAGATTTGTTACTGCAGAGGCCAGAAATGCCTCAGACAACACTAACCGCTAAAACAACAATCAAACTAGACAACAGAGTCATAGATTAATGAGGATCAAACTAGCAGCCGTCTAACTATGAAGCTCAAAGCCACAATCATATAAAACAGTGCAGGGAAATGATGCATACACTGCTTAGTATCAGGCTGTTCTCATACTTGGTCAAAACCCACCTACCTGCCACTTGCTTTTTAAATCTCTTTTCACATATTGTAAGAATGATTTGAAACCAACCATACGAACTGGACTCAGCTGTAGTCTCAAAGCACACTTAGAGGCATGTTATGTATTGTAACTGTCAGGCATATTTATGGTACATATTTAAAAGGCATCTGAGTCTTGTTGTCATGTAGAGGGACGTTGAGTGTTCAATAGGCCTTATTCATTCAAAGACATTTTAAGGCTCCTTAAATAAGAGACAGAGGAAAGTCTATGCTCCATTCCAGAGCTATGACTTCAGACTGGCCTAAAACTATGTGCATTCATCTCTGATGATCATTCAGCAATTAAACCCAAATTACATATAATTAATGTCTCCAAGACCTATTCTATTACTAGCTGAATTTTAACACATGCTGGAAACAATGACATAATGAATAACCCTTTTTATAAGGTATTACAAATCTTCTGAGAAGTACACTTTATTTTCAAAAGAGTACTTCTACAGAAATAATATGCTTAAAATGATTATACTTGTATTATAGATTAATTGGATACTAAATGCTATTAGCTGCACATTAGAGTGTTTTTGACCCACTTAAAGTTAGTATAACTTAAGTACATATTTATATATAATTCTTATAATTACTTCTATTGTCTTTGAAATATGGTTAAAGCGTACTTCAGAATATACCGACAAGCATTTGGTATACTAAAGTATAGTTTAATGTAATTTCTATTGACCTAGTATGTCATGTATGTCAATTTACACTGCTCAAAAACATTAAAGGAACGCTTTTTAATCAAAGAATATCATCAAGTCAGTTAAACTCCTGGGATATTGTTCTGGGCTGCGTTTCCCAAAAGCATTGTAAGCCTAAATTGATTGTAGAGCCATTGCCACCAATGGAGCTATGATCAACTTAGGCTTAAGATGCTTTTGGGAAACGCAACCCTGGTCAGTTAAGTAGCAGAGGGGGTTGTTAATCAGTTAATCAGCTGCTTTGGTGTTAATGAAATTAACAACAGGTGCACTATATGGGCAACAATGGGACAACCCCCAAAACAGGAATGGTATTACAGGTGGAGTCAGTCAAGTCAAGTCACCTTTATTTATATAGCGCTTTTTACCATGTAGATTGTGTCAAAGTAGCTTTACATTGATAACTGGTACATTATTTTGGCTGAACAGCAGCTCTTAAAGAATAGTGTCAATGCAGGCAGATCAAAGCACTGTTGAATATCAAATGTCAATTGTCAAGTGTCCCCAACTAAGCAAGCCAAAGGCGACAGCGGCAAGGAACCCAAACTCCAACAGGTGACATCAGGTGGCAAACAGGTGGCAAACAGGTGTTAAAATGGAGAAAAAAAAACCTTGGGAGAAACCAGGCTTAGTCGGGGGACCAGTTCTCATCTGGCAAACAGTGCTTTGTTACTGCACTGGCCACTGACCATTTTTTCCCCTAATCTTTTCTGTTTTTCACTAGTTTTGCATTTGGCTAGGGTTAGTGTCACTACTGGTAGCGATACCTGGACTCTACAGAGGTTGCACAGGCAGTCTAACTCCTCTAGGATGGCACATCAATACGTGCCATTGCCAGAAGGTTTGCTGTGTCTCCCAGCACAGTCTCAAGAGCATGGAGGAGATTCCAGGAGACAGGCAGTTACTCTGAGAGCTAGACAGGGCCATAGAAGGACCGGTATCTGCTCTTTTGTGCAAGAAGGAACAGGAAGAGCACTGCCAGAGCCCTACAAAATGACCTCCAGCAGGCCACTGGTGTGAATGTCTCTGACCAAACAATCAGAAACAGACTTCATGAGGGTGGCCTGAGGGCCTGACGTTCTCTAGTGGGCCCTGTGCTCACTGTCCAGCACCGTGGAGCTTGAGTGGCATTTGCCATTAAACACCAGAATTGGCAGGTCCGCCACTGGTGCCCTGTGCTTTTCAGATGAGAGCAGGTTCACCCTGAGCATGTGACAGACGTGAAAGGGTCTGGAGAAGCCGTGGAGAACGTTATGCTGTCTGTAACATCGTTCAGCATGACTGGTTTGGTAATGGGTCAGTGATGGTCTGGGAAGGCATACACATGGAGGGACACACAGACCTCCACAGGCTAGACAGTGGTACCCTAACTGCCATTAGGTATCGGGATGAAATCCTTGGACCCATTGTCAGACCCTACGCTGGTGCAGTGGGCCCTGGGTTCCTCCTGGTGCACGACAATGTCTCATGTGGCGAGAGTATGCAGGAAGTTTCTGGAGGATGAAGGAATTGATACCACTGAATGGCCCCCACACTTGCCTGACCTAAATCCAATAGAACACCTCTAGGACATTATGTTTCAGTCCATCCAACGCCTCCCAGGTTGCACCTTAGACTGTCCAGGAGCTCAGTGATGCCCTGGTCCAGATCTGGAAGGAAACACCCCAGGACCTGTTGTTTCATTAGGAACATGCCCCGACGTTGTCAGGCATGCATACAAGCACGTGGGGGCCATATAAACTGAGTACCATTTTGAGTTGCTGCAATGAAATTTCAGCAAAATGGACATAATTTTTTCACTTTGATTTTCGGGGTGTCTGTAAATTCAGTCCTCTGTAGGTTGACAATTTTCATTTCCATTAAATGATGTGGCATCCTTTAGTTCCTAACACATTACCTAGTCCATATCAGTATAGATATCTAGCATGATATTTTTCCCCATTGAGATCTGATGTGTTTTCAAAGTGTTCTTTTCAAAGTAATATACAATAATGATTACTTCTGTTCAAAGTAATTTTTTTGAACAGTGTATTTGTAATTACATATTTGTAATGATTAAGTTGCAATTTAGTGCATTTCAATTTTTTTTACTAACTTCAAATGTAATACTGAATAAAAACACTACATTTAAAACATTTAAAATGATAATCAAGCAACTTCACTTGTGCTTTAGTATGTTAGTCTACACATCAAAATAAATATAAAGTTCAGTCATGAAACTCTATCAATCGCTGATTGGTTCTTTCAGTACTACAACACCAACCAATCAGAGGTACTTCCTCATTTAAGTGGCTTTATTTATACCGTATCTTAGCTGCGATCAGCACGCCACACAATATGAGAACTCCTGTAATCCTACCTCCTCCCCAGCACCACCTGTAGAGATCTGCTACAGGGGGTTCTATCATTCTGCAGCAGCCTTTCCTTTGTTGTTAATTTTGCTAAGCTGAACAATTATGTATTTGCTCAGCAGCAGCAGCAGTGTAGCAGATCTCATCCACCAAAATCAAGCCTATGTACATTCCATGCATTCCATGCATTTTATTCCATGCATAAAATGCTGGATGAATCTATTCACTCCGAGAGTTGTCATGATTGAAGTGTACTTATTTTAAAGCATAACAAATCATGATTAAAACATGTTTTAAAATGTACTTTTTAATTTGGCATTATTACAAAGAGCATTTTTTGAAAGTGTACTTAAGTGTGTTAAGAATCATAGTCATGAATGTGGTCTTTTTTTACAAGGGTGGCAATGTGTTAGTATGCATAAACCCATGTTTAGTCTAGAACTTGTCTTAGACCTAGACTCTATGAAGGAAGTGCCTAGTGTCAGAGAGATTAATGTGTCTAATAAAGAGACTAGAGTCAGATAACAGTGATATGTGTAATGTTTCTCTCAAAGACATAACCTGTCCCCTCCTCCACGCTCCATCCAGTCTTGTTTTGACACTATAGATTGAGTGTTCAGTGCGGTTCAGATACATAGTGTTACTCATATGAACACACTAATATTACTTTTGCACAATATTCACAAAAAATTACTACATTACTACATTATATTACTAAGGACACCTTTAAGGCACAAACTGTTTGAATGATAGCATCATTATAAATTAGTATTAATTGTGTGGTTAAATTAAATGAGACTCCCACTGGGTGGCCATTTTAAAAGTCCCCACAGTTAGACATGATTTTCTTTGATATCTGTTGTTGGATATCACCCTTTGCGGTGTTTACTAGACAGTGTGATGACATTGTAATGACTTAAGCACCGCATGTTTACATAACTGTGTGGGCACATGGCAGGAAAATGACTTCTATCCCATTTGTTTAAATGGGAACGCGTTCTTACGATAAAGAGCAAGAAACATCCATTTATGGATGTCAGTGTTTGCCTGTATACACAAAGACAATATGACTCATGCTGTTCTCAATGTACCACCGTCATAACTCTCTGTGGTTAACCACGTAACCATAATTCCCACAATCATTTCAACACTGTTGTCCAGCCTTGGCCGAACTACCAAACAGGTGTCTGGAACACACTGGGATCCAGATGCTTTAGGCTTTTTCCACTCAAGAGTGAAATCAGCGTGAAGACTGATCAACTGATTTAGTCACGGTAGACACCATATTTAATGTATCACAAGTGAAATCAAGGCTGTGAGGGAGAGATGGACATTCTGTTCAGTGGGTTGTAATATTTTTAAATTTGCTGTCAAACTGATGAAATATTGTATCTTTCAAAAAATACAGACATAGGACATCTATTGAGGGACAGCAGATGGTCCTCTTATGGAAATGCAGTGTCACTGCAATAATATCAGAAGAACGGCGAAGAAAGTTTGGGAAACTTAAGAATCACCAAAAATGATTAAAATATAATTAAACAGGGGTGTGTTCTACGGGTGGGAATCTTTAGTCACCTCACAATCCGATCCGATTCTGATTCTGGGAGTCACAATCTGATAACGATTCTTGATCTACTTTTTTTTTTTTTAATTAATTAATTCGTTTACCAACTTGAAAATCCTTACATTTACATATCCTTACATAATTAATTATAAGTAGCCTACTTTTTAAAATAATTACAAATTGAAAAAATTACTAAATTAAAACAATTTTTTTTTTTTTAAGAATTTTAAATAGCCTATAGGGTATAACTTCAAAACATAGAAGCAAGTAGCAAATAATAAAGAGGAGCAAAGAAACATATTAGCAATAAACAAATAGTGCTTTCAGTATTTAAGATTATCTGAACGTTTTCCATTCAAGAACTGCAAGTGGTTCTCTTTCAAGTCTTGTGCTTGAATGGACAAATTCACACAAAAATATGTCAACATGCTTGTCTTGGTGAGTATCTTTGCAGACATAGTCGGTTACGTTTTAAGTGAGCATACAGTATCAGTGTACTATATCCATGCATTGTCTTAAAGTGACAGCAGCCTAATATTCCTGCTGTCTGTTTTTAATGTTAATCAAACAACAAAAGACAAGGAAATCACTCGCTGCTCTTGATTTAATAGCTTTTGTAACTTTAATAAGGATTAATCTTTAATTTATACAGTCAAATATGCAATGTTTTTCTTGACCATGGCACATACCGAACTGTACCGAAATTGTGACTCTAAAACTGTGATACAAACCAAACCATTTTAACATAATTTTAACACCCCCAATATGTATATAGTCAGATTTCATTCTACATCTTTTAGTTGGCCAAGAGAATGAAAGCGCTGTTTATAAGTCATACAGAGTATGGCATAAGAGGAAACCTGTGATCGAATAAAACATCCAAAAATAAAACAACTGAGGACATAACAAAAAATAACAAAGTTGTCCTCAGATGCCATGTTAATTCGAACCAAATTAGCAGAAGTTATTACTCCACCCCCTCTGTAATGACATCGTAAACAACTATTTTTGAACCAACACTGTTTGACCCACGGATGTGCAACAAAGTTTCAGGAAACAGTCATGTCTAGTTAATTCTTTGATGCATTATACTATGGTAGTTAAGCATTAATATTGTATGGCAAACGCACACCAGATTGTTAGATGATTTAGACAGGAATGTTAAATCTGTTTAGTTTTTGTCCTGAACCATTAGCAAATGCACTGCAGATAACCAAGATTTCCTCTCTGAACACTGCAAAATACTGTAGGGGTTTGCAATTTCGCTGTAAATAAGCTAATAGCTGTTCCCAAATTACAGCCTCCTGACGGCAAATTGGAACATCCTTTCTGTAATCAATTCCCAGTTTGAAGCAGCTAGAACAGAATGCTGAGTTCTTTTTCATTTTTTCAGACCTTTTCAGTGCAATTTCTTCTCTTTCAGCAACATCAGTATAGTTTGGAGTGTGACAGAGTGTGTCCAGAGCTGTTTGGATATCCTGACATCCTGACAATACATTAATGCACTACACTACAGATACCTTTTGTGCTAGCTACTGAATATTACTGTAAACATAAAATGTTGCATATTAAATATTTTAGTTTTTTTAAATGCCCTATAGGAAAATTCAACAGCTGTTGTGTTCAAAATGTCTCTAGTGATTGAAGACCTTGAGATGGAATCTCAGTTTAAAGACATAAAACAACATTAAGGTGAAGTATAAACACATTCTTCCTTGTAGCAAACTACACCCATATACATTTCAAAGCTATGAATAATGATAAACGATGATGTTTGATGTTTGCACATGTATAAAGCAACTTCTGTCTTTAAATTCAGTCAGATCCAAACTGGAGCTGTACCCTGACTGATTCATTTATTGGAGGTTTTTTTGTAACTGAATAGGACTTTTAACTACTCAGCTGTCTGCTTGAACAGTGACCCAACTCCATTTGACCTCAGATCACTTTAAAGCTTTCTGAGGACTGACTTTTTGCCCCCCGTTGACCTTTGACCTTAGCTGAGGTCTCGTCTCGGCTTGGGATCCTGATTAGAAAGATGATAGAGGACAAGTGCTACTGTTATGAGTTATGAGCTTAAGTTTTCAGGATCTTTTTCTTTCTATTATTTTACTATATCTTTCTTTATATATTTTATTTAACTATACTTTTATTTTCATATAAATAATTTATATAAGATTATATGTGTTGCTTGGTGACACAAAGCTTGACACTTCTTGGAACTATTGGCCATGTTTTGCACTTTGAGAAACGAGTAACAATACATCTTGTAAAACAGATTAAAAACACATATCATCCACATAAGCATCGTAGCTCAATATGTCAAAGCATGTGTGCTAACCACTAAGTCGCAGCTCTAACAGGATGTTGTTTCTGCTTTCAGTAACATAAAAAACAAGAGACTGAATAAAATTTGCAATCGTTTTACAGTAAATCAATTTGTTTCGCGACAGATGCTGTACAACAAAACTGTTTAGTTCCCAGTTCTTATTTGCTATTCAGGCCAGGCACTAAGCTGTTCCTGAACAACACTCTTATTATACGGCCACACGAACCGCAGATAAACTTCCCTCTGAAGCACCACTTGATCATTTCCTCTCTAAATTACATTTCTGTAAGTTTCTTTGTCATTCCCCTGCTTTCTTCAATCGGTCATTCATTCTGCCTTTTTTTCTTACTCATTAGGTACATAAAAAGCTGCTTTTTTTTCCCTAACACCACTGGAAGTTCTGGCTTAATAGGTACCTGATATGAGATGATACACGACCAGGGAAAAAAGAACACTTTAAGGAATATTCAGAGATTCATAGAATATGCTAAAATTGACTGCATATGTAGCATAATGTTTTGTACCTCCATTTCTTAAAAAAAGGGAAAATGGAGGTTATGTGAGGGACTTAAAGGGTTAGTTCACCCAAAAATGAAATTTCTGTCATTAAGTACTCATCCTCATGTCGTTCCACACATGTAATACCTTCATTCATCTTCGGAACACAAATTAAGATTTTTTTTTTTATGAAATCAAAGAGTACAATTTGAACAGTTGTCATACGTAGTGAACTCAGTGTAGGCTTCCATGTTTACATCCGAACGCCGATTCATTATTGGTCGTCAGTATCACACGTATGCGTCGTGGTGCTCACGTGTTCAGCTTCGGCCAATAATGAGTCGGCGTTCGGACGTAAACATGGAAGCCTGCACTGAGTTCACTAGGTATGACAACGGTTCAAATTGTTGAATAAAGTCATTAGTTTTGTTTTTGCGCACAAAAAGTATTCTCATTGCTTAATAATATTACGGCTGAAACACTGTAGTCACATTGACTATTTTAACCATGTTTTTACTACTTTCCTGGACCTCAAAAGGTGCAATGACGTTGCTGCCTATGTGTGGTTTAGATACGCTTGGATTTCATCAAAAATATCTTAATTTGTGTTCCGAAGTATATATATATATTATATATATACACATATATATACTTTTTTTTTTTTTGAGCTATAAAGTTCTTAAAGGATTAGTTCACTTTGAAATGAAAATTAGTCTAAGCTTTACTCACCTACTGATGTTCTTCTTTCTGATGAACACAATCGCAGAAATATTAATAAATATCCTGACGCATCTGAGCTTTATAATGTCAGTGATAGGGTTCAATGAGTATGAGCTGAAGAAAGTGCTTCCATCCACATCAATCCATCATAAACGTACTCCGGGGGGTAATAAAGGCTTTCTGAAGCGAAACAATGTGTTTGTGTAAAAAAAAAAAAATCCATATTTAACAAGTTATGAAGTAAAATATCTCGCTTCCGCAAGAGCCGCCTTCCATATTCAATGTACGCAGAAAGTGTAAAACTCTTGCAGTTCACAAAGCTTACACTACGTCCTACGCCTTCCCTATTCAACTTATGGAAAAAGTGTAACTGACGCAATGCCAGTTTACACTTTCTTCTTAAATTCAATACGGAAGGCGGCTCGTGCGGAAGTGAGATATTTTACTTCATAACTTGTTAAATATGGATTTTTTTTTTTTATTTTTTTTTTACACAAACATATCGTTTTGCTTCAGAAGGCCTTTATTCCCACCCCGGAGCCATGTGGGGTACGTTTATGATGGATGGATGTGGATGGAAGCACTTTTTTCAGCTCATATTCATTGAACCCTATCACTGTCATTATAAAGCTCAATGCGTCAGGATATTTATTAATATTTTTGCGATTGTGTTCATCAGAAAGAAGAAAGTCATATACACCTAGGATGGCTTGAGGGTGAGTAAAGCTTGGGCTAATTTTCATTTCAAAGTGAACTAATCCTTTAACATAATTTTTTACAGCCATTTTAGCCGTTACGCTGTCATGGCAATGACATTGTAAAATTGGCCTTAGCTTTACACAGAGAAAGTTATAGTTGTTTATTTAAGATTAAGATTTACATTCAGTTTAAATGGGCATGATGCTTCTGTGTTTAATTACTCCACAGAGTTGGAGGCCTGACGGACAGGGCTGGAGGAGGGATCCATACCACCTGCCAATTAAAGGACTTTATAATGAGTTGCTATAAGAGTGGAATGTGACCTGTGTGTATGTGTGTGCATGTGTGTGTGTACGTGTGCTCGTGTGTGTTGCTCACACAGGTCAGTGGGAGTTCAGTGGGACTGTGCTGCTTCACATGTCTGAGGGAGTGCGAGCAGCAGCTGGCCTGTAAAGTTCAGAATACCAGCACACTTTATGAGTTTCTTCACCATGACGTCCTGCTGATACACATATGTTCTTGCGTAGCATAATGCATGATACCGTGTGTTAGGATTCCACCACACAAACAAACAAACAATCATGACTGGATAAGCATGACAAAGTGCACATATGGCATGTTGTGATATCCCCCTTATTTTTAAAGTCAGAAAAATTTTAAATTAATGTGAAATTAATGTGTTTAAAGGGTAAATGCTATACCTTTCAGAGGGAGAAAGCTATCTCAGCTATGTAAAGAGACAGGATTTACCCATTATCCCCCAATCCAGAGCAGAGCCACATAAGCAATAACAGTCTGAGATGACTAAATCTTAAAATACCCCCACTGAGCTTTACTCCTGTGACAATCACAGTTGCACTGTATGATTTAGAGTCCACAGCACTTTGAGGAATTATGTAAGAGATATTGTACAGATATTGTACAGATATTACACAGTTTGTCTTTAAGGTAAAATAAGCCTTGAAGGGCTGGTGCCTAACATGGAGCAGAGGGATCTTGTATAAACCTGAAGGGGTTTATTTTGTGATGATGACTGGCTAACTGTACATTTTCCTGTTATATTTTTTATAGGTTATGCCCGTTAAACTCCACTACACTTTTATTCACCAATGCTGCATTAAACTGATCAAAAATTACAGTAAAATAGTGTTTTAAATGATCATTTCTATTTTCAGCATGGTTTCTGATGAAGGATAGCACTGGACATTGCTTTAATTGAATGAAATGCCATCAAATGCAACAAGGAGACGTAATACATTCAGTGAATTTTCTCTTCAAATGATATTTACATTTGTAACCTGCTATACTATCTTATCAGGGGCTCAGAAGATCTGCCTCTTCTGAGACAGTGCGCCAGCATCCCATCTACTATGGACAAAGACAGGAAGCTGAGGATGTTGGGGAAAAGGGTGTACAGATGTCCCCTATGAGTGCACTCTGAGTAATCATGAACCATGAGAAAAAATAAAAAGATGCATTTGCATTATGTGCATGTGCGCACACAAGTGTGTTATGTCTGTGCCAAGCATCTAAAGGCCAATTCACACTGCACCGACAGACGAAGACCAACGCTAACAGTCACCAGATTACAGCATCACTTCTCAGACATTTTAATGCCAATTCAGCATGTTCAGTCGCTGAAAACAAGCTCCGACAGACACCAACAGACTCTGACAGGGGTAACACACTGATGAAGTGTCTGTTGCCGTCTGTTGGCATCTGTCGATGCAGTGTGAATTGGCCTGAAAACAACAACAAAAAACTGACTTTTATTTGTCAAATTGTCAAAATCTACTCAGCCAATAACTAGATGTGTAGCATTTGTGTCAAATGACATAAGTGATTCATCAAATCATGTGGCTTAAGGGGTTTCAACCCTCTGCGACGTTAAGATTTTAGGTCTCAAAATGAACGTTCTGGGTCTCCAAATGGAGGCAGGATTCAAATCCCAATTCTGACAGTGAGATTTTCGAGTGAAGAGTAAAATTATTTTCAAAGCATTAAGCTTTATCATTAACATGAAACTTTATAGTACTGGGCAATCTCCAGTGAAAGCAGTGAGTTTTCTGCTGCAATGCATAAAAGTCAGAATGGCAGGTCTAAGTTGCCAGAATCAAGGGTTTTCAGACTTCTCTCATGTTGAGGTTTCTGGTCTCTGAGTGGAGCTGGAGTTCAAATCCTACTTCTAGCAGAAGGGTTTTACAAATCTAGAAGTAAAACCTTGAACACTATTCACAACATTAAGGGTCCTATTTTAAAGGGTTAGTTTACCCAAAAATTCTGTCATTAATTACTCATGTCATTCCACACCCGCAAGACCTTCGTTCATCATCAAATTAAGATATTTTTGATAAAATCAGTGAGGCCTCCATTGACAGTAAGATAATTAACACTTTCTGATGCCCAGAAAGCTACTAAAGACATATTTAAAACAGTTCATGTGACTACAGTGGTTCAACCTTAATGTTATTAAGCAACGAAAATTCTTTTTGTGTGCCAAAAAAACAAAATAATGACTTTATTCAACAATATCTAGTGATGGGCGATTTCAAAACACTGCTTCATGAAGTTTCGAAGGTTTACAAATCTTTTGTTTCAAATCAGTGGTTCAGAGCGTGTATCAAACTTCCAAAGTCACGTGATTTCAGTAAGGCTTTGTTACATCATAAGTGTTTCGAAATTTCAAAGGTTCACCACTGGGGGGTGTGACTTTGGCAGTTTAATACATGCTGCAAACCACTTATTCAAAACAAAATATTCGTAAAGCTTTGAAGCTTCCTGAAGCAGTGTTTTGAAATCACCCTTCATTACATATTGTTGAATAAAGTTTTTTTGGCACACAAAAAGTATTCTCGATGTTTCATAACATTAAGGTTAAACCACTGTAGTCACATTAACTGTCTTTAGTAGCTTTCTGGGCATCAGAAAGTGTTAATTATCTTACTGTCAATGGAGGCCTCACTGATTTTATCCAAAATATCTTAATTTGTGTTCCGAAGATGAACGAAGGTCTTACGGGTATGGAACGACATGATGGTGAGTAATTAATGACAGAATTTTCATTTTTGGGTGAACTAACCCTTTAAAAATCTAAGCGCATGGTCTGAAGCGCATGGTGCAGGTGCACTTAGGGCGTGTCCGAATCCACTTTTGCTAGTTTAATGATGGAAAAAAATGGTCGGTGGTCCAAAAGGGTTGTACCTAGTCTCTTAACGAGTCATGAGTGTGTTTTGGGTGTAACGTGCAATAAACCAATCAGAGTCACATCTCCAATTCCCTTTAAAAGCCAAGTGCGCTTGAACCATGGCGGATTGCCATTTACATGGCAGAATTTAGACACCCCCAACCTGATGAGTCAGTTTAAATACGTGTGTATTGCCACGATTGGTCAAATAATTAGCCACTTTCATTCATCATTACTGCAAATCTAAATCTGATACATGCAATGACTATTCATTATGACATGTAGCCATTTTTATCTTTATGTACACAATAAATAATCTGAATCGTTTTCAGACCAGCACGCCCATGGGCGAACAGATGGCCGCTAGTGCATTTAAACAATGTGGGTGCTGGACGTGAAAATGATAACTGTGTCGGGCTGAAACTAGCAAAAAACACTAGCGCCTGGCATTGCATTGCGCTGGGTGTATGATAGGGCCCTATGTGTTATCATTACTATGAGGATTTTTGCCACTGGGCAAGCTCCAGAGATAGCGATGACCATCAAGGTGCCAAACAAGTGGGTTAAAATCCCACTTCTGAGCTTTCTGAGTGACAAGACTAGAAGTAACACCTTGAACGATACTTGAACGAGTTTTTGTTATCGGGCAAGCTCCAGTGATAGTGTGGACCATCAATTTTTATTTTTTATTTTTGCTGCTTTGTCTAAAAGTAATAGAGCAGTCTAAGGTGCCAAACGCAAGAGATTTCAACCTTCTCACATTTTGAGGACTCTTGTCTCCAAATGGAGGCGTTAAAATCCCACTTCTGACTAAATGCTGGAAGTAAAAACCTCAAACAATATTTGAAGCAGTAAGTGAGATCATTAAGATGAGACTTTTTGCCATTGGGTGAGTGATAGTGATAGCTGTTTCATCTAAAAGTATTTTTGGCCTGTTTGATGTATAAAGCTATTATATGGTTTCAGCAGACTTAACATTGCACATAAGCATGTTTTTTTCTTTTCTTCTTCTTCTTTTTTTCTGTTTTAAACATTGAAAGCTGTATAACACTGCATGCTTTCACTGTATGAAGAAGAGAGGCATGAAAATTGTGTTCCACAAAAGATGTGAGTGAACGATTCCTTTAACACAGTCTCTGTATATCTGTGTGTGTGTGTGTGAAGGAGAGTAGTAATAACTTTATAATTCATAGACTGAGGGTTATAATGGCTGGTCTCTGTCATCTGACAGAGTGAATAAGTGCTGAAAAAAACAGCCAGCGGACGGAAACTAAGGACATTCCTTTGGCCCTCTCATGTGAGCAGCTGTGGGTCTGTACACAGGATATGCAACTTGTAAGTCCCAGTTCCAAAAGGAAGTTTCTGGAAACCTCTGTACTTCCTAGTTTCATCTAAACCGCACTGAAGAAGAGCTCTTGGTTTAATTTAACAGAAATCCAGTACAATGGAAAGGAACCAAGAATGGTCACACAGCTCATCTTGTATGTGGGAGATTAAACACGTACCAGAAACCAAACGTTTCATAACAATTAGATATTGATGTTAAATTAGTTTTGTTCAGCTTAATATGCAGGGACAAGTAAACCATTATCAGTTTGATTTTCCCCCAAAAAATGTAAATACAGTGGCAATGCAATCGCAAAAATCACTTTTATGCTATAAGAGGATTGAACCCTTTTGAAGATATTGCCCTTGTTCCTTGTTTTATCTGCATCCATAGAAAGCTTTTCTCTCACTATTATATTATAAAAATTACAAAAATGGTTTCCAGATGGGTGATCCATCCACTCTCCAGCAGGAAAAATTAATAAAAAACAGAAAAACTATGGGGAGATAAGCAAAGAAAACTGACACTGTATTTGAATTTGGTTATTCCGGTTGTTGCGCCTGACTATTTCGAATCGCTCTGGTGAATTAATTCCATAGGAATCCTACAAGGAATTACGGATGGATGAAAGAGGGAGCGATAGAGATAGACAGAGTGCTGGGGGAGTAAGATGGGAGGAGAGTGGACAGAATTGGGATATCTCAGGAAGAAACAAATTAGAAAAGCTGCCAAGCTTTAGGACTGTAAACACTTACAGATTGTAGAAGAACTGGCAATTTGCCAGCAGTACAAACATCCATTCACAGAGATGTTGTGTACTTGTATGTTGAATATAACATTTTTGCGTTAAGGGTTCTATGTAATAAGCCATCATAAACAACCAGTAGATCTGAGAATGTAGTAATACCTTGATCAGTGTTCGATCAGGTCCTTTGGTCAATTAAAAATGTATGTAATGTATGCAGCATACTTTCTTGTCACATGACCTCACTACATGCATTTGAAATGTTTACTGTTGCATAATGTGCACTGTTTCATATATTATTTAATAAAACAGCAGTTAGTATATACTACTGTGCGGTATGCATTAATGAGTATTCTACTATTCGAACATAGCCTTAGTCTTAGCTAGACAGAATACTGATCAAGTGCCAAGTACTGTGAGTCATTTTATTGGCCAGACTGTGAAAAAGATCTGTAGTGGTCTTGTGAACAATACCACAGAAAATAAGCATTCCACATAGAACCAGCTAATAGAGCTAAAACATAATGTTTCACATTTCTGAAGAAAATGTGAGTAGTGCTTGTCTGCTAGGGTGCTCTGGGTGTTTGCTGCTGTTGGTGGTTGCTTACTCGCCAAAAAGCCCCTCTTCCAAGTCTCTGTGATAATCTAGTCTCCCTATATGGCTCTGTCCCTCTATCAATCTAAAGGGGATTTTGCACTGAATAGTTCTAGGACCTCTATAGGAACTAGCCACTAAGATAGTTCCCCGTGAACTAATTTCTCCTCTGGGCCATGTTCCTGGTTGCATTCGCACTGGGAATAGTGGGTGCTGAAGTAGGAGCTAATTTAGTTCCCTCAAAAGGAGTTCCTAGAACTAAAATCGTTCTAGTTCCTGTGGTGCGAACATGGCAACATCCGGGTACTTCAGCCAATAGTTCTAGGAACTATGAAAAGGTTCCTCCGGTGCGAAAACCTCTTAAGTCTAAAGGATTGTCTTTTCATTCTTTAAAAATCCAATCACTTAGAAATGTAATAGCAAACCTCCCATAAACAAATCGCGTGATTTGTGATATCACTTAAGTATCACAAACAGAGTGGAACAAGTTACCAGATTAAAGGCCCGTTCACACCAAGAATGATAACAATAAAGTAAACTATAATGATAAAGCGTCCACACCAATGCTCTCTTTATTCAAAGCGTGTGCTGCAGTTTTGTTGTCTGCCACTTTAAATGTTTGAGCTGTTAAACACAGGATGGTTCTGATTGGCTCTTATTGTTTTTATCGCTTATCAGCTGGATTTTTTTTTTTCGAAAGTCATTCCAACAATATTGTTCCTCTGTGTGGTTATCGCTATAGTGTGGCCATATTCCTATAGAATTAAAATGATTATTAAAACTTTATAGTTATTGTCCTTTGTGTGAACAGGCATTTACTCTTTGGTTTAGGGAGTTCATATTACGACCAACAGTAATCGCAATCTTTGCTGGTGTTTTACTGCCTCTAGTGTTCACTTCAGGTGTAAACTGCAGTGAAACATACACTATATTGCCAAAAGTTTTGGGACGCCTGCCTTTACGTGCACATGAACTTTAATGACATCCCATTCTTAATCCGTAGGGTTTAATATGGAGTTGACCCACCCTTTGCAGCTATTACAGCTTCAAATCTTCTGGGAAGGCCTTCGACAAGGTTCAGTAGTGTGTTTATGGGAATTTTTGACCATTCTGTTCTAGATGCGCATTTGTGAGGTCAGGCAGTGATGTTGGCGAGAAGGCCTGGCTCGCAGTCTCCATTCTAATTCATCCCAAAGGTGTTCTATCGGGTTGAGGTCAGGCCAGTCAAGTTCCTCCACACCAAACTCGCTCATCCATGTCTTTATGGACCTTGCTTTGTGCACTGGTGCGCAGTCATGTTGGAACAGGAAGGAGCCATCCCCAAACTGTTCCCACAAAGTTGGGAGCATGAAATTGTCCAAAATGTCTTGGTATGCTGAAGCATTAAGAGTTCCTTTCACTGGAACTAAGGGGCCAAGCCCAACCCCTGAAAAACAACCCCACACCATAATCCCCCCTCAACCAAACTTTACACTTGGCACAATGCAGTCAGGCAAGTACTGTTCTCCTGGCAACCACCAAACCCAGACTCGTCCATAGGATTGCCAGACAGATAAGCATGATTCGTCACTCCAGAGAACACCCTCTAGAGTCCAGTGGCGGCGTGCTTTACACCACTGCATCCGACGCTTTGTATTGCACTTGGTGATGTAAGGCTTGGATGCAGCTGCTCGGCCATGGAAACCCATTCCATGAAGCTCTCTACGCACTGTTCTTGAGCTAATCTGAAGGCCACACAAAGTTTGGAGGTCTGTAGCTATTGACTCTGCAGAAAGTTGGCGACTTCTGCGCACTGTGCGCCTCAGCATGCGCTGATCCCGCTCTGTGATTTTGCGTGGCCTACCACTTCGTGGCTGAGTTGCTGTTGTTCCCAATTGCTTCCACTTTGTTATAATACCACTAACAGTTGACCGTGGTAGTCAGGAATACTTTGACCACTTTCAAGATGCAAACATTACAAAAATATCCATTCCTGAAATTATAACTTTTGTGTTTTCTTCTGGAAGAATAAAAATACATGACATGTGTTGTGAGTACACTATTGTTCAAAAGTGTGGGGTCAGTAATATATATATATATATATATTTATTTATTTTAAGAATTAATTTTATTCAGAAAGGTATCATTGCTTCGGACTTATTGCACAGGTGGCAACCTATCACGGTACCACGCTTGAATTCACTGAGCTCCTGAGAGAAACCCATTCTTTCACAAATGTTTGTAGAAGCAGTCTGCATGCCTAGGTGCTTGATTTTATACACCTGTGGCCATGGAAGTGATTGGAACACCTGATTTCAATTATTTGGAGGGGTGACCCAATACTTTTGGCAATATAATGTATGTACTGTATGTTTTTGGAGTTTTGCAATGAGTAGAGCCATGTTTTTCCAATTAGCTTAGTCTAAAATAAATACCTACATAGTAGATGTTCATTGCTGTTCTAAGTGTCTGGTTTAGATACACGAAGCAGAAACAGTTCTTGATGTTTCACATATGTTTTTTTAAATCAGTCACTTTTGTGGTTCCATGATGGTTGGGCATATTCATTAATAAGATTAATATGTTTCTTAAGGGGAGGCATGTCTCTGAAGACAAGCAACATTACCAGCTTTGCACAAAATAAAAGTGGAGATAGAGAGAAAGAGACTTAGAAATCATGAATGAAGACTAGAGCAGCAAGCAGGCTATAAAAGGAAATGAGAGAGAACAGCACTGGACATCCAGAGTATTTAGCATTGTAAAGTCTCCACATGCCTTTGTCTAAACTTCTTGGGTGTAAAGAATGAGTAGACGTCATCAGGTCTATTATACAGCACATTAAACATGAGGGGTTTGTATTCTGGTTGTATAACTGTGTTGAGTCTACATTTTGCACATTACTGTGTTTTTGACACAGCTGCAATCAACTTGCTGAAATTTGTTCAAATATCTTACCTTAAAAAGGGATGTCTGTCTCTAACACATTAAAAAGCACTTCAAATCGACCATTTAAAGAGGTAGTTTACCTAAAAATGAAAACTGTTATTCACCCTAATTAGAATCTAAGTAAGCATGCTGTTATATTTATATATATATATATATTATTTATTTATTTAATTTTTTTTTTTTTTTTTTTTAAGAATTAATTTTATTCAGCAAGGACTCATTCATTTGATCAAAAGTGACAGTAATGACATTTATAATGTTACAAAACATTTCTACTCCAAATAAATGGGTAACACTTTAGTATAGGGAACACATATTCACTATTAACAACGACTTTTCACTCGATAAACTCCTAATTTACTGCTTATTAATAATTAGTACATTTGTTGTTAATTTTATATATTGGGTAGGATTAAGAATGTAGAATAAGGTCATGCAGAATAAGGCATTAATATGTGCTTAATAAGTACTAATAAACAGCCAATATTATAGTAATATGCATGCTAATAAGCAACTAGTTAAAACTAGTTAAAAGGGCAAGCTATCATATCGTATTTTCATGATCACAGACATTTCATTTTTCGGACAGTCTATTTACACTAAGTGTAAATAGACCGTCTTGTTGGCAGATGCTATTTACACTAACTCTGCACACCATTGTCTCATTGTCTCATCCTGCACCGTTTGTTGTAGACCCTTGAATGAGGTGTCAAATCATGCGGTTTATTGAGGAGTGGTGTGCTATGACTTTTATAAGCGATCGGGCTTATGATGTTTGCCTGGCGGGTGAAAAAGTCCCATAGACTTAACATTAGCACGATCTTTGATGGGCCATAGCTCTGAGCAAGGATTTTGTAGAAACATGTGGGTTACCATATTTGAAGAAGCTGGCAAGCTCTGTAAGAATATTCCTCGCAATGGGGTATAAGTTGTACCCCTGAGGGGCAAGAGTTGCCCAAAATTGCCCCATAGACATACTATGTTGAAGGGACTGCCAATGGAAGTGCGCACACATGTGTTTTTCCTACTATGGTAACTTGCATAGGAATTTTGGATTGCATATAACTGGATCACAGTGTAATAGAGACAAGGGGGTGGGCTCATTTTACTCAGGCAACCAATCAGTCTCTTAGGATCATTGCTATCAAGCTATCAAGCCACGCCCTAGCAACCATTTAGAGCATCCCAGCAACCATATGGCAGCATGAATAGTCCATATCTCAGCACCAGAACATTATAGAGACACTGGGGTTGGCTCTTTTGATTCAGACACACATCCAGCCTATTAATATAACCCGGGTAACTGTCTAGCCACACCCTAGCAACCATTTAGAGGACCCTGACAACCATATGGCAGCATGAATAAGCCACATCTCAGATTCAGAACATTGAACATATGAAAGGGTTGGCTCCATTGATTCGGGGGGACAACCAGTCTACAGTCTAGCTGGGTAACTATCTAGCCACACCCTAGCAACCATCCAGATCACCCTAGCAACTGTACAGGAATATGAAAAGCCATATCTCAGCACCAGAACATTGTAGTTACTTAGGGTTGGCCTTTATTAACTTTGGCCAGTGTAATGATGCAACAGAAAAGTCACATAGCAACGTCCTAGCAACCACACAAACATGTTAGGAACTGCCTAGCAACCAGAGAGCAATGTTGTAGCAACCACCCAGAACACCATAGCAACTGCCTACCAACACCATAGTAACCATCCAGAACACCGTAGCAACACCCCAGCAACCACTCACAACACACTAGCAACTGCATAGCAACCACACAGAACACCCTAACAACCGCATCTCTTCAGAATATGTATGTCTAGTTATTGCATAGTGTTTTAGAATACATTACAATACAATGCAAATAGTATCTGCCACTGTTTCCACCAAGCATAAATAGCATCTAACAACTATTTACACTTAGCAATCTATCACAATTTGCCGCTGCCTTCTGGTTTTGGATGCACTATCCCTTTTAAGCTTCCTACAGAGACCAGTTCTGTACTCCACATGAGGTCTGTCTGTAGAGCCCCGGGGCAACAATTACAAATAAATTACCAGTTAACATGAAAAGAGGGAAAGGAGGGGTGACGTGTGAGGAGGACAAACACTACAAGGAATTCAAGTTCAAAAGAATCAAGTCAAAAAGCCACAGAGAGCTACTGTTAGACCGAACATCAAGAACATCCACAGACAACCATTTAGCAGAGAAATGAGCGTGTCATGTTCCAGAGTGGCCCGCATCTCCATTCACAATGATCTATGGTGTAGATAAAGTCTACACTTGAATAATAATGATTAATGGGCTTATTCAAGTCTCCTTTGACTATGTTCCGGCCCATCATCTAGTGGCGATTTTTTTTTTTTTTGGCCCGATGCCAAACTTAATTGCCGACCCCTGCTTTAAAGAATTAGTCCACTTTCTAATAAAAATGTCCTGATAATTTACTCACCCCCATGTCATCCAAGATGTTCATGTCCTTCTTTCTTTGGTCGAAAAGAAATTATGGTTTTTGATGAAAACATTCCAGGGTCATTCTCCTTATAGTGGATTTCAATTGGCCCCAAGCGGTTAAAGGTCAAAATCACAGTTTTAAGTGCAGCTTCAAAGGGTTTTACATGATCCCAGGTGAGGAAGGGTCTTATCTAGGGAAACGATCTGTCATTGTCTTTAAAAAATGAAAATGTATAGCCTATGCTTTATAGACACAAATGATCACATCACAAGTGTTTTCACCAGACCGCGATTCTGTATTCTTCAAAAAGCTTACGCTGAATGTTCTACACCTTCCCTAATAAACTTAGTTGAATAGGGAAGGTGTAGGACATTCAGCGTACGCTTTTTGAAGAATACGACCGATTGTTTTGCTAGATAAAGCCCCTTGAACCTGCACTGAATCTGTAATTTTGATCTTCAACCGTTTGGGGCCAATTGAAGTCCACTATAAGGACATGGACATCTTGGATGACATGGGGGTGAGTAAATTATCAGGAAATTTTTTATTACAAAGTGGACTTTAACGAATAAAAAATGCTGCAAGTAAGTTTTATTACCTGTTCGTGGTCAGTCAATAGCCACGTGTGGTATCCAAGTTTGTAAATAAAGACTAAATGACAGCTTCTGATATATTTGTTTAGCGATTTATTTCATTTATCTCCCTCTCGCCGGTGTAACTTTGTATTGTGTGACGTAGTCCAGTGAAGGCGTGTTTAGGGCGGGTTTTACAGGAGTGCCGCGAGGCTACTGGAAACGCAGCATGATTTTGGCCTCTGTGCTCGCGCTGGCCAGTGGAAAAGCGGTTAACGGGTGAAGTATGCGCATTACTTTGAGTTTGTCAGATAATCACTTTATACCTCTACCATACTTTTAACAGACTTGGATCGTTTGTGATTCTGTCTGTCATCCTTACTTGCATTGTCTTGAGCCTTCACTTTGCCAATTATAAGCTATATTGTTAGTAGCCTGGATAGCCCACAGTCATTATGCTTCATTATATCGCCCTCTACTGGATGTAAAATGCTCTGCAGTACATTTTGTCATTTTAGAATGTTCTACTTTCTACTTCTAGTTCTACTTCTGTAGTTATTTTGGTGAAAGTAACTCAAAAGTAATATAGGAGTAATGTAACGCATTACAATTCTGAGACAGTAATATTGTAAAGAAAAGAATTACTTTTAAATAACAGTAACAAGTAATCTATAATGTATTACAGTTTGGAAGTAACTTGCACAATACTGCTTACAGCTGACTGTGTATTTTTAATTAATTCTCTAAGAAATCTGAGCAGGCTCATACAGAGTATTGTGGAAATGAGAGTGGAGGAAGCAGTGAGAGCTTCAAAGAGTTAAAAAAACAAAAAAAACAACGTAGTGTTGCATCTGTAGCATTTACTACATGCCTTCTGTTCGCTTATTGATAGTTTATGCTTTTTTAGTAAATAAAAGTCCTTTTTTATAATTCTCAAAATGTCCCCCTTCAGGTCATGGTAAATGATATAAAGATTATATTGATTTACATTACAAGCTATCAGAATTTCATCTTACTTTTTGGGCATTTAAATATCAGCAACTGCACCAAACTGCATATATTTGCTCAGTCTGGGCCTCTGAAAAAACTGTGGTGTTTTTTCTCCTCCAGTGCAGAAAATGTATCCTTGTGTGTGGAGGATCCTTGTGTGTTAGATTCTTGTGTGTTAGCATGTGCAAATAAGTGACTGCCTTAAAGGGTTAGTTCACCCAAAAATGAAAATTCTGTCATTAATTACTCACCCTCATGTCGTTCCAAACCGTAAGACGTTCTTCGGAACACAAATTAAGATATTTTTTATGAAATCAGAGAGCTCTATGACACCTCCATAGACAGCAACATAATTACCACATTCAAGGCCCAGAAAGGTACTAAAGACATTGTTAAAATAGTCCATGTGACTACAGTGGTTCAACCTTAATTTTATGAAGCGACGAGAATACTTTTTGTGTGCAAAAACAAAACAAAAATAACGACTTTATTTAACAATCTTTTCTCTTCCCTGTCAGTCTCCTACACTGTTGACATAGTAAACACAGTGCAGTGCTTCCGTGTTCTACGTCAGAACACTAGCTCATTATTGGTCGGCTCCTGTGTCAGCATCACAAGCATGCATCTTGCTGCTCACATGTATAGTGTTGGCCAATAATGAGCCGGCGTTCGGACGTAACACGGAAACGATGCACTGTGCTTACTATGTCAACAGTGTAGGAGACTGACAGGGAAGAGAAGAGATAGTTGAAATAAAATTCAAAAGTTTTAAATCAATTAAGCTGCCTTTTTATTGTGTAGGCAGGGGGTATTGCGCAATTAACATTACCCCATAGCACCACCTAGTGCACCACACACAAGGAAATAAAGTCGTTACCAACTAAACGCTGATAACACACTAGAAGGTCTCCCTCCTCTTTAGCTCGGAGGACACGGCGTCTGTGATTTCCAACAAGAATGTCAAATTTGGACTCGTCTGACCATAGAACACTTTTCCACTTTGAAACAGTAGATTTTAAATGAGCCTTGACCCACAGGACACGACAGGGCTTCTGGACCATGTTCACATATGGCTTCCTTTTTACATGATAGAGCTTTAGTTGGTATCTGCAGATGGCACGGCGGATTGTGTTTACCGACAGTGGTTTCTGGAAGTATTCCTGGGCCCATTTTGTAATGTTATTGACACAATCATGCTGATGAGTGATGCAGTGTTGTCTGAGGGCCTGAAGACCACGGGCATTCAATAAAGGTCGTAAGGATGTTATGCACTGTAGATGATGAAATTTGCAAAGCTTTTGCAATTTGACATTAAGGAACATTGTTTTCCACGTTCTTTTTACGCACTCTTTCACAGATTGGAGAGCCTATGCCCATCTTTACTTCTGAGAGACTCTCTATGACATCCCTTTTATAGCTAATCATGTTACAGACCTGATATCAATTAATTTAATTAGTTGCTAGATGTTCTCTCAGCTGAATCTTTTCAAAATTTCTTGCTTTTTCAGCCATTTGTTGCCCCCCGTGCCAACTTTTTTGAGACCTGTAACAGACATCAAATTTGAAATGAGCTCATTTAGTGGATAAAAGTGTAAAATTTCTCCATTTAAACATTTGTTATTTTATCTATGTTCTATAGTGAATTAAATATTGGCTCATGTGATTTGAAAGTCTTTTAGTTTTCATTTTATTCAAATTTTAAAAACATCCCAACTTTTCCGGAATTCGGGTTGTAACAACAACAATATAGTTTAACGAAGAGCCAGTGTGTGTACCTTGCCACAAGCCCAAGACCCAGTTCAAAATAAACGTCTTTGAGGCTACACTAGAAGCTGCTAGACTGGTTATTGAACCAAAGAACTGGATCGAATGAATCAAACAGGGAGAGTTGAAAATCGCCTTTTCGGTCATGTCCGAAAGAACCAAATGAGCCGTTTCTGAGTCTACCAATACCCCTTACCTGTGGGAAAAAAAATCACTGTAACTCATGGCATTGAGTGCCTTATTGCTTTTTTCTCAGTAGCTCTACTTAATTACATTTCACAGTACCACAGTGTTTACTTGGAACTACATTATACCACAGCCAGGTCCTGTAGAAATACTGAGTCACTGAGGCAGGAACATTTAGTTTGTCAAAAGTCCACATGCTCCTCTCAGACATGAGACGTGCTTATAGCATTATACTAAAACAAGGATGTTTTCTCTCATGAGATGTTTAAGCATTCTAGATGGGCACACACTTACAGAAAAAAAAACAGAAGGATGATGGGGAATGTAAATATTTAGGCTTAATGAGTTAATCATCCAGTGTTGTCAGAGAATTTAATGTTGAAGTTAATTCAGATCACTTGTTGATGTTATGTAGACTATCGCTCTCTGTGTTTATTAAAATATATGTTTCTCTTTCATTCTGCCTCACGCATCTCCTTTTTAATTCAACTATAAGCAATCCATGACAATGAGCTTGATTTTGGTAAAATGTTAATATAATATAATGACACATGCAAGTGCCTGACCACATATAAAGCCACGATATCACTCTTGACAATGTAGTGTTGAATTATTTACAAAAGGAGTTACAAGGTCTCCAAACAGCCCAAAAGCAACAATATGTAATTTATTCCTATTGTCTTTGAACTATGGTTGTGTACTACTGAATGTAGGATTTAAGGTAAACTATAATATATTTTTTGATAAAACTTCTATATCATGTACTTAAATATATTTGTGATTGCACATTTGTAATGATGAAGCTGCAATTTAGTACATTTAAAATATATTAACTTTAAATATAGAATCAAATAACACACTACAGTTAACATTATAATCAAGTACTTTATGTTAGTCAACACATCAAAATAATTGTAAATAAATTGTAAATAATTGAACTTTTAAATAATAATTTAAAATATACTTAAAGTAAAATTTTTGATTTAACATTATTACAAATTGCACTTTTTAAAAGTGTACTTAAAAGTGTTTTATTTCTTTTATTTCATTAATTATTTTTATTTATTCATTCATTAATTTCCAGCGACAAGCAATTTGATTTACATTTTTGTAGATGTCACTTATGAATTTATCACGTTTGGTTGGGACATGGTGTTTAACAGTTTAATACTAACAAGCCTCCTGACTTCCTTTGTGATTTTTAAAGTGTATTTTACTGTTTTTGTGTGTGTGTGTGTGTGTGTGCTACTCTTTCCCAGCTTTAGGGAAAGTTCACACGAAAAGCAAACTTCATACCAGCCTAAGGTCAAAAGGGTCGCTATTTGACACAGGACATGGGTGGGGCCACCACAACTAACTACCCCTTGTGGGAACTACCCTTTCAATGTGTGCCAGCATACAGTCAACTACATACTCACACAGACATTCACTGTAGATCTAAAGAATGTACGTCCATTACAAAACCTACACTTCCGAAAAATTTCAAAGGCTCTGCTATTTGCAATGCTACTTGCAGTGTCGCTTGGGCTGAAAGTTCCTCAGGTCTTCCCCTCGGAACAATTTTACATCCTGCCTTGATCCCTCTAATCGAACAATAGATTTTCCCCCAATTGTTTTGCTTTTTTGACTGAGCAGATTATTTTGGCAGGCGATGGAGCAGCGTTTTTTCCTGTCCTTATCACCAAGAGACATCTTTTGTGCAGTGCTGGTCCACCCATTCAAACCGGTATAGAGTGCACACACTTACTTCACGTGCGCTTTTATCCTCGTACACAACCCCAGGAACCACCCTGTGACAACATCCATGTCTTCTTCCCTTATATGGTAGAAGGAATTTCCACAGCGGACGCTGCTGAATTGCATGCAGTTCCTTAATACAGTATATTTAATGCAGTTATTGCTGAAAAGCCCTGTTGCAAATGTTAAAATATCTATATATATCATTGTGGTACTTGGGACATAAAATCTTCCCCCATATACATCAAACAAAATGTGCTTCAGATGACTTCATTTTGACCTTCCTGACAATGCAAACGCCTATCTTTCTCAAATTTTTCCATCTCTTCCCAAAATGTGATTTTTCAAGCTAGTGTTGTAGTACTCAAGAGCAGTCTTAGTGTCGAGACCGTTTTTTGAAGGTCCTGGTCTTGTCTCAGTCTCAACCGCATTTGTATTCATTCTTGTCTGGGTTAATACCCCTTTTCCACCGACACGGTTCCCGGCCTTTGTCCATTCTCTAACCATTCTGTGCATTTCCACTGCAGAAAAGGGGGTTTCAGCCCAGAAAGGTCAATTGAACTCCGGCCCTAAAAACTTTGCTGGTCTGGAATGGAGCCGGGAAGGTGGTGGTTTGGGGGTACTGTAAACACCAAAACAAAAAAGCCTGCCTGCACAAACACCGGGATGAGCACAGTTTGATTTTGTTTATATTCAGGCAAACAACATGTAGCAGCTTTACGTCATCGTTCATTTATCAAGTCTGTGAAAACACGTGGCCAGTTTGCGACAGGCTTCAATTTGCCTGGCCAAAAACAGTGAACTAATCTGGTGGAAAAGAGATATACATTTTTATTTTATTTCAAGACCGGTCAAGACCACAAAACTACAGGATTTGGATGTAAATCTTCCTGCTTCAAAATGCAATCAATAACTTATTACTCATTTTACTTACTGTTGTGCTGTGTCAGAAATCAATGGGTGATCGTGTCAATAATGTTACGAGGCCCTCGTAAAATGTTGATAATATAATGACACATGCAAGTGCCTGACCACATATAAAGCCACGATATCACTCTTGACAATGTAGTGTTTAATTATTTACAAAAGGAGTTACAAGGTCTCCAAACAGCCCAACAGCAACAATAAGTAATTTATTCCTATTGTCTTTGAACTATGGATGTGTACTACTGAATGTAGGATTTATAGTAAACTAAAATAATTTCTAATAAAACTTCTATATCATGCACTTAAATATATTTGTGATTGCACATTTGTAATGATGAAGCTGCAATTTAGTACATTTAAAATATATTAACTTTAAATATAGGATCAAATAACACACTACAGTAAAAATTATAATAAAGTACTTTATGTTAGTCAACACATCAAAATAATTGTAAATAAACTGTAAATAATTGAACTTTAAAGCATGACAAAATATAAAAATAAACATTCAAAATATGAAAATGTCACCAAAATGTCAAAAATGTCACCAAAATTAATACAAATGCCCACAAAATTCAAGATATGATTGCAAAAAAGTACTTGTAGGAGGTATTGATTTTATATTATAACATATAATATAAATAAGAAAATTGGTAACAGCTCAGTCTTATTATACTAATTGTATTATTGATTAAATATAAAACATCTCCCAGGCAGTAAATGTGGATCTTTTAAATTAATTTAAGGAGTGCTGGTCTAGTCATAGTCTTGACTCAAAGTCTTGGTCTTGACTTGGTCTCGGTTTAGTTGGTCTTGACTACAACACTACTTCAAGCATTTCTATCATAGTTGTGAAATAAAGTGCTGAATCCCCACTATGACAACACTATCCATAAAACATACTTAAAGGTGCAGTAGTTGATCTGGGAAATGCTAACATTAGCCTGCTAGCATTGAAAGCATACGATCCCACCCTCCCTGCAAACCGCCGTCCAAAGCCATGCCTCCTCCAAAACACGCACACAGCTGTTCTCTGCAAAGCGCCACAAGAGTCGGCATTAAACTACCTCGTGTCTCAAAGCTCATAACATTACAATAATAATTAAAGCTGCAAGCAGCAATGAAAGGCCTTCACACCGGGCTCACCGCCACCCGGTGGCCTTTACAAAAAGAGTAAACAGGGGGCGACATACACAAGTAAATACAGGAGAATTATAGCAAAGTCATTTCATAATGCCACACTTCCTGCTGCTAGCAGGTGGTGCTTTGACTATAACTGAATATTGCCATGTAGATGTGTTCAGGCCAGGACTTTTATCAAACATGTGAATTTTGGGGCAGATCAGACAATTAATGTCCACGGAAGGTGGAGGAGCGCAAGGTCTCTATCATCCACCAGCTCCGTGATGTCGTCATGGAGGAGAGGAAGAGGACTCCAGTGGCAACCTGTGAAGCTCTGGTGAACTCCATGCCCAAGAGGGTTAAGGCAATGATGGAAAATAAATGGTATCTAACTTCCTATTGAGTTTTCAGATTTTGCACCCAGGGACTTTTTTGTAGGTATTGGGCTGTTACTTGTCTTTACCGAATTTCATACCTGTACGTGAAACGTACCACGAAGGGCGCTTAATTGAAATTTTGTAGGTGGCGCTATCAAGCCATTTTTCCACACCTAATTCTGAAACCCATATCAAACATACATTTTCACTACTTCGGACGCGTATGCAAAGTTTCATGAGTTTTCGAGCATGTTTAGGCCCTCAAAAATGTGATTCATTTTGGAGAAGAAGAAGAATTGACTGAGCAATTATAATACGGTCCTCATACCACCGGTGCTCGGGCCCTATTTTACATAAACAACTTTACAAGCTTGTACCTGACTGCTGCAGATTAATTTCGTGAACAGCTCTGGTTGGAACGTCATGAGTTCCCATCTCTTAATTACGGTAGTTATGGCATGAACACAATATAAGCTTGTTGATTTGATTCGGTAGGAACTGTAAAAGGTGGCTGCTGTTTATTTGCGGTGCTCTGTGACTGACATCTGTCTACATAAACTCTGCATAGCATAAAACGCACTGATGATATACAATGTCTGCGCGAAAAAAATTGTGCATTTGGTCTTGGATTGCAATAAGACTCAAAATCAGAAATGTGTATGGGTATGACCATGTTATATATTTAGGCTAAATTCATGCAAAATAATAACAAGATTTTGTGCTAAACTGTGTGGAGAATCTATAATTTTCTTCATCATGCACCAAATAGTCTTTACTGTCCATGTGAGGTCACCTACAATGATCATACCCTGTAGGCCGGATCATTGCCTGTCTAAAATTAGCTTGGCCTGAAACCTGAAATCACTACACTCCTTGTACCAGTATAATGCCCAACCTCAGCCTACTGCTGTCACAAGTTTTTGATCAGGGAGGCACAAAATCTGATAAAGCGTTAGACAAGGAGGTTTCTTCTTCTTCTATTCAGGGAAATCAGTTTAACTCTGAAGAAAAAAAAAAACATACATATGATATTGATACCTTGTTGTAGAGGGAGTTCTTGGCAGAAAACACTCCACAAGATCCTGTGCAAAACTGGCTGACCTCTCATAGACCAAAAGGGCCTTTAAATAATGTGAAAAATTATACTTTTTTTTTTTTTTTTTTTTTAACCATATAAACACTTAAACCTGTTAAATGAGCAAAATCTGAAAAAAAAGTATAAAAAATAAATAAATAAATACAGTAAACCCAAAATCTGAAAAAAGTAAAAATACTTTGTTGTACCTTTGTACTTCATTCCAGTAGTTTTGTTACTGCTTTCTCATTTCCCGTGGCTGTACAAAAGGGTCGTTTAAAAAAATATATATAATATAATAATAATTAATTAATAATAATTTATATATATATATATATATATATATATATATATATAATGATATACCATAAACACTTAAATGTATAAAAGCTAACTAATTAAATAAAAGTATATATATATATATATATATATACCTTTATGTACATTTATACTTCCTCTCAAAAGTTTTGTTACTGCTTTCCATATTCCCATGGCTGTACACAACAAGTTTTGGCATCTCATCTATAGTTTTCACTTTGATGTGTTGTTCCAACCAAGTAAAACTTTGAAAAAGAGTGAAAACAGATTTTTCTGAAAGAACATCTTCCACTGACTGCATCAAGATCTCTTTGGGGCCAAATATCAGCACTTACTGTTCCTAATGAACATTTGTATCAGTACACATCCTTGGAATGGACAAGACTGAAACTAACTAAAGTAGAACATGAGAACGACATCATGAGAATGACTGAATTAATCTATACTTGACTTTTCAACATGACATATAATGGCAAAGGAGGAATTAACATGTTTCATCCATGTCAGTGGAGATTTACACTAGGGATGCACCGATACCATTTTTTAAGGACAGAGTGCGAGTACCGATACTTTTTTTCTGGTACTTGCCGATACAGATACCGATGCCTATACATTTATTAATTTCTCTCTCTCTCTCTCTGTCTCTCTTTTTTTTTGGGGGGGGGGAGTTTTCCAAGCACAACACAGTGAGACTAATGAATGTAGGACAGCTTCTTTATTATTAGTCTAATAAAAAAAGTAATAATTTTTAAGTGCTTGTCACAAATTTACACAGTGTCCAATAACCTTCAATGGGCATAATTGTTGTTATATAAAAATAAATTTACAAACAAATTACAAACAATACATCAAATACTATAGAGATACAAATGAATTAAACTTGTTTTTCAGATACAGTAGGTTTATTTACCATGTATACATTTATTTAACATCTTTTGTTGTTTTTTTAACATTAATGACAAACATAGTTTTTACCCAAATGTTTATGTCAACTTAAGCCATAACCGACTATATTTACGTAAGATACTCCACACGATGGACATTTTGACAACTATGTGTGCATCTGACCACTCAGGTGCGAGGAGAACTGATTGCGCGCTGTCTGAGAGAACTGTGCACGGAAAATCTGTGAGTTGCGCTATGTGAGGTATCGGTCTTTGGTATCGGGGGTATTTTTACGAGTACGAGTACAAGTACACAAGCTTGGTATCGGTGCATCCCTAATTTACACGGTCTTACACAATATGCAATGTCTTCTTCAAAAAACAAGGTGCCAAGGTGAATACCACAGCTACATCTAGAGCTAAAAGAGGAGCTTCTACAGGCGGCTGGCAAACAATCAGCCCCTTTGAACTTGCTGTTTGCTGCTGGTGATGGGCGGTGGCCAGAAACACATATCAACATGTGGATCAGGAAAAGAAATATGTTCTCATGTTGAAATCATCCTCAGATTGAGGATTTCACACACTCATCACAACACATAGTGAGACTGTTGTACAATGGTAAAGCTAATACTATCATGTCCAATGGTGGTTATTAATCTGTGCAAAACATAAAAATGATTATGATGATAACTTAATTAATAACCTAGGCATGATGACAGCAATATAATACACCAATCATATAAGTAGCCACTTTAGCCAATTTAAATTTAAAATTCATGCAGAATAACCCTTCAATGCAATAACGACACAAAGTTAAAATCGGCATAAAATAAAAATTAATCCTATCTATTTTCTAAACACTTGTTATAGATCTTTCTGTGAACAATACACCCATCTAACCATTTTAAAACCTCTTCTGACATTGCAATATTTAATCAAAATGTCCCAACTTGATCTTCTAGTTAAAACAACAACCATGTCAAAACGGAATTTCAGAAACTTCCCCGGCTCACATTTTTTATTTTGTTAATATTTTTTTTCTGTAGAAAGACAAACATAACTAGTAATGAAAGACAAAATAGTAAATGCCACAGATGTACAGGATCTCACAGAAGTGAGTACACCCCTCACATTTTTGTAAATATTTTATTATATCTTTTCATGTGACAACACTGAAAAAATGACACTTTGCTACAATGTAAAGTAGTGAGTGTACAGCTTGTATAACAGTGTAAATTTGCTCTCTCCTCAAAATAACTCAACACACAGCCATTAATTTCTAAACTGCTAGCCACAAAAGTGAGTACACCCCTAAGTGAAAATGTCCAAATTGGGCCCAATTAGCCATTTTCTCTCCCCAGTGTCATGTGACTCGTTAGTGTTACAAGGTCTCAGGTGTGAATGGGGAGCAGGTGTGTTAAATTTGGTGTTATCGCTCTCACTCACTCGCCAATTTACAGGGTTGTAAAAATGACTTTAGAAAGATGGCAGCCTCATTATTTTATTTTTGCACAGAGATTGGTAGGTCTATTAATAAAATCTGTTGACTTTAGCAATCTTTGATGCTAACAGTGACCATTCAAAAAAAAAAGTTTGCATGCCTGTAACTTAAGAATAGATATCTTAATATCCTTTTAGGTTCTAGTTCTTAACAAACTTTCCTTTTGGTGTCTTCATTTTAAAGGGCCTCGATGGTTCGATCCCAGAGATATAAAGATCTTAATGTGGCTCCATGAGTAAACTGGTAAATTGTACACATTTTCAGTGGTCAAAAACCAAATGTGGGTCACTTTTCATACAGCTGATATATATATATTAAAGAGGAATATCTAAAGAACAAATGTTAAAACTAGAAATGTATCTCATTTTTTTCTATTAGCTAGATTGCATAATACATACCTCTCTGAATGCCATAAATATTCCTTTTTCAAAGTTTGCAAGCCTGTAACTCTAAAAGTATTCAATATATCTTAATTTCCTTCTAGAGTCTCATTCTTAATAAACGTTTCTTTTGTAATCTTCATTTTTAAGGCCCTATATGGTTATATTGGGACTTCAATGTGACTCCATGTCCAAACCAGAGTCGGTGACCTCTGGTTGAATTGACATGGAATGACCCAACAGACTTCGCTCTGGTGACGTATACTGGCCTTCCCCAATCATTTAGTCCAGTTACATCCACCACAAGCTTGCGTTCATGTGCCTCCTCTTTTGAGTGCGATTCCCACATTTCAAAATCCAAACAACAACCGATGCGTAGAGCCAAATCATGGCCTCTATTTCTATTTCTTTTTCAATAATCTATCACACTCGGATGTGTGTCACAATACAGAAGAAAAGATCTTCTGAACTTCCATTTCATCACAACTTTTTTATTCAAACAAATATTTGGAAAATAAATACTGAACTGCTAAAAAAATAAACATTATGTTGCACCTTATGTTGACAATCCTGTCTTCTTGGAAAGTTGAAATGGAACATTATGGAGATTCTAGAAACTCCAGTTAATGAACAGTTCACCCTAAGGCAGCATTATTCATCTTAAATAGTTTTGCAAATCAACACCAGCCATATGAGGCCTCATTGGCAAAAATGTAAATAAGCAGATGTGGATTTTATACAGTATATGTGAACACACACATACTTTACCATTAAGTGTCAGTTTGTGAGTATTAAAACATAACCACTTACAGACTCTGGACACATTTTCCTCATTAACTTCAGGCCAGTGTCTAATCTCTCAGTATGGGATACCAGTTAGTTATATTACCACTAACAACCATACTTAATTGATGTGGGACTTTACTACTGTGAAACAGTTATATTTCAGCCTTATATGAATGGGAGAAATTAAAAGTGGTTTTTAAAAAAACATGATTTTAATTAAAGGAACATGCACACTGCAAAGACCTGTAAATGGTAAAACATTTGCGAATTGCACATGAGGAACTTGTAATACAAACAAGGACACTCCCACTCATCTGAGGAACAAATGAGGCACAAATCCTACCCCACAATCTGTACTTAATTTTGTCCACTCAATATAATAAAATTAAAAGCACACTTACTGCGTTGACCTCTGTCGTAAGGACAAGGACTGCAAGGCACAACAGAAAACACCTGCAATATGGGAAAATAAATAAATAAATAAATAAATAAATAAATATGTCTGCAAAGGGAAAACAGATGCTTCCAAAACACAAAACAAAAACTTTACCTTAATGTGTTCCAATGCTGTAGATGTTTCTCACCCTCCATGTGAGCCTGAAAACAGATGAAATCTCTCTGTCTGCCTAATGCCAGTGTCCTGTTACTGCATACTCAATAATCTGAAAGCAACAGATGGACTGAGGTTAGTTCTCACTGTTTTAAGCATATTGTGTGTCCTTAGTGCATATTTAAAACACAATAAATGTACTGGTATCTTTGTAGATCTCATGTTCCTTGCTGAAAGATCCAGCTTTAGCCGGTAGTTGTGTTTTAGAACATGGTAACTGCTTTCTAGCTTGCCCAACCTGTCATTAGCTTATAGACAGTCATGAAATAGCAACAAACATACTCAAGTTGGTCATATATAATCTACCATCTAATAAGCAGATTACACGAGCTAGAAACCAACTAACATGTTCCAAATACGCAGCTACCATTTATTGACAGTTGTTGATATGCCAAAACACTCTATTTTGTTATTATTCGATAGCTTTTAACGACAGTAACACAGATTAAAGTTCAATATTTTTAATCGTAAGGCTGGTTTTGAATGTGAAGTGACGGCAGAAGTTTACCTCAGATCTCGCACGCTCCAGTCGCACGCGCTCAATCCTGATGCGTTCGGACTTTCAGAAAGTTGGATATCTCACCTAAAATCCACCTTGCCAAAGCTGTTTTAAGGGAATTGCTGATCTCCAAGACTTAAACTTCCCCTAACAATGCTGAAATGCGAGTGATAGTTGTTCTAAACAGGGTTGTGTTGGTGCGTATTGATGGGTGGTCGTGATCCTGACAGGGGGTGTGGTGGGCTCTTCTACAAGACATTACTTTCAACAACAGCCACATAACGTTTAGGGCAAAGATGCAGACAAACGTATAGTTCAGGCTCGGATAGAAGAGAGGCAAAAATTGCTTGGAACGGAGAAGAATCCGTCATCAGCGTGTCCTTTTGGACATTATTCATAGGTGTGAAGATGCGGCTTCCATCTGTCACTGTTTTTCTTCTCACGGTCTCTTTGAGCATTGACAAGAGCACAGCTAAGGTAAGTCTAACTAAAAAAAACAAAATTATGTTAACTTAAATGTTTGTTTATTAGTAATGTCGTCGGTTTTGGAAATCCGTTATAGCTCTTAAGACTTAAGTCGCGCGCACAGAGAAGTGCGTATAACTTGCGCGCGACTTGCTTGCGCTCAAGTTCCACTTCAGTTTTTATGTGCGAATATTTCCATTTGACAAAGTTAAAGGATGGGATATAACTTAAGTGTCTTGAGCGACAAAATTGTCCAGAAATAGCACAACACATGTAAAATTACTTATTAGAAACAATCTGAATTATATGAATACGACTTGTACTGTAGCTATATGTTTATATGTATATATGCCGTTTAAGTAACTAAAAGAATACATGCTCCAGTCTAGTAGACATAATTATCAAGTGCATAATGTGTATTCATACAGTCTATAGCACGACCATTTCTGATTTATTCACGGTTTTGTTGGCTTGTTGTTTTATTAATTCAGCAATTTGATATAGATAGTTCCCAATTTGAAAAGATTGTGTGCTTTCAGTGGATCTCACTCATGATGCTTTTCTATCTTGATGTATTGTCATGTAGTGTATTTCTGCTGGGCTTTTCTCTACAGTTTATATTTGCCACTCCTCTTGGTCTCATCTGGGGGGTCGTATTACACCTTCACCCCCACCCCTCTCTGAATTCAATCTCAAAGTTACTTTTTGGCAATACAAATAAAACCAGTAAAATAAAAAATGTCAGCATTATGCATTGTTCAACAGAATGGAATAAATATCTGATAAGATATTAATGTACATCAGTAACATCTGCATTTGATATGTTTCTGACAATTATTTCATTGTTGTACTATGAAAAACAAGTAAATGTCTTCCTTTAAAAGCCATGTTTATGTGAGTCTACCTTTTTCTTTGCCTAGACTGTGGGAAACAACAGAGACCACTGGATTCTCTTTTATTGTGTTGTATGCTTGTGTGCACCCCGCTACGGTTAACACAAGCTTCTGTAAACTTATTCTTAACCATCTGGATTTTGTTTTCCATTTGTTAAAGGCATTTTGCCACTTATCTGAGAAATCAGTATCACTTCTGAGTTCCAGGACACTTTATACCCAAGACAAATTATGCATGTAATGTTTTTTCCCGCATGTAGATGCAGTAATCTGAGAGAGCTATACTGGACATGTGTTTTTATTGGGGGTGTGGCTGGAGGCGGGGCTCCATAATGATGCACGTTCAGAGCAAGGATTCGGGAAATGACAGGTGTCTGGGTGATGAGACCAGGTGGAATGATGACTAATTGTGACAATGATGAGATAAATTCACAAAGCCATTACGTCTGGTGATTTTGTCTTATTTCTGATTGGATATACAGGCATATCTGCTGGATGAATGAACTGCACTTGATACTGCAGATAATTGTAGGAGTATATTTGCATGAAGAATAACTGTTTACTGAATAAAACGCCCCAGAATACAGGAATTTGTTGATGGATTATCACATTACTACGAGCATTAGTTTGATTTAAACTGACATGTCACATAGCTATATATTGAATAAGATATATAATCTACATTTTCCATATTTTCTTCACACAACTCTCTGCATACTAAATTACAATTGATCAATTGATTTTTGTTTTTTTCATATTAAAGCTTTATGGCATGGTTTCACAGACAGGGCTTGGATAAGCCAAAATTTTTAGACATTTAGTAGCTTTTATAAATGTGCCTTAGAAAAAAAAAAAGGTGTGCATCTTGAGACAAAACAATGGCAGAGACATATTTTAAGATATGTCAGTGCAAGTTGTGTTCAGTTAAAACAGCTCAAACATGCATTTTGGTGTGGGACTAGGCTTAAGCCTTGTCTGTGAAATGGGGGGTAAAATTGTTAAACTTTATGACTGATCATTGTCCTTGGCAGCGGATTCCTTACATGGCTGTGCTAGTTTCATATCTCTTTCATATCTTCTGTATCTCAAACTCTAAAGCATGACACTAGCAACACTGCGGTCATGGGTTTGATTCCGAGGGATTGCATGGACTGATTAGAAGTGTACTCTAAATATTTTTTTTTGTATTAAAAAATATATATTAAATGCATAAATGTGAATATCAACCAAGTCTCACCACTGTATGCTGGGGTCCTGATCACTCTGGCAGGGTTTATTTTGCTATCAATGTCTGTCATACATTGTCACCTTATTATGTGAGATGTTCTGAACTGTGTATTTTTGTTCTCTGGCATGAATATACATTGAAAGTGTGCGGATCTGTAATCTCTCAGCACTTCCTAGTGCAACAGCCATCAAATGCCACCCACAGCTGTCTCTCTCTGTCACCTCAGCCTTGGATTGCAATTGATGCCATTTGTGAGTGGTATAATAGTCAGGCTTGTGAACTCTGTTTAAACAACTACAACAACAATAACCCTGAGAACAATAATGTTTTGCTCTGTATTGTGTGTGACAATCGCCAAAAGGTGTAACCATTTGTTTTTGTTGGCTTGTTTTTTGTAGGCAGGGTTCCCATGCTCGTAATATGTAAATACAGTTGTTCTTAAAAGTTTACATATCCCTTGCAGAATCAGTGAAAATGTGAATAAATTTAACAAAATAATAAAATCATACAAAATGCATGTTATTTTTTATTAAGTACAGTCCTGAATAAGTCGCTTGTTTGTAACATTGTGTTTCCTTCTGAAGTATCAGTGAATGTTTAAACCTTTTTTAACTGCTCAGAACAAACAAGGGACTCATTAACAACAATCACAAAACAAAACAAAACAAAACAAACAAACAAACAAAGTCATGGACCATCCAGTTAACGACACACAGTATTAAGAATCAAGGGTATGTAAACTTTTGAACGGGGTCATTTTTATAAATTCAGCTTTTGTTTTCCTTCTTTTTTGTTCACTTGTGGACTATATGTAAACATCTTCTATGTGAAATATTTTATTCAGTACTTAATAAAAATAACACGTTTTTTGTTAAAATAATGTATATATTTTTTTCTAGTCACCTTTTTAGTTACAGTAAATTTAATTTGGTTAATTGCAGTGCAGTCACTATATATATATATATATATATATATATATATATATATATATATATATATATTAAATATACTTATCCAGTAATCACATACAATTGGAAAAGTCGTGGGAACCCTGTAAAGCGACGGCATTCCTGAGCTCAGTAAATATAAATATATACAATAATACATTTTTAGGTGAAGTGGATAGAAAATCCACCCTAAATCCTTGCAGCATTCGTGATACAGTATGTGTGGTTCACCATAAATTTTTGTTTTTCCTCTTGGGAGTCTAAATATTTGTTAAAAAGAAGAAGTTCATGAGGACTGAAGATGTGTGTTTGGAATGATTTCCTTAGGCGTATTCTTGAAAATACAAAGGGTGAAGAATCTCTAACAAACAAATATATATATTTTTTATATTATCTATGTGTGTCTGTCTGTTTCAGTCGCAGAAACAGTCTACATTGGCAGTTTATTTACTCAGAAAATCTTCTTCCTCATCTATATTACATTAATGGAAGGCTGATGATCCGGATGCATTTCAGTTGAATACTATGTTTTTCCAAGCTTGTTTATCAATTGTAATTCTCATAAGGTCAGCGTGGTCTCACGTGTATCCAGTTCATATCAAATTAGTGGTGACTGCCCCAGCAGACTTCCTGGAGTTAACTCACTTCATTAGGATGGCATTACAGATTAGATTCTCCACTTTAATGCAGTGCAGAAACAGCCAAAGTAAATGAAGGTGAACTCGGTAAACTTAACTGATAGTAGTGCAATCTCTGAGCAGACTCAGTCATGCCAAAACAACAGGGTACACCCAACACACCCTGAAAGATGAATCAGAGGACCTATTTACAGTTCATTTTATCAGCCTAGTCACTTGATTGGTCTTAATCAGTGATACAGCTGTCTGATTGGGTATTTCATTTACTCTTGGCCACATAAATGCATTTGATGATATAAATCCCATCTAATATTCAGGTATAGTGGATTTCACTCAGGATGAGGTTTAAAATGTCCATATTATGCTCATTTAAGCCGCGTTTCCCAGAACAACTTGTCCCAGGAACTTTTCCCCCCCAGACCTATCGCTAGCTGTGTTTCCATAGCGGTCTTAAGTACCGTGAAGATAGTGATGTAGGACTGCGTGACATTTTCCAGTTCCCGCTGGTTTTTCGTCCTCCGCAAATATGAGCTTAACAAAGCCTGAACCTCATCGTCAGTCCATCGGTCGTATTTTTTAAACTCCATTGTTGATTCGAATAGCATACAACTCTTACTGCACGCACTGCAACAGTGCACTGCAACCAATCAAAATGCTGCGTAAACTCAAACAATCAGCAAGTCCCACCCCTGAAAGTTCCGGAACTTTGAAAAAGTACTACCTAGCGAGCAGGTACTTTCTGAGGGGGAATTTTTTTACCCGGAACTTCATTTAGACCCTGATTCCTGCGGTTGAAACACACCAAGTACCACCCCAAAGTTCCTAGATCCTGGGGAAAGTTCCTGCGGTGGAAACCCGGCTTTACAAGTTCATCATTTTATTTTTGAGGTCTGCTAGAATACATTTACATGATTTAAAGATGGGGAAAAAAACTTTATTTTTCTTATAGTGTACATTGAGCAATACCTCTTTTTACCCTCTGCCTGAAATGCTCTATTTAGTTCACATCTCAGCCCAGTCTGCTCTGACTGGTCAGATGGCCCAATCTGTTGTGATTGGTCTAACGCTTAGACCGCATGTTGATATGTAATGATTAACCATAATCATGTTTCAGCTCCCAAGGCTTCATGAGCAGCTGTAAACAATATTATATCTATGGTAACTATGGGGTCGGTATTGGAAGTCAGTGCACTAACACCCAAAGTATACTTAGCTCTTAGCTAGTAGAACTTTGAAAATCTTGTATGCTCAACTGTACACAGACAGAGCAGAACATGGAAAATGAAGCAATAAAACGTAAATTTTGGTGTCTTTAAATACACATACTCTCTTCATGCACTTTATGTAGTTAATACACCACAGTTTGTGTGCTGAAATCCATCTTATCACACCCTCTGATAGTGAAAGAAATTCCTCAAGTGACTTATGTGCACTCCGTATCTCTCGGGCCTGCTCTGCCCCTTGAGACTTGCAAGTTTTATGTGGGTGGGTTGTCTGTCTAATTCTTGGAAACCGCACATGTGGTGATGGGTGTGAGAGAGAGTGAGTGGGGAGACGGAGGATGGATGAGGTCCAATTGGAGGGAAAAACACGACGGACCTCACTAGGCTTACACACTGTTCCGCCTACACCAGATCGTACTGTTCCAGCATCTCCCGAGAGAGGGTGGATGGAATGCCAGTGCAGAGGAAGCAACAGTTGCAACTGTTTATCTTCCTGATTCACTGTTCCTTTCCCCTTATCCTGGACAATTCTTTCTCATTTTCTGAGTTTTATTTGTTTTCATCTCTTCAGAAAATAACACATAGTCTCATAAAGCATTTACATGTGCTCCCTTTTTTCAGCCAAGCAGCCCCTATAAATGCGTTTTAATAGGGTACTCAGTATTTGATATACACGTAAATTCTCTACAAATTGTTTCCTGGACTGTCAACAAAATGTTTGTAGAATGTTTGTAGAATTGTGCCTAAAGACAGGGTTCCCACATCATAATTTTTTTTTTTCTTTTAATTTCTAGCTACAAAATACAGAAACGTTTTTCCTTTGCATTTTTCACATACAGACAACATTATTCTCAAAACAATCCCCATTCACAAGGATCTGCGAAAATGACTAAAAACGCTGTGTTATGCTGCCAGGCCAGTAGTTGGCGATGTCAATTTGGAAAAATAAACACTACGCTCCTATAGACTGAACACTTAATACTCATACGCATGTAGTCACCGTTTTCACAAATTCACGTTTTTGTTGACAATAACGTTTCAAAAATTTTCGTTTTCAGGCCCCCGTTGTGGTGTAAACGAATGGCCAAAACGCTGTTTCCTTTCTGTTGTCATGCGGTGCGTCTGAAATAGCATACTGTCTGAGTAGATACTACATTTGAATTTGAACTTTGCGACCATTAAAAAGTATGTTCTATATAGTATGAATATGGGTAGTATGAATGAAATCCATACGTAATACCTCCACTATGTTGTTACTGTCACGTACCTACCAGCATCAGTCGCATCGCTTCACTGCCAGTCCTTCATGGGATAGTAAAGTGTCCATCGAATGAACACTTCAGAATTTCGACGAAAGTAGTAGGTCAGGTACTTTTCGCCTACTGTTTTTTTGAATTGATTTTCTCATCTCATTGTTGGATTACAGTCTTTTGTTTTGTTTAATGAAGTACACGCTGCATTTTAGATCCGCTTTGCCTCACCTCATCTTCATCCTTAGCCAGAACAACTCTTGTAAGAACAATTTCCGTGATTTTTTTTAAAAGACCTTTTCAAATCATGGCCCTTGATTTAATTGTTTCATGAATGAAAATCACTTAAAGCGTTCTTAAAACCTCAAACATCAGATAACCCAAAACCAGACTGCATGGAAACAATCTTGTTATCTTAAACTCAATTCACTGACCATTTAGGAATTGCCCTGAAATTACAAACACAATTCAGACCAACTGATATTTATATGCATCATCTTAAGTATTTTTTTCTTTTGACTAAAAACCCCAAACTGAAGAACCCTGACCCTTCCAGATGACCATTGCTTAAGTTCACTGGGCCTGGGACAGAATTATCCCTGATGGGCCCCCCTTTGCCCGAGACCTTTGTTATAGGGCCTGGGACAACCTTCATCTGACGACAGCCTTGCCCTTCTAGTTCATGAACTATTGTTTGGTGACCACCCTGCTTTACTAGACTGAAAGAGGCAAATGGGGCAACCACAGAGTTGGACAGGTGAAAGCAGTTTGTGATTATGATAATAATTGTTTTGGAATAGTTGAGTATAAAATCTCAGTAATGTGTTGTTTGAAGGAAAAAACCACTGACCATTAATTTATGACAGTGAAGTATAAAGTGAAATGTTATACTCATGCAATCCGACCGCACACACACACATTGTAAAAGGCTGTTTAACGGTGTGAGTGTATTATTTTCTGGGTGGTCTGGGGAAACACAGTTCTTATGCCCCTTAACCTATTGATCTGCTGCTTACAGTGTAGCAAATTTTGTCATGATATCAAGTCTTTAGATTATCTCTGTGGTTTATTTACTAATACTGCACCGAGAGGAAGTATATACATATACAGTACAAATGTGGTATGGCTTCATGGAAGTGCTGATTAATGGAAAAAACACTGATTAACTGGCCAATGATCAGAACAAGACAAGGACAATGGTTTTCCTGTAGCTTAATTAGTTAAGTTTGGCACTATCAAAACCAAAGGTCATGGGTTCAATTCCCAAGAAATGTGTGAGCTGGTCATAATCACAGCATTGCTTGTGTATTCATACATAACTAGTAACCACTCCCAAGAAGGGTAAATACTACCGGGTAATTGGAACATACCTTTTTGGTGATATCTGAAACCTTTCATTGAATCTTTGAACTCAGTATCTTTGTTCCCTCTTGCTGTTGTAAATCCTGTCTATGTCCGAGTATTTCATACTGGGACAAGGGGGGGACAGCCATGACACACAGGGAGTCCTAGATCCCAGGCTTTCTCTGCAGGAATGTGGGCTGGAGCCTGGGCAATACCCATAGCGGATCATTTGGTCTTGGTAAATGGGACTCAGCCAGCCCTACTGGCCCATAATGCATGAGACAGCCATCTGCCCTGTCAATCAAAGTGGGATGGAAGATGACTCAGAGAAGATGTCTGTGTTAATACTATCATAAACAGGGGCATTGTGCATTATTATTAGTAGTATTTTCTAGAAGGGACACCAGTAGCTTTGAGGACTCACTTGGTGCCTCATAGGCATAATAAGACCCACAAAAAATCTGTAAGGGGAGGTGGTTTCAAACAAACAGCCAAATAAATAAATAAATAATTTATATTTTGGTATAATCACACGGTATGAAAAACATATTATAATCCATAATATTGCACTACCAAAAACAAATTTGTACTGTAGAAACTTTTAAGAGAAAATCATGAATGAATCTCATATTTTATCTGACATGGTGGCCTTATTTTGAAAGATTGGTCCTTCTGTTTTTCACCATGTCTCCTAATCATTAAAATTGGTAGGAGTTTGTGTTGTTCTCTGTGGTTTGTTTATGCAGCTGACTTTGTGGATATCAAAACATTCAGTAAAAAGTTTGGACTGTTCAGCACACTCTTTACTCCAGGTCATAAAGCATAGAAAAATATGAGGGTGGACAGTTTGTTACATTTGTCATTAAGGAGGACACATTATAGGCCTTTTCAGCATATGTCCAGACCCTCTAACACACTGACTGGCCATTTTATACATTTTATGTGCCCATTTTCACTATTGGTCTCAGATTTTAGACACTTTTAACTTTTTAGATTAAAATACGATTTAATTAGAAAATGTTTGCAGTGACCTACTGCCAGATAAGCTATTAGTGGGTATTTATATTACAACCCAAATTCCGGAAAAGTTGGGACATTTTTTAAATGTGAATAAAATGAAAACTAAAAGACGTTCAAATCACATGAGCCAATATTTCATTCACAATAGAACATAGATAACATAACAAATGATTAAAAATTTAAAAATTTTATGCACAAAATGAGCTAATTTAAAATTTGAAGCCTGCTACAGGTCTCAAAATAGTTGGAACAGGGGCATGGTGTAGCATCACCTCTTCTTTTCAAAACAGTTTGAAGACATCTGGGCATCGAGGTAATGAGTTTCTGGAATTTTGGTGTTGGAATTTAGTCTCATTCTTGCCTGATATAGGTTTCCAGCTGCTGAAGAGTTCGTAGTCATCTTTGACATATTTTTCGTTTAATGATGCGCCAAATGTTCTCTATAGGTGAAAGATCTGGACTGCAGGCAGGCCAATTCAGCACCCGGACTCTTCTATGACAAAGCTATGCTGTTGTAATAGCTGCATTGGATTTGCATTATTCTGCTGAAATACACAAGGCCTTCCCTGAAATAGACGTCGTCTGGAAACCTTTATATACCTTTCAGCATTCATAGTGCCTTCCAAAACATGCAAGCTGCCCATACTGTATGCACTTATGCACCCCCATACCATCAGGGATGCTGGCTTTTGAACTGAACGCTGATAACACGCTGGAAGGTCTCCCTCCTCTTTAGCCCGGAGGACACGCCGTCCGTGATTTCCAACAAGAATGTCAAATTTGGACTTGTCTGACCATAGAACACTTTTCCACTTTGAAACAATCCATTTTAAATGAGCCTTGGCCTACAGGTCATGACGGAGCTTCTGGACCATGTTCACATATGGCTTCCTTTTTGCATGATAGAGCTTTAGTTGGCATCTGCAGATGGCACGGTGGATTTTGTTTAACAACAGTGGTTTCTGGAAGTATTCCTGGGTCCATTTAGTAATGTCATTGACACAATCATGCTGATGAGTGATGCAGTGTTGTCTGAGGGCCCAAAGACCACAGGCATCCAATAAAGGTCTTCAGCCTTATCCCTTACGCACAGAGATTTCTCCAGTTTCTCTGAATCTTTTGATGATGTTATGCACTGTAGATGATGAGATTTGCAAAGCCTTTGCAATTTGACATTGAGGAACCTTGTTTTTAAAGTATTTCACAATCTTTTTACGCACTCTTTCACAGCTCTGCCCATCTTTATTTCTGAGAGGCTCTGCTTCTCTTAGACATCCCTTTTATAGCTAATCATGTTACAGATCTGATATCAATTAACTTAATTAGTTGCTAGATCTTCTCTCAGCTGAATCTTTTCAAAATTTCTTGCTTTTTCAGCCATTTGTTGCCTCCGTGCCAACTTTTTTGAGACCTGTAGCAGGCATCAAATTTCAAATGAACTCATTTAGTGGATAAAAGTGTACAATTTCTTAGTTTAAACATTTATGTTTTCTATGTTCTATTGTGAATAAATTATTGGCTCATGTGATTTGAAAGTCTTTTAGTTTTCGTTTTATTCAAATTTTTTTAAAAAACCTCCCAACTTTTCTGGAATTCGGGTTGTAATTGGTTGCACTAGTTTTATCTCTGGTTTGCATCTTTAACCTGATGTTTTTACTATGACATAAAACATGCACTTTCTCGTAGGTATGCATAAGCACAGACTGTTGTTGGAGAACCATGATTTAGATGCCAGCATGCTATTTTGGCCTTTCACGGTGCCACGTGAACCAGATTAGCCCAAAATTCATGCCAGCTCTGCCACAGGAGTGTTTGCAGAGAGCATCACACAAGGAGATGTCTGTGGACTTTATTAGGAAGAATGTCATGTTGTCATCACTGTTAAAGATCAGATGAACAAGCTGCAGGCAGTAAGAGCCACTGAAGGCTCACATTGCGTTTATGACTAAATAAATTCCAAATTCATGTGATTCCAAATAACAGAGAGACACAGAAGTTTCTGAAAAATCTCTAACCTCGCCTTGATTTATCTAAAGAGCATTTATAAGTAGGCCTCACAGGCTTCTGTGCAATTTTTTGGAGAACAGACAACTATTGTTAGTGACAGCCTCTCTATCCAGTGCTCTGAATGCAGTGTTTCAAATGCTGTTTGATCCCTCTATTGTTCAATGGACCAGTAGGGGCGAGTTCGTGCACATTTCATATGGGGGTCCGTACTGCATGCACATGAACCCAGGACCTGTGGGTGTCCTTTTCTGGGTTTTAAGCAGTAATCCTTTTGTACATTGTCATGTTTCTGTGTGTGGGATTTCAAATGAGATTTTAATTGATGTGACATCATTCAAAATCTGCACTAAAATCACTGCTGACAAAGCAAAGTGCCCTGCTATTTCAGCATGATTCAAGGAAGAGAGGGCAACAGATAAACATGAATGATAATCATCAGGAAAGATAAACAGAAGTAGTTTCTTCTCTTTCCGGATATATACTTTCCCTGTTTATTCTGGTCTTGATTGTTGTATAATTGGTTGCTCCACCCCTTGTTTTGCAGCATGGAGAGTTTGTTTACAGTGTTGATGGTTTAGCACGTGCAACTTGAGCACATGATCCATGTGGCGAGACCATCATTTTCTTATGAACACTAGTTCTGAACTAGATCTTTACATTGCGAGTTGACTTCTTATTGGTCAAAAGAGGCCACCAACCAAGTTGCTATGACATTTTGGATCCTAGGTATGTTTTCTCAGTGCAAGTATTTGGGCTCATTTTATTCATTTTCAGGTGAACACATAATTTTTATTGCTTAGAAAGTGAAACATCAAACATCTGCTCAACTAGCTTCACATTTTGAGGTATCATTTACAGCAAAAAAAAAAAAAAAAAAAAAAAAGGAAAGGAAAGGAAAGGAAAGAAAATATATTTTGACTTATTTTCCTTTCTTACATCTTGAATACAAGTGAGTGGACATCTGATAATTATTATTGTATTCAATAATTATTATCAGTAACATTTTCAAGTTATACGCCACTTTATTAGGTACACTGTGCTAGTAGAGTTTGGCCCCCCTTTGCCTTCAAAACTGCCTTAATTATTTGTCTGTGGAGGCCATTTGAGTACAGTGAACTCATTGTCATGTTCAAGAAACCAGTTTGAGATTATTTGAGCTTTGTGACAGTGCGTTATCCTGCTGGAAGTAGCCATCAGAAGATACACTGTGGTCATAAAGGGATGGACATGATCAGCAACAATACTCCGGGAGGCTGTGGCATTTAAACAATGCTCAGTTGGTACTAAGGGGCCCAAAATGTGTCAAGAAAATATTCCTCACACCATTACATCACCACCAGCCTAAACCATTGATACAAGGCAAGATGGATCCATGCTTTCATGCTGGTTACGCCAAATTCTGACCCTACCATCTGAATGTCGCAGCAGAAATCAAGACTCATCAGACCAGGCAACGTTTTTCCAATCTTTTATTGTCCAATTTTATTGAGCCCGTGCGATTTGTAGCCGCAGTTTCCTGTTCTTAGCTGATAGGAGTGGCATCTGGTGTGGTCTTCATCTGCTGTAGCCCATTTGCTTCAAGGATTGATTTGTTGTGCATTCAGAGATGCTCTTCTGCATACCGGTTGTAACAAGTGGAGTTACTGTTGCCTTTCTATCAGCTCGAACCAGTTTGGCCATTCTCCTCTGACCTCTGGCATCAACAAGGCATTTTCACCTACAAAACTGCCGCTCACTGGATATTTTCTCTTTTTTTGATCATTCTCTGTAAACCCTAGATATGGTTGAGTGTGAGAACCCCAGTAGGTCAGCAGTTTCTGAAATACTCAGACCAGCCTGTCTGGCACCAAAAACCATGCCACATTTAAAGTCATTTCAATCACCTTTCTGCTCCATTCTGATGCTCAGTTTGAACTTCAGCAGATCATCTTGACAATGGCTGCATCCGAAAGCTTAAAAATGGTGCCTTCAGAGGATGCATTCCAAGGTAGTGAGGTATCAAGGCACATCCGAATCCAGTGTTAGCTTCACTTCCTCTCTCCTGAGATACCTTCATCTGATCGATTTTTGAAGGCAGCATAGATGTATTTGCTTTGCTGCCAATGATATCCCACAATTTTGTGCTTTCCATTCTGTGACAGCTGAGTTTAAAAATAAAGATGATATCTGAACGTTTTGGTTAGTGGTTAGTTTTGTGTGTAAATGTATGTTTTTGACCAACAGTTTCCACTTTGGATGTCATTTCTAGTGAGAAATGACCACTGTATTAATGAAATATTTGCTTAGTTATCACCAAAGCTCTCTCTATTTTGCTTTAAATCATTCAACCATTATGCTGCCTCAGAAGTCTAAAAACAGTTTCGTGAGGTACCTTTGTGCGCAAATGCTGCCTACAAAGTCATTTCCAGACAAGGCAGCGAGGAAAGTTTTCGGACACAGCCCATTTCAACATGCCTTAATGTACTGAGTTGCTGCCATGTGATTGGCTGATTAGATATTTGCATTAACGAGCAGTTGAACAGGTGTACCTAATAAAATTCATAAACACAAAATGTTTTTGGGGAGTTGCACCTCATGACATTTTACAGCCTGAACTAACCTTGGCTTGTCATTTTTATTTATTTTTTATTTATTTTTTTTGACCTAGTGACACAATCATGACGGACTGCAGGGGTTAATTGCAGGAGTGAATGTTTGGTAACTTACTCAGCATAAGCCAAATCAGCTAATCTCTGTGCATAATGAGGGGGCTGAAACTCCCAAGTTAGATGTGATCTAGCAAAAATAACAGTTCACTCTACCAATGGAGGAGTGAACTATTACTTTTTATGTGTCTGACAAAAATCCTCTTGTTAAACTGAAGCAACATTGTCTGACCTCACACTGTTCCATCCAGCTTTAGTTTTATTTGCCATTTTCTTTTACATTTTCTTTTAACCTGCTGGAAAATAAACCTCTGGTGACCTTTGACACCCACTCTGTTTTTCACCTCTGGGGATGTAGTGGAAGAAACCTTCTAAACACAGAAGCTGGATTTTTTTTTTTTACCAGTTGGAAACGTATCAGACTGAAACGAGACGCAGATGTTATTTTAATTATTAAACCTGAAGCCCGCCTGACATCCAGCCCTAAATATAGAGCAAAGCAACTGCGTCTGTTCCAAAAACATAAAGACCTGATGTTCCATCCCAGTCCTTCCTGATCTGTTCAGGACATCAAGTGTAGAGATTTCCTGTCTCTAAAACAATGTAGGGTTATTGTTAGCTTACCCATGATCTGAGGGAAAGGCATGGCATTTGACTAAGGAAGTCATGATATTCTTGACTTTAGTTCGCTCTTGTGCTTTACCTGTGGAAAAAGAGAAAGAATAGGCTATTTTTCCCCTCTGGGAGATTCCTGAGTTATCCATATCCAGATATTTATCTCCAGAAAATGAGTTACTGTAATATAGTGGTGCATGAACAGTGTTGCATGTGCATTTGTTATGTTTGTGAATGTACTGTAGGCCTGGCAATCTTAAAGATCACTCTTTGTATCTCCTTTGTGATCATAAAAGCAGCAGAAAGCATTTCCTTTCATCTGCATTTGTTTTCTTGAGGCCTAAAAATAAATGGCAAATGCCTTTTATGAACCACAGACTCATGTTAGATTATGTCCATAGGGTGTGAGAAAATTAAATTATTGTGAATTTAATTCCCTGCATGTTTTGATGTTAATTGGACTGTAGAATCTATAGAATATAGTTGTTTTTTTAATACTTTTTAATACATTCTTCTCTGCCTCTCTTCTAAGCCCTGCTTATTCAGTGAAGAAAACAGCTAGATGACCTGCAAAATCTTCTCACACATGTTTAGGACCACAACTCTATTTTGAGCAGCTTTACAAGGTTTATTACATCCAGATTAAACACAGAGGACTGCCTCTGAATGCTTGTCTTTTCTTAGCTTTGTGCTCTCTGTCCACTACCTTTCTCTCTTCTCACGTTTCAGCCATTTACTCCTGTTTTTAGAGTCTGACCTGTGCTGTTGTATTATTGGAATCTCACTGTGAATTTTCTCAGAGACTTGCACTTTCCCACAAGAACAAGGAAAATATTTTGTACAATAAATCAGATTAAGTTTACCACCCTCTCTTTGAATTGTAGCAGAATATGGAGCACCTCCAAACATCCATGTGCCTTGGATTATTGCGTTAGCAGAAATTCTCATATATATGCATGTAGTTTCATTATAAACACATGGGTCATGTCTAGTTCATCTATAGACATTGAAACTAAACATGACACAACTGTGACAATCAGCTGATGGAAAGGGTTTTTTTAAAAGAAAAAAAAAAAAAAAAGCATTCATACTTGGAGTGTGAAATAGATGATGCTGTGGTCATGTTGAGTTGTTTTGGTAGCTTTTCTCCCACTATTTGGAACAATTACTGTTCAGTGGGCTGTGACAACAGAATATTGTAGGCATGACTCCAAATTTTATCCCACATTTACTAAAGCTCTCTCATAAATACAACATTAATACAGTATCTCACAATGCACTCACATATCCATGCAAAAGTATACTTCTTTATAGCATGACAAAAGATTATTAAAACATAATGATTTAAAATATACTTAAAGTAAAACTTTTAATTTTACATTATTAGAAAGTACATGTTTAAAAGTGTACTTAATATGATCTGCAAGTACAGTTTTTAAATACACTTATACACTGTAAAACCCGATAAGTTCAGAGTACTCAAAATTATTGTAGACACCGATTACCTCAAAAAATTTAAGTAAAGCAAATCAAAACTTTTAAGTAAAGAATATTTATAAATAACAATTTAGTCAAACTGATTTTTTTTTTTTTTTTCAATTTTAGTTTTATTTAATGTTTAAGTCCACTGTACTTAAAACTATTGTTTACCATATGTAATGTTTCTTATTTTTCAATTATTTTGATGCAGTGGTTGTGAAACCCAATAAGTTCAGAATACTAAAAACATTTAAGTAAACAACTCAAAGATTATTTGGTAACACTTTAGAATAATGGTCCGTCATTAATAAGTAACTATGCAGGAAGTAATGCAGGACTAAGGAGTAGTACTACATTAACACTTAAGCTACTACTATTAACTAATATAGAAACAAGCTTAACTAATCAGTAAGTAATATCAAATTTAGAAGATAGTTCCTTATTAGCTAATCAATAATTACCTAATGAGATTAGTATAATTAATAACTATTAGTCATCAAGACATAATCAGTCATAATTTTTACTCTGAATACAGTCATAAAATGCATCATGAATTACTCAAGTGTTACCTAGTCACTATGCAGTAACTACTAGTGATCTGGACCATTATTTTAAAGTGAAAAACATCTTTCTTGTTCCTGCATAGTGACTAGGTAACAGTTGAGTAATTAATGATGCATTTCATGACCATTTTGAGAGTAAAAAAAGACAATTGCTCACATCTCAGACACTTTAATGTTGTGATTATTAATGAATTAGTAATTCTTTATAATTTGTCATAGTTACCTATTAGTTCTTAATGATGCCAATCTCACTCTGTAATTGTTGATTAGCTAATAAGGAACTATCTTAGTCCTAAATTTGATATTACTTACTGATTAGTTAAGCTTGTTTCTATATTATTTAATAGTAGTAGCTGAAGTGTTAAAGCAGTACTACTGATTTGTCCTGCATTACTTCCTGCATAGTTACTTATTAATGACGGACCATTATTCTAAAGTGTTACTGATTATTTTAGTACAACTTAAAAAATATATATATTTTATACTATCCAAATTCAGTAATTATAATTTAATTGAAATATTGAATAAACTAACACCTAATCTTTATGGTTAAGTGTTAGCTAGCAACAGCACACTAGCATGCGCTAACATACCATCAAAAAGACTTATCACTATTGACTTGCATGAACTGTTAATCAACATACAGCACTTGATGTTTCACAGCCCATTCTCGACCTCACCACAGGCACTACTCTTCACCATGATGGTAAAAATTTCAAATACCAAAATAACAGAACATTAAACAATAACACATCTTCCCCTGTATTAATCTTGTAAAAAAACACACAAAAAAACACTAAATTCCAACATTTATTCTCCCTTACAGAGTGTGATGCAAAGCATGCTGGGAACTTGAAATCTGCTGCAACTCAGTTTAATGTTGAATGGATTCTTCTGATAACGTCGGTTACGTCTGTAACATTGGCAACGACGTGACATGGATGACGTCACTTTATATCGCTCAGTAAACTTAAAAATAATAATTTAAGTATAAGGGTTTACTCAAAAATGTTGAGCTACACAAAAATAAAACTCCTCGTTCAGAAAATGTAATTGTTTTAAGATGCATCAATGATTTAACAGACTTTAATTGCAGCATACTCAATCTTTAGTTAGTAGTACTGTTCGGATTTACAGTGAAGTACACTACAAGTGCACATTCAATACAGTTAAGTGCATTTTTTTTTCACAAGGGCAAGCCTCCTTGAGTACTTACTTAAAGGGATAGTTAACCCCAAAATGAACATTCTGTCATAATTCACCCCCCATGTTGTCCCAATCCTGAGTTGTAACTGTACCTGAGTCCTCTTAAAAAGGGTTGTCTGTGGTACGATTCATGTAAACTCTGGTAAGGTTTGCTGTTGATATGAGCGCAATTGTACTAAAGCGCGGAAGTGATCCGCTATTGATGTATAATTTGATAAAACCAAAGGTTCAAAAACTAAAATAAGCTATAAAAGTGAGGTGAGAACGCTATATATTTTGCAGCTTTCTCCTACATCATCTTTTTTTAAACAATATCTGTAAACAGCTGCTGCTTTGATGACGCAAACACACTGCAGTTCGGACCCTAAAAATATAATGTGAACAAAATCCAGCAGGAGCAAGGGGGAGGAGTGAGCAATCGAACTCGGGTTCAGACCTGGCAATCGAACGAAGCGTGAAAGACTTCACTTCTAGTATTTGAACTTCAACTGATTGAACTGTTTATGTGTCTGGCATATTCCACTGGCTTATTGTGCACCATGTTGTTTTGGTAAAAGCTTGACACTCAAACAAGCAGTATCTGATTGTCTGCCTTTGCGTGCATGAGAGTGGAGCTGTATTAGTGACAGACTGCTATTAGTCATTGTCTGATAAGTTGTGGACAGAAGGAAATAGCAATATCCATCCCCTTAAGGCAGGGAAACCCTCTATAGCTGAAGCATTTGTGTGGGAGTTCCTTCCTTTTTGTTGGTTAGGTTGGCCTCCTACACATAGCAGAATGACACTGAAGAGGCTGTGAGAGAGAGAGCTGTGGTTGGGCAACTTCACTGACATAAAGGCTATCTGTTATCTATGCAATAATAGTGCCTTCTGAACACATTAGCAGCTTTATGGTTCTTTTTGATACATATTAGCCTTACAATGTGTTGCATTAACATATTTTACCCAAAGCAACTTACAATGGAGTTATAGTACGCATCTTAATGGCTTGTGCTTTCTGGGAATCGATCCCATAACACTAGCATTGCTAGCACCGTGCTCTACTACTGGAACATCCTACAGCATTACACACACATGATGCGTTCATTTTTAACTGCAACTTTAATGCTTGCATTTGCAACTTTCTCTATTCCAATTACAACTTTATGTCTCACTGATGTAATAAAGACGCAATTCTCTAATAAGCATAAAAAATACATAGTACACAACATTTTTTCAAAATAGTACATTTTAAATTAGATTTAGATTAAATTATTTTTTTATAATTATATTTAATTTTATTTTTTATATTTAATAATATAATATAATATAATATGTTCATTAAAAACCATAACATCCATAAGTGTAAGTAGATAATAGAAATATAAATATACAATTAAATAAATAAATATATAAATAAATATATAATTAAATGAATAATAAAATATAATAAAAATCTCATTTAAAATGTACTGTTTTGCAAAATATTTGTGTACTATATATTTTTATGATTATTAGAAAATCACATCTTTATCACATCAGTGAGAAAAAGTTGCAGTTGCAAGCAATGTATTTATTTATTTAATTATTGATATATTTATATTATTTTATTGATTTTTTTCAGTATAGAATTAACATAAGTATTATATTATATTATATTATATTTTATATTATATTATCACAATGTCTTGCAAGCAATTCATTTATTTACTCATTTATATATTTATATTTATAATATTTTATGGAAGTGTTTTAGTATAGAATGAACATGATTATTATATTATATTATATTATATTTAGGGATGCACCGATATTTTTTTTTCTGGTACTCGCCGATACCGATACCAATACCAATGCCTATACATTTATTATTATTATTTTTATTTATTTTTTTGGTGATGTAGCAGTTTTCCAAGCACAACACAGTGAGACTAATGAATGTAGGAAAGCTTTTTATTATTACTCCAATGAAAAAAGTTATTTTTATGTGCTTGTCACAAACTTAAAGCACAGTGTCCTATAACCTTCAAAGGGCATAATTACCATAGTCGTAATTAAAAACAAAACAAAACAAAACAAAAACCAACAAACATCAAATCTTTTTTAACCTGCCTTTCAAAAAGTGCTAAACAAATATTACAGAACAGGACGAGTGGGCAATATGACCATGTATTTATATTCAATTAACATATTTTGTTGTTTTATTAACATTAATGACAGACAAATATTTAATTAGGCTACCGTCATTTTAAGACCGAATCCATGGATGTAATATATTGACCTTGATCATGTGAAAAGGATTTCCCCTCGAGGAAAACCCCCTGGTTCTGAGCCACCAATGTAGGGGTCTCATGTACAGCAGGCCAAAAGGTATCACATTGGATACTGCCGCTATCAGCCCTAACAGTCTCTGAAACTGTTTTACAGTGAGTGACTGGCCTAGCTTTATCACAAGACGCGCCTGCATCGCAACAGAGTTCCAAACCACGCCTAGAAAAGTGGTCCTCTGAGCTGGAGACAGCACACTCTTTTTGGCGTTTAACCTTATCCCCAACTTCCTGATGTGTGCGAGAAAGTTAACATTGTCAACTTGAGTTTCATAACTGACTGGTTCAGCTGATGTAGGTCCAAAATGGGACGCAATCCCCCATCCTTCTTTGGAACAATGAAATAACGGCTGTAAAACCTGGTTTCTCTGTCAGGAGGGAGTACCTATTCTATGGCTCCCTTCCCCAGCAGAATTTTTACCTCTTTCTCCATGACTAGAGCCTGCTCAGGGCCCACCAGGACCCCCATAATCCTGGGCGGGTGAGACTCGAACTGAATGGCATAACCCTTTTCGATTGTACGCAGGACCCACTGAGAAATATTTGGCAGTAGCTTCCATGCTGTCAGATATTCTACTAAGGGAACCAGTCTCTTGAGACTGGCCTCTGGTGTGTTTTGAACAATCAATTCTGTGCCCTGAAGCGGCGCACCGGCAGGGAGCAACCGAACCGACTGTTCTGAGACCCTCCTCAGAGGGAGTGAGCATCCTAGCGCCGCTACGTTTCCGGGCGGACACTGGGATGTTTGCTCGCTGGAGACCGCTGCGCCCTGAAGCACACGAGGTGGCAGCGTTGGCAGAACAGCCCCCTGAGGGCACCGAAGAGAAGTGGGCACCGTATAATGATGTTTTAACCAATTCCCTTCGGAGGGGGCTACCCTCAGGGTCCTGACACTGGTAACGTCAGAACGTTCCCCGCAGCCTTCTTAGCAATACTGACGGCCCTCAGTGTCCCCCCGACCCCCTTTGTTTCTGAGGGGGAGTACGGGTGGCGACACTCTGTTTCTGAGTGGCACGGTGTTGTGAGGAGCTGGATTTAGATGTTTGGGGCTGCTCCTGCTCAGCAGCCCCAGGGATGTGAGAGTGACGGGGGAGGAGCTTCTGGAACGCCACCGCCTGCTTATTGGCTTCCTGGAACCTCTCGACAACAGTGTTTACTGTGTCGCCAAAGAGGCCAGGGGGCACAAGTGGGCCGTCCATAAGGAAGTTCTTGTCTTTATCCTTTATAGCACTCAAATTCAACCATAAGTGCCTCTCTGTGACCACCAGGGCTGCCATAGCACGGCCAACAGATCTGGCCATCTCCTTGGTGGCCCGGAGAGATAAATCAGCAGTCCGACACAGCTCATCGACCACGTCTGGGCTAATACCCCCGCCCTCTTCAACATCTCCTAATAACTCCACCTGGTAGGCTTGCAGCATGCCCATAGTGTGGAGACATGCTGCAGCCTGACCAGACGCCTGATAAGCTTTGCCCACCAAAGCCGAGGTGACTCTAACTGGCTTGGTGGGCAGTGTCGGGGCCTTTAGGGACGATGCTGACTGCGGAGAGAGATAACTCGCAAGCGTCTCTTCCACTTTAGGCATCGCCCCATAACTGTGCTCTTTTAGCCCCCACTATCGATGCATACTGCATGGTCTGAGCACTATGCACACGATAGGAGGCTGGTTTCTTCCACCTCAGTGCGGAGATCTGGAAAAAACAGGATGCCCCGACATGGCGGTTGTGCTCACGAGGGCAGGAAGCATTCATCTAGCTTGCTTGCCTCTCTGCTGGCCATTCAAGATTTAACTTGGCAGCAGCACGAGTGACAATCTCTACCAGCTCCTCATATGCGGGAGAGTGGGATGGCGAGTCTTCACTCTCAGCCGCATCAATGCTCTCCAAATCCAGGTCCTCAGAACTGGACACGTTGAGCACCGGCGCTTCAATCAGTGCGGAAGGAACTGCAATTTCTCGACGCAACATGAGTTCCCTTGAAAGGGAACTAGCCAGGGTAAAATGGGATATTATGGATTTGAATGTCATACTTTTACCTCCCCTGCATCTTCCCAGAATGTGTTCTTCAGAAAATGTGCTTGACTTTGAGATGGAATGTGTTGCTGATTTTATGTTAATAAGCAAAATGATTTATCTTCCCCATAAATACTCAGACATGCAAGAATGCCATGAGAGACAGTCTATGCCTCTCAGAGACACACTTTTATTGGTTCGTTTTGGACATAGCGGCAGCTGTTGACAGCCTTTGCACTCTTGTCACTTTTTAGAGCTTTGGATTGTGTCCTAATGGAGACTGAGATTTCTGTGTTGTCATTTTGGCAAAGCTGGTAGATGTAGTCCTTGTCCTTTTTAAGCATTCAGAGTTAAGACTTCTGACTCTCTCTGATGTTCTCTTTTCTGATGGCTGCATTCCAATTTGCATACAAAACAGAGTCAGTGTTGTTATTGTTAACTAAAACTAAAACGATAAAAAATCGTGTTCATTATTTGAAATAAAGCTAAAATAAAATAAAATATTAAATGGAAAATCTTAAATGAAATTTAGAAATGTTGCCTTGGTATTAAAATTACTAAAACTAAAATAAATCTAAAGTTAAAATGAACTAGAAATAAACTACAATTAAAATGACAAAATGAAAATCTAAAAATATACTATATACTAAAACAACACTGCACTGAATTATTCTGGAGTCATGCTCAGTCTGCTGCATGTGACCAGAGTTGTGATGTGCTGGTTTAATCTGTAATATTCCAACAAATGGCTCACTTCACTCAGTACAAGAGTCCTCACAGAAAACACATTGCCCCTTGATCTGACCAGGGTCATGTGAAACTTGTTGTGGAAAGCACAAAAAAGTATAGAAAGGTGAACTGATATAATTACATTTTTTGTCAGCTCTGGCTTCCAGCAATTAAAGTATGTTTTTAATTCCACTGAGCACTGAGGTACACAAGTGAGCCAAATGCTTACTACTACAGAACATCTGGAGTATGTTAAAACCTAACTGTTTTTGTTGTTGCCATGCATTCCTGAAGTTTTCATTATGGCATATATAGCGCATGCTTACACACAATAGTTCTATAGGGTCCTTGTGTAAAATATGAGATGGGCCCCACCCACAAGCTGTGATGTCTGACTTAATGTCTTTTTTCAGATTTTTGTCATTTGAAAAAGTTTAAATCTTGCTGTTGTCATTCATTCATGTCATGTATTCTTTGTGGCTCCATAATACTTTATCTACTGTTAGAGTGAACGTCCGCATACTAAAGGAACATGGGCTTCATCTACTATACTTGTGCATCTGTTGATTTCATCTTACTGTATATGTGAATTATTTAGTTTTATTTGGACTCTGGTGTGAATCTCTGGTTTCAACAGCTCTGATAAGTAATAAATAATCTGACATGTAGCCAAAAGTTAAATTTATTTTAAGAAACACACACAAAACACATTATTTACCAATGCTTGCATCTTGCGTGTTGAAGTCAATGTTTATTACAATGTTTATTCTGTCATCATTTACTCCCCCTCAAGAAAAATGTTTGTAACCAAGCAGATCTCGCCCCCCATTTACTACCATAGTAGGAAAAATAAAAATACTATGGTAATCAATTCTTTCAAATATCTTCCTTTGTGTACAGCAGAACAGAGACATTTATACAGGTTTGGAACAACTTAAGGAGGAGTAAATGAGACTGAATTTGATTTTTTTGGGTTAACTATCCCTTTAAGGGGTGTAACGGTACATGTATTCGGTATATGCATTCAATCAGACGACACCAGAAGGGGGCGCGCACGGTAATACAATGCTGTTTGCTAACGCCACAACAGGAAAAAGAGCAGAAGAAGAATAGCGCATACTTGAATGACTTAAGCGCTTGAAAACAAAGTCCACTAGATAGTGTGCATGCGTCGAATGCGCTTATGGACAAAGGAGAATACTTTGAAAGGCTCGCATACTCAACTGTGCACGAAACGGAGCGGAACGTGGAAAATTGAGTATAGGTGGGTTGGGCTTAAGCTTTGAATGTTTAAATATAGTTTAAGTGGAGCAAATTGTAACACTCCTAATGCACAAGTTTTATTTTTGTACTTTTATAACATGAGATGCTTTTCAGTTTTGTAGCTGATTGTGACCAAATACCTTTAAAACAAACAAACAAAAAAGACCGCTGCAAGAGTTCACTGCTTAATGCTTAAAGGGTTAGTTCACCCAAAAATGAAAATAATGTCATTTATTACTCGCTCTCATGTCATTATATACCCATAAGACCTTTGTTCATCTTCGGGAACACAAATTAAGATATTTTGAAGCACTGCTTCGGAGCTTTATGAATCGAATCAGTGACTCGGATCTCCTATCAAATGGCTAAACTGCTAAAATCACGTGATTTTGGTGCTTCAAATCACTGATTCGATTCGTAAAGCTCCGAAGCAGTGTTTTGAAATCGGCCCATCACTATATTGTTGAAAAGTCGTTATTTTGTTTTTTTAGCAAACAAAAAGTATTCTCGTCGCTTTATAATATTAAGGTACAACTACTGAAATCACACTAACTTAAATATTTTTTAGTACGTTTATAGATCTTGAGAGAGGAAGTACCATTGTTGTGAATGCAGGCCTCACTGAGCCATCGGATTTAATCAAAATAACTTAATTTGTGTTCCAAAGATGAACGAAGGTCTTACGGGTGTAGAATGACATGAGGGTGAGTAATTAATGACATTATTTTCATTTCTGGGTGAACTAACCCTTTAATACATTATAGGAGACTGTACTGTGCCAACTATGGGACTAAATGTCTCTAGGTGGAACAAACTGTGATTAGCACTACTCTCTGTTCAAAATAAAATAAAATAAACATAGCATTGTGGATTTGTTCATTTGTCCGGTAACACTTTAATTTAGGGTCCAATTCTCACTATTAATTAGTTGATTATTAGCATGCATATTACTAAGATATTGGCTGTTTATTAGTACTTATAAAGCAGCATGACCATTCATATTCTACATCCCTTAATCCTACCCAATACCTAAACTTAACAACCTTACTAACTTTTAATATTAATAAGCATCAATTAGGGGTTTATTGAGGCAAAAGTCATTGTTACATAGTTAATAGTTAATAGTGAGAACTGGACCCTGAACTAAAGTGTGACCGTTTTTCCTATTGTACCGAAATCATGAAATCATCATAAATCAACTGAGGTATGTACTGAACCATGACTTCTGTGTACCATGACACCCCAAATATATATATATATATAGATATATAGCATGTCTGATCGTGGCTGTCAACTTGTTTTTCTCTATTGCGTTAATTAATTGTGATTTCAATAGAAGATACAGTAGTATGATTCATGCATTACTCCAGTATAAACCATGTACACAACACACAATGGGACATTCTATGATTGTTGACTGATGAGGTCATTTCCAGTCTCCTCGGGGGGATTCCAGGCTTGTGTAGGACAATGCATGTGGACCGTCCGATGAAGGAATGCATAGCTTATGGCGTGTCAATGTGTACATGTGAAAACAATGGAACATTGAATGGCTGTGTGCATGTTTTATGTAGGTGGCTGTGAGAAAAGTCCTTTCTGACCACACTGCTGTAATGCCGGGAGCGGATCACAGTGCAGATGTGAACAGATGTTAGCAGCATTATAACAATGCTGCAAATGAGGAATAGTGATTTCATCTAAAAATGGGATGATCCCAAAACTGAATCACCAGATTTCCTTCTATTCTCCTTGCTATAGAGACCTTTTCCTCACTGGCGGTTCTTTTGGCTGCAGCAGTAGATCCAGATTAGAGTCTTTTGTCAAGTACTGAGACAAATATGGTTCTGCAATGAATCAGGATTGGTCAGGAAAACAATGCTTCCTGTTAATATAGGATGTTACAATCCTGTATTGAATAAAGTGGAAGCAGTGGTAGGAACCATCCTTCGGACATTTTTAATGCAAGCTGTTTAACCCTATAAAGCTTACTGTATCATATTTCATACACAAATTATTAAGGCCTCAACTTTGATAAAAAATCTGTTTACAATCTGCTAAAGTAAAATTAATATGAACTTTTATAGTGTTAGAAATATATACAAATGAACAATATATACAAATGAACAAAAGCAACTTTTAAAGGAACGTTATTTGTTCATCTTTCAATCATTATTGTATTGAATTGCATCATATGTTTTGTCCCACAAATAAAACTACAGAGCTTTGATCATAAAAGCATTCAAATATTATCTTTTTAATTATCATATTCAAATATCATCTTTTTAATTATATTATTATTGAGAGACAGAGTGATAGGTCATATTTACATATTTACAAGCTACAAGTTATCAGCAACTGCACCAAATTTTTGCTTAGTTTGGGCCTCTGAATAAAATGTAGGTGTTTTTTCCTTCTCGACTATGAGCTCCTCATACAATATGAGCCATAAAAGCCTGATGCATCATACTCAAAACTTTTTTGAATACTGGTGAAAAACTACATTACCCATAATTCTGCAAAGAAATCTCCAGCAATCAGAGAATCGAAACAAGAAAATTGCAACAAAAGAACACAGTGTTAAAAGTCTCCCTACATTATCAACCTACTTATATTTGTTATGTATTTGCATATTTTGCAGAAAACATCGAATAGGTTGTTTTAAATGTTTATAATTAGATTACGTCATTCAACATGTTTTTGTCCAATCAAAAGCTCTCTAGAATGAAAATGTCCCTCACCTTTAATACTACCTGCAGCTGACAAGCAATAGCACATAGTAAAAGTAACAAGCCTTTTAGGGGCCGTTTACACGACACCATTTTCAACTAAAAACAGAAAACTTTTTATGCATTTTGGCCACTCATTTACATGACAACAGTGTTTCGGTGTTGATTTGGATAAAGGCATCTACCAAATGCCTGTAAATGTAATATGTCCCTCCCAACCTTCCTGAAATATTTCAACACCAAATTGTACTCATCAAGCCATTTCATGGGGTCTTTAACATAAAAAAAAATTTAAAGTAGGCCTACTTTGAGCATGAACGAAGCTGCTTGTAACTCAGATGTATGACTCAATCATAAAACTGGACTGGAACAAACACATGTTAATTTAAATGGATTCACGAGTTCACGTATCCATATAATTAAATAGAGTAAAGTTATGCGTATTTGGCGTGCTGTCTGGGGAGAAGGCTCCGAGCTCTGAATTTTGGCCCGAACCCAGAGTACTCCCCCCGGTGTGGTAAAAGTAGATAGAACTAGAAGTGAGGAGATGGGGTGGTGGAGGGATGCTGATAAACTCTCAGATAAACAGAGGTAAGTCTACTGAATTTATACCTCTTGACACTGGTTGAGTTGATTAACTGAATGCTCTCCATCTGTGCTAATTAGGTTAATTATCTGAACTTGCTCCTCCCGAACTTTGTTAATAAAACATCATTTGAGACACAAACCACTCATGATTTTTTCGTCTTTAATTCTAAGGCGATGAAACGTCATTCCAGCCCAATTCACTTCACATAACGGTCATGCTTTTTGGTCACTTCAGTCCTGCTTCTCCATATTAGGAGCATGACCTAGTTTCTCACACTCTAAACTCTGACTGTTACTTTTATGGGCAGTTTTAGTGTTTCACAGCCTCAGTTTCCACCTTAAACCTAAAATGTTGCACTTAGCTTTACCATGCTAATGACATCTTTAGCAGAGCCTTGTTTAATGTGGTAACACTATCTTAACGGCCTCCATATGGCAGCTGTAATCGGAGGTCTGCTGACAGAAATGTCATGCTGTAAGCCTGATTTTGCTGCCCTGTTATGGTGTGTCAGAAATAAAGACCGGACATTCTCAAATCCTTTTGCAAATGTCAATGTATTGAACATACAATGGGTTAATCCATTTATCGGTGTGTTTCTCTCAGTGCTTTTCTATCTCTAAAGGAAGGAAGCACCCTTCAGCTTTGCAGATATGAGAAGTGAGGGAAATTGAATGTTACAGTTGGCAGGGCACCAACAGGAAAGCTTTTGTTTTAGTTGTTGTTGTTTTAGAAAACAAAAACAACAACAATACTCTGATTCTCTTTAGATAAACGGTCCAACCCGATAAGTCACTAAAGTAATCATGCAATCTTCAAGAAAGTGCCCTTACATGTTTAAACTGCAGGAAATATTCATGTGACTGTCCATAAACAGCAATGTTAAAGGCCCACTGAAGTGTCTTGAAATGTGGAGCATTATTCAATGTGTTGACATAATTTCCACTTAAACAGGAAGACAAAGTGGGACATATCGATCAGCTCCTCCCCTTTAAAAAAAAAAAAAAAAATAGCGTTGAGCCGCAGTTTCCTCCTAATCTCCTACATACCCGCGCATATGATCCGCTCTGTGCTCTCGTATCTCTGTACCGGAACAGACTGTGTGCAAACTGCGACGGTTCGCGTGACATTAGCGTAAAACCAGACTTCATTCGCACCAGTGGAAAGCATACCTACCTCATGTCTCAAAGCACATGACGACCGCTGACGACTGCCAGAGAATGCGGTGTTTAGCGTCATTGTTAGTGCACTCGCCTCACCTGCCAGCAGCGATTGGGGATAGACCGACTTGGAGCAGGGTGGTTAGGATTGGAGGGGGAGTTTTGGAGGGGAAGCAATGAATGTGGGTTTGTTTGGGTTGATTTCAAATATCAACAATGTCCAACAGCATTCTTGAAATATGGCTTACCCCACCTTTAAAGAGCTATAATCTGTACCAGCTGACTGCTGCAGATTTATTTCGGCGTTGATAGTGTTGCCATTGAAATGCATATATTCGAGACACGAACCGCTTCGGGTATAACGTTACATGTTTCCATTTCTTCCAAATTATGGTACTTATGGCATAAATGCAGCATAAGCTCGTTGTTTTGGTTCAGGAGGAACTGTAAAAGGTGGCTGCTGTTTTGGTTGCAGTGCTCGTCACTGGTGTCTGTCTGCTTAACTCTGCATAGCATTAAAAGCGCTGATGACGTGATGTCTGCATGAACATGGTGCGTGAAGGTATGTAAAAACATATGTTGACAGGCAGGCAGGACATCCTATCGTTTCCCTCTGACGAAGGGATATGATTGGATGAACATTTTATGGTCTTAAGCCTTTAGTCATTGTCCCTATGATTACTGGTAAGATAATACGGGCTCCCTTTTACACGTTCATACAGACAGTATTCGAGACACTACTGTAAGTTGCTGTGTGAATGGGAAATTTCTGGCACTTTTTGGAATGACTCGGCTTGGTTCGGCACGGCTCGCTTACTTTCGGTTTGCTTTTCCACTGCAGTTTAGTACTGCTTCAAATTGGGTGGGATTATAGACTGATCATTATAGTTGCGCCGCCTCTACTGCTGTGGATCCGCTCCTGTGCTACCAACGAGTCTGCACCTCGTTTACTGATCATTATACAGCCATTTCTTTTTCCGAGTTGTGTGCGATGGTTGTTTAAATCAAGTAATTTTAAAAAAGTCGCACGAACATATGATACCGCGGTGGCTCTTACTGACTATTTAAATCTAGCGGGTTTGGAGTCTTGTGTTTCAAATCCAATGATGCTGGTAATGATGATTCTCTCTGACCAATCAGTGATCTGCAGTGTTTACACATCACATTTACTATTGGTTCGGCTCACTTGGAACCTCTACCGAGGTGGTACTACCGAGCTGTACCGCTCCGTACTTAGCCGCCCCATACAGTGGAAAAGCGCTAAAAAGTGAGCCATACTGAGCCGTACCGAACCGTACCATGCAGTGGAAAAGAGCTATTTGAGACTCATACCTGTAAGTTATTGCAGTTGTCAATCACAAAAACTGACAGTGTGAATGTAACCATGCATTATGCTCTGGTTATGAATCTGAGATTCACCAGTTACAATTAACAAGAAATGTCACATTATGTATATGACGTGGATTCTTTTATACACTAACTGTTAGTTTTACTGGACAGCTGGTAACAGTCTTCCTTCTTTCCACTGCTGTATTTTGTCAAATAGAAAGGCCAGCATGACACATGGCACATGTCTCTCTCTCTCTCTCTCTCTCTCTCTCTCTCTCTCTCTCTCATTCTTACATACATTACACATTACATCTGTCTTCTGTTTAAGTAAAAGAAAGACTTGTTTCTCTCTGCTGAAATACTGTACACATGGAAGGAAGCCAAACCGACAGAATCCACCCGAACTGTTTGTACCTCAGGGGCTTAATTTCACAATCTTTTTGACTATTTAACACTCCCCTGTTCTTGCTATCTTCACTTATTAAGTTAAAATACTGAGAGAAGCCTCAAAGTGGCCTCTAAATGCTCCCTCCTAAAACACCCTCCCTGTACATTTTAATTGCATGCGTACTTCCCACCCCTCCTTCACCTTTATCTTTTAAAGATCCGCTTGATTTTACAATAACATTCAGAAGATGTCTTTAGACTCTGAAGGGCACATACACATTCTGTGTGTGTGTATATATATATATATATATATATATATATATATATATATATATATATGTATATATATATATATATATATATATATATATATTTATATATAAATATATATATTTCACCCATTCAGGCTGATTTGCGGAATGCAAATCACACTGCAAAAACAAACAAACAAACAAACAAAACAACAACAACAACAATAGGATATTAAGTCTTGTTTTCTGAAAAATGAAACAAATTTGAGTATAAGCTTAACCCTGCTCTGTCTGTCTCTGTGCTGTTGTGTCATTTTTGACTGAAAAAGTTTTACTTTTTTTTTTTTACTTCATTGGAATGGTACAAAAATTGATAAAGGTTTTTGCACTTGCTATGTGAACACAAAATTGTCCTAAAAAATAGTCACAGTTGTATTGTTTATGGTCAAATATGGCTGCATTGAAAATGAATGGGAGACAAATTTCATCTAGTGGAAACTTTTGGTACTGCGCCCAAAAAAAAAAAAAAAAATCTTACTGAAAGCTCATTTGTTGAGATATCAACCTCAAAATTGGAGCACAACTTGTTTAGGTTTATGGCTTTGATTTTATCACCGTTTTAGAGTTTTGGAAAATATATATTTCATATAAAATTTTAAAATAGTGTTTTTGTGCATTTTTTTAATAACAATAAACTTAAACTTCTATAACTTTTTTTTTTTTTTACTTTTTTTTTTCTACTTCAGCAATAATATGTGAAGTGTCTTCTTTAAAAAGAGACCCAAATTAAGTCTGCTCCAAAGCATTTAAGATTCAGGACAGTTTAAGTTGGAAATTTCTTTTTCAGGTCTATGCTCAAAAATTGGATAATTGGTAATAATTGGAAAATTGGATCATAACTATTCTGTAAATAGAATTTAGTACAAAAAATCTCCTAAAAATACAAAATATTTAATTTATTAATTTATCAATTTAATATTTAATAAAATGCTTAAAAAAATTATCAAACTAAAATATAGTAAATTCATTTCAGAACAAGTAAAAAAAAAGTAAAAAAATAAATAAATAAATAAATAAATAAAAAGAATCTGCCAATGGGGTCAGAAAAATAAACTTGTTATCCATTGAGTTAAGTTTATTTTTCTTACCCCCTTGCAATAGATTTTTTTTTAAACATACTTAATTTTGATATATATTTCAGAACACAAGACATAGTGTATATTGATTTAGGAAAGTCCACATATTTTTGGGACATCTATGAGAACACATAATGCGCTCAAGGGAGCCAAGAGAACAAAAACAAATGTTAGAAATGGAAACTGGCATACACACATCAAAATTGATTAATCATTTGTTTCCATGCATTCATGGAAAATAAATCCGTCCAATGTTTGTTTATTTTTCTGCCTCAAAGAGCCTAAAAATCATAGCTCATTCAGAAATACATGTTTAATATACAATCTGTCAAAGCCAATTATCAAAGTGGTTTCTTCCAAAATATTAGCAAATTAATTCTAAAAGCTAAAGAAAGTACATTAAGGTTTACGAAACAGCCTCCTTTCACACCGAGGGTGTCAAATATCTCACTTTTTGCACTGTACTTTAAACCAACACAAAAGTAAAGATGAGGACAAATTGTGTTTTTGTGTTTTCACGCCTGATTCATTTTTCACGCTTTCACGGGTTGTTTGCTCTGAGAGCAATGCAGAGACGCCCTAGACAAAACCAGAAGAGAGACGCTTATGTATCACAGGCCAGCAAACACAAAATCTCATGATAATGTCTTTGAACGCAAAGACATTTAAGCACTCACATTTTCCACATCTATAAAAACATTACTTTTTAAGACTTTTATCAGTGCTCTTGTCTGCTTTTGCTATTTTTCTGCTCATGTCGTGTTTGGGTTTGTTGGGATGCAAGACTGACCCGAAAAGGAAAAACAAAATTCCCATTTCAAAGCCGTTCCCCTGCTGTGCTGATCCAGGCTGCAGATTAGCAAGCTGTGGTCTGAACTGGGCGATAGTCATCGTAGGATCTCTGAGTGCTAAAACATACATTAGAATGATAAAGCAACATATACACATGTGCGGAGTTCATACTACTCATGCATGTTGATGGGTGGGATCTGACCTCAGTCATGCGTTGGAGAAAGAGGAATGTCTGATCCCTAACAGATCTGACTTTGGCCTTCAGAGATCTGGTGGTTATTTCTAACAGCATGGAGCAGGAAAGGGAAGATTAGAGAGAGTCTTTTATAACGAATACAAAACTATAGATTATTATTACAAAACGGTTAGACTTTATTTCGATAGTCCACTTTATACATTCTGTTGACTATAAGTAACTTTGCAACTACATGTCAACTAACTCACGTTAGAGTATTAGTTCACTGTATTAGACTGTTTGATTAGAGATGTGTTAGGGTTGGTAGAATAAGTTGACATGTAGTTGCCAAGATACTTATAGTCAGTAGAATGTCTGATGAGGGAGCATCAAAATAAAGTGTTAACAGACAGTCTACAAATACTCTAATGACTGGTAGTTGACATTGCAAAGTTATTTATAGTTAGTAGAACGTCTAAAGTAGACCATCAAAATAAAGTGTTACCCTAACTTCTAGTGGGACATACTCAATCATTCAAACGTTTGGGGTCGGTAGGATTTTATATATATATATATATATATATATATATATATATATATGTATATCTTATGCTCAAGGCTGCAATTAAAAACTGTAAAACAGTAATATTTTCAAATATCATAACTACTAATAACTGTTTTCGTATTTTTGTGGAAACCAAAAGACCAGGATTTATTTGAAATAGAAATATTTTGTAACGTTATAAATGTCTTGACTGTCGCTTGACTGATCAATTTAATGTGTCATTACTGAATAAAAATATCAGTTACTTAAAAAAAATCTTACTGACCCCAATGCAATATGCAATAAATTAAATAAAAATGTAAGATTTCAAAATCAAATTAAATAAAATCAAGTATATAGAATCTATGTAAACTAAAAATATACGTAGACTAAAAAAATAATACTCCAGAGTGTGTAACAGCAATTAACAGGGCTGCATAAATTAACTTAATGTTTAAATGTTGGTTTGTTGTTAGACTTATTAAAGAAAAATATTTACGTAATAGTTGATATTTGGTATCTGAGTTTTTCTGCAAAAATTGAGAAATTGGACCTTGCTGCAAAACAATCAATCAAATGAACGAACGAACGAACAAATTCTATATTATGTTACTGTCACGGGTTGTTGTATAAGTAAGAGCACGAAGACAAAGCAGCCTCAGGAAAAACAACCACTTAACATCAACGAGAACGGACAAAGAACTAAAAACAGGGAGTATATATACAGACTAAAGGAGTTAATTAATTGAACAACAGGTGAACAGAATCATAATCAAACAAACTGAGTTCCCTTTCAAGGGAACTCGCGTTGCGTCGAGAAATTGACGCTTTGGGAACGCAACGCGTGATGTCGTCATGAAGCACGTGTGAAATCAGTCCAATGGTGTGTCGAGACGTCAGAAGCGGGTGACGTCACGGCCAGGAAGCTATAAAGCACGCTCAAACAAAGCAACGCTAGCTTCTGTGTCTTCAGTTGCGCTCTGTGTCTCGTATGTCCTATTTGGTGTTGTTTGTCATTATTACCCCTTATTATGGCCGAGAAGCAGTTCAGATCTTGTGTTCCTCCCTGCCCACGTTACATCACGGGCGGGGATACACATGATCTTTGTGTTGCCTGCTTGGGAGCGGAGCATGCCCGGTCAGCACTCGAGGGTGCTGGCTGTGAGCATTGCGACCGCCTTCCATTGCGGACGCTCCGCTCCCGCCTGGCGCTTTTTGATGAGGGCGCCCAGGCTCGCGTTCCCCAGGGTTCGGGTCCCGCTGCTGCCGAGGCACAGCGCCGATCCAGATCCTGGGGATCGCAAATGGATTTGTCAGAGGGGTTTGAGACGGGCCCCGCCCTATCTCAGCCCTCACCTGACAGATCCAGTGCTTTTTCCCAGTGTCTGGAAGCACGCTTTGCGGTTCCTTCCACACTGGGTGAAGCACCGGTGCTCAACGTGTCCAGCTCCGAGGAGCTGGATGTGGAGAGCACCGACATAGCAGAGAGTGAGGACTCGCCATCCCACTCTCCGGCTTATGAGGAGCTGGTGGAGGTCATAACTCGCGCCGTGGCCAAACTGAATATCGACTGGCCGGCGGAGAGGCAGGACGTTCGTCCTAAAAGCAAATTGGATGAACGCTTCCTGCCCTCGCGAGCGCAGCCTCCCCGTCGGGGTCTCCCCTTCTTCCCAGACCTCCACACTGAGGTGTCGAGGTCCTGGAGGAAACCGGCCTCCTATCGTGTGCATAGTGCTCAAACCACGCACTATGCATCGATAGTGGGGCTCAAGGAGCATGGGTATGGGACGATGCCAAAGGTGGAGGAGACGCTTGCTAGCTATCTCTCTCCACAATCGGCATCGCCCCTAAAGGCCCCGACACTGCCCACCAAGCCCGTCAGGATTACATCCAGCTTGGTGGGCAAAGCTTATCAGGCCTCTGGTCAGGCTGCGGCATGCCTTCACACTATGGGCGTGCTGCAGGCCTACCAAGCCGAACTTCTGGGGGATATTGATGAGGGCGGGGGAATGACTCCCGACGTAGTCGATGAACTACGTCGGGCAGCTGATTTATCTCTCCGGGCCACCAAGGAGACGGCCAAATCTGTCGGTCGTGCTATGGCAGCCCTGGTGGCCACGGAGAGGCATTTATGGCAAAGGATGGCGGGCTGCGTCCTATTCTAGATCTTCGTCAACTGAACCAGTCCGTTATGAAACTCAAGTTCAAGATGTTGACACTGAGGCAGATCGTATCTCAAATCAGGTCCGAGGACTGGTTTGTTACGATCGACCTCAAGGACGCATACTTTCACATCTCCATCCTTCCACATCACAGGAAGTTCCTGAGGTTTGCTTTTGGGGGCAAAGCTTACCAATATCGGGTTCTTCCATTCGGCCTAGCGTTATCACCCCGCACATTCACCAAATGTATGGATGCAGCTCTTGCACCTCTACGTCTCCAGGGCATTCGCGTCCTCAATTATATAGACGATTGGTTGATTCTGGCTCATTCACAACAGTTAGCGGCTCGGCATCGAGATGTCGTCCTCGCTCACATGAAGAGCCTGGGGCTGAGGCTCAACGCCAAGAAGAGTATGCTTTCTCCAGTTCAGAGAACCACTTTTCTGGGCGTGGTTTGGGACTCTGTTGCGATGCAGGCGCGTCTTTCTCCTGCTCGCATCGAATCAATCCTTTCTACCGCAAGCCGGTTAAAGCTAGGCCAGTCACTCACTGTAAAACAGTTTCAGAGGCTGTTGGGGCTGATGGCAGCGGCATCCAACGTGATACCTTTTGGTCTGCTGCACATGAGACCCCTGCAGTGGTGGCTCAAAACCAGGGGATTCTCCCCGAGGGGAAATCCTTTTCGCATGATCAAGGTCACGCGGCGTTGTCTACGTGCCCTGGCCATTTGGAAGAAGTCCTGGTTTCTATCCCAAGGGCCCGTGCTGGGAGCTCCTTGTCGTCGCAAAATGCTAACGACAGATGCTTCCCTCACGGGCTGGGGAGCGGTCCTAGACGGACGCTCGACTCAAGGTCTGTGGGGCGCTCTCCACCTCTCCTGGCACATCAACTGCCTGGAGATGCTGGCGGTCTTTCTGGCCCTCAAGACTTTTCTTTCAGATCTCAGGGGCCACCATGTTCTTGTCCGGTCAGACAACACATCGGTAGTCGCCTATATAAATCATCAGGGGGGTCTGCGGTCACGCCCACTCTCCAAGTTGGCGCGCCGAATCCTCCTGTGGTCCCAAGGGAAATTTCTGTCACTCAGGGCAGCTTATATCCCCGGGGTCCAGAATGTTGGAGCAGACATCCTGTCGAGGCAGGGGCTGAGGCCCGGGGAATGGAGGCTCCACCCCGAGGTGGTGGAGCAAATTTGGGAAAGGTTCGGCCAGGCTCAGGTGGATCTGTTTGCGTCTCGAGAGACTTCTCACTGTCCACTCTGGTTCTCCCTCACGCATCCAGCTCCTCTCGGACTGGATGCTATGGTACAGACGTGGCCGAGGCTTCGTCTGTACGCATTTCCCCCGATCGCTCTGCTCCCGGGAGTTCTAGAAAGAGTTCGCCGGGACCACGTCCGGCTCACCTTGATAGCCCCGCGCTGGCCGGGCAGAGTGTGGTTCTCGGACCTAGTATCTCTCCTGGACGGCTCTCCCTGGGAGATTCCCGTCAGGAGGGACCTTCTGTCCCAGGCAGGGGGCACGATTTTCCACCCCCGTCCAGAGCTCTGGAGCCTGTGGGCTTGGCCTCTGAGGGGGCCCAGCTCATAAATTCCGGTCTCTCAACCGAGGTTGTAGGGACCATTCTCCAATCTAGAGCTCCCTCCACGAGGAAGCTTTACGCCCTGAAGTGGAAACTTTTCACTTCTTGGTGCAGTAGTCGTCAGTTTGATCCAGTTTCCTGTCCCGTTGGTACGGTTTTGGAATTTCTGCAGGAACGGTTCACTGCAGGGTTATCTCCCTCCACGCTAAAGGTTTATGTGGCGGCCATTGCGGCTTACCACATACCCTTGGCTGGTTCTTCTCTTGGTAGAGACCCACTTATTACTCGCTTCCTCCGTGGCACCTGAGGCTGAGGCCCGCGGTACGCATGAGGGTTCCGGCATGGGATTTGGCTGTGGTGCTCCAAGGCCTATCCCTAGCCCCCTTTGAACCGATTGAGGAGGTTCCAGTTAAGTTTTTGACCCTAAAAACACTGTTCCTCCTTGCCATATCTTCCTTGAAAAGAATAGGAGATCTACAGGCCCTTTCGGTTGCCCCCTCGTGCCTGGAATTTGCACCTGGTATGGTGAAAGCCTTTCTTCATCCCAGACCTGGTTACATTCCCAAAGTTCCCACTAATGTGGCTAGGCCCATTGTACTGCAGGCCTTCTGTCCTCCTCCCTTCAGGACGTCAGACCAGGAACGCCTTAATTTGCTTTGCCCTGTTCGGGCCCTAGATGCTTACGTCCACAGAGCTGCCCTGTGGCGTAAGACTGAGCAATTGTTTATCCTCTTCGGGTCCCCCAATAAAGGGGCCCCGGCATCTAAGCAGAGGATGAGTAAGTGGTTAGTCGAGGCTATCTCACTTGCTTACGAGTCGGCCGGACTGCCGTCACCTCTAGCAGTCCGAGCCCACTCTACCAGAAGTATGGCGGCCTCCAAAGCCCTTCTTTCGGGAGCCTCTTTACACGACGTCTGTGATGCGGCAGGCTGGTCCTCACCGCACACATTCGTCAGGTTTTATCAACTTGACCTTAGCTCCCCCGGGGCCCGGGTTCTCTCTGGCGACTGACGAGCCACACCAGACAGGCCCTTGTAACTATGGCGGCGTGGGTATTAACGTTCCCAAAGCGTCAATTTCTCGACGCAACGCGAGTTCCCTTGAAAGGGAACGTCTCGGTTACGACTGTAACCTTAGTTCCCTGAAGAGGGAACGAGACGTTGCGTCGCCCTGCCATACTTCCAGCACGCCTGTCAGCGCTTACTTCAGACACTTTAAGCTAGCGTTGCTTTGTTTGAGCGTGCTTTATAGCTTCCTGGCCGTGACGTCACCCGCTTCTGACGTCTCGACACACCATTGGACTGATTTCACACGTGCTTCATGACGACATCACGCGTTGCGTTCCCAAAGCGTCAATTTCTCGACGCAACGTCTCGTTCCCTCTTCAGGGAACTAAGGTTACAGTCGTAACCGAGACGTTTTTCCTCCTTCATTAAAAAAAAAAAAAAAAATCGTGTCCATATGAAAACGCAAAAACACGCTATGAACACTGTCAAGAGCTTGCCAAACCAATAGGTGATGATATAACCCTAACTGTAAAGCCATGTTGGCCAATCAGGAGCCTGGAAAAAGGTTATTACTGATTCCAGATCTGATGTCACAAGCCAAAATCTCCATAAGAGAGACTGTAACCGGAGTTTCTAAAAGTCTTCACCTTGGCAGGAGTTTTAAAAAATGTTCGAATTCAGTGACTCAGTATTCAGTAAATATTATGGTTTTCTTTTTTGAGTAAATAATAATTAAAAAACATGTTTGTAGTGCAATTACTTGAATATCAGATTAACAGATTATGATTTGAATTGGTATTATTTGAATTGGTCAAAACAGTCAAGAAGGAATATGGCCTACTTTTCAAACATATTTAATAATGATAACAACAAAAACTTGGCATTTGTGCCTTACAAAAATGCTTTAAAACAGTCCTGAAATGCCAAACTGTGACTTGTTACTGGAAAGTGCCTACTTGTTTTAACGGACTGACTGACTATTGAGAAGTAGGTCAGCACTATGCTAAACTGAAACAGGCGTGATAATGTGTGTGTGTGTGTTTTGGTTATTCTACTTACAAGACATCCAGTTCCCTTGTAGAAAGGGATATATTTTTGTCAGCTTGTTTGCGTATTGCTGGAAGAATGCCTCTCATTGGCACTGAGATTGCATTAGGGATGTCAGAGCTAACATTATAGCCAGAGCTCGGTCTGTTCACATACGGAAATACACTCCAGGGATGGTGGGCTTTTGTAAAAATGGCCAGAGTGGGTCACGCCAGAGGTGATATTTGAGACCGAAAGCGGTGATTCTCATGGTCCTCAGCACCCACATGCTGATTCAGTTAGGCCTGTAGGAGGGCTCATGGGTGGGGGCAGTGCGGTCTCAGGCCCGACCCCGGCAGCTGGTGAAAGTTCTCGCCAGGCCTGTTTCTCCAGATGTGCAGACATTTGGCTGCCTGCCTCACACGTGAGCGAGAGAACGGCTGCAGTGATAGAGGGATGTGTGAATGGAAGAAATGGGTTCCCAGGGTCCAGTATCATGCTTAGACCAGCTGTCCATCTAGTGATATAGAGAGAGGCCTTTATTTGGGTCTTAACAGTAGAACAGGTCTGTTAAATTGTTGGCCTGATGCCTCTGTTTGAATTTACAGGCCCCCTCTCCATGATATCTGTCATCTTTCAGTATAGACCAAACAATCCATATGCATGCCAACTACCTGTTTTATCTTCTTGGTAACATACTGTATGTAGAGAGAGAGGACCAGAGAGAGAGAGTTCTTGTGCATGTTTTTTGTCAATAATAATTTTCAGTGTTTACAACTAAGCAAATAAATGTCTTGGCTTGAGTTATTATACACATTTTTCACCTTACAGTACATAAGATGTTTAAGTCATATTCAGTCTTTGTAGTTCAAAGAGCAAGCTCTGTTGTGCCTTTCTATCATAAAAACTTTGGTACAATAATAACATAATCTTACCATTTCTGAAGTATGAAGTATATTGTACACAGTATTAAAGGGTTAGATCACCCCAAAATGAAAATTCTGTCATCAATTACTCACTCTCATGTCGTTCCAAACCCATAATACTTTCGTTCAATTTTGAAACAAACATGAAGATATTTTTAATGAAATCTGAGAGATGTCTTTCCCTCCATTGAAAGTCTATTCACCCAAAACATTCATAAATAAGTTGTAAAATAATCCATATGAATCAAGCGGTTTAATTCAAGTCTTCTGGAGAGACATAATTGCTTTATATGATGAACATATTTAATTTAGGCTTTCATTCACATATAAATCTTAATGGGGTGCACAACGATTAATCGCGATTAATTATTTAATTATTATTAGTTATTCAGCAAACATACATAGAGCACGTAAATTTGGTAAATGGAAGCTCAACCATATGCATTGTTCTTGCGGAAGCTCAAACGTGCTGGTGTGACACGTAAGAATGAACCTTTTTGGTTATCGTACATCATTCTTGAGCTTCCATTTACCAAATTTGAGTGCTCTATGTACATTTGCTGATCAATATTTATATGTGAATAAAAGCCTTGATTAAATCTGTTCATCATATAAAGCAACTGTGTAAAGAAATCTTTATTTGTGCTCCGAATATAAACAAGTCTTATGGTTTTAAAACAACATGAGGGTGAGTAGTTAATGACAGAATTTTCAATTTGGTAAACTAACCCTAAATGCATGGTTTCAGGTCAAAATTGGTAAAAAAAAAAAAAAAAAAAAAATCACAGAGACTATAGTAAAACTAAAACAGGATAATGTATACTCTTTCCTGAATTATTATTTGATGCTGAGACACAAAATTAGAGTAAAATGCAAATTCTTTAGCTTGTATAAAAACTATTTGTTTATTTTATGCAGGCCAAAGTGTAACTGCACAATTAAATGTACAATAACAAGAACAATTCAACTGAATCTGTGAATCTTTTATTCATTCACGTCAATAAATCACCCAAACTATTGCTTCCTTTTTGTCAAGTAAGACACGTTCCTGGATCAACATCTTTTGTTGATCTTGGAATATCATTACCGTCCAAAAACATAGTCTTAACCCTATCCCTACCCACTAAACTTAAACCTACCCATAACTTATCCATGAAGTCAGAGGAAAATGATAGGTGAATAACACTGATGTAGAAGCGCCTAACCCTTGTTGTAAGCCTAAACTTGACGTAAACCTATCCCTCAAATTTGATTGGTTTACTGGAATGGTTTTCCAGGATCAGCAAGGATATACTACTTCACATTCTTCACACAATATCACATTCACCTTTTTTTTAAATTGGGTATGTGGTATAGAATATCTGTCTTTTTTATAAATATCACAAATATCTCATAAGTTGCCTGTTATTTTGAGATAAAACTGTACAATTTAAGCAAAATCGCACAATATGGGCTATTGTAACCATATAACAGCAATCACAGATTTTTAATTTAGTATATGTAGATATGAAATGATGTGCATATATGCAAGCTATCATTATTTGTCATGTTATTTCCAAACCATTGGTACACTCTGCCACTGCTGACTTAATGGTCCAGTGCTAACCAACCTTTGTTTCACCTCTGATTCAGTCCAAAACTCTTGTCCTTCACAGGCATCTCCTTTAAGAACCTGTCAAATGCCAATTTCATGTGTTTACTGCCTCCTAGTGGTTCAGTGTGGAACTTGACATTTTCTTTCTTGCAGGGAGGATGCTCAGGGTCTTCATGTGGTGGATGTGACTGCAGTGGTGTTAAAGGGGCGAAGGTGAGTATGTTTTCCTCTGCTTCCTGCACATCTCACTGGTTTTGCATATTTGGCATATTGTTTGCATATTGACACCTTAACTTGCATTCATAAAACCCAACTTGAGGAGGGAGTGTGAGGGGAAAGATTGGAGTAGGGATCAAGTGTTATACTAGTTATAAAAGCATATTGTTTCATATTGTAATACACCGTGAAATGTACACACCCAGCACAAGAACACAGTGATCACTTGAGTAAGTGTGCCATTCATTATATTTTTGATGTAGCTCATAATGTCAGAGCACTAATCCTACAAAGATGGATCTGTTGCGCCATCTAGTGGTGCGGTTCTGTTAACAGCATATACTCTGTCATATAAGGTCATATAAGGTGAATGTGTATGAGAAATGAGATCTATATAAAATGTACAAAGTGAAAAATTCTGCTCATAAAAAAAATAAATAAATAAATAAAAATGTGACACTCATTTCCTTTAAATCATCACCTTTTGTTCTTCCTTATTAGGGTGAGGTTGGGCTCCCTGGTTTGATGGGCCTTGTTGGATTTCCTGGATTGTCAGGTCACGAGGGCCCCCCAGGGCCAATGGGACCAAAGGTAAAGTAGGTTACTGGTTTTAAAGTCATTTTAACAGACAGTTTGCTATTCGAATGTTCCCTTTTTTTGAGAGTGTGTGTATCCTACATACCAGTTCAGTGCAGTGGTTCTCAATTGGTTTTGCTTTCGGACCCTCTTTTTCAGACCTTAAAAAAGCATCTGGTCAAGTTGACTAAAATGTCTGTTTTTGGTTTTCTGTCATCACCTTTAGCAAGAGTAACGGCAGATGTGGATCCACATACATTCTAATTTACAGATAACAGCAATCCCTCTGGGAACATGAGCTGTGCAGTGTCATGTCTCAGAATTCGTCCCATTCACTGATATTCTCGCTAACCCAGTATGTGTGAAACAGGCCTAAAAAGTGCAGCACAGCTTCAGGTACATTAGCGAATGGCTCACTCCATCTACATGCCCAGATAAAAAATCATTCACAAAAATTCCTGGTCAGGACCACCTGCAAAGATAATGCATGTCAGTGGCAAATAAAGGTGCAAACATTTAGAAGCACACATTACCAGTCCAGAAAAGCACAAAACCTTAGCCAAATGAGTTTTTGAGTGAAATTAACTAAATTAAACACTTTACAACAAGGCCTCAATAACATTAGTTAATGTATACTTTAGAAAAGAGTCACTTCTTCAATAAAAAAAAAAAAAAAAACTTTATTCATAACATGGCTAATCACAATAGAACATTAAAAATAACTAAAGCACTGCACACTTATGCATTTCAGCTCTCAGCCTTAGTGCTGTACCATGCTCTTGTTAACATGTTAGAAAATTAGGAAGTTAGCATTCTTATTAGGGTTTACATGAAGTAAATAACTCATTTGATTTGCAACAACTCAAAAAAAAAAAAAGTTAATTAACTTAATATTTTATGTTAATTGCTATCAAAATGTATGAGTTAGCTAACTCAGTACTTAAAGTTAGGAGCAATTAACATGCATGAGTACTACAAACTCAAAACTTGATAGTTCTGCTTACTTAAAATTGGGAACATCATAACTCAAAAAGTATGATTTTTTGAGTTAGCCTAACTTATTCAGGTTTACAGTGTATGCTGCCTTCACGTGCTATTGGAAAATTGAAATGGGGGGCGTTCATGTGGAATTTTTACCTAGGAAACTCGTATTTACGATAATTCCAGAGAGCACGTAAAGGCAGAATTAGTTACTCTAAGTTACTAAGTTCCTAGAACTACCCAGTGCGAAAGCCCCTTATGTAGAGCTGGGAAAAACCAAAAGACTTACCTTTGTAAAAGTCTTTGTAATCTATCACCCTTACTAATAGATCCAAATAGATCATTTCCAAACCAATGATTTTTAAATTAGGAAACTGGATTAGAATCATGCACAGATGCATAATGTACTGCTATAGGGTAATCTTTTTTTATTATTATTATTATTATTATTTTTTTTACTACCATTAAAAAGCAATAGGCCCACCAGTGTCCTCATTTTTGAAAAGCACAATAAAGTCACCCTAGGTTTTACAAATGGGGACCAACACTTTGGTATTATAACTATACAAAATAATATGGTTAGTTAGCAAAAGCCAATATGAATGGCAGTGTTCTTTGAATTTGTTTTTATGTTTTCTTCCAGGGAGATACAGGGGAGGCAGGAGCTCCAGGAATGAAAGGAAACAGAGTAAGTGTCTGCACATCTAATGCTCAGGAATACCATTTCAAATATAGCTATATTGTGTAATACTGATACATTTAAAAAATATTAATTGATTTTACATAATAGCAACACTGTAAAAATATACTTTTACAGCATTATACCATAGAGATGTTTCTTTTGTAGGGCCCACCTGGTGTGGCAGGTTTCCCAGGACGTCCAGGTATTCCAGTAAGTTGAGCTGAGATTCTTTTTGGAGAAAATGGATCAGAATGAATGTCATAAATTTTAGGCAAAAACAAAACAATCTTTCTGTGTCTTTCTGCTTTGATTTTCTACAGGGTCTTCCAGGTCTAGAAGGCGCACCTGGACCTCAAGGAATTCCAGGCTGCAATGGAACCAAGGTACAACATGTTTGTTGTGTCCTTTATGAAAACTATGATGTTTTTTTTTTTTTGTTTACGTAAATTGATTTTATGTCAATTGGGATGAGCCATAACTCAAAATGAATAGAGGATTTATTTTGTGTTTTGCAGGGGGATCGTGGTTTTGATGGAATTCCAGGCACTCCAGGAGTGCAGGGACCACCAGTATGAGTAGTTTCTTATGTCATTTAATTATAATATGTCAACTGTCAAATTTATATCAGCGCTTAATATACTGTGCCATTATCATCTTTTATTATGTGTTATATGATGTTAATCCAGTCCAACAACAGATTCCTGACTTAACAAATATCTTTCTGAATCTTCCTCAGGGTATTCCAGGTTTGAAGGGAATAAAGGTATGGAACCCATTCTAACTTAGTTCTGCATGATAAAGCAATAAGGCCATATGTTACAGGGATTTGTTCTTAAAGGGGGGTAATTCACTGGTGACAAGAAATCGGTACTGCAGAGAAAAAGGGATGTCTTGTTCCCTTTTGCCAAAAAACTTCAACACCGCAACACAGCACTGCCCCTTGGTTGAACAGACTGTCCATCAGTGGGAATTCAAAAATGCATAAGTTCTATCTGTGGTTTTAACAAAAGCCCTGGAGCTATCTGGGATATCTGGGTGTAAATAACACAGAGAAAGAGTATGATATAGGTTTATATTACTGCTGACATTGTAAAACTAGTTGGAAATCTTCAATTTTACCATTTAAGCACAGCATAAAGCATGACGAGTGCCTAAGGGCTGCCGAACAAAAACCTTAAAATTAAAGTGAAATATTCTAATTTAAATAAAGTTTAAAAACACCAGTGTTTTCTGGCTCTTCCTGGACTGAAGCACAGGCTCTACTCTCCAGCACAATGGTGACCCACAAAACAGACGATACAGAAATCCTTTAAATGGGATATTTTACTTTAATTCTACAGGGTTTTTTGGCTGCCATTCATTTATCAATTTTATCAATTTTAACTGTTTTGTTACTGTTTAATTACTGATTATTTTTGTAATTTTACATACATTTGTTTGTAATTTAAGAAAACAGAAAAAAAAATACTGTATAAAAAAATACAGTAAATTTTCTGTAAAAAATATGTGAATTACTGTAATTTTTCATTAATGTCATAATACATAAAATAACAGCAGAGTTGTTAATTTACATACACTGTTTGTAATTTTACAGAGTTTTAAGTATAATTTAAAATAACAGAAAATAATCGTAAAAAATCAGTTATTTTCTGTAAAATTAGGATTTTTTTTACAGTGTAGTTATTGGCGTGTGAAATTTGGCGTTGTAGTGAAATTTGTTTGCACTCATATTTATTCTCATAGGGAGATCCAGGTGGTGTTATTGGAGTACCCATCCCTCAAAAAGGAGACAGGGGCTTGCCAGGACAACCCGGTTCACCAGTAAGGATGTTTATTTTAATGCACCTCTTTGTGTTCATGTTGAAAATATGAGAATATGATAATATTCTTGCCTGGAGTATGTTTTAACATGTTTCATAACTTTATCTGATTTCCTTTTCATATTTTAGGGGCAAAAAGGAAATCCTGGACAGCAAGGGCCATACGGCCCACCTGGACCAATTGGACCTCCTGTGAGTCTAAAGTTAAAATCTCTAAAACAAATTATTTACAATTAAATTAACACCAGTGAACTCTCACCTGAATCTCACACCATGCCATTTTTCTTTGAAGGGAAGGCCTGGTGAACCTGGTCAAAAGGGAGAGCCGGTAACTTTTCTACTCATTTGAAATCTTTTGCATAAATAATAAAGTTTGTGAAATGACCAGAAGCTGTCTTACTCGTTCTTGTTGCAGGGTGACAAGCTGACATTTCAGGGTGAGAAAGGAGATAAGGTGAGTTCTGGGAAACTATTGGGTCATAAAGCATCTGTCATGCATTAGAATGACCAATAGTGGCACTTGCAACATGTGCTTCATATGTGGTAACACAAAGCAAACACAATAATAAACTCTATGTGCCTTAGAAGGGTCAATTTGTGTGTTTCTTGCTATTGAACATGACTTGAAGCTGATTGACAATATAATACAAACAAGCATAAGAATCAAACTCTGTACCCCATTTGCCAGATGGCATCTTTTCTGGTTTAGTCTCAGTCATCATCATGATCATTCCCTGTTTCTCTTTTCAGGGAGAACGAGGTTTAATCGGTCCCCCTGGTCCACCAGGGAGATCAGAGGAAGCTGGAGGCCCTAGCACAACAATTTATGTTCCTGGACCGCCGGTATGATGTCATCAAATCCCTAATGAAATTTATAAATTTTTGTGTGGCTTAGGTGTCCAAATATTTCAGGGCTACAATTCTTTTATCTAAGTTACATCTAAGTTCCTTGTGCCTTGCATGTTTTCTAGGGTGAAATAGGCTCTAAAGGAGAGAAAGGAGAAGAAGTAAGTGGCAGCATAAAATTGTGTAACTCTATAAACAAATACAACTGGATTGTACAGAATCAATTTTAAAATTATAAATATATTATAAAATGTATTATTGTATATTTTTATATATTAAAATATATTATAATATAATGCAGTTCTATAATTATATTACATAATTTGTATATATTTGACCTGTAAAACAGAACTCAACATTGTGATGTTGTTTGAATCTTTGAATTTATGGGTTTTTCTAAAAGTTTTAAGGAATAGTAATACACTTTCATTTTGCCTTTGCCTCTGCACCAAGGGTTTTTGTGCACCACATTATGCTGGAGTCAAAGGTGAACCAGGACCACCAGGACCAATAGTAAGTGACCTGTACATAAACACAATTAAATGTTTACTTACATAATACATTGATCATAAATCAGTTTTAAATCCGTTTTAACAGCAGGGTCCACATTTCTTAGACCACTAGCAAAAATGTGTTATCTTTTTAATACTGTTGGTAAATATGATCAAAGATGACTGTAAAAATAAATCTGCATTGTTTATCCTTTTGATCTTTAATTCATAAAATTAGCAAAAATCTAACCTTTCACTGAAGGAAAATAATTGAAAGTGGGGGGGGAATCACATTATGAAATAAATGTTTTTCTCCAAAACACAATGGCCACAATTATTGGCACCCCTAGAATTTTTTATGAGTAAAATATCTCTGAAGTATATTCCCATTCATATTCCCATTTTTTTTTAGCACATCAGGGTGATCATGAACATGATATTGTCCAGCCATGACTTCTTGTTCCACAGGAGTATAAACATGAGGAAACACAAAAAAAGACAAAATTCTCTTAATCATTCATCACAATGAGTAAAACCAAAGAATATAGTTCTGATGTGCAGCAAAAGATTGTTAAGCTTCACAAAATAGAAAGTGGCTGAAAGAAAATAGCTAAAGCATTGAAAATCCCCATTTCCACCATTAGGGCAATAATTAAGAAGTTCTAATCAACTAAAGATGTTACAAATCTGCCTGGAAGAGGACGTGTGTCTAAATCGTCCTAATGCGAGGTGAGGAGGAGAGTTTGAGTGGACAAAGACTCTCCAAGGATCACAACTGGAGAATTGCAGAGATTACTTGAGTCTTGAGTCTCAGAAAGCCTAAAAAAATCATCAAACAGCACCTACATCCCCACAAGATGTTCGGGAGGGTTTCAAGAAAAATCCTCTGCTCTCATCCAGAAACAAACTACAGCATATTCAGTTGTCAGACACAACTGGAACTTCAAACGGGACCAGCTTCTATGGTCAGATGAAACAAAACAAAAAAAAAAGAGCTTTTTGGATAAAAAGTACCCCATGCCCACGGTTAAATATAACACTGGATTTTTTATGTTGTGGGCCTATTTTTCTGCTGGAGGTCCTGGACATTTTGTTCAGATACATGATATCATGGATTCTATCAAATACCAACAGATAAAAAATCAAAACCTGGCCGCTTCTGATAGAAATTCAATAATGGGCCGTGGTTGGATCTTCCATCAGGACAATGATCCAAAACAAACATCAAAACCAACACAAAATTGTGTCTCTGAGCACAAAATGAAGCTTCTGCCATGACCATCCCAGTCCCCTGACCTGAACCCTAAAGAAAATGAGTGGAGTGAACTGAAGACAAGAAGCACCAACATGGAGCTGGGAATCTGAAGGATCTGGAGAGATTCTGCATGAAGGAATGGTCTCTGATCTCTTGTCAGGTGTTCTACTAACTTATCAGGCATTATAGGAGAAAACTCAGAGCTGTTATCATGGCAAAAGGAGGTTGCAAAAAGTAATGAATAAAAGGGTGCCAATAATGGTGGCCAGTGTGTTTTAGAGAAAAACATTTATTTCATAATGTGATTTTCCCCCCACTTTCAATTCTTTTCCTTCAATGAAAGGTTCGATTTTTGCTAATTTTATGAATTAAAGATCAAAAGGATAAACAATGCAGATTTTTTATTTTTTAAATTTATTTTTACAGTCATCTTTGATCATATTTACCAAGGGTGCCAATAATTCTGACCACCACTGTATATATAATTATAAATTAATTATATTATCAGCATAACAAGTTCAGTAAAAATATATTTTGTGAATGTAAAATTTAGTTTGTTTATTAATCAGTCTTGAATAATTGTTTTCATTTATACCGTAAAAAAAACAAACAAACAAAAAAAAAACGTTAAGTTACAGGCTTTGAATCTGAGAATTTCAATGCGGTCTTGTTTTGTATTAATAATGATTGTTGATCTACTATTTTATCATATAATAGTGTTTTATATACTATGTGAAATCTGAGATTCGCTTTATGTTTTCAAGGGGAAACCAGGCAAAGATGGACAGAGTGGAGAAAAGGTATGGTGATTTTGGACAGTGACGCAGTTATCTGTTGCAAGCTGTTAATTTAGATTTGATAATGGTTAATTGTACTCTCTCATTTCAAATACTTTAATCACACTGAATGAGATTTTTTTTTTTTTTTTTTTTTTAATCCCTTTGCTTGTGATAGGGGGAAAGGGGCTTGTCTGGTACTCCTGGGTATGATGGCTTGAAGGTAAGAAATCCCATCTTGGAGGGCCATGCTGTAACTCTAGACATAAAATGCATTACAATTCTTTTAAACTTAATTTCTTTTAATTATGACTTTGGTTCATGTTAGGGTGACAAAGGAGAAAGAGGACCACCAGGATATGTAAGTGGTTATCTAACTACTAAAAACTCAGATAATGGTTGCAGTACTGAAACTGTACTGAAAACTAACAAAGCCACATGCTATTTCCATACCTGATTCACTTAGAACAATGTTAAGGACTGGTAGTTACTAATGATAGTAATTATCCTACAGGGTTTTGGTCCTCCTGGCCCTCCTGGTCCTCCTGGCCCCCCCGGAGCAGAAGGAGAGACAGGTGATGTCTGCATAATGTCTTGTCCTTATGCGGTTGTCCTGTCAAATTTCACAGTCTCTTTATCTGTTCATCTGTTTTCTTCATTCATCAGGTTATCCAGGAGAGCGTGGAAATCCTGGTCCCCCAGGTGAGAGAAGCACATTTTGATAAAGTGTTAGGTAGAATTAAGCCAATATAATTTAGTACAATAGTTCACAGTAATGATGATCCTTTCCTTTATGTCCATGGTTGACCACAGGCAGAGATAGGGAGGGTCCTCCTGGACCTCGTGGCTTACCTGGAGAGATTGGCCAGAAGGGAGATAAAGGAGCTGATGGAGTGTCTCTTAAAGGTTCAAAAGGAGCTGATGGACAACCCGGCCCACCCGGCCCACCAGGGCCGATCAGTAAGAACATCTTAAACACAAATTACTGTTTTTGTTATGCTGTGATAATAAACATAACTCACTGACCTCATGGAAAGAATGGAGTGATCATGTCATTTCTAGAAAGAGGCTGACAGTGATGAGACACAATGTGTAAAGATGCGTGTGTTGGTTCCTTTGATTAATCCAAAATGTCATTGGCATTAATCTTGTTTATTTTAGATGAAGACTGTAATATTGAAAGAGGACCTCCAGGCCCTCCGGGACCTCCAGGATTGCAAGGAGAGGTGGGACAGAAAGGTGAGGAAGTAATTCAGTCATCCATTTGTTCACTATAGTTTTGGTTTCCTCAAAATTGGTTCTGAGTTTTTCTGCTCTTTCAGGTGATCAAGGCGAAACATGCACACAGTGCACTGGTTTAGGGCCCCCAGGTTTGCCTGGTCCACAGGGGCCAAAGGGTCAGCAAGGTGAGAAGCAATGAGCAACGCTTTATTTTGGTATGTTTGGACTTTCTGAGATTATGCATCATGCTGGATGTTTTTATTTTAGGTTTTCCTGGACAAGCTGGGAGTAAAGGAGAGAAGGGTGTGCCAGGCCCTACTGGACCTGCTGGAAATCCTGTATGTACATTTTCTATCGTAATTTAACATTTCTTACGTAGTATGTCAAAGTCCATTTATGTGGCACCAAAAAAAATTTGAATGGATACAAATTTATTGGTAGTGCACTGTGCCCACTTTAAATGTGGATATAAACATATTAAATCCTGTCTGGACAAAACTTACCTTTCTTCTTGCATTTCCTTGGACTTTAGGGTCAAGATGGCTCTCCGGGTTTAATAGGTACCCCTGGTGCTCAGGGTGAGCCTGGTGATGTCCTTGTGGCTCCAGGGTTGAAAGGAGATATGGGTTTACCTGGTACTACTGGAGACAGAGGATTCCCAGGTATTGATGGGCTACCAGGAAAAGATGGCCGACCAGGGCAACCTGGACCCAAGGGAGAACCTGTGAGTACAAAGATCTGACAAAAAAGACTTAAATAGCTGAATTAACTTTTGCATCTAATTCACAGTGTGTCCCAATGTCTATTCCACAATGTTTTCTTAACCATGGAATATCTGATATTTTGATTAATAAATCTTGTTTCTATGATTAGGCTAGAGTTGGTATTAAGGGTGATCGTGGCCTGGATGGAGATCCTGGTATCATCGGCCCTCCAGGTGAAAGAGGTCCCCCAGGTCTCCCGGGCAGAGGACGGCCAGGTGAACCTGGTGATAAAGGCTTTCCAGGGTTGCCTGGTGCACCAGGAAGGCCAGGATTTCCAGGTCATTGGTTTAGAGTAATACATTTGCTTATCCACTGGTTGTCAATGCTATGCTCTTTAAAATAACCATAATCCCAAATATCATTATAGGAAGTAAAGGTGATGCTGGTCAAATGTTAAGTTTTCCTGGACCTCAGGGTGCCCCAGGGCCTCGTGGAGAGACAGGCAGACCTGGTCTTCAAGGTAAAATAAGGTTATGCTAATGCATCATACTGCTTGAAAACTGCATTCAGTGGTGTGATGCAGAGCTGGGTGAGTTGAAGTCTTTTTCACATTGGCACTCAGGTGATAGAGGACTTCCAGGTGAACCTGGAGTTCAAGGATTTCCAGGAAACAAAGGTGAACCTGGACTGCCAGGAATTGGACTCCCTGGGCCTCCAGGGCCAAAAGGTAAACTGCAAGTTCCAGACTGTAACAGTCAAATTATGTTTAAAAGTGAAATGCTCTAAATCACTGCACCTTTAACTATTAAACTCTAAATTTGTTCATTGATAACAACAGCTACAGTGGAAAATATGTTGTTTCCAATACAGATTTAGGTTGTACATAATTACATAATTTATGATCAAGATCACTATACTCTGCTAAAAAAAAAAAACAAAAAAAAAAAACATAACTATTTATGTTCTAGGGAATGCACATTTTAGTCCCAATTACTTTTGCATAAATGGGTGTCAAATTATGTTTCAGGTATCTAATCTGTAATGTTTTTCTAACTATCCATTTTTCCCCCTGCTAGGATACTCTGGGATTCCAGGTCCCAGTGGAATTCCAGGAGAGCCTGGTCAACCAGGTCAGGATGGCTTGCCTGGTCGTGCAGGAACACCTGGGCAAAAAGTATGATGGTGGATGCCATTTAGATTTTGATGTACTGTATAATGTTTTTATAAAAATGGGTGAGAAATTGTCACTTTTTCATTGACTTTGAGCTGTATTATATACAGGGTGAACCTGGCAGGGGTCTTCCTGGTCCTAAAGGTGCCATAGGTCAGCCAGGACTGCCAGGATTTCCAGGGGAAAAGGGTAATCCTGGAATGACAGGGGTTCCTGGAACTGATGGGCGTACTGGGCCACCTGGACCTCAAGGAATCAAAGGTACAGTTGTTGGTTTCTCATAATACCTTTGAATATATTATTTGTTAGATTTTCAAAATGTACTTCTTTGAGAAGGAATTTTTAGTAGACACTTTTGTCCATTGTAACTGAGTTTGGAAGTTAAGAAGATCATGGAAAGCTGAGTGTTCACAAATGTGAAAACATTTAAGCTTTTAAAAAAAAAATCCTGATGGTTTCATTGATGCATTACTAATAGAAGAAATTGTTCCCATTTGAGGGAACGTCTCGGTTACGACTGTAACCTTAGTTCCCTGAAGAGGGAACGAGACGTTGCGTCGAGAAATGACGCTTTGGGAACGCAACGCGTGATGTCGTCATGAAGCACGTGTGAAATCAGTCCAATGGTGTGTCGAGACGTCAGAAGCGGGTGACGTCACGGCCAGGAAGCTATAAAGCACGCTCAAACAAAGCAACGCTAGCTTAAAGTGTCTGAAGTAAGCGCTGACAGGCGTGCTGGAAGTATGGCAGGACGACGCAACGTCTCGTTCCCTCTTCAGGGAACTAAGGTTACAGTCGTAACCGAGACGTTCCCTTTCAAGGGAACTCGCGTTGCGTCGAGAAATGACGCTTTGGGAACGTTAATACCCACGCAGCCATAGTTACAAGGGCCTGTCTGGTGTGGCTCGTCAGTCACCAGAGAGAACCCGGGCCCCGGGGGAGCTAAGGTCAAGTTGATAAAACCTGACGAATGTGTGCGGTGAGGACCAGCCTGCCGCATCACAGACGTCGAGTAAAGAGGCTCCCGAAAGAAGGGCTTTGGAGGCCGCCATACTTCTGGTAGAGTGGGCTCGGACTGCTAGAGGTGACGGCAGTCCGGCCGACTCGTAAGCAAGTGAGATAGCCTCGACTAACCACTTACTCATCCTCTGCTTAGATGCCGGGGCCCCTTTATTGGGGGACCCGAAGAGGATAAACAGTTGCTCAGTCTTACGCCACAGGGCAGCTCTGTGGACGTAAGCATCTAGGGCCCGAACAGGGCAAAGCAAATTAAGGCGTTCCTGGTCTGACGTCCTGAAGGGAGGAGGACAGAAGGCCTGCAGTACAATGGGCCTAGCCACATTAGTGGGAACTTTAGGAATATAACCAGGTCTGGGATGAAGAAAGGCTTTCACCATACCAGGTGCAAATTCCAGGCACGAGGGAGCAACCGAAAGGGCCTGTAGATCTCCTATTCTTTTTAAGGAAGATATGGCAAGGAGGAACAGTGTTTTTAGGGTCAAAAACTTAACTGGAACCTCCTCAATCGGTTCGAAGGGGGCTAGGGATAGGCCTTGGAGCACCAAGGCCAAATCCCATGCTGGAACCCTCGTGCGTACCGCGGGCCTCAGCCTCAGGGTGCCACGGAGGAAGCGAGTAATAAGTGGGTCTCTACCAAGAGGAGAACCAGCCAAGGGTATGTGGTAAGCCGCAATGGCCGCCACATAAACCTTTAGCGTGGAGGGAGATAACCCTGCAGTGAACCGTTCCTGCAGAAATTCCAAGACCGTACCAACGGGACAGGAAACTGGATCAAACTGACGACTACTGCACCAAGAAGTGAAAAGTTTCCACTTGAGGGCGTAGAGCTTCCTCGTGGAGGGAGCTCTAGATTGGAGAATGGTCCCTACAACCTCGGTTGAGAGACCGGAATCTATGAGCTGGGCCCCCTCAGAGGCCAAGCCCACAGGCTCCAGAGCTCTGGGCGGGGGTGGAAAATCCTGCCCCCTGCCTGGGACAGAAGGTCCCTCCTGAGCGGAATCTCCCAGGGAGAGCCGTCCAGGAGAGATACTAGGTCCGAGAACCACACTCTGCCCGGCCAGCGCGGGGCTATCAAGGTGAGCCGGACGTAGTCCCGGCGAACTCTTTCTAGAACTCCCGGGAGCAGAGCGATCGGGGGAAAAGCGTACAGACGAAGCCTCGGCCACGTCTGTACCATAGCATCCAGTCCGAGAGGAGCTGGATGCGTGAGGGAAAACCAGAGTGGACAGTGAGAAGTCTCTCGAGACGCAAACAGATCCACCTGAGCCTGGCCGAACCTTTCCCAAATTTGCTCCACCACCTCGGGGTGGAGCCTCCATTCCCCGGGCCTCAGCCCCTGCCTCGACAGGACGTCTGCTCCAACATTCTGGACCCCGGGGATATAAGCTGCCCTGAGTGACAGGAATTTCCCTTGGGACCACAGGAGGATTCGGCGCGCCAACTTGGAGAGTGGGCGTGACCGGAGACCCCCCTGATGATTTATATAGGCGACTACCGATGTGTTGTCTGACCGGACAAGAACATGGTGGCCCCTGAGATCTGAGAGAAAAGTCTTGAGGGCCAGAAAGACCGCCAGCATTTCCAGGCAGTTGATGTGCCAGGAGAGGTGGTGAGAGCCCCACAGACCTTGAGTCGAGCGTCCGTCTAGGATCGCTCCCCAGCCCGTGAGGGAAGCATCTGTCGTTAACATTTTGCGACGACAAGGAGCTCCCAGCACGGGCCCTTGGGATAGAAACCAGGATTTCTTCCAAATGGCCAGGGCACGAAGACAACGCCGCGTGACCTTGATCATGCGAAAAGGATTTCCCCTCGGGGAGAATCCCCTGGTTTTGAGCCACCACTGCAGGGGTCTCATGTGCAGCAGACCAAAAGGTATCACGTTGGATGCCGCTGCCATCAGCCCCAACAGCCTCTGGAACTGTTTTACAGTGAGTGACTGGCCTAGCTTTAACCGGCTTGCGGTAGAAAGGATTGATTCGATGCGAGCAGGAGAAAGACGCGCCTGCATCGCAACAGAGTCCCAAACCACGCCTAGAAAAGTGGTTCTCTGAACTGGAGAAAGCATACTCTTCTTGGCGTTGAGCCTCAACCCCAGGCTCTTCATGTGAGCGAGGACGACATCTCGATGCCGAGCCGCTAACTGTTGTGAATGAGCCAGAATCAACCAATCGTCTATATAATTGAGGACGCGAATGCCCTGGAGACGTAGAGGTGCAAGAGCTGCATCCATACATTTGGTGAATGTGCGGGGTGATAATGCTAGGCCGAATGGAAGAACCCGATATTGGTAAGCTTTGCCCCCAAAAGCAAACCTCAGGAACTTCCTGTGATGTGGAAGGATGGAGATGTGAAAGTATGCGTCCTTGAGGTCGATCGTAACAAACCAGTCCTCGGACCTGATTTGAGATACGATCTGCCTCAGTGTCAACATCTTGAACTTGAGTTTCATAACGAACTGGTTCAAATGACGAAGATCTAGAATAGGACGCAACCCGCCATCCTTCTTTGGAACAATAAAGTAACGGCTGTAGAAACCGTTCTCTGCATCGGAGGGAAGTACATAATCTATGGCTCCTTTCTCCAATAGAGTTTTTACTTCTTGTTCCAGAACCAGAGCCTGCTCGGGGCCCACCACAGTGGGTAGGACCCCCATAAACCGGGGCGGGCGAGACCCGAACTGAATGGCATAACCTTTTTCGATTGTACGCAGGACCCATTGAGGAATATTTGGCAGTAGCTTCCACGCTGTCAGATATTCTACTAAGGGAACCAGTCTCTCGAGACTGGCCTCTGGTATATGTTGAATAACCAGTTCGGTGCCCCGATGCGGCGCACCGGCAGGGGGCAGCCGAACTGATCGCTCTGAGACCCTCCTCGGAGGGAGCGAACACCCCATCACCGCTAAAGTTACGGGCGGATGCTTGAGTGAATGTTCGCTGGGGGCCGCTGCGCCCTGGAATACCCGAGATGGCAGGGTTGGCAGAACGGCCCCCTGAGGGCACCGAAGAGAAGTGAGCGCCGTGCGCTGAAGTGTAAAACGCTTCTCTCCGGAGGGGACTGCCCTCAAAGTCCTGACGCTGCTGGCGTCAGGGCTTTTTCCCCGCAGCCTTCTTGGCAGTAAGGATGGATCGCAGATCCATCCTACCCCTCGAAGGCTGCGGTTGAGACCGCCCACCCGTCCCCCCGTGTCGCTGAGGGGGAGTACGGGTGGTAACGCTCTGCTTCTGGGTGGCCCGATGATATTGTGAGGAGCTGGCTTTAGAAGAGTGGGGCTGCTGTTGTTGAGCAGCCCCGGGGGTATGAGAGCGGCGGGGGAGGAGCTTCTGGAACGCCGCCGCTTGTTTATTAGCCTCCTGGAACCTCTCAACGACCGTATTGACAGAGTCGCCGAAGAGGCCAGGAGGCGTAAGCGGGGCGTCCAGAAGGAAATGTTTATCCTTATCTTTTATAGAGCTAAGGTTGAGCCATAAATGCCTCTCCGTGGCCACCAGGGCTGCCATAGCACGACCGACAGATTTGGCAGTCTCCTTGGTGGCCCGGAGAGATAAATCAGCTGCCCGACGTAGCTCATTGACTACGTCGGGAGTCATTCCCCCGCCCTCATCAATATCCCCCAAAAGTTCGGCTTGGTAGGCCTGCAGCACGCCCATAGTGTGAAGGCATGCCGCAGCCTGACCAGAGGCCTGATAAGCTTTGCCCACCAAGCTGGATGTAATCCTGACGGGCTTGGTGGGCAATGTCGGGGCCTTTAGGGGCGATGCTGATTGTGGAGAGAGATAGCTAGCAAGCGTCTCCTCCACCTTTGGCATCGTCCCATACCCATGCTCCTTAAGCCCCACTATCGATGCATAGTGCGTGGTTTGAGCACTATGCACACGATAGGAGGCCGGTTTCCTCCAGGACCTCGACACCTCAGTGTGGAGGTCTGGGAAGAAGGGGAGACCCCGACGGGGAGGCTGCGCTCGCGAGGGCAGGAACCGTTCGTCCAATTTGCTTTTAGGACGAACATCCTGCCTCTCCGCCGGCCAATCGATGTTCAGTTTGGCCACGGCGCGAGTTATGACCTCCACCAGCTCCTCATAAGCCGGAGAGTGGGATGGCGAGTCCTCACTCTCAGCTATGTCGGTGCTCTCCACATCCAACTCCTCGGAGCTGGACACGTTGAGCACCGGTGCTTCACCCAGTGTGGAAGGAACCGCAAAGCGTGCTTCCAGACACTGGGAAAAAGCACTGGATCTGTCAGGTGAGGGCTGAGATAGGGCGGGGCCCGTCTCAAACCCCTCTGACAAATCCATTTGCGATCCCCAAGATCTGGATCGGCGCTGTGCCTCGGCAGCAGCGGGACCCGAACCCTGGGGAACGCGAGCCTGGGCGCTCTCATCAAAGAGCGCCAGGCGGGAGCGGAGCGTCCGCAATGAAAGGCGGTCACAATGCTCACAGTCAGCACCCTCGAGTGCTGACCGGGCATGCTCCGCTCCCAGGCAGGCAACACAGAGATCATGTGTATCCCCGCCCGTGATGTAACGTGGGCAGGGAGGAACACAAGGTCTAAATGGTTTCTCAGCCATAAAGGATAATAATAAAGACAGACAACACCAAATAGAACATACGAGACACAGAGCGCAACTGAAGACACAGAAGCTAGCGTTGCTTTGTTTGAGCGTGCTTTATAGCTTCCTGGCCGTGACGTCACCCGCTTCTGACGTCTCGACACACCATTGGACTGATTTCACACGTGCTTCATGACGACATCACGCGTTGCGTTCCCAAAGCGTCATTTCTCGACGCAACGCGAGTTCCCTTGAAAGGGAACTCAATGCATGGTCAATGTATTGCTTCTATAGGAATGTTCCAGCGGAACCAGTGTCTGAAGCACGTGTGAAACAGTCACATGATGTCACTGGGTGCACCGGCATGTCTATAAAAGGGTGCCCATATTAAGCGTCATTAGCTTCTTTGTCTTCAGGAATCTGCTTTGTTTGTGAGTGCATACATGTGAAAATATATGTGATTGTTTGTCCATTCCATGTTCAGTTAGACATATAATGGCTAGCTCTAGGCCTGTCACAATTATTAAATAACCGCCTGATCATGGGTTATTTGATTTAATCATGATTATTTCAGTCAACCACAATGATTGTGCTCTTTTAGAAGGCACAAGAGATACTGACACAGAGTTCCCCCTTGGTTGAAATCGCTCTCGAATGCACACTAGTTTTTACTTTTGTTTTTTGGTGGTAGTTTTCTTGGTAGTTGGTGCTCTATGCAAAATGCATACTCTGCGTATAGGGAGTAGTGATATTGGTCATTTGCCCGCATTGACAAGTTGGTTGCCAGCATTGAGTGTAAAACTCATTGCTATATAATGTAGCTGTTCAGTAGAAAAGCTATTTTATTAATATAAGTCACGGGGCAACAACAAGTTTCTGTGCTCCTAAATCCTGAATGTTTCTGTGTGTGCACTGCACAATCTCTGTGTGCGAGTGACTATGTGTGTGTGTGTGTGTGTGTGTGTGTGTTTGTGTGTGTGCTTCAGTGAAGGCAGCACATTAATTTAGAATGATGATTAAACTGACTGGAACTACCAGTGCATTAAATGTTTTAATACATACCTTCTAGCCATTTTCTGTGGCCAGTTTGTTGTCATTGTTTCAGTTATTTACAGAATTAAATTACTTTAATAACTAAAATTGTTAACTGTATTAATCTTACACTGCAAAGTGACAACTTACAAAGGATTCAATTAATCACAATAAGTTATGACAATTATTTAATGAATGAAGCACACAAAAAATGTATGACAAAGCCCTAAAACAGACAATTAATCATCACCATAAGCTTGTTGTGAGTTTGATTGGGGGTAACTGAGAATGAATGGTGGAAAGTCACGTGAGAGAAGGCAATGCCTCCATCACGCTCTGGATATGATCGGTTAAGATTGAATATGATTGGTTTGTGTGATAAATCCCGCCTCTTGTTTCCATTGTGTTTACGAATCTATCTAAATGAAGAAACGTATGGCGTTAATGGGAGGACTAATTAAAATGTAAGTAAACATCTCACCCACGTAGATATCACCACCTCACATGCAATCAGCATGGTGAAATTAAAGGTAAATCTTGTGTGATCAGTGTTTACCGAGCTTGATGACCAGGGAATATAAGTTGACTAATAAAAAGAACAGCTGAACATCAGTTCACAAATAAAATATATTGTTTAAATTATTACTGCCTTTAGTTATTTTGGAATAAATGTAAAAATATTTTACAAGTAAAAAAACTTGATGAGATTTATGCTTGGTTTTAAGGAATAGAACATTACATAGTGTAAAAATACAAAATAAAGTTGAATTAATGAATTTACATTTGATACACACACACACATATATATATATATATATATATATATATATATATATACAGTCCAGCAGCACCGTGACTTTGATCGTTGGGATCACAAGTACAGCTGATTGAGGAGTTCATGACTGGTATATTCCTTTCTCTGGCTTCACAGATCTATCTGTGAGAAGCTAGATATGATAGGAGTTCAGGCTGAGGTTTCCAGCAAGGCCACCTCCTCCCTTAGCCCTGTGAGCCCTGAGGAGTTGGTCAAGGTGATGACCCGCACCACAGCTAGACTAAATATAGACAGGTTGGAAGAAAGACAGGATGTCGCTCCAGGCAGGATCGAGGAGCGATTCCAGGCATCAGTGCTGCTCCCTTGTGAGCCTTCTGTCTCTTCGCAATCTCCACATAGTTATATCTGCTTCTTCGAATGATTAGAATGTAAGGGGTTTATGTGACCACAGATACGAGAAGATGCCCTGGGTTGAAGAGGTACTTGCGGGCTACTTCTCCCCTGGTGTGGCATCTTCCCTGAAAGCTCCACTCTTGCCCTTCGATTGTTGGTTAGACCAGGCAGTTGATAGAACAGATGGATCAAGCGAAAATCCCTCACTCTCTTCTGTAGCCTCCTCCAGTTCTTTGGGACTTGATGTTGAAGTACATGATCAACTCAGTTGGGTTGCTTTTAAGAAGCTCTACTCTTTGCCAAGGCCAGACAGCTAATGTGGCAGAGCAGTAGTCTGCTTTCTTCCAGAGTGAAAGATGTCGGTGGACACAGCTGAAGCTGTGGCCTCCCTAGTTAACTCTGCTCCTCTGGGCTCTAGCAAGGGATTTCTTCCTTTGGAGGATTACCTAAAGATTTTTTTTGTTTGTTTTAGGACCAATTTGGTTGCAGGAGCGTCCCTACCAGGTAAGTTTGAAGGGGGCATCTAAGCTGCAGAAAGTTTTGGTGCTTTTAGGCACTAAAGCACATAATCACTTGGTATGTGTCTTGTATGGCAATACTAGGCTCAGATCAATCGAGTTGGGCTATGCTTGGTACTAGAGGTGTGCCCGAAGCTGAATACCTTATTCTGAATGGCACGGATAATGGCTTCAAAATGAATAACGAATTCTTCCGAATAATAGGGAAAATATTCGTCAGACACAGTCACTCCTTAAGTTAGGGTTAGGCTGGATAAGAGGTGAGCTGGGGATCATAGCACAATATTATACACAAACCTTTAAAATTACTACGCAATAATGAGTGTGTGAAGTAAATGAGTGTAAACTCTATGAAATAATTAAGCAGAGTGTAGTAACAAATCTACAGTAATAGCCATGCTGCTGTGTGCCTCTCAGAGGCTTTGAGAAAACTAAAATACTACATCATACACATTTTCTACTATTTGATGTGTCTATTTAAATGTTTTAAACCTTGTACAATATGATACATGAATGAGTGTAAACTTTATGAATGAAATATGCACAGCACAGCTCTTTGATGTTCGCAAATCAAATAACTGCAATGCCGTTGTACGTCTCTTTTAGAAATCAGAGCTTTGTCGGAGTAATATCATCTAAATTACTACATCACATACATTTTCTACTACTTGATGTGTTAATTTAAATGTTTTAAACCTTGTACGATATGATAGCTCTGTTTCTGTCTCACTCACTCCCTGAGATGGAAAGCATAGCCTGTTCCTTATAATTTGTTCAGATTCGCATTTAGCTATATGCATAGTAAAAGTTTTCAATTTTCAAACATTGAGTACTTTCTTTGTGTTCTCTAATCATTTTTATATAAAAAAGTCATCTTATTTGAGGTTGTGGGTGATTGTTCTGACATAACTGTACACAAAGTTCATCTGGAAATTAAAAAAATCCATTCCTTTTATTTAACATTTGTATTATTGTTGTAATTGGAAGATATTTAAATTTTTTAAATTCTAATAAAAATGAATTATTTTATGCAAGGCAAGGCATATTTGTTCAATAAAAACTTCATACATTACATTTAAAATGTGCTTCTCAGTTCTCATGTAATTTCACAGACTTCCAGTTAAAGCCCTGCCCACTTCCGGATTTATCCAAAATACAGATACAAATTATTTTGAAATTGTTACAGATAAAGTTCTCTGAGAGGGAATGAGACACAAGACCTGTGTGTCTTCCTTCTGACAATTTGAACTTGATGACGTTTAATGTGGGCGACATCATATGACTGCCGTGGCCAATAGTGCTTCAGACACTGGTTTCGGTGAAGCATCCCTATAGCGTTCAATGCATTAGGCCAGTGGTTCCCAAACCTGTCCTGGAGGACCACCACCACTACACATTTTGTATGTCTCCCTATTTCTGACACACCCGTTTCAGGTCTTGCAGTCTCTACTAATGAGTTCATGAGTTGAATCAGGTGTGATAGATGAGGGAGACATACAAAATGTGCAGGGCTGGGGGTCCTCCAGGACAGGTTTGGGAACCACTGCATTAGGCAAAGATGTGAAATCCAAATCCAAAGATGTGAAAGTACCTTTAGGTTGACTGTGGAGTGGAAATCTACGTACAGTACATGATCCATGCCAAACACTTTCCTCAGGTTCCTGGCTGACTCCTGGCTGTTAGTGTTTTCTAACTGGCCAGGAATGCAGAGTGTCTTGCAGAGATTGTGGGGTCTTGAAAAGCAGGTAGAACAGTATATTTGTCTTAAGGATTTGTCTGTGAGGTAGGATTCAACCAAAGAGGTGCAGTTCCTATAATGCTGAGTTCAAACAGGAGGGTCTACTGATGTGCTGTGATAAAGAAGGTGTCAGACAACGAATGCACAAACAGGACATGCAATTTGAGAAATAAGAGATCCACCTGAAAATGTGTTTTTTTCCTAAAAAACAGTAAGAGAGAGAATGTTCTGAGATCTGTGTTGGAGAGAGGGCTTGCAGGAAATTGAAGAGGATGGGTTCAGGGGTATAATAACTTTAAATTAATTTGGATTTTTGCAGGTAACCTTGGACCACCTGGAGTTCATGGTCCGGTGGGGCCGCCAGGTCCTCCAGGACTTGGAGAACCTGGACCACCTGGACCAATGGGACCACCTGGAGGCCCTGGACCCCTTGGTGAGTTTCTCACCCAAGTAACACCCAGACAGGTGTATAGAATATGCACAAACATGCCTAGATGTTCGCAATCTTACATTGTTTGTAACAAGCCTTGATGATATCACAGGTCAGATCGGTATAAAAGGTGAGAAAGGTTATCAAGGTCTACCTGGTCTGGACATGCCTGGACCTCCAGGAGACAGGGGTAGCCCTGGTGTCCCAGGTCTACCAGGATCTAAGGGTTTTCCTGGTCAACCAGGACTTCCTGGAAAAGATGGCTTCCCTGGTGAACGTGGTGAGTGCTTTTTGATACCCATTATCTGGCATTCTCCTAACACATACTTGTTTACCTTAAGCTGATTCATATTTGGATGGGTTTTTTTCAGGTCCAAAAGGAGAAATTGGAATCATGGGAATGACAGGACCCCCTGGATCTCCAGGTTCCACTGGAAACCCTGGAGAACCTGGACAAAGAGGTATTAAACATATTTAAGACAATTATTTTTATTTGGACTAAATAACATACCTTTATCTTACTCTGACAGGGGCATTAGCCAAATCTTCATGATGATATTCTGTCTCTTTCAGGTGACCCTGGTTTTATTGGGATCAGGGGAGAGTTTGGTGATCCAGGTCCCAAGGGTGAGAGAGGAGAGCAGGGTCTACAGGGGCCACCTGGTAACATGAGTGATGTGGATATGGTGAACATGAAAGGAGACAAAGGGGACAGCGGAGACAGAGGTACAGAGAGTGGAAGGTGTTTGCGATAGAGGTTTCAAAACCAAAACCAATGACAATTTTTTTGTGCGACTTAACAAACAAAATGTTTTTAAAACAAAATATATTGTCAGACATTTTTCTGTTTTTAAGATAAATGGATGCAATAAACTAACAATAATCTTTGTTAAAATTCTGAGGAAAAACACATTTATGGATTGGTTGCTTCCAAAAAGAGCAACCATCAAAGATTTAGCTGATTTTATATATGTTGAAAATCAGTGAAGTGTAAACTCAGTAGACATGTCTATCAGGTGAACCTGGTCCTGCTGGAGAAAAGGGGATACCTGGAACACCTGGAGACCCTGGAATGCCAGGAAAAGATGGAATGCCAGGATCACCCGGACAGCCAGGTTAGTCCCTAAAGCAAGAACCTAAAGTCAGTTTAAAAATTATGATAGATGTTAAGCACTATGATTCAATAATGTTATTATGGAATATTATTTGATTGCTGTGGCTACATTGTAGGTGATAAAGGAGACACTGGAATTCCTGGGGAGCCAGGACGTATTGGAGACCCTGGAGACATAGGTCCAAGAGGAGACATGGGATACCCGGGTACATTAAATACTACTCTTCTATATGTGGATTAATAACAAATACATTTACATTTACATTTAGTCATTTAGCTGACGCTTTTCTCCAAAGCGACTTACAAATGAGAGTAGTAGAAGCAGTCGAATCAACATGAGTACAATCCAAAAACAGTACGTAAGTGCCGTGTCAAGTCACAGTTTCACCAGTAAAGTGCTCGTAGCAGGTTTTTTTTTAAAATATATACACAAATAGATGGAGAAAGAATAGAAAGTTGAAAAAGAAAGAGTAAAATATAAATAAAAAGTGCTATATTACTGGGTCAAGTGTTAACGAAAAAGATACAGTGGGTACGGAAAGTATTCAGACCCCCTTCAATTTTTCACTCTTTGTTATATTGCAGCCATTTGCTAAAATCATTTAAGTTCATTTTTTTTCCTCATTAATGTACACACAGCACCCCATATTGACAGAAAAACACAGAATTGTTGACATTTTTGCAGATTTATTAAAAAAGAAAAACTGAAATATCACATGGTCCTAAGTATTCAGACCCTTTGCTGTGACGCTCATATATTTAACTCAGGTGCTGTCCATTTCTTCTGATCATCCTTGAGATGGTTCTATACCTTCATTTGAGTCCAGCTTTGTTTTATTATACTGATTTGACTTGATTAGGAAAGCCACACACCTGTCTATATAAGAATTTACAGCTCACAGTGCATGTCAGAGCAAATGAGAATCATGAGTTTAAAGGAACTGCCTGAAGAGCTCAGAGACAGAATTGTGGCAAGGCACAGATCTGGCCAAGGTTACAAAAAAATTTCTGCCAAACTGAGCTATCGGGGGAGAAGAGCCTTGGTGAGAGAGGTAAAGAAGAACCTAAAGATCACTGTGGCTGAGCTCCAGAGATGCAGTCGGGAGATGGGAGAAAGCTGTAGAAAGTCAACCATCACTGCAGCCCTCCACCAGTTGGGGCTTTATGGCAGAGTGGCCCGACGGAAGCCTCTCCTCAGTGCAAGACACATGAAAGCCCGCATGGAGTTTGCTAAAAAACACCTGAAGGACTCCAAGATGCTGAGAAATAAGATTCTCTGGTCTGATGAGACCAAAATAGAACTTTTTGGCCTTAATTCTAAGCGGTATGTGTGGAGAAAACCAGGCACTGCTCATCACCTGTCCAATACAGTCCCAACAGTGAAGCATGGTGGTGGCAGCATCATGCTGTGGGGGTGTTTTTCAGCTGCAGGGACAGGACGACTGGTTGCAATCGAGGGAAAGATGAATGCGGCCAAGTACAGGGATATCCTGGACGAAGACCTTCTCCAAAGTGCTCAGGACCTCAGACTGGGCCGAAGGTTTACCTTCCAACAAGACAATGACCCTAAGCACACAGCTAAAATAACAAAGGAGTGGCTTCACAACAACTCCGTGACTGTTCTTGAATGGCCCAGCCAGAGCCCTGACTTAAACCTAATCGAGCATCTCTGGAGAGACCTAAAAATGGCTGTCCACCAACGTTTACCATCCAACCTGACAGAACTGGAGAGAATCTGCAAAGAGGAATGGCAGAGGATCCCCAAATCCAGGTGTGAAAAACTTGTTGCATCTTTCCCAAAAAGACTCATGGCTGTATTAGATCAAAAGGGTGCTTCTACTAAATACTGAGCAAAGGGTCTGAATACTTAGGACCATGTGATATTTCAGTTTTTCTTTTTTAATAAATCTGCAAAAATGTCAACAATTCTGTGTTTTTCTGTCAATATGGGGTGCTGTGTGTACATTAATGAGGAAAAAAAATAAACTTAAATGATTTTAGTAAATGGCTGCAATATAACAAAGAGTGAAAAATTTAAGGGGGTCTGAATACTTTCTGTACCCACTGTATGTCTTGTTTTTTGAAAATGGCTAAAGACTCAGCTGTTCGGATAGAGCGTGGCAGGTCATTCCACCAACCAGGAACAGACCAGGAGAGGGTCCGTGAGAGTGATTTTGTGCCCCTTTGGGATGGCACCACAAGACGCCGTTCACTTGCAGAACGCAGGCTTCTGGAGGGCGCATAAGTCTGAAGTAGTGAGTTTAGGTATGGTGGTGCAGAGCCAGTGGTTGTTCTGTAGGCAAACATCAGAGCCTTGAATTGGATGGGAGCAGCTATTGGCAGCCAATCCAAACTAATGAAGAGAGGTGTGACATGCGCTCTCTTTGGTTCGTTAAAGACCAGTCTTGCTGCAGCATTTTGGATCCATTGTAGGGGCTTGACAGTGCATGCTGGAAGGCCTGCCAAGAGAGCATTACAATAAAGACAAAAATAATAAATAAATAAAGAAAAGAAGTGCTAGTTCTTTGAAATGTACATTTGTATTTGTGTTCATCATTATAAGTAAGTTCAAAACCATTTATTATTATTATTATTATTAATTCATAAATATCATTATTTATTTATTTTTTTTCACACCACAACAGACAAGACATTTGCTCATCATAGAAGAGATATATTTATTTTTGTGTATTTTCATGTGCATTTTATGTATTTTTAAATATATGAATTAGGGCTGTCATATAACCGGTTAATTTCTGTGATTAATGTTTTCTGTATGTATGGCTATAATTACTAATTTCATCCCCAAAAATTGAGGGAAAGAATACATTTAATAGAGACATCAGTAGTGTTGGTATTGATGATACTGGCCTTCATTCAGAGTACTTAGTAAAAACATGCCATCAAACAAATATTTAAAATATATAGTCTGTATGTTGTTTCTACATTAATTTAGAGATTCAATGTGAAATTATGTATTACAATATAAAAAAGATAGTAGTAATGTTAGGTGTGATCAACGGTTAATTACAGAAAAATGTGCAATTAATTAGTCTTGTTTAAAATGGATTGGCAGCATTAAAATCAATCGGACAAAAATGAGCATCACATAGTTGACCCTTGTATGACTTATCATACAGGTAGATAACCTGCCATTACGTATTAAAAAGGTTCTTAGTCTTTATCTACAGGCAGGTGTTGAACCATGGCTGTTCCACAGTATAAGGTTAATGTAAATAACTCTGGTACTGTTGTGTGTGACGTTTGACTGCTTCTTAATGAGCATTTTGTGGTTCTTTAGGTTCAATGGGGCCAAAAGGTGTTAAAGGTATCGGTGGGTCACCGGGTCACCCTGGATTTAAGGGTGTTGATGGCCCCAAAGGAGATAAAGGAGATCCTGGTGAAGCAGGAATAGGAATCCCTGGTCCCCCTGGAGCAAAGGTTTGTGTTGTTCTATGAGACTCATACTATGAGTACAAATAAGTTTACATTAGCACATTATAAACGCTATTGAATATCCTCCTCTGATCTCATACTTACAGGGAGATGTAGGCAGCCCTGGTTTCCCTGGTGAACCTGGACATAAGGGAGAGAAGGGAACAATGGGTATCCCAGGAACTCCTGGAACTCAAGGACCCAAAGGGGACACAGGATTTATTGGTTACCCAGGCAAGATCATTACAATGATCAATGCACATTACACATAAATGTACTATGTATCAGAAGGTGTTATTAACACTTTTGGACAATAATACAATAAAATGTGTTTTTCATTCCTGAGCAGGCAGTCCAGGGAAGCCAGGTGAGAAAGGTGTCAGTGGTTTGCCGGGGTCCCCAGGAGATCCTGGGCTATCAGGACGTCCAGGTAAGTCAAACTGAAATACACCTGAGATCTGTTTAAGACACCCATTTAATGTTGCCAGACACATTCAAAATGTTTATGTCCAAGATAAAACCCTTCTGAGAAAGACAAAATGAATGTGCATAAAGTTACTTTACAGCAAGCTACAAATGTGCCACATACATTTGGTTGTGAAAATCCTAATGAGATTTTTATTTTTACTTTTTTTATTAGGTGAGCCTGGTCTGCAGGGTCCTCCAGGTCCACATGGGGACAAAGGTGAAGCAGGGGTAGATGGCATTCCTGGATTCACTGGAGAGAGAGGAGAACCCGGTGAGATTCTGTAGCTCTAAAGGTGAAAGGTAGCTCAAAAAGGGAAATGCTACTTTAGAACACACATATTTTGGATTCCTTTAAACGACACACACTATTAGACAATGGGTTTCATTCACTAATAATTGCGTGGATTGCATATTTACACTGCTCAAAACAATTAAAGGAACACTTTGAAAACACATCAGATCTCAATGGGGAAAAATATCATGCTGGATCTCTATACTGATATGGACTGGGTTAGGAATGGAAGGATGCCACATCGTTTGATGGAAATGAAAATTATCAACCTACAGAGGACTGAATTCAGACGCCCCCTACGAACGTGCTATCGAGAGTGCGCAGCAAGATCCTCGAGCAATGCCAAGTGTGCCATCCTCAAAACCAGTTTAAACACCTTTATACAGACACGCTTTACATAGGTGCATCTGCATTATTGTATGTAGAGGAATCTCACAGTTGTAACTCACCTTTTTTTACACTTTTGTATATATTTGTGATTTATTTATGACTAAAATTTAATCTTAACATGTTTATAAGGCCACACAGAGTAAGTGATTTTTGCGAGTGTGATTCCAGTTCTTCCTACATTTTTTTCATAAATTTATAATACATTTTAGTACAAAAGTTGATGAATCTGGTGAATGAGACACAATAATCTAAAGACAAACAATTGTTCTGTTTCTTTAGGTATACCTGGGAAAGGACTGCCAGGAACCCGCGGAGAGCCTGGCAGGAAAGGTCAGAATCACAGAGCCCTAAAAATTAGTCATTTATGGATGACTAGGAGTTCTACTTCAAATGAATACATTTTTAGTTCTTTTTTAATTAATATTTTAAGGATGTTTTAGTGAAAACTCCTTTTCCCCACACAGGTGACAAAGGCAACCCTGGTCTTCCTGGCATTCCTGGGAGTCCAGGTATTCCTGGAACTAAAGGTGAGAAAGGTCTGCAAGGACTCCAAGGGGACCTAGGTCGGCCTGGAGAGAGAGGACTTGCAGGAACACCCATGGAGGGGCCTAAAGGGGACAGGGGACCTCAGGGGCAGCCTGGAGAAAAAGGTGAACCCTAAACACCTCACCATACAGGACATTCTTTTCTTATTAGTAGTCTAACAGTTTACGGGTGTCACTATGATTATAAAATGCAGTCACTCTTGTTATTTACTGAACTGTGTGTGAATTGTATTGAACTGTATTTAGCACTCGAAAACAATGTGAATGTGACCTGCGCCATCTTACACCCAGATGCATTTTTTACCGCAGGTGCGACTGGTCTTCCAGGCCAACCTGGCATACCAGGCAGTGCTGGATCTAAAGGAGAAAAGGGAGATGTGGGCTACCCTGGCCCACCAGGCTCTCAAGGGTATAAAGGAGACAAAGGTTTCACTGGTGGTCCTGTGAGTTTGTAAAGGTTATCTTCTATAATAAAACATGTGCCTTTAAAAATGATGGGTATATATTAATACAGTCCTGCTCTGTAGGGTGAGCCTGGATTGCCTGGTTATAATGGACCAAAGGGTGAGATGGGACCACAGGGAGTTCCTGGTTTCCCTGGTAAGATTTAAGATGAAATTTGACTTGACAGAATGTTGAAGTGCAATTTATTTGTCCTGTGTGTCATTCTTCATATTTATATAAAGCAATGCTTGACAGAGATGGTAGATTGAGTGGGTTTTATTCCAGGTATAAAAGGTGAGCAAGGAGTGCTTGGTCCTAAAGGTGAAGGAGGTGATAGAGGATTCCCAGGTGTCAAAGGTATGAACAAAACTTAGATATCCATTAAATTGTATTATTAGTGTCTATCCATATTTATTCAGATAAACCTTTTTTTAATTGTATAGCTAATATTATATTAGTAGTATACTTTAATTGTATTGCTTTACATAATTGTTCATAATAATAATAATATTAATAATTATGTAAACCTTATTTTTGTATTGTTATTGATTTATATAGATAATGTAATACAATATTAATATTGTATAATCTTGAAAATATAATTAAAGGGTTAGTTCACCCAAAAATTTAATTTCTGTCATTTATTACTCACCCTCATGTCATTCCACACCCATAAGACCTTCGTTCATCTTTGGAACACAAATTAAGATATTTCTGATGAAATCCAAGAGGTTTCTGGTCTCCCTATACACAGCAATGTCATAACAAATTTCAATGCCCAGAAATAGTAAAGACGTCATTAAAATAGTCCATGTGACTACAATGGTTCAACCTTAATGTTATGAAGCGACAAGAATACTTTTTGTGCACAAAAACAAAACAAAAAAATAATGACTTTATTCAACAATTTCTTCTCTTCCCTGTCATTCTCTTACGCTGTTGACAAAGTAAACACAGTGTAATAAACGACATAAGAAATGTCATTTTTGAGTGAACTAACCCTTTAATTATATTTAATTGCTTTGACTGTCTTCCGATAGAGGATAAATTCACAGAATTACAGATTCACAATTTGCGCGTCCACCAAATTGCTTCCACAAATCCCTATTTGAAATGTTTGAATGTGTGGTGAAGCACCTATAATAAATGGACTATATTCTGTAAGTTTTACTGAATTTCTGCTTTTAATAATTTAATTTAAGGTAGCGAAGGCCCCCCTGGACCCCCTGGAAAGCATACATTCATAAAGGGAGATCCTGGTTATCCAGGACCAGAGGGTCCCCAAGGTCCAGCTGGAATCCAAGGCTTCCCTGGACCGAAAGGACAACAGGGTGAGTCTATCAACTATCTTTACTTACAAGTCTATGAAAAAAAGTAAGTTGACATCTTTTAACTCAAAACCATTCTCCTAGGTGTTATGGGACCTCAGGGTTTAAAAGGATCTGATGGAACACCTGGCTATAATGGACTTCCTGGAGCCAAAGGAGAGCCTGGACAGACGGGACCCTCTGGTAGGTGCACAGCCACTCACAATTATGTTAACAGACATTACCAGTTCCAGGCAGCAGAACTGGAGGAAAGTTCTGCAAATTTTAGCAGAACTGAAATGCCTTTCATTCATAAAATCACTTATGCTCACTGGTCCCTATTTTATTTCCCAAATTCTCTTTTCTGTAGGTCCCAGAGGGTACCCTGGACCCCCAGGGCCTGATGGTATCCCAGGTCACATCGGCCCTCCTGGCCCTGCCTCAATGGACCATGGCTTCCTTGTAACCCGCCACAGTCAGACTGTTGATGTTCCACAATGTCCAGATGGAACAACGCTGATCTATGACGGATATTCGTTGCTTTATGTCCAGGGCAACGAGAGGTCACATGGGCAAGACCTAGGTCAGCACAGTAATCACACAATTCATATAACTATTATCATTAATGTTGAAAACAGTTGATGTTTAATATTTTTGTGGCAACCGTGATACACCACCATTCAAAATTATGGGGTACGTAAAAAAAAAAAAATTAATACTTTTACTCAGCAAGGGTGCATTAATTTGATCAAGTGTGACAGTAAAGGCATTTGTAATTTTACAATATATTTATATTTCAAATAAATGCTGTACTTTTGAACTTTCTATTCATCAAAAAAAGTATCATGGTTTCCACAAGAATATTAAGCAGCAAAAACAGTTTTAACACTGATAATAATAAGAACCAATAATAATAATTGAACGGCAATAATAGTTGATAATAATTGAGCAGCAAATCAACATATTAGGATCATGTGACACTAAATGATCATGTGACACTGAAGACTAGAGTAATGCTGAAAATTCAGCTTTGCCATAACAGGAATAAATTACATTTTAAAATATATTTAAATAGAAAACATTTTTTTTTTTTTTTTTTATTTTAGTGTAGTTATTGTGGAATATTAATCAAAGTTACACAGTCCCTGACGTTCCTTCTCTCTTTACCCTACAGGTACAGCTGGTAGTTGTCTAAGGAAGTTCAGCCCAATGCCTTTCCTCTTCTGCAACATCAACAACGTATGTAACTTTGCATCTCGTAACGACTATTCCTACTGGCTCACCTCTCCCGAGCCCATGCCCATGAGCATGGCCCCTGTTACCGGTCAGAGCATCAAACCTTTCATCAGCAGGTATGTGATATTTTATGAAACATTTGATATTTACATGAGTAGGAATTCCTTGTCCTATTACTATGTTTTCCTGTGACAGATGTGCAGTTTGTGAGGCTCCTGCTATGGTGATAGCTGTGCACAGTCAAACCATCCAGATCCCAGCCTGTCCTCGTGGTTGGGATTCTCTCTGGATCGGATACTCTTTCGTCATGGTGAGGAGACTATAGAAACATTTTTTTAGGGTTGCGTGATATATCGAAATAAAATCAATATCATGGTATTACTTAATATGATAGTCAAATCGCTAAGGTGGCAAATTATTTAAATAAATATACTGTATGTGCTGCAGGTTTCAAAGATACAGTGTTTCAGCGTCTCATAGCACCTTGGTTAATTTATTCTGAATTAAGCCACTGATACACTGGATCATGAGCTGCACAAATATAAAGGCAAGCTCACACTACAGGACTGTAAGAACTACCTGAATTGCTGTGGTGCTCACACTAAACAACAAAGTTTTTTGCCATCTGTCATCGTCTTTTCATGGCAGCACGTACACTAGACAACACAATGCTGACGAGGTGCACAAACTACAAGGTCAAGTCAAGAGACAGTTGCAACTAACAATAATTAAAAAAAAAAAGTTCTCATATAAATCTATGTGAGAAATTCACGCAAGTCAGTAGGCTTGTTTGAGATGCGCCTCGCTTTGCCTGAAATTTAGGTGAGAGTAGGCTCATCTCAAATTAGCCTACAGTGAGATTTTTTTTCCGTTTATACCATCTGCACTGTCATTGACTGGATTAGTTCCACCTTGTCATTGCATTGCACACACTACAAGACCACTTGGCAGTAATATCAAACAGGTTTGAAAATATCGCAGCGTCTGTGACTGCTCGAGACTGGCTCTGATCACGTCGCTGACCTGCTCATAGTATATTTAAAGAGCACTGGCGACCACGATCCGGGGTTTTGTTGCAGACCTTGCAAATCCAGCCACAAGTCGTGTAGTATGAGCTTGACTTAAATGAACGCAGTGCTTCACTCTGAAAATGGCAGCACATATATTTATTTGCTGATAAACCACCAAAATAAAAGCTCAGTGTTTTTTTTTTTTTTTTTTTTTTTTTTGAAAATGCAGACATTTAGGCAATGTTTTGGCAATTAGTATTGTAATTTTACTGTTGTCTCATAAAATAAAATTATTATTTTATTATCTTTATTAAATGCTTGATTTTTTATAGATTTAAAAAAAAAAATACAATAGTACTATATATATATATATATATATATATATATATATATATATATATATATATATATAATCAAGCATTTAATAAAAAAAATAAATTATTGTATTATTATCTTTATTAAATGCTTGATTTTTTATAGATTTTTTTTTTTTTACAACACAATAGTAAAAACCATATACATATATATATAATATAGATATAGATATACTGGTCAAAAAAATTAAAGGCACACTTTTTAATCAGAGAATAGCATCAAGTCAGTTAAACTTCTGGGATATTGATCTGGTCAGTTAAGTAGCAGAGGGGGTTGTTAATCAGTTTCAGCTGCTTTGGTGTTAATGAAATTAACAACAGATGCACTAGATGGGCAACAATGAGACGACCCCCAAAACAGGAATGGTATTACAGGTGGAGGCCACTGACAATTTTTTCCCTACTCATTTTTTCTGACTGTTTTTCACTAGTTTTGCATTTGGCTAGGGTCAGTGTCACTACTGGTAGCATGAGGCGATACCTGGACTCTACAGAGGTTGCACAGGCAGTCCAACTCCTCTGGAATGGCACATCAATACGTGCCATTGCCTGAAGGTTTGCTGTGTCTCCTAGCACAGTCTCAAGAGCATGGAGGAGATTCCAGGAGACAGGCAGTTACTCTGAGAGCTAGACAGGGCCATAGAAGGTCCTTAATCCATCAGCAGGACTGGTATCTGCTCCTTTGTGCAAGGAGGAACAGGATGAGCACTGCCATTGCCATTGAACACCAGAATTGGCAGGTCCGCCACTGGTGCCCTGTGCTTTTGAGATGAGAGCAGGTTCACCCCGAGCATGTGACAGACATGAAAGGGTCTGGAGAAGCTTTGGAGAATGTTATGCTGCCTGTAACATCGTTCAGCATGACTGGTTTGGTGGTGGGTCAGTGATGGTCTGGGGAGGCATATCCATGGAGGGACGCACTGACCTCTACTGGCTAAGTAGTGGCACCGTGACTGCCATTAAGTACCGGGATGAAATCCTTGGACCACTGTCAGACCCTACGCTGGTGCAGTGGGTTCTGGGTTCCTCCTGGTGCACGACAATGCCCAGCTTCATGTGGCGAGAGTATGCAGGAAGTTTCTGGAGGATGAAGGAATTGATACCATTGAATGGCCCCCACGCTCGCCTGACCTAAATCCAATAGAACACCTCTGGGAAATTATGTTTCGGTCCATTCGACGCCACCAAGTTGCACCTCAGACTGTCCAGGAGCTCAGTGATGCCCTGGTCCAGATCTGGGAGGAAACACCCCTAGCCTCTTGCATCATTTTTTCACTTTGATTTTCGGGGGGGCTTTGAATTCAGTCCTCTGTAGGTTGATAATTTTTATTTCCATCAAATAATGTGGCATCCTTTGGTTCCTAACACATTACCCAGTCCATATCAGTATAGATATCCAGCATGAAACTTTTCCCCATTGAGATCTGATGTGTTTTCAAAGTGTTCCTTTAATTTTTTTGAGCAGTGTTTAATATTTTATAATCATATTGAATGTGGCCCATGAAAACTCAAGTGGAAATAGATTTTATTTCAAATTCTGTTCACTTTATGGTTACTGAGATACAAGTTTTTTTTTTTTTTTTTTCTGGCAAAGAATATGTCCAAGTGTGAATACCAAGTTTCTCCCCAAATTTTTCAACCCCAAAAGGATGGTTTGCCTTCAAACGTCTTCAGAGTAAAAAGTCATTTTTCCAAACATAGCTATTTAAGTAACCTGGTTAAGAACTGACATTAAGCTAAATCTGTTTACATTCATAATTTCCATGGAGGATTAAATGAGACTGTGTACTTGTGAATGATCACTTAAGGGCTCACACTGTCTGTCTGTGTTATAGCACACCAGTGCTGGTGCTGAGGGCTCCGGTCAGGCTCTGGCCTCTCCTGGCTCTTGTCTAGAAGAATTCCGCTCGGCTCCCTTCATCGAGTGTCATGGTCGCGGCACCTGCAACTACTATGCTAATTCCTACAGCTTCTGGTTAGCCACCATAGAGGACAGCGATATGTTTACGTAAGTACATACTTTATATTCTTGAGCAACTGGCTGAACTCTCATGTAGTTTCCTACCCTTTTAATGGATGCACCATTTTTATTCTTCAACTTCACACAGAATATATCACATATTAAAGCTGTATTTTTATTATTATTTGAAATGTTTATGCTGTATATGCCACACCCTTGATGCATTTCAGAGCTACAGTAAAACCTCTCTGTAACCACAAGAGGGCACAATACCTTCTTGGTGTTTTAGAAGCATTTGTACTGTATTTATGTCTCACTATTATGTGAATCATTATTAAGTTACCACACCTAATATAACCAATAATCAGGTTAACTTACAAGAATTAGAAGTACAAATTATTTTTTTCTTTATTCTTAAGCTCAACTAAGAGACAATAGAATTTGATTTTCCATCAACATTGCATTACAGTGTCCATTTTACACATTACATTATGTTTCATGGTACTGTGATTAATTACAATAAAAACAATAATAACAATACGCAATTAAAACATTGTTCCAGAAAATAATTACTTATATATTACATATATCATGGCAATAAGTATTACTTAGTACTGATAGTACAATGATGAAGTGTAGCATATCACTAAATAACTATTTAAACAACACTTATCTAATTTCATATTTTTTATAATTATTTTAATAATTAGATAATTTAAGAAATTAATTAAATAATCATTATATATGCAGTTTTGGAATATTACCATAATCAGTTACAAATTTCACTTGAAAGAAAATTTACCAGAATCTAAACACTTTCCTATTGAAGCCTGTTTCAGCAATTTTTTATATTTAAATTCTGGATTTAATATAAAATGCCAAATCATGTAGAAGCATCAGGCAGGCAATAATATAAAGTTAATAATAAATAAGTGAATAAATTAATAAAATTGAGCAATTGGGGTCTGGTGACCTGCCTAATTTCATTGACAAAAGGGTCTGCCTGGTTCATGAAATGCATTTTGTGAAACAAACATTAATTTTGTGAATGTAATATGTGATTTTATGCATTAAAATAAATATGAAATGGATTGTACCAAAATATTTCTTGAATGAAGTATCAACTTCAGGATACAGACAGATATAAACTCAAAATTGAAAGAAAAAAAAAGGCAGAACTGCAAGATGTTAACTGATATAAACTCGTATTTGCAAATAAAGTAAGTATTGTGTGTTATAAATTTGAATTTATAAGGAAAAAAAGTTGAGATCTAAACCTGTTTTCTAAGAAAAAAAAGGTCAAATTGCAAGATTTAACTGACAATTGTGAGATATAAACTCAGAATTGTAAGAAAAAAAAGTCAGAATTGTGTTTTATACTCACAAGTATGAGAAAGAAAGTCAGAATCGCAAGATGTTAACTTAAAAATATAAAATAGGAATTTTATTCAGCTCTTTCTTTCTTTCTTTCTTGCTTTCACATTTACATCAATTGGTCAACAATTTTTTTATTACTGTAGATTCTTACATTTAAATAATAATCATAACAAAATATGTATTTTATTATTCTCCTGTTAAATGTCTGTTTTTATTGTGGTTCCAGGAAACCTGTCCCAACAACACTAAAAGCTGGGAATCTACAAACTTACATCAGCAGGTGTCAAGTGTGCATGAAGAGGGTATAGAGAAGCCTCAGCATTGCATCTGCTCTTTATGTTCCAGTTTTACGAACGAACGACAAACGTATGGTGCTACTTCTATGAAAAGCCATAGAAAAAACTTCAAGAACACATATACAAATACCGTCTCAACGTTTATAGCAATGGAACCTCGAGATCTTCTGGCACATTTGCTTCATACCGAGCGCTTAACTAACATTGTTCCATTGTGTCTAATGAATGACACCTGTTTACACTTGCACTGAGTATATGTATTAGTAAGCAGGTAACCATCTTCAACAAGAGTCCATATATGGATCGGATGCTATTCCGTACAAGCCTTCTTACGTTTTTCATCATTATTTATCATGCCACTCAACAATATCAGATGCAGATATCTTGTTTATTTCTCTCTAAAACATATAATCAAGCAACACTAACATTATAGAATTGGATAGTTATTTTTTTCTTACTTCACTGTCAGTAAGTTTGTCAGCACCCTCTTTGTATGATGTAGGAAAGATCAAGCTTTGTTGTAAATATAGTGCTCTATTTAGTTACTTAACACGTTGTCACCATAATCTCTTCAGGTAAATGCCATTGATTTTGTTATACTTAATTATTTATGAAAACTTATGAGATGAGAGTTTAAGCACCAAGGGGCCTTTCCTTTCTACATCGATTTCTTTGTTAACCACTGCAAAGACCTTCATGGCACATAAACTGTAATAATCTGCACTGTTTTTTTTTTTTTTTTTTTTCTCCAGCATGTGGTCTTTAGACTGAAACCTGCCATGTTTGAATCCGCATTTCAATGTGTATTTTTGTTAATGTGTGCTTGCGGCTGTGCCTGGTCCACTTTCCTTTTGGTGCAGAAGGGTTGTCATTACTCTTATGTAATGGCACAGTTTTAGTCTAAAGTTGTGTTCGAAATCGCCTCTTATACCCTCATTCACAATACCCTACATTAGTCCACTAATATAGTCCACTTTTGATGGAGTGAATGAAAACGAGTGAGCCGGAAGGGTTGCCACTTTTGCATAGTTTGTGCTTGATGTTTAATAATCATTTGAAACTTGGCAATCTGGCAGCTTCAGTAGTAAGATGAAATGATTTATTTTGAAACTAGCCATGTCATGGAAACTAGCATGTGCAAACCTTAATTAAACAATTTAGTAATCAAATAAAAAGGAATTTATACATGTATGATATTACGCTGTACCCACATTGGACCAGCGGTTTGGAAAAATGGATAAATGGATGATTCAGCTGTGGGCGCCATCTTTAGACGAGACACAGGAATTCATTTGAAACAACCCTCACAGTGCATTATTGGTATTCTCTAGCCATTGAGTGTACATAGTTGTACACTCATTATTGTGGTGTATTATGGAATTGAATGAGTACACTCGATAACGTCCACCATGGTTTCGGACACCACCACAAATGGTTGTGTCCTATTTAAGGATATAGGGGGCAATTTCGGGCACAGCCTCACTTTTCCCATTATGCCATTTAATTTCCGAGGAAGGACACTACACTATTAAAAAATAAAGGTTCTTTATTGGCATAAAAAGATCCTTTAACATCCATGGAACCTTTCCATTGCACAAAAGTTTCTTTATTTGGTCGTAAAGTCTGACGTCACGCGGTTCCCGCCCTATCTCATACCACAAGAAAACAACAAACGGTGCTAATATACACATATTATGTGGTGTAATACTACCAAAAAATTATAATCATAACCTTTTTCTCCATACTAAAATCCCAGATGGCCAGACAGTGATTCATCTTATAAATCGTTAATATAGTAATATCTGTGACGCTGTGAGCTCGGAGACTGTTGTGTAGACTGTAAGTATTTTAAATGTTTAACTTTTTAAAATGTTAAATGTTTAATATGAATAAATAGCACTCATAAACGGCTGCTGAGATGGCATTCTCAAGTGAAACGAGCCGGGGCTTGGACCCAGAAATGGCGTTCTTTACGTCACGACTTAAGCGGATAGTGGAAAAAGGTTCTTTAGATTATTTAAATGTTCTTTACACTAAGAACTAACTGTTCACAAAAAGGTTCTCTGAGCAACCAAAACGGTTCTTCTACGGAATCGCTGTGAAAGCCTTTTGGAACCATTACTATTTTAAGAGTGTACTATCGATCTCTTTGCAGGTCAAACATACACGTATACAGTCCCTTCTGTATCTGTTTATAGCTCTAACAAAATAATCAGATGTTGAACATGCAGTATGTCCAAGTGTACAATAGTAAGTCACCTCTGTTGCCTTTAAAAATATATATTTTGTCAGGAATTCAGGCTCATCACATCTTGTGTGTTGACTCCATTTTTCACTCTGTTGACCTGAACGCATTGGCAAACTTGATTCCTACCACAACTATGACAGACTCATTCAGAATGTAGGGTCTGTGTCTGAAGTAAGCATGTTCCCTCTTGTGCTATCTTTAATTTGAACAATTTTATTGCCTGTAGATTCCGTTATATGTCTTGAGTTCCTTTTGTCTTAATGCCTCAGATACCAGACCAAAGAACCTGCACATGCCCCCCTTACACAGTGGTTTTGTTGCTCATTATTTTTGTTTTTTATCATTTTACACTGATAATACTTGACTATGCAATCTACAGTACTTGCTTTTACGAAACCTTCCCCACAGCTGACATTTCTTTGTAGAATTCATCAAATTGTTCCACTAAGTAAATAGCTAGTTGTGTTTAAATTTAAAAGTGTCTTTCATGAATTGAGGTGTGAAGAGTTACGGATGTGAGCCCACACAATGTCACTGATCTTGCACAAACTCGCTGTTGCTCTGTGCATTGGTGTGTCCATGAAGTATTAACGGCTCTTGCTTTGGAATATGTTGATTAATACAGAGGTTGATTGAAATTTATGAAAATATATATATTTTTTTTTTTCAGTGTGAAATTATTTCAGTGATGCCCCCATTCTATACTGTGTCATACAATAAATTGTTTGTATAAATTTGTAATGCATTTGTCTTTTTTATACCATTTTTATTTTTCCCCAACAAAATGCTGCCAAAATGCTAGTTCACCCAGAGTTTTCATTTTTGGATGTACTACCCATTTTTGTTGCTTCAAGCATAATATATTGTTATGTAAGCAATAAGGTACTCGAGGCTGTGCTGTATCGTGATTAAGTCACGGCTGAAGGGCGTTGTTAGGCACGACGTGAAGCGGAGTACCTTATTGCTTTTATAAAACAGTTACCACACAATACAAATATTAAAGCAAAAATATGTATCAATGCAACTTTCATGAAGACGCAACTGAAAAATGCTTTGACTAGCGCTGTCTCGGGAAAACCCCTTAACTGTTAAAAGGACAAGATAATACATCGGACATTTAAACAGATTTTTTATTATGAACATAGGACTGACCTGAAGGAAAATGCTAAATCTGAATGCAGGTAATAAACTTGCTCACTCGATCTCTTTATCACAATACTCTTCTACATAACACAGTAGGCTTCAGTGAACAATATCAACTGAGAACAAACAGTTAATGTTGCTAAGAGTGGTTGCTAAGGGTGTTGTGTAGTGACACAGAACCATTGGGTGAAGCGGTATATGAATAAAACACAGCTAATGACCAATCAAGGATAGGAACTAACCATTTTATAATGTTATATTGTTATTGCTCCCAGCATATTATCTATAATTGTTATGTTCTTGTTTATATTCTGGCAACAACATGCCAATGTTATTTTAGTATTATTTATATACTATTATAGTGTTTATTAATTGAATTTCACTTTTTTTTAGTTTTTTTTTTTTTTTTTTTTTCAGGCTTATAGATCAAATATTACTTTTTTTTTTATCACACAGCATGGTTCTTTTATATGTGTCTTTAAATGACAAACTTTAATGTTCATACTTGACCTTACTTATATTGGCCTGGAGAGGGTGCTCTAAGTACACAGTTTTTACAAAGTGGTAGCCCTCACTACAGCTCATTCCTGTCAAGTACATATCATATTACAAAACAAGGCTATAAAGTATATATATATATATATATATATATATATATATATATATTTTTTTTTTTTTTTTTTTTTTTCAGATTACCTTTCATAATATTTACATTGCTTTACAACTTCCAATTCATCTAGCCCTCTAATTATAAAATCACAGCTATAAAAAATAAATTACTATATTTTACATATATTTAAGACATATATTTCTTCATCTGACCTTTGACCTTTTTTTAGGGTGCAGTCATTTATAACTGACTTTGTCCTATTAGGTTAAATTACTTTTGGCAAATTGTCTGAAAACACTGAATTCACACACATTAAAATCCATTTTCACTATCTGAAAAGTAGTAAAACAGTCTTAGGGTTTCCAAAAAAAAAAAAACCTTTATTAACATTTAATTTCATCTTTTGCTACTATATTTCATTTGGAAAAAACTTAAATCTTGGGCACAAAATAGCCAGTTAGAAAAGAAAGCCTGTAGGTCACACAAACACACACACACACACACACACACACACACACAAATTCACTGCCTGGAAAGTAGTGAAACCATGTCTTAGTTTCAAAATGCATTAAAAACGATTGTCGACTGTTGTTTTTGACATGTTTTGTCATCATTTTTGGAGCATTCCTGCTTTTCAGTGTTGAGACCAATAGACAGTGGGATCTTTCCTGACTTCCTGTAGTATGAATTACATTTTCCAAACTGGCATAGGATAATGTACCAAAATGCCTGACTTCCACAACAATCTATGACTTATATTCTTCATAGCTGCTTCTATCCTCCTTGATCTTCAACTTCTTCCTTTCTTACTACGACCTTATTTTCTGATGCACTACCATCACTGTCATCAATACTTTATGGAAAAGGTACAACTTTTCCTCTCTGTCTTCTATAAAACCTATTAAAATCAACCTAAACACAGGCAAAATGCTATTATACTGCCTGCCTGAACAATAGTGCAGCTACACAGAAAATATCTATCCCCTAAAAGGACTTTGTCATTTATGCATAACGCACAGATTTTTTGGCCTTTGAGTTATTGATTTTACAAAATGTGCCAAAACTTTAGAAAACATTTGGATGCATAATGATATATATATATTTGTCACGGTGTGAGTTACAAAACACGTTTAACACATGTAACCTTCATACTGTATGTTTCACCCTGTATCCGAGACACAGTAAGTGTGGATTTCCAAAAAATATTTTACACATTATTTGGCATCATATACTATGATGCCAAATTCACATTTTTTATGAGTGCCCTTCCTTAATTCTGCTGAAGAAAGTAACTTTTCATGCAAAAGAACAAAGACAGTCAGTCTGACACTTTCACAAAAGGTCTTTTTTTTTCAAAGGTTTCCTTGTTAGCTTTCCTAGAAATGTTTAAGGATAATATCTAAGGTCCGGCTGGCCTTCAAACATGCACGCTCATAATTATTGACCGATTAGCTGGCTCAGATTTTAAAGGGGTGGTTGATTATGATTTCACTTTTTTAACTTTAGTTAGTGTATAATGTTGCTGTTAGAACATAAACAACATCTGCAAAGTTACGGCGCTTAAAGTTCAATGCAAAGGGAGATATTTTCTTTTAAAGAATTTACTGTTTAAGGACTACAACAAACGGCTGGTAGGGACTACAATGAGCTTCTTTCCGGGTTCATGACATCACTAATCCTAAGAAGTACCTTTCCCTAGAGAACATGCAACAAAGGGGGCGGGGCCATGTTGGGCTGCTTTAGAGAAGAGGAAGAGTTGTTGTAGTAGAGTGTTGTTACCATGCTGTCATTTTTTTTTACGCCAGACTGCTTCACAAACCAGGGTCAATTCAACGCTGCATTTGCACAAAAGATTAACATGACGGCACACGCTAGTCGATGAGTTGAATCAACTCCACAGCAACTACATAAATTTATCCACTAACCATTTAGAAATATCCAGTTGCTTTCTAAAAATTATAACATCTTTCTGAGTCTCTCCATCATTTTCTGACTCAACAATGTAAGGCTGAACACCGTTACTGACAATCGTCATTTTGGCTGCATGAGATTCTCCAGCTTTGTTGTTGTTGAGCAACCAAAGTGCGAGCTGTTAAAGCTCCGCTCTCTTCTGGAAAAGCAGGAAGCAGCAGCGCATTTGCATTTAAAGGACACACGCAAAAACAGCATGTTTGCTCACACCCAACTAGGGGCAAATTTGACAAGCTATAATAAATAATCTGTAGGGTATTTTGAGCTGAAACTTTACAGACACATTCTGGGGACACCAGAGACTTATATTACATCTCATAAAAGGGGCATTATAAGTCCCATTTAAAACCCTCCCACTGGTCAGAATGAATTGGAGGACAGGACTGAAGTGTGCAACTTTTTAAAAGCAAATCTGTACTTCTGTGAGCAGGTTTTAGGCTTTTTCCGGGTTATCAGCATACTCTGATGTGTGTGAAGTAGTGTGTGGGAGTGCCTAGGCTCTGGGCCGTGCACACAGATCAATAAGTGCGAGAAGAGATAACCTTTCTCTTTCATCTTTCTGTTTTTATAGGAATCTCATTCTCATTCTCATTCTCATTGCCAATCGGACAAACATAGCCTTTTACCCCATTCAGTCATGGGCTGCTGTTAAAATGACGTGTATGTATGGATGACCTTTGAACCTGAGCAAAGTAAACTAGTTAGAAGAGTTTCAGGGTGCCCCTTGCAATGTGTTTGTGTGTGTGTGGAGATTTATCAGCTTTGGTCAAGCAATAAACATTATGTACATACTGGAGTATACGTATATATAATGTCTGATGATTTGTGCTTGTCTTATTTTGGCTATATGTTTAAGTTCCTGTCCCTGTGACATTGAGCATACAGTTATTTGAGTGTGGGTGTTTATGGGGTGAGAGGAGCAGCTGAGAAGTGTTGTGAAACTCTGTGGGTCAAAGGGAACATGCTACAAAAGAGGATGGTAGTAAATTGAGGTGAGGGGTCTGAGCTGTCACCTCTAGAAATGGGGACAGACAGACACATGATCAGTTTGAGATGGACGAACTTCAAGGAGACTGTACACAGCAGGCAAACACATTTATAACCAAAAAAAATGGTTTCATAACCTTATTAGAAAGCATGAGAAGGAGAGAGAAAGAAAGACAAAGCACAGAACAAATATTTCTGTGATTGGCCAATCAGCTGAATGAATATGATCACAATGGTATGTTGAGAGCACTGGCAAATATTCAGTTCAAGTTCATTTTGGGAAACATTCTTACCATACTGGACAAAATATTCAAATCACAACTTTTAATGATGGAAAATATTAACTTTTTTTTATGACATACTTAACAAGAAAAATGTGCCATTTATTGAGAAATATTCTGTCTGTTTTCTTCTTTTTCTTTCTTTAATCAAAATACTTTAAACACAACATGGCTGCATCTGAAATCGCATTCTCTTGAGTAGGTACTTATTCTGAAAAAGTAATTACTCTGCGACCGCTAAAAAGTACATTCTATATAGTATGAATGTGTGTAGTATGAATGTAATCCAGATGTATTCGCCATGTTGTCATTATCATGTGATCTACCAGCTTCACTGCAGTGGTGTGCGGTGGTGTTTTAAAATGAGGAGTCCTCATTTATGTCCCTGTTTCACAATTTTCCAGAGGGCTGTTTCATAAAACAAGATTAAGCCAGGCTTATTTTAGTTAGTCAGACTTATGGTCAGCGAATTCTGTTTCATAAAACAAACTTAAATTAGTTCAAACTCAGTTACTCTGGCAACTTATGCTGGGAAACTAGCCTGGTCAGGCTAAGCTGAGCTTATATATATATATATATATATATATACACACACAAATACACACACATTTACTAAATAGAGCTAAATAAACAAGAAAATTGGTGTAAGTTTAAGGCAATTTTTTATTAAAAGGTAAGTATGATGAACCAAAACATTTAAAAATAAGTAATTTCTAAAAAATAGTAATATATTTTTTATATATGTAATATAGCCCACTGAATCATTCTCAGACTTAATACTGATAAAAATGGAACCACTTGGGAGAAAACTGTCAGAAGACTTATTTCTTAGCACAAAAGAGGACAGTGGTACAAGAGAATTATAGTGTCCTGCACTATAAAAATATATCAAAAATATAAAAAATGTCAGAATAATTTTTGGTTTGACTATATATATATACATATGACACGTGTGTGTCTGTGTGTGTGTGTGTGTGTGTGTGTGTGTGTGTGTGTGTGTGACCTACAGGCTTTCTTTTCTAACTGGCTATTTTGTGCCCAAGATTTAATTAGGTTGTTTAAAAATATATGAATACATTTTTCTCTGGTTTTGTTTGGCAGCTGTAGTACCTTTTATGGTTATTAGAAGAGCAGAAATTAAAATCACAAAATTAAAAATTAAAATAAATATGCACAGACTAAATTTTAATTGGTAAGATGAATCTAAACTCAGTAATTGGCCTACAGTATATTGATTTACCCCATTACAACAGTCCATTTACAGTTACTATCATAAAAAATACACTTACTTGTAGGTTTAAAATTGCACATAGTTTATATTTAATGTCCAACATCAAATATTTTAGCAAAATGTATATTTTAGAATTATTGCGCTTCTATTGCGTCCCGTCTGTTTATTGTTCATTGTGAAGTTTAGCAGCAAAATGGAAATATTTGCATGACTTTCTAACATTTACAGATGGAGAATAAACTTGTAGAAAATAAGTTATGCACTGAGGAAAACACCATGTCTCAAACGCATAAAATAGCACAAAATGTATGCTGTTTCCTAAGGTGGATCGATTTGATCCACGATCGACCTCTAGGGCTGCTTAAGAAAAGCGTGCACGCGCAATTATCTTGACTAGGTAAACCTGGATCAAATAAGCGGGACTGAACTTAAATTACCTTTTATGAACCCGCTTTAGCCCCAACTCATTTGTTAGGTTCATTCAAGTCAGGTTTTGGAGTTTAATCTTCGCTTTTCTTAGCGTCTTTTATGAAACAGCCCTCAGGTTAAAAAAAAGTGAGACCAAATATTTCATTGATATTTCAATTCCATTTTGTTTGTTTTTTTACATTATATAATGTTCTATTTATTAAAACCAAGTATAAATTTAATCAAGTTAGTGGTTTTTTTTATATATATACATTTTTTTTTTTTTTTTTTTACAAAATAATAACTAAAGGCAGTAACAATTTAAACAATATTATTTATAAACTAATATTCAGCTTTTCTTTTTAATAGTCAATTTATTTTCAGCAGTCATTAGCTTGTACGATCATGATCAGTTTGAGATGGACGAACTTTAAGGACACTGTACACAGCAGGCAAACACATTTATAGCCAAAAAATGGTTTCATAACCTTATTAGAAAGCATGAGAGGGAGAGAGAAAGAAAGAAAGACAAAGCACAGAACAAATATTTCTGTGATTGGCCAATCAGCTGAACAATATAATTTCACCACGCTGATTGCTCACTAAAAACCATCTAAAAACCCCCGCAGTCATCATGTTTTCAGGCCATTTCGGGTTTGATTTTGACATGACACAAAGCGGTGATATCTAAGTGACAGTTGTTTACTTACTTTTTAATTAGTCTTCCCATTAAAGCCATCACTGTCTTCATTCAGGCCGATTTGACAAAAACGCGCACGAAAGAGGCGGGATTTATCGCACGAACCAATCATGTCCCATAGTAACCGATCATATCCAATCATAGCGCGATGGAGGCACTGTCTCATCTCACGTGACTTTCCCCTATTCATTCTCAATTAACCCCCACTAAACCCACCGCTCTGCTTCATTATCACTGTAAAGCTGCTTTGACACAATCTGCATTGTAAAAAGCGCTAAATAAAAGTGACTTGACTTTGTTTCTATGAGCTGATGTGTTTCTTTAGAAAAACGAGTGACTTTTACACTTTTTAATGTCAAATTTTGTAACATTTGCGTTGTTTTTGTTGTTGTTGTTTTTTTTTTGTTGTAATATCCATTATTTTCTGTTTTTCTGAGGAGGCACTGCCTCCCTTGCCTCCTCGAAGAAAACGCCCCTGCTTCACTGCCATTCCTCTCCCGTGGCCTCATGGGATAGTAGTGTCACACTTCAGAATCTCTAGGTCATCTGGGTACTTTTTGCCTACTCTTTTATGAGTACTGTGAATTCAGACATACTTATTTTGTCACATACTGTTTTTCGCCTACTATATAGTAGGGAAGTATGCGATTTTTGGATGCAGCCCATGTTTATTGGTTCCTGACCCAAATAATACTTCATCTTTAGTCATATCCCTTTAAGATATTTGCTTAATGACATCACTCTCCAGGAAATTACATCATCTTGGAGGGAAAACAGTAGCACAAACCTCAGTAAGTATCAGCAATTGAAGTTCTCTTATTAAAGCTAATTGTCAGTGCCTTATTGAGCAATGGCTAACTTTATATCTTGTTAACTTGTAGTTTTTTGTAAGATGTTTCTGAAAGTCTGTAAGTCCAAGTACACACCCTTCCCCTCCCCCATTTAGATGATGATTGCACATTTTTGTACAAAATATCTTCTTTTGTGTTCCATATAGAAGCAAGAAATGCATATACTTTTGGAATGACAAGAAGGCGAGAAAATGATTTTTATCTTCTCAACATTTTTTTCAGCTATCCAATTAAAATATTACATAAACATATTCATTGTTTAGAAGTTAATTGTGCAACTTAAATGAAATCCCCTTGCAGTCATTGTTAATGCTTTTTATGTACAATGAAGAAATGTGTTGTGCATAAAATCCCTGTAATGGTACAACTTGTCTCTTTGTTGTGGTGACTGTTATGTAAAATTATCTGTTTTGCACTTGCACAGTTCTGTTCAGATTATTGCATGCTGTGAATAAATCATATCCTAACCTTGGCTAAGGCTGTATTTGTTCTGGTAGCACTGCTGAGCGTTTGATAAGCTTTGGACATTTCTGTAGCCTTGCATTAAAACAGGTCTATCTGATATGATGGTTCTATGCCTTGAATGCTCATGCTATGGATTCGCAGCATGTTCCTCCTCCTCCTCCTCCTTATCTTTTGCCAAGAGCACACAAAGGGCATGTCTCAACACTCCACACTCTTTTCCTTTTTTCTTAAGGTTACTCCATTCTTCCAAACAAAGAGTTGTTTCTGCTGCCCTGTGCCCATGGAGTCGTGAGTCATGAGGGAAGACTGGGGTGAGTTTTGGTTTAGTGTAGCCTGAGGCATGCTGGCACTGCCAATTCCCACTGCTGTATCAGCTGAGTTCACCTGTGACTGCTGTGGGCATGCAACAACATACATCAGCTCCAACAATCTACAGTATATGTAAAATGGGTATGATCTGATTTGTACTATTGCTTTTCTATGCCGTCAGTTGATTTTAGACATTCACATTCTCATAATGTGTGTTTTTGCCATGCTATATTGTTGTAGGTTATTCTATGCATTCAAATATTGAGCTCCTTTCCTGGCTTACTATGCCAAAATGTCAGTAAACCATTTGTAGTTCGATTCTCTTTGTGTGATTGTGGCACATTCAAAACTCTATCAACCAATAGAGCAGTCAGGTTCTGGGTGAAAATATCCTGTTTATTTTCTCCATAGGGGAATTGATTTTTAATGATAACATAAACCGTTAAAGACAGACCTACTACAAAGTTATCAGCCCACATACTTATTTTTTTAAATAATCATGTTCAACACCAGAATTCTAGGTGAAAAATTACATTACCCATGATTCTGCAAAAAAAATTTCCACCAGTAAACAAGCAAGTTTCAGCAAAAGAACATTACGTTTAAAAGAACGTTTATAAATCTGTTTAATTTCATTCCCAATGCTTCATGGCATTCTAGTTCTTTACCTCACTACAATTTTGTACTTTTGTCTTTTTGTCAGATTTTCAGTTACTTATGATTCACCTCATAGCTGATTGGTTTGGTTCATGGCTTATAACTCCTAATGAAGACTTTAAAATCCCTATGGAAAAAAAAAAAAAAAATGAGGAAAAGTGCTTTGTTGCACTCTATAGCATGAGTTTGGGGCAGAGCTATTTGTTTGCCCGACCAATTCACCCTTCGCCAGGAGTTTGATTGACAGGTGATCTGACCAATCATAACGCCGAATCCGCCATTTTGGGTGACAAACAAACCAGACAGGTTTAGTAGATTAACGGTGGACTTGAACTTGAAAATTTGTATTTTGACGCCTTTCCGCGGTTGAAACAACATACCTTCTGATGTTCATTCATGTTTATTTTTATTTTTAATACTTATCAAGTAGTACTTTTAAGCAAGGCTTTTGACACATGACAACTGAGTATACCAAGTACAGTTGTAGTGTTACTGATCTGTATGTATGTATGTCATCAAAATACCCCTATTGGATCAATCGGTTAAGTGAATCATTTTCCAGTAAAATTAGGCTAGTTGAACTGCAACAGTATATCATCCAGTACTCAATAAGTATCTTGTACCATGCTTATACACTTAAGTCACAGTTTTAACATAGAGGCTAAGTTTATGCAACCGGCCACAAGTGTAACTTATACATTAACTAACTGGTATATTCACTAGTACGTTCATAGTAAGTAAATGGGAATAGGACTGTAAAATAAAGTGCATCCTTGTACATAAACATTACATAGGAATTACCAGCTCTTTAACCTTTGTAATAATAAGCTTGAGCATATTAACTAGTAAGGACTGTAAAATAAGATGCACTGTTGTGGAGAGCAATTTAGCATCAACAGTTCATAAAACACTACATAGTGCAGCAAAACAATTACTTTATTTCTTAAGAATTTTGTTTTTTAAATGGCATCAGTGAGAAAACAACACTATTTGGTAAGCCTCTGTTTTGTACTGTTGTTAACATGCACACACTGTAAGTAAGTGTCCGTTATTTGTGTCCAGACATGTCCGTGAATACAGCATAGTTACCATATATATACCACTAGTAAGTACAGTAAAGTGTCTTACTAGTTACCACACATAAGTGCCTGTTATTACTCACACTTGTCTGTGAGTACTACATAGTTACTGTGTATATACCATTAGTAAGTTAAATAATGTGTATTACTAGTTACTACACATAAGAGCCTGTTATTACCCACACTTGTCCATAAGTACAACATAGTTACCATGCACATACCATTAGTAGGTAATGTGTCTGTTAGTTACCATGTACAGACACTATAAGTAAGTGCCTGTTATTACCCAACACTTGTCTACAGGTACAAAGTAGTTACCATGTATGTACCATTGGAAAGTACAGCAGTGTATCTTATTAGTTTCCATGTACATACATGTCAGGTAAGTACCTTGTGTTACCGCTCTTTTACCTGTATGTACAACATAATTACTATATATGTACCACATACTGTAAAATAAAGTGGTACCGATGAGGGAAGTCAAAATTGCAAACTTCATTTTTAACACTGCTGTCTTTATACAGTACTTGTCTGACAGTTGTAATGGAATTGAAGCATTTAAGTTATGTAATTTGGGTGAAAAAGTCCATATAGGATCCAAAATAACACTTGGCAGGCACATGCGAGTAAAATGGGCTTTGGTTGGCAGGTAATTTTATTAGGAACTGCATATAATTCATGATTTGGAATTGGATAGTGAATGATCCTTAATTATATAAAATATGTGAATTTACTTCAAGGGGTAATTAAATGCTGGCAAGATAAAACTTGTCTGTCTATGCATTTATTCAGCAATATTACTGATTTTGATTGACATTAATGAATGAGAATTCAACTTAGCTGGATGATGACATCACTGTTTTCTGCATAGCTGAATTAAACTCATTTCATAATTGATGTACTTTACATAGTTACTGAACCCGAAATGAATCAACACTGAATTGATTTCAGCTGAATAATGACTGTTTACTGTTGTCTTTTTAGAGCTGCATGCTTTACAGCAGAGTTGAATTCTGTTTGCATCATTGAATCATTATTTTCCTGTTATCACTGTAAAGCTGCTTTGAAACAATCTGTATTGTATAAAGCACTATATAAGTAAAGGTGACTTGACTATGCAGTAGACTTGGAAGTTCAATCTGTAGTTTTCACAAAAGCACTGAAGCTGCCAATAGTCTCTTGGAGAAAGAGTATACATTGTTCATTTACATATAAAACTGACATTGTAACAGTTACAAAGCTAGTTGAAAATTGGCAAACGTATCCTTCAAGCTCTACTTCTTCAAGTAACTTTGAACTCAGTGAAACTGTATAATCAGAATTATGCAGGTTTATTTTGTCTCTAGACCTAGCTAAATAATTCCTATATATATATATATATATATATATATTGCTTTTTGTAAAGTAACACTTTACAAAAAATAGAACATACAACATTACCCTCTTTTTTATGTAATGTTTATTTAACCAGGAAAATTAAGAATAAAGGACATTTACATTTGATATACAGTGTATAAAAACTTTGCCTTCCCATTTTTAAGAGAAGAGGAGCTTTAGTTTGATGCACAGCCCTGTTTGAACCGTGAGTGTTACGGTTTGGTTGCTGTAGGGATGAGGCATGCACGGACTTCCACAAAATAGGGTATTTTAATGAACGAAGGAGAATGATACAACCAAAAGCACGTTTAGACAACAATAAGAACAGACCCGGAGTGCAGGGAGTGAGTCCATTATAAAGGGTGTGCAGATGATGAAGTCCAGGTGCAGGTGATGAGTGCTGATGGGGAGATGACGAGGAAGTGAGTGCAGGTGAGGAAACAGGAGGATCATGGGTAATGAAGTCCGGGAACGAAGGGAACGGTGACATTACCTCCCCCTCCTGGTAGGCGCGGCCTCGCGCCGTAGATGGAAGAACCGGGGAGGGGGGCTGGGCGCCCTGGAGACCTTCACGCAGGTGCAGGGAGAGTAGCAGACGGGAACAAGAGGTCTCCAGGGCGGGTCTAGGAGTTCAGGCGGCCATGGCGGGTCAGAGACTGTGGGCAGCCTTGGCGGGTCAGGAGCCTTGGCAGGCCATGGTGATGCCAGAACCCCGCCCATGAGTTCCCCACCCACGGGTACTTGAATAATGCCAATTCTACTTCTTGTGGATGTCCAGCGGTTTGGTCTGTTCTTCTGTTACGGTTTGGTTGCTGTAGGGATGAGGCATGCACGGACTTCCACAAAATAGGGTATTTTAATGAACGAAGGAGAATGATACAACCAAAAGCACGTTTAGACAACAATAAGAACAGACCCGGAGTGCAGGGAGTGAGTCCATTATAAAGGGTGTGCAGATGATGAAGTCCAGGTGCAGGTGATGAGTGCTGATGGGGATTACTCATTTGGCGAGTTGTGCTGTTCGCGTACAGTCATCCGCCGTAAGCTAGTTATTTGAATTTATAAAGTTTTAAATATGGATATTTTTCTTACAAAAATGCATCGCTTCGCTTCAAAAGGCCTTTATTAACCCCCTGTGGCTGTATGGATTACTCCCAAATGGATTGCCCCCATTTACTACCATTATAAACCTTGGAGGACTAAGGTTATTTTTAAATATATCTCCGATTGTGTTCGTCTGAAAGAAGATAGTCATATACACAAACGGGATGGCTTGAGGGTGAGTAAATCATGGGATAATTTTCATTTTTGGGTGAACTAACCCTTTAATGCCCAGTATATTTTCTCAACCATCATTGCAGGTGTGAAAAGAAGTTGATTGGACTCTCTGTGTCTGTCTGTAGTACACATGACTCCACTAATTTAAGCTCTGTTACTAGGGGCAGGTGGACACAAGGTCAGTTTTTACTGACTGATCGTGTCCTTCTGTAACCCTCTGACCACATGGCCCCAAGCGTGTGCTAGCCACAACTACAAATCACAGTTATACGGCCAGATACAGTATGTTCGTGTGTGTGTGCCCTGAATTTGTAAAGCAAAATCCTGCAGGACATTCACACAGTTGTGCACATGAAAGTGTCACGGCGGTTTTCTGTCAACCTGCTCTCATAACACTACAGCATGCTTTCATTTTATAGCCGTGGCGCTCTGTGGCTAGTGTGTGGAATAGGTCTGTAAATCGTTTTAAAGGCTGCCTTTCATTTAGCGCTCAGACATTAGTGTCGCACAGCCTCTGGTTCATTGTTGACATGTAGCGATTCTATAGCTGCATGTGTGAAATGTGGAAGGGCTGGGTAACTTGGTTGTGTTGAATTATTAATCAGGTGTAGCATTAGCCATATGCAATGCTGCCAATAAAACATCTACGAAGTCTTCTTCTCCACAGCTTCCCGTTTGTTAATTCTATGAAACATTCTTTTCAAAACAACTGAATACTCGAGTGCTTTTTTTTTTTTTTCTTTTGCTCTCCAACTTATTGTTATTGACTTGAACCTTTCTGGTACACAAGTCACAGAAATAGAGTATCGCTGCAAGCTCTCTCTGTCTCATATTAGAGCACTGCCAGGTTCAGTCAAGGTATTTGAGCACGGCATGAGCTAGCCGTTCCAGGACTGGAAGATTGCTCCCATAGCTATTGGAACACTCTATGTGCATGTGCCAAACAGCTCTCAATCTGCCAAATAACTCTGCAGTTGGCAAAACCCAAACAGAAACCTTCCCCCCAGCACATGTGCTGAAAAGACCAGAAGACTGGTTTATGCTGGTCAAAGCTGGTGCTGGTCTAGCTGGTGGACCAGGATAGTGGTGGGCAGGGGAAGCTGGCTGACCAGCATGGTTTTCTTATAGTTTTTTGCTGGTTAAACCAAGTTGGTTAAAGATTTATGCACAGGGGTCTTGCAGATCTATGCTCCAACATTTTCATTAGGGCTAGTTGTCACATGTTTTTTTATATGTTGTACAGAATTTATTAATTTATTTTTTTGGTCAAAACAATGATTTCATACAGTATCTTTGTATCCAGAGATAAAAAAAAATAATGCCTGTCAGCGGTGAGTGAACAGAGAGTAATATATACATACACATTTAAAAGTTTGGACTCTTTTGAGTAAGAATGCATTAAATTGATCAAAAGTGATAGTAAACATTTATATATATATTATATATATATATATATATATATATATATATATATATATATATATACATATATATATATTTCTTTTCAATTTTCTGTTCACCAGAGTCCTGAAGAAAAAACGAATCACAGTTTCCACAAAAATATTGATAATAAGAAATGTTTATTGAACAGCAAATTGACATATCAATATGAATTCTGAAGGATCATGTGACACTGAAGACTGGAGTAATGATGCTGACAATTCAGCTTTGCCATCAATAAATTACATTTTAAAATATATTAAAATAGAAAACAGTTATTTCAAATAGTAATACTATTTTACAATATTACTGTTTTTACTGTGTTTTTTATCAAATAAATGCAGTCTTGTTGAGCATAAGAGACTTCTTTCAAAATATTTTGGAGCTTTAGCAGGTCTTTTCAGTATGGTACTGTATCCCACTCATTCCTCCGTCAACACTCAACACGTCTTCTGGAAAAAGTGGTGCACATAACCAGAAGACAGACGGGATACTGTTGTTAAAAGTCACTGCAATCCTCAAGTCAAACATGGCTTAATGCCACTGCTTTGCAAAGCTTCAAGCTTCATAACTTAAATGTTAGCTAACCCTGCTGAACAGACCAGCGTTAATGCCCATGTTGGTTTGGTGCTTCTCTGTTTACCAGTAAAATGTAGCTGTTGAAGCAGAGCTTGCCTAGATAACTCTAGATAAAGGGTTTAGCTGGATAAAGGGTTAGTTCATCCAAAAATTAAAATTATCCCATACTTTACTCACCCTCAAGCCATCCTAGGTGTATATGACTTTCTTCTTTCAGTCAAACACAATCGGCTCTATAATGGTAGTGAATAGTTTCCAAGATTTTGAAGCCCAAAAAAGCACATCCATCCATCATAAAAGTAATACATACGGCTTTTTTGTAAGAAAAAAAAACATAACTTTATAGACTATAATCACTAGCTTCCGGTAACATCAGTCCATGCATTCACGAGTTGAGTTCTGGCGTATGACTTAGGATGTAGGAGTAGCGTAAGCTTAGGTGAGAGTAGACGCCTCTCACGGTTCAAACAAATAGGGCTGGTCAACAAAATCAAGCTTCTTTTTAAAAACTCAAAAACTCAAACTCAATTTATCTTTAAAAATTCTTGTTTTTGGCTTCTAATTTGTGACCGGTGTTTTGTTTTGCTCTATCTAATGCACTTCTGTGTTTGTCGATACGTCATGTGTCTGGTCAAAGTTCACTCTTCCACCGGAATCATCTCGCATATGGAAGCCAGTGATTCTAGTTCATAAAGTTATACATTTTCTAACAAAAACACTTTGCTTCAGAAGGCCTTATTAACCCCCTGGAGCCGTATGGATTAATTTTATGATGGATGGATGTGCTTTTTTGGGCTTCAAAATATTGGTTACTCTTCACTCCCATTATAAAGCTTGGAAGAGCCAGAATATTTTTTAATATAACTTCGACTGTGTTGACTGAAAGAAGAAAGTCATTTACACCTAGCTTGAGGGTAAATAATGGGATAATTTTCATTTTTTGGGTGAACTAACCCTTTAAGAAGGTTTTTGGACACACCACTACACCAGCATCCACATTTACTGAATAGTGGTCTCTGTTAAAAAGTTTGTGCAATATCTGAAACTATGAGTGATTTTTATGGTTTGGTTAGAATGGTTTCTTCCTACTGTGTTGATGACAGCTGGTTGTGCTGTGGTTAGTCTGCTTTTGTTGTAGCCATTACAAGAAGGTTGTTTTTGAGTATGATCTACTTCATTTGAACCCATATTGAACTGATCTAGAATCCAAAGTAAGATAATACTTCACATTCTGTGCTAACATCTCAACACCTCTACAGAGAAAGCAACATACTGAGTGTTATATATCGCAGTAAATGTTTGTGTATGCAGCACAATTTGATTCGGCTCAAGCTCACTCTTTGCCTCATGAGTGAAGTCTGTGACAGATTAAACAGGCTGAAAAGATCCCTAACCTTTTTTCAACCTAGTGAAGGCATCAACCAATTGGTTCATGGCCTTGAGTTACAAACGAACTTAACCTTTTCTTTTTTGCACACTCACTATTAAAGATCATCTCCCACTGTGTGGACTGAAAAATGTGTACTTGGTAATTGCGTCTTGTGCGGTATGCATTAGTATCAGTTGAATTAATAAAAATGATTAAATATTCATAAGCCCCATTTTTTTTTTTTTTTTTTTCATCTCAGAAAGACTTACTGTGTGTACTTGTGTAAAGCTACAGTACCATGATGGCTATTTTCTCATTCAGTGCATGTGCTTTTATATTCATGAAAAAGTCCCAGCAGACCTTTGAAGTGACCGCAGTGTGACAGACTGGAGCGTGTATGACCTTTGATCAGTCCAAAATCAAATAAAAAGGCTCATCCCCCACATTACCATCTAACCATTTTTTTTTTTGATCAAGGATTACTCTTTTATACATAAACAGACACACACATTCCACAAATCCCATTGCCAAACTGCTGGTGAGGAATGAAAGTTTAGGACACGTGGGGATGAAATTACAGGCTGATCTGATATGGGTGTCACAGGGTTCACTGCTGCAGCACTCCAACTTCTTAGTTCCACGTCACAGCTGGGACGCTGGATGTGCAGCTTTACACAAGGTCACATAAGAGCATCACGGGGCTGTCTAGACTTTCCAGGAATTCAAATGTGTTGCAAAGGATGGTAATACAAAGCAATGGCAATCACAACATGGTCAACTTTCAAAGGCTCACAAGTTTTTAAAATTCCCGGGGATTTACATTTCTCTGCAAACTTCACACAAAGTCAGAGTGCATACATGTACAGTACGGACATTCTGTAGTTGCCATGGAGATGCTAAAAATTGATCTTTAATGCCAGCGTTCTTTTATTAAATGATAGCATGTTAATGATAGCATGTGGAAATATAGTATATGTCACTGTTAATAGATAATGACTTTTAATGTATGTATATCCACTGTTTAGATCAAAAAAGTGATCTGATCGCATAATGCATATTACTTGTAATGCATTACCATCAACACTGCTCATTTCAGATGAGATTTGAAAACACCTAGCATCGTCCACTTGTGATCAGATCGACCAAAATGCATCTTAATACCAGATGTAAACAGGGCCATAGAGGAGAGCTGAATTTTTCCATTTTGAACATAATCGGAATTATCAGCAAATAGGGGTAAATCAGCATACTCTGGGAGCGTGAGTGTTTTCTACATAGTCTGAGTTGGGTTTACACAGAGTTGTACCTTTACCATTCTTTGATGAAATAATCATGTCCTCATGTTCTGATATCAAAGACGTGACATTCAACTTCTATGAAGTTCCCTTTCGAAAGGGAACTCAACTCTTTGTTTGACACGCTATGGGGAACGCCTCCATGTGAACCGGTGTCTGAAAACAGTATCAACTCACGGCAATCCTATTGACTGGCTACAGCCTATGATGTCATCATAGCGCGACCCGGAAGTACATAAGGAGCGCCTAGAGAACCAGTAGTATCTTTTTCGTCTTCAGGGACTGTTTAGTTTAAAACGATATCAAACCGATATTAAGGTAAGACTATTTATGTCTGACAAACATTTCAGGAAGTATGTGTATCCATGTCCCATAGAGTTGACATGTTTATTATGGTTATTCGCTGATGTTCATGGAGTGAGTATGGTTACTCGTCTTACTGACGAGATGAGTGTAACTGTCTAAGCTGCACTGTTAGCCACCTTTTGGTTTATTAGCTTTCTCCTCTGGTAAATGCTAGAGTTTTGAGATTAGCTTTCACTAACTTCAGATTTACAGCCTTACAGGCCGTCTAACATTTTTTGCTTGGGTTGAGCTTTGCTCCTCTGAGCTTTGCTCCTCTGAGCTTTACTTAGAAATGTAGTATTCTCAGAGTTTGTTTCTTATCCCAGGCAGATCTATGCTTATGTGTTGGCCTTATAGGCCCACAGCTATAGCTGGCCTAGGCTAGAACTAGGGTTTAGGCGCTGCTAGTAGCATTTTACGCCCTTTTTATACTACCCCTTATTATGTGAGTGTAGTTTTCCTAGTTCTGGCCTCCTCTTATCAGAGTTGTCAGGCCAAGGCCCATTGTCCCTTCAGTGTAGGTGCAAAAAAGATAGGAGCTAAGGTAGCAGACTATTGCTAAATCTCCCTGGTGCCGTTGTCTCAGGCAGTGTAGGCCCTTTTCACTATGTGAACAGAAACTATGTGACTGCTGTGGCCCCTCTCCCCCAGAACTATCTAGTGGTACTTTGACTTCAGTGTTTTCCCTGAACCCCTTGAACTATGTTCAAGCTTGAGTGATATGGTTTTAGCTTTTTATAAAGCTCCTATTCCCTAGGGTTCAGTACAGATTGTTCTGTTCTTGGTGAGAATTTCTGATGTGAAGTACCCACCCTGTATTTTCAGGGTTGGATTAATAGTACTCCCTTGTTGTTAAAGGTTATTGTACTTTAATATGTTAGTTCTGGTTCCTGCCCTACGCTTTGTGAGCTCAGTACTCTAATACTGCCACAGGCTAGCACTTGTGTGTTCTGGAGTAGTAGGCCTGACTTAGGCCTCCTTTAGAGTATGGTGACGTAGTTTGTACTCCCCCTTGCTGTAAGGGTAAAAAGTGTTTTTACTGAGTACATTGCCTGTTGGAATGTATAAGCTCAGGTTGAGTTTAATAAGCTAACCTCACTACATAGTTTGCTTTTCATATATGGTTCCCTTAAAACTTGAACACTGCCACAGGCTGACACTCGTGTCGTGTGAAGTAGAAGGCTCCGTTTGGGCCTCCTTCAATAGCTTGTTGTATTACTAGGCTTGTTGGTAGATGTTTCAGTTAGAGTTTGCTCACTTGGAAACTAGCACTGCCACAGGTTGAAACACCTGTGTCATTCTGAAGCCGCAGGTCCTGTTTGGACCTCCCTCAGAGCATGATGGCGTAAGTTTGTACTCCTCTTGCTTTAAGAGTGTAAAGTGTTTTTACTGAGTACATTGCCTGGTGGAATGTGTGGATAAATTAAGCTCAGGTTGAGCTAAACTAGTTAACCTCACTGGATGGTTTGGTTCTCAGATTTGGCTCCCTTAGGGCTTAGACACTGCCACTAGCTGATGCCACGTGTCTTTCTGGAGTCGCAGGCCCTGTTTGGGCCTCCTTCAGAGCATGATGGTGTAAGTTTGTACTCCTCTTGCTTAAAGAGTATAAAGTGTTTTTACCGAGTACACTGCTTGTTGGAATGTGTGTATAAGATGAGCTCAGGTTGAGCTAAACTAGTTAACCTCACTGAATAGTTTGGTTCTAAGGTTTGGCTCCCTTAGAGTTTAGACTGCTACTGGCTGACGCCCATGTTATTCTGACGTCGCAGGTCCTGCTTATACCTCCTTCAGAATATGATGGTGTAAGTTTGTACTCCTCTTGCTTAAGGGTAAAAAGTGTTTTTACTGAGTACATTGCCAGTTGTAAGATGTGCTCGGGTTGAGCTAAACTAGTCAACCTCACTGGAAAGTTTGGTTCTCAGATTTGGCTCCCTTAGAGCGTAGACACTGCCACTAGCTGATGCCCGTGTCGTTCTGGAGTTGCAGGTCATGTTTGGACCTCCTCTAGAGCACGATGGCGTAAGTCCTCTTGCTTAAAGAGTAAAACGTGTTTTTACTGAGTACACTGCTTGTTGGAATGTGTTGAGGTAAATTGTAATATGTGGGCACTCTACAGTTTTATCTTATAGTTAGACTCGGTTCATTCTGAGTGAGTCCAATGTTTGTGGGATCTTGCTTTCAGCAAGCAAGCTGTTCTAGGTGTGTGGCCTTCACAGGCCACCCTTTAAGCTCCCCGCCCCCCCATATCTGGGTGTTCTTAAGCAGATTGAGCATGTAGTTTCACATACTGGCCTTTCGCAAGGCTGCTGTAAGGTATTTCTACACTATGTAGAATTTGTGTCATGTTGCAGGCCCCTTCTGGGGTCTCCATGATTCTGTGCCTACAGTACGGTTTATCTGTTAGCTTGAGCTCTGTAGTCCCCTGTCCTGCATAGTACTTAGCTCCCTAAGCTGGTCAGTGGTTGAAGGCCTCTCCGTGGCCTCCCTATTGAGGATCGGCCCCCAGGCTGGTAAATGTACTCCCCTTGTTGGATTCCTTTAGAGTGCACAGCCTCTAAAAGTGCAAATAATCACGCGCTGAATAGAGCCTAGGATTGAGCAGAGTGTTACTCCCCTCATTTGTAAGGGTAAAAAGCACTAAGCTGAGTCCTGCTCTCCGGGATGCCCGTCTCTACGCTCTGGTCTAAGTTGGTTACTGCCTCTTTGCAGTCACTCTTACTGGATATATTCTCTGAGAATGTAATTTGAGACTCTTTGAGGCTCTTAGCTTGGGCTGTTGGCCATAGGGAATGCTGTCACTGACAGCCTATGTATGACCCGTAGAGAAGTGGTTTTGGCATTTCAGTTGAAACTGCTAGTTCCGATGTTTGTCTAGCCATTTTTGGCATGCACTCCCCTTAAGCTTGGCGGCGTGGGTATATCGTTGCCTGCTGAACAGTCCCTTCGGACGAAAAGATACTGACTGGTTCTCTAGGCTTATGTACTTCCGGGTCGCGCTATGATGACGTCATGTGAGTTGATATTGTTTTCAGACACCAGTTCACACGGAGGTGTTCCCCATAGCGTGTCAAATGCAGAGTCTCGTTCCCATGGTTACCATGGTTACATACGTAACCTGAGACGTTCTTCTCGGTCTGCTGGTCGAACGGGAACAAACTCAATTGTGTTTGTAATAATTAAAGCCTTATTATATTTTTTTGTATATATTTTATAGTTTTTATAAAATTTTATTAATTTGTTTGTTAAATACACACTACTGTGTATTATGTGTAATACATTATCTCTTCAGTTAAAAACATAAACGCATACTGTCCACTCAAGTGGACATCTGAAAATCTAGGAAAAAAAAAAAAATCTTGACTGTGGTTATCATAATTCATGCATGAAAGGGTTAATCACATTTAATAACATTGATGTCTATGAGAATCAAGTGAGATATTAAGAGAGATGGGTATTGTTCTAAAGCCAGTGGAGAGACAATAAATGACTATGAATTCACCAAGGTTGGTTCACTGATTTCTAGCTGGAAGTGTAGACCGAGGCTGATTAAAGCAAACTTTATATCACACTCAAGTGACTGCATGACACCTGGATAGGGGCCTGTAAGCAAATGGTCTGTTCAAAGCTGTGTGTTGCTCAATATATTTGAACAGCTAAACTGATCCCTTTTTACCCTTTTAAGAAGGTCACATATATTAAATAATGACAAAACATTTTTCATGTTCTTTTGTTCTTTTCCAGAAGTTGTTAGAAGACACACAAAGTAAACATAACTTCATGCTAAAGCAAACAGAAGAAACAGTCAGCATCAGTGTAAAAGTTGTGTGTGGAGCACACTAGCTTAGGACAGTTTTTTTTTTTTTTTTTTCAATACAAGAAATGTCTGATTAACATCAGAAAAACTCAGAATAAATAGAATTAAAATGCAAAGATCAGCACTTGGTATAACATGCTATCATGTTAACAACTTTAATAATTTTATAAGTGTGCTACTGTTTGATGTCAAACAAAAGCCAATGAGAGACTAAGTGAAACCCAGTGATGTAAGATAAACCAGAGTGGTGTGTCAAGATCACTATTGCTTAATGCTACAGTACACTAGAGAGTCAAACTCACACCTCTTTACAAAGGTGAAATATGATGACATCAAGTCAGATCAAGAGCGACTGATATATTGTCTCCGTTTCAAAGCTTACTGAGCTGCCTTGTTGTTTACTGCCTACTTAGGTGCCTTCAAGGGTAGCATTCTAAATAACTCATATGCAACTGATTTGCTCTCATGCAAAATGCACAGGAGATTTGATTTTGAGTTTTCCATTAGCATGTTGCTAAGCTAATGATTTGATACTCTATTGAGCACAAAAAGGGCATAAATATCGGGTAAGGTAAGTACATTTTTTTAATTGAACGAATAAGTTAATTGACATTTTTGTCCACATTCTCCACCAGTTGGATGGTTTTTTCTTCAGAAAAATCCTCCAGGTCCTGCAGATTCTTCAGTTTTCCAGCATCTTTTGCGTATTTTAAACCTTTTCCAGCAGTGACTGTATGATTTTGAGATTTTCACATCTTTTCACAGTGAGGACAATTGAGGAACTCAAACACAACTATTAGAAAAGGTTCAAACCTTCACTGATGCTCCAGAAGGAAACACGATGCATTAAGAGCCGGGGGGTGAAAACTTTTTTTGAATTTGAAGATCAAGGTAAATTGTACTTAATTTGTCTTCTGGCAAACATTTAAGTGTCTTCTGTTGCTTCCGAAGGACAGTACTATATGAAGAAAAAAAATAAATAAATAAAAGAAAGATATTTAAACAAAATAAGAACAATTTGGACATCTTTATCCTGTTCAAAAGTTTTCACCCCCCGGCTCCTAATGCATCATGTTGCCTTTTGGAGCATCAGTGAATGTTTAAACCTTTTTTAATAGTTGTATTTGAGTCCCTCAATTGTCCTCAGTGTGAAAAGACTGATCTCAATCATACAGTCACTGCTGGAAAAGGTTCAAATATGCAAAAGATGCTGGAAAACTGAAGAATCTGCAGGATCTGGAGGATTTTTCTGAAGAATATTGAGTAGTTTTAATGCTCAGAACAAATAAGGGACTCGTAAACAATCATCACAAAACAAGAAAACAGTCATGGATCATCCAGGTAACCACACACAGTATTAAGGAGTATCAAGGGTTCATACGGGGTAATTTTGATATATTCAGCAATTTATTATTTATTTATTTTTTGTCTTGTGGACTATATGTAAACATCTTTTATGTAAAACATCTTAATCAGGACAGTACTAAATAAAAAATAACATGCATTTTGTATGATGTCTCTTATTTTGTTAACATTTTCACAGATTCTGCAAGGGGCACAAACTTTCAAGCAGCACTGTATATGATACTGCTTTAATATTTGGCTGAAAGAAGTTATCCGGTAAAGTACCAGTAGAGATGCTTAATATGCTGCATACATAGGCAATGTCACCAGTTAACCACTGTTAATGTGTTTATCCACAGCGTGCTGTTTTGTTTGAACTGATTGCGTAAAAGATCTGCTATGATGTAAATTAGATGAAAGTATGGGAAAGAAAACAAATTACCCTGATCTTTGATTCCAGCAAGGTCTTGTTGATTTATTGCACTCTAGATAGGAATGAAGCAAGGTGTGGCAAGAGAAGGCATGGTTTAGATTTACACACATGCAAACATGCACACACATTAAAGTAAACAGGTTTCAGGGCAGGGTGGGGCTCTTGGCCCAGGTGTAATGTTTCATGACTTTTCGGTGGTTACATTCCAGAATCATAACAATAACCTGCTCGTCTTTGAGTTGTTATGAATAGAAGATATAATCTATTACCACAAGGGAAGAGGAACAGAGAAGAGCAGAGAGTCACCGAAACTAGCAGACAGTGGAGACGGTCATCATTTTCCTTCTTATGAGCTGCCTCTTAAACAAAGAACCATGGGTAGTTGGAAGTGAGAGCTTACAGTGGGGTCCAGAAGTCTGAAGCCACATTGAAAATCTGGGATTCAAAATCCAGTTTAAACCTGGAAATGAACAAAAACATTTTAGGATTTATTTCTAGGTCACTAATCAGTTATTTCTGACATAAATTTGTATAAACATGTGTTTTTCTTGCTTCCATTGGACCATAGAAGAAGACCATATTACTCTAATTCCAACAATGGTAAACGTTGATCCTGGAACAGTATTCCAATCAGATTTGAGGGGCAAGTTTACAGTTTATGTCAAGTTTAGGCTTATAACCAGGTGTTAGGTGCTTCTACATCAGTGTTTAACAGGATATGTGTGCATTTGCTTTACATTGGGTGTAAATGTTTGTAATTAAGGCCCCAAATATACACAAACTTGAAGTTTGTCAAAATGCAAGTCATAATGAAGCACTGGTCCACATTGCATTCTCAGCATTGAAGGGGTATTGTAGGAAGGTCACCTTGATTTTGCCATGGTTCCTGGATCAACATATTTTGTTGATCCTGGAACAACATTCTTGTCTGAAAATGTAGTCTTAACCCTATCCCTACCCTTAAACCTAACCCTACCCATAACTTATCCCTAAAATCAAAGGGAAATGATATTTGATATTTTCAGCCACATGAATTTCATAACTTCATAACAGTCACATACTGACAGCACGTGAGCTGGAAGAAAACTGTTAGTCCACCCACACAAAGTCCAGATATTAACAAACAAATACATCCATCTATCCACACGCACTGTTTGTTTTCCACTGAAGACAGAAATCCAGAAAGGTATGACACATGGCATCCATATTAATGAGATCACAATCACCAATCTTTGCCTCTTCAGTGTCTATTGTTATGAATATATTAATTTATGCAGAAAACTCTCCCTCTGAGTGTTTGCATACACTGAAAAAAAATGGTGTAGAAACAATTTTCACTAATTAATTTAATAAATAATTACAAAGAAACGGCAAGCACACAGTTAATTAAACTTAAATATTCATGAGCTTTATGCTGCCTTCACATTCAAATTTTTGTAAATAAAGAAGCTGCACATGAACTCCCCCCACATGAAGTTGTAATTAAGATTATTTTGATTTGGGAGAAGTCATTAACTTAATCTTGGTGGAGGAGTTTAAATGCTAGGTTTTATTCATTTTTTCAAATACGGCTACCTTGTTTGTGTTTGTCATTTTGGTCTTATATGTTTACATATAACAGTAACAGTTTAACAACAGCAACAAATCCATTATTATCTGCAAGCTGACTAAATAGCCGAATAGAGTCTGCAAGCATGGGTTATGGCTATATTCTGCACATTTATTTTTTTCTTTATTGAATGTGACTGTAAATAGCATACTTTTTTTATTCAAATACCAGTATGTTTTAGTGACTCTTTGTCAAAGTAGGATTTCCCTAAGAAATATGCTAGAATAAAGCACTTAAACATGAAATACCAGTAATTAGATTTCAGAAATGGGTAGTCGGATCATTTTGATAGCATGTGAAAGCAGCATTAATGTCAAGTCAGTGGAAAGTTCTCATTATTACCAGTTACAGTGTTGGTAATGGGCAAAAAAGGCCATATGTGGTGTGCTGCTCTGACCTCAACCTCGTCACATTAATTCCAGCTATTAATGAGTGATGGTGCAATAATCCTCAACATTGTGTGACCATAATACCACAGGAGACATTGTCCCGAGAAACAAGCTGGTCTCCATGGAAAGTATGATGCGTGTTTTGATAGGATTATGAGTGAGCTTCGGAAAAGGCTGTAACTCCTGGAAACCAGCCAATTGAAATTGAAGCCTGGTACATCAGCTTGAGGTAACATTAGGACACAAGCAGCTGATGAAAGATGGGAGCACCTCTGGATCCAGAATTCTTGTTATCGCAACCCGATCCAAACATGAAATGGGGTGAAATAATGTGGCTTATACAACAAAATCACTGACTTTAGAGAGTCTAAACTTTTTATTCAGGAAGTCAAACAAATTCAAGCCACAAAACATGGTGTGCTTCCCTCTTCCAACTCAGAGCCCAAAGCGTGTGGCACTTCTGCTCGTACAAACCATTGAGAGGATGGAGAGGAGGATGAGCAGGGATGAGAACAGCGTGTGAAGCGGAGGAGTGCGGATGAATGGGGGAGCGGACACCCACGCAGACGTGTGGGGGATTTGAGTGGACGTCACAGGAACAGAGTGTGTGTGGGAGAGGAAAGGAAAAGAAAGTGGGCGTCTAGTAGGCTTGCTGCCACTAATGCTCTCATATAGTGTGTTTCTTCACTCTGTTCCTTCCTTCTGTTTCTTACAGCCACCCTCTAAATTGGGTCAAAATATAAATTCATTTTCAATTCATAACTTCTTTTCATGGTTAACGTATAAGTTGTTATATATAACGCAATATTGCTGTCGATGTAAAAGTATCACTGTTCCATCTGTGCTGATTTTAAATGGTTGTTGTGCAGTATGTGTCAGACGGACATCTTTGGCTATTGTATTGCTTCTCGCTGTTTCTTCAGCGCCTTGTGGCAATAATGGTAAAAATGCACCCAATTGAATTCTCATTAATCATAAACGGTCTCTCCAAATGTGCAGTTCCAGATTTCCCCCTACTCTTACGCAGGAAGCCCCGCCCATGACTGGTAACGATCTGCCCTATTGGCATAGATACCAACCTGAATGAGCCGCAGCAGTCCACCATTTCTGTTGCTTTGCTATAGCAGCTAAATGTATACAATGTCTGCGCCATTACAAATGTTCTGTTATTGGATGTACTAACGAACATAAGACTCCCGGCATCTGATCCACTGAGGACACCGTGGTTGAATTTCATTTATGAAGTAAATGTGCTGAAGGAAGTTGGTAAAGTGTTATATATTTGCGAAAATCATTTTACGCCGGACTGCTTCACAAACGAGGGTCAGTTCGATGCTGGATTTGCACAAAAGATTAACATGACGGTACATGATAGTGAATGAATCAACTTAACTCCACAACAACTACATAAATGTATTCACTAACCATTCAGAAATGTCGAGTTGCATTCTAAAAGTTGTAACTTCTTCATCAGTGTCCGACTCCGGTTTGAACAATGTAAGACTGAACACCTCTACTGACAATTTCTGACATTTTGGCTGCTTGAGATTCTCCAGTTTTGTTGTTGTTAAAGCACAAGCTTTTAAAACTCTGCCCTCTTCTGGAAAGGCGGCGGCAGCTCATTTGCATTTAAAGGGACACACACAAAACAGCATGTTTTTGCTCACACCCAAATAGGGGAAAATTTGACAAGCTATAATAAATAATCTGTGAGGTATGTTTAGCAGAAAATTCACAGATACATTCTGGGGACACCAAATAACTTATATTGTGAAAAGGGGCATAATAGGTCCCCTTTAAAGGTGCAGTAAACAATTTCTGAGAATCATTGTTGAACACTGTTGATATTTGAAATCAACCCAAACAAACACATCCCTTCCTTCATTGCTCTACTCCCAAAAATGGACAAACACACAAGAGTGGATGTCTCTTTATTACAGCAGAAGCAAAGCAAAATAAAGCTTTGCAAAAAATAAAGCGAAGATGATGAACGAACGACAAGGAAGAACAAAAAATTAACATACAGTAGCTATATGAGCAAGAGTCCGTTGTTAGTCACCAGCAGCACACAAAACTCAAAACCAATGTTACTCAAGTATGAAGTAGAAACAACACAACTTTGGCATCCATTTTCAGGTCTTCCCGCTTAGGTCTCTCCAGCACTGGAAAGCTTTTGTAATATTAACTCAGGTCCCCTCTTGTCTGATCATAACCCTTCTTTTTTCCAGTGATATTCCTTGAGGTACAAAAGAGACATTACAAAAGATAAATTTTCTCTTTTGTAATGTCTCTCAGCCATCTGTCTTTCAACAGTCTTTCTTCAAATCTCCCTCTTGCTCACTCTCTCCTCCCCCATCATGAGTAAACACCCCCTACTGCTGATTGGCTACAAGTTTGTTGTGGTGCTCGGTCCGATCCACTTTCATCAGCGTTTTTCAGAAATCACTTACTGCACCTTTAACTTATTCAAAACTTATTGTCCCATTTTGTTTTCTACTGGATAAAGTCATAATGTTTAAAGTGTCATGAGGGTGTGTAAACTATTTCATAATTATTAACTTGGCAAACTATCCCTTTAATGACTGGCACTGCTTCTCTTTACTTAGGCTGTGGATTCAACTCTCGAGACTCTGCATCTGCTGTCCTATAAGCTTTGTCCTCCATTCTGACTGGCTGATGTCTGATATTCAATGCATGAGTGTCTGCTTTAACCTCCTGTTATGCCACTACTATCAGATGGTTGGGGTGCCCATGCTTAACCAAATGTTTGGAAGCAGATGCACATGTCGCACACACAAACACACACACTCACAATAGTGAGACAGATGAACTGAGAACATAATCTATTTAGACGTGTGTGTGTGATATTCTGAAGAATTCAGTTGTCCTCTATTAGCACATACATGGTGTACTTAACTATAGTTTTGCACATTGCTGACGTAATGATTTGTATGGAGCTGCCTTAATGTAAATATTCACGGTGCAGCACTTTCAGTGCATTTAGCATGTAAATAAAATGTATTTTTCATGTTTTTGTACTGAAATTGCATGCACAAAACTGCTGAGTAAATTTATCTTGAGACTTTTAAAGATATATTCAGAATTTCTGTAGATCCTTGCTTGGAGATGCCCTGTATTTGGCAGGATGCATACTAATGTTACTTGAGGCTCTTTCAAGGTTACCATCCATCAAAAAAAACCTTGGTTGTTGTTCAGTCGGTGCTCAGCCTTGCCCCTGACTGTGACCTCATTATCATTTCTAGGGTCAGGTCACAGAGCAAAGTCTAAAGCAGGTCATGGTTCAAAGCAAAAACAACTATTCTGCTTCATAAGGGAAAGTAAACAGACCACATATGAATGTGTAAGGATAAAATCAGGGTTCAAAATGAACATTTTCAACCTTATGGAAAAAAATATAACTATTTTATGATCTCATTCTAATGTTTTCATACAATCTGCTTGCTTTCATGCTTACTTTTTTCCTAAAATTGTATGTTTTTGTATTCACATTATTCACAGTAAAATAGTTACGAACTGACATGATATTTTGTCGACGTTTTGCTACACCTGCCAGTGGTCGGGTGAAATTAGAAAATTTACACGTACATTTTTCTTACCAGATATGAGATTGCATTTTTCATGGTGTTGACTTGGTGAAACAATGGATCAGAACTGATGTCATAAGCCATGTAACAAACCACATAGATTTGTCATGATCTTTGAGGTAATGAGAGTAATGAGCAGGAATTGGAGTTCCCTTACAAGGGAACTCACGTTGCGTCGAGAAATTGACGCTTTGGGAACGCAACGCGTGATGTCGTCATGAAGCACGTGTGAAATCAGTCCAATGGTGTGTCGAGACGTCAGAAGCGGGTGACGTCACGGCCAGGAAGCTATAAAGCACACTCAAACAAAGCAACGCTAGCTTCTGTGTCTTCAGTCGCGCTCTGTGTATCTCGTATGTCTTATTTGGTGTTGTTTGTCACTTCTACATATTACTATCATGGCGGAAAAGCAGTTCAGGTCTTGTGTTCATCCCTGCCCACGTTACATCACGGGTGGGGATACACACGATCTTTGTGTTGCCTGCTTGGGAGTGGAGCATGCCCGGTCAGCACTCGAGGGTGCTGGCTGTGAGCACTGCGATCATCTTCCACTACGGACGCTCCGCTCCCGCCTGGCGCTTTTCGATGAGAGCGCTCAGGCTCGCGTTCCCCAGGGTTCGGGTCCCGCTGCTGCCGAGGCACAGATCTTGGGGATCGCAAATGGACCTGTCAGAGGGGTTTGAGACGGGCCCCGCCCTATCTCAGCCCTCACCTGACAGGTCCAGTGCTTTTTCTCAGTGTCTGGAAGCACGCTTTGCGGTTCATTCCACATTGGGAGAAGCACCGGTGCTCAACGTATCCAGCTCCGAGGAGTTGGATGTGGAGAGCACCGACGTAGCAGAGAGTGAGGACTCGCCATCCCACTCCCCTGCTTATGAGGAGCTGGTGGAGGTCATAACTCGCACTGTGGCCAAATTAAACATCGATTGGCCGGCGGAAAGGCAGGACGTTCGTCCTAAAAGAAAGCTAGATGAACGCTTCCTGCCCTCGTGAGCACAGCCTCCTCGTCGGGGTGTCCCGTTCTTTCCAGACCTCCACACTGAGGTGCTTACGTGCCCTGGCCATTTGGAAGAAGCCCTGGTTCCTATCCCAAGGGCCCGTGCTGGGAGCTCCTTGTCGTCGCAAAATGCTAACGACAGATGCTTCCCTCACGGGCTGGGGAGCAGTCCTAGACGGACGCTCGACTCAAGGCACATCAACTGCCTGGAGATGCTGGCTGTCTTTCTGGCTCTCAAGACTTTTCTCTCAGATCTCAGGGGCCACCATGTTCTTGTCCGGTCAGACAACACATCGGTAGTCGCCTATATAAATCACCAGGGGGGTCTGCGGTCGCGCCCACTCTCCAAATTGGTGCGCCGAATCCTCCTGTGGTCCCAGGGGAAATTTCTGTCACTCAGGGCAGCTTATATCCCCGGGGTCCAGAATGTCGGAGCAGACGTCCTGTCGAGGCAGGGGCTGGGGCCCGGGGAATGGAGGCTCCACCCCGAGGTGCGTCTCGAGAGACTTCTCACTGTCCACTCTGGTTCTCCCTCACGCATCCAGCTCCTCTCGGTCTGGATGCTATGGTACAGACGTGGCCGAGGCTTCGTCTGTACACATTTCCCCCGATCGCTCTGCTCCCGGGAGTTCTAGAAAGAGTTCGCCGGGACCACGTCCGGCTCACCTTGATAGCCCCGCGCTGGCCGGGTAGAGTGGACCTAGTTCTCGGACCTAGTATCTCTCCTGGACGGCTCTCCCTGGGAGATTCCGATCAGGAGGGACCTTCTGTCCCAGGCAGGGGGCACGATTTTCCACCCCCGCCCAGAGCTCTGGAACCTGTGGGCTTGGCCTCTGAGGGGGCCCAGCTCATAAATTCCGGTCTCTCAACTGAGGTTGTAGGTTGTCTTGGTGCAGTAGTCGTCAGTTTGATCCAGTTTCCTGTCCCGTTGGTGCGGTTTTGGAATTTCTGCAGGAACGGTTCACTGCAGGGTTATCTCCCTCTACGCTAAAGGTTTATGTGGCGGCCATTGCGGCTTACCACATACCCTTGGCTGGTTCTTCTCTTGGTAGAGATCCACTTATTACTCGCTTCCTCCGTGGCACTCTGAGGCTGAGGCCCGCGGTACGCACAAGGGTTCCGGCTTGGGATTTGGCCGTGGTGCTCCAAGGCCTGTCCCTAACCCCCTTTGAACCGATTGAGGAGGTTCCAGATAAGTTTTTGACCCTCAAAACACTGTTCCTCCTCGCCATATCCTCCTTGAAAAGAATAGGAGATCTACAGGCCCTTTCGGTTGCCCCCTCGTGCCTGGAATTTGCACCTGGTATGGTGAAAGCCTTCCTTCATCCCAAACCTGGTTACATTCCTAAAGTTCCCACTAATGTGGCTAGGCCCATTGTACTGCAGGCCTTCTGTCCTCCTCCCTTCAGGACGTCAGACCAGGAACGCCTTAATTTGCTTTGCCCTGTTCGGGCCCTAGACGCTTACGTCCACAGAGCTGCCCTGTGGCGTAAGACTGAGCAATTGTTCATCCTCTTCGGGTCCCCCAACAAAGGGGCCCCGGCATCTAAGCAAAGGATGAGTAAGTGGTTAGTCGAGGCTATCTCACTTGCTTACGAGTCGGCCGGACTGCCTTCACCTCTAGCAGTCCGAGCCCACTCTACGAGGAGTATGGCGGCCTCCAAAGCCCTTCTTTCGGGAGCCTCTCTACACGACGTCTGTGATGCGGCAGGCTGGTCCTCACCGCACACATTCGTCAGGTTTTACCAACTTGACCTCAGCTCCCCCGGGGCCCGGGTTCTCTCTGGCGATTGACGAGTCACACCAGACAGGCCCTTGTAACTATGGCGGCGTGGGTATTAACGTTCCCAAAGCGTCAATTTCTCGACGCAACGCAAGTTCCCTTGAAAGGGAACGTTGCGTCGCCCTGCCATACTTCCGGCACGCCTGTCAGCGCTTACCTCAGACACTTTAAGCTAGCGTTGCTTTGTTTGAGTGTGCTTTATAGCTTCCTGGCCGTGACGTCACCCGCTTCTGACGTCTCGACACACCATTGGACTGATTTCACACGTGCTTCATGACGACATCACGCGTTTCGTTCCAAAAGCGTCAATTTCTCGTCGCAACGTCTCGTTCCCTCTTCAGGGAACTAAGGTTACAGTCGTAACCGAGACGGTTTCCTCTCTCTGTTTATAAATGATCACAGCACAGCACTGATGACCTTTTACCTCTGACCCAGACATTAGGGTCGACATCTTGGTGAAAAACACCCTTTTTAGTATAAACATACTGAGAAACACTGATCAAGATCCTATCCCAAATGCTGCCTTTAGCCCTTGCAGCTAGTAACACTTTGGTGATCTAGCCGAATACAGACTTTTTTTCAATCAAGTTTCCGAACAAGTTTCGCCTCATCTTCCATTGGTCAGATGGACAGCATACAACTGTGGTTGAGTTGCTCTGTCAGACTAAAACAAGCAAAATAATCTGCCAATGAGGTAAACAAAATAATCTTATTTCAAACAGAAAACAAGAGTATTTTGCTTACACCATTGGCAGATTATTTTATTTGTTTTAACACTCACTTATTTTTTTTCTGGAACAAGACAATAATTTTTACTTGTCTAGAAAATGCAGGAAAATTTGGACTGGAAACAAGACAAAAAATCTAAGTAAGAAAAGCATTTTTCTTTTAATTAGATTCCAAATCTATATTTTTTATCCCCTGCCCTAAACCTAACCCTTACAGAAAGCTTTCTGCATTTTCACATTTTCATTAAGGTGTTATTTAGTATCTTTATTGAGCCATTTTCCTCATGGGGACTGTTGGATGCTCCCCACAATATGGGTGATTTTAGGTTTTACTATCCCTGTGGGGACATTTGCTCTCCACAGTATAGACAACCCCCAAACACTTGTTTTACTACATGACTGATAAACTGCATCCTTCTTCATGGATTCTCTGTAGCCTCTGATGCTTTTTTTTATATTAAGTTAACCTGGCTAATACCAGATGTCTGCATATACAGGAAGTGATGTGATAATGCTTCACATTTACTTATCGCCGCAGTCTAAATGACATACCCAACACCATCATCCCTCAACTTCAGCTGAGCGCCTTCTGGCAAAAAACGCGCTCACACACACACACACACACACACACACACACACACACTTTATTTGAAATTGAATGAATACGCATTATATATTATATCAATATTAAATGTAATAAGTTGAACTTAAGCATGCTTATTTTTAACTTATGTAAGTAGGATTTTAGTACGTCTTTATATGTATTTTCACAATTGTCTTATGTTAAAGGTGTATTGCCCAATGTACTAACAAGCATTTATGGGAAACTGAAGATGAGTGCACGTTGTACGATTTTGGCCACAATTGGCTGTCTGAGACTAATTTTGCAAATTCTAAAAGATTCCTCTGATCCTAGGCCAAAAATCTGTAGTCTTTGATCACTAGTTTCGCCGACACCTGATTAATGTCCATTATGATCAAATTTGACCTCAGATGAAATTATGCCAGTGTCAGAGGTTTTGCGGCACAGTCCTGCAGTGTTGCTTCTCCTACGATGACTGTCAAATCAAAAACCAATAGCAGTGCAGAAACAAGCCACCACTTGATCCACACACACCATCTTTGTTTGTTTGTTTTTTCCTTTTTTTTTTCTTTTCAAGTCAAGCCATGATCAAAATTAACGCTAGAGATTATTTTTGTTTGCTAGCAACCATTTCTATCCCGCATGTAAATGCAGCTCACTGTCACTAAACGTGTCACAGATTGATGATGTAAATCTCCATTACCAATATTATATTTTTAAGGATGACGTTGCAATTTAGTACATTTAATATACTAAAGCACATGTTAAGCACTTGATAATATTCAATATACACACTACAGATAAAATTATTATCAAGCACTTAACATGTGCTTTAGTATTTTAGTCAACACAACAAAATAAGTGTAATTCTTTAAAGCACAACAAAAGAAACATTTAATTTGGCATTCTTACAAAGTGCACTTTTTAAAAGTGAAGCATATTCATGCATTCTCGAAGTACACTTGAAGGGCTAGTTCACCCAAAAATGAAAATTATCCCATAATTTACTTACCCTCAAGCCCCAGCCAAACACAATCTGAGTTATATTTAAAAAAAATATCCTGGCTCTTTCAAGCTTTATAATGGGAGTGAATAGTGCCTTTTTTTTCCCTTTTTTTTTTAAGCCCAAAAAAGGGATGGATTCCATCCATCATAAAAGTAATCTATATGGCTCCAGGGGGTTAATAAAGGCCTTCTGAAGCGAAGTGATGCGTTATTGTAAGAAAAATATCCACGTTTATAACTTTATAAACTGTAATCACTGACTTCAGGTAAGGGTTGTACCCGAGTCTGGTTCCGGCGGAAGAGTGAGCTCTGACCTAACGAATGACAGAGGATAGTGTAAAACAAATCACAGGTCAAGAATTATAAGTCTAAAATGTGAATTTTTAAAGAGAAATGTCAGAGGAATTTGAGCAGGGCTGCGTTTCCCAAAAGTATCGTAAGCCTAAGTTGATCATAGAACCATTGCCACCAATGGAGCTACGATCAACTTAGGCTTACGATGCTTTTGGGAAACACTACCCAGACCTATTTGTTTAAACCGCAAGAGGTGTCTATTCTCACCTAAGTCTACACTAAGCCTATGTCCTACGTCATACTTGACTCTCTCATGAACGCGCAGATGGTCGTTACCAGAAGCTAGTGATTACAGTTTATAAAGTTATAATTATGGATATTTGTCCTTTATACAAAAACACATCGCTTCGCTTTAGAAGGCCTTTATTAAACCCCTGGAGCAATGTGTTTGGCTGAAGGAAGAAAGTCATATACACTTACGATGGCTTGAGGGTAAGTAAATTATGGGATAATTTTCATTTTTGGGTGAACTAACTTATTAATTTAACTATAAGGCCACTTATATTTAATAATATGGTAATTAATGATTACCATATTGATGTACCATGGTTCTCCGAAGTACTTCAAAGAATGCCAGAGTTACTGTGGTACATGACTATAAACATAGAATTGCCATGGGACTCTGGGAAAAAAAGAAAGAAAGAAAGAAAGCACAACTGAAGAGATCAAGAAAGAGATGAACCACCAAGAACAAATCTCTTTCTCTCTGAATGCTTGAGTCAGGGGTAAAGGCACACAATTTATTAGCGGCTAAAGGCTCATTATTTCTAATAGTAGCTTAAATTGAGCCAGAGGGACAAATCCAATAAGGCTGTAGCAGCAACGACAGACATCCAAAGGATTACCGCAGTCACTAGATAATCATTTATAATGATTTTTTACATGGCCGTCTGGAGAACATTCCAAACAGAGCGATTAGCATTATCCTGTGTCTGTAGCCATACCTTAAAAAACCCCTCCCCTTTGTAGCTTTGTATCTAATTCACTAGCATGTATTGCAGGCTTTATGGTGGATTTTGTCCTACTGCAGGTTTGCATGTGTAATCAGATGCATGGTACTTTCTCTGGGGGTTTTGAATGCTTGTTTCCTGGTGACTTTGAGAGGTCCTGCACCACCAGCTGTGCTGAGAGCCAGTGTAAAATGGCCACAGAAAATGTATTCTGTTATGATAATGCTGTTGTTTTAATTTTGTGGCTGCTGAATTAATTAATGTATGTTCCCACTGGCTCATTTTCCTCAAGGTTGACAGGGTTAGGAAAATAACAAACACAAATCAAGCCTTTTCAATAATGGGGCAAATAACAACAGAAAAAAGAAAGAAAGAAAGAAAGAAAGAAAGAAAGAAAGAAAGAAAGAAAGAAAGAAAGAAAGAAAGAAAGAAAGAAAAGGAAGAGGAATTTACTGAATTACAATTTATAGTGTCAGGGCTGACATCAGGTATTTCACCTGTGATTTATTTGCAGCAGGACCTAATTCTACCTTAAGCCTCTGATCCCTGGACTCCACCTTGGCCTGTCAACCCACCGGCTCCACCTTGGCTTCATCGTGGTCTGTCATCCCTCAGGCTCTGTCGGGCTTTCTTGTCTCTCTGGCTCCGCCTTGATCAGTCATCACCCTGGTTGCGCCATGGACTTCCATTCCTCCGGCTATGCCTTGTCCCTCCACCCCTTTGGCTAAACCGGGCTCTTCTTTCCCTACGGCTCCTCCATTGTCCCCACTCCATCTGGCTCCGCCCTGGTCTGCCAAGCCCCCATTTCCACCTAGGTCCTGTAAGCCTGCGGTTTCGCCTCACCCCTTCAGGCTATTGGTGTCACCCTGCGTCTTCATCTCCTCAGCTCCGCATGGGTCTCTCCTATGGGTCTTAGCCTCACCTCAGTCGTAAGGGCTACTGGCTACACCCTGGTTCCTCCCCCTTTCGGTTCTACAGTGGGCCTTCGTCCTGATGGCTCTGCTCAGGGTCACCCCCTGACTCCTCCCTCCATTGTCGCCTCCCTGGCTCTGCCTTCCATTGTCTTCTCCCTGGCTAATCACTCCATCATTTCCTCTGTGGTCCTTCCCTCTGCCAACTCCCCCATGGACTCCTTTTCTGCAAGTTCTTCTGTGATTGCCCCCCCCGCCCCCCACCCCCTGTAAGGTGTAGTTTATGTTTACAGTGCGAGGAAACGCCTTCCGGGAGGAGGGAGTAATGTTAGGTTTATGTTTGTATTTTGCTTGTTTTCTTTGTGTCTTTTGTTCCCTCTATTCCTGCTCCTTATTTGGTTGCCATAGCAATTCATTGATTGTTTGATTTGATTCACTTGTTTCTTGTTTGACCTTGAGCTACTCTGTATACATAGCCCTCAGTTTGAGTTGTTTGTCCATTCTTGCATCTAGTGTTGCTTCAATGTGTAGTTATTTTTATTCTCTTCTCATGCATGTTTATTATTTTTGTTTGAAGTGTTAAGTGCGTGACATTTCCGAAACACAGTTGAAGCAGTTTACCGATTACAACACACTTGACCAATCAGAGCATATAAGAAGCACATTTTGAAAGGCTTTTTGGAAGGAGGGGCTTCACTGAGACCAGAACTAAACAGGGGTGCATTTCCAAACAGCATTGTTAGCCAACATAGTTGGCTTTGGGAACGCTCCCCTGAGTGTTACAGACACACTAGGAAGAGAGGTGCTCCAAACAATGTTAAAAATAATGTTTTTTGAAAAATCAAGCATGAAAACCTATCCTAGACCCCCAAACCCTAGTAAAAAAAAGTAATGTATTTAAAATACATTAGTATAGTTGAAATCTATTAACAAATATACTGACATATCACCTGAGACTTGCTGATATAATATATATATATATATATATATATATATATATATATATATATATATATATATAAACTTTATTTTGAGTACTACTTGTGCACAATGCACATTTCTTAACATTAAGCCTAACATGTGTTTTAATGTCACTATTGATAAGGATTGTATAATTTTTTTAATAAATGAATGCAAGATATTTAAAGTGTAACTAAAGTATACTTGCAATAGTTCCACTTTAGCACAATCAAATATACTTAAGTATATCTTTATTTGGAACTCAGCACTACTTCTGCACAATTGAAGTGCATTAACTATAAAATTAGTTGTTCCAATTTAGTAGACTATAATAAAAATATAAGTTTAGTATACCAAAAGTACAATTGCAACATATTTTTAGTAAGTAGATAATATGTAAATTAATTTGTAATATACTTTATGTAAATATATTTGTAGTATACTTTGTACCATTTTAAATACATTTTCTGTTTCACTAGGGAAAACAAAATGAAGACTTGGCATAATAGGTGCCTTTTAATTTTATTTTTTATTTTTTATGATTTACTAAAATCAGTGTCTATCTGACATGCGTGAGGCGTTTGTGTCAGCATGTATTTAGAATGTCTGTCTCTCAGAGGAGAGTAACTCACAATCCTTCAACAGGATGAATGAATGCTGTATGTTCCCTCCCCTAATCTTTTCTTCCCCTCGAACCACAAGCAGTGAACATGCCTCACTCTCTGTAAGGAGGGCGCACAACGAACAAGCCACCCAGGAGTTGAATGCCGACGGAGGGGGGACAAATCAGTAAATGTGCTTACACAACTCAAACACATGCTGGCTCGACACTCTTCCAACAACCAACTGTCCCTCAATGTCTCCGGAGGAGCCTTTAGGGTAGAGATGGGATTAAAAAATGCCTTTCCATCAAACAGTTCACAGCTGACCACGACGGTCTCGTCCAGACCTCAACTGTTTTTCATCTACAATGCCAAGAAACAGAGTTTGGTTGTGCATTTCACCCACATGTGCCCACACAGCATTATTTATAGTTCTGAGTACTTCACGTGAACAGTGAACACGTGACGGAAACATGCTCACGGCATTCAAATGTGGTGTTATGATGGAGGTTCATTTTATTGCTGTAACAGCAAACTTTCCTAACATTAATTTGTTTGAGTATGGTTGTGCAGTTTGTAGCTGCAAGGTTAAAAAGCTGTTGTTGGTGCATTCCAGTGTTAGGTCAAAAAGTCAAGGTGAAAAGCAGCATGCCTGTGTTGTTGGTTAGTCATTCAAGAGAATTGTGTAAATCTGTTGTTGGCTTCAAGACGGAAAGCAGAGAATAGGTTGACAGGGCCAGAGCCATCTTCCCAGCACCCAGGGGAGGACAGCAGACATGTCCTATAATAAGAGCTGTAATTCTATAATTCTCCCTTTTTATTTATTTATTTATTTATTTTTACTACAGATAGACAGAAGCAGTTACTCAGGGTGTTTATACTTTCATTTAAAGATGTCAGAGTAGATACAGATCCTGTTTTCCACAGAAAATACCATTCTTGGGAAGTTGTTTATTTATTTATTTTTTTTGTAGCACACTCTTGCTCTTGATTTTATTGGGTACTTTAATTTAAATTATTGGTTTAAATTGTGTTTCTTTCAATTAACAAGGCAAAAAATGATATTAATATTTAATTATATATAATACTATTAAATATAAACATTTAATAATTTTAATTATATTTAATAGTAAGAAAAATAGATTTTAATTTTAAAATAATAATTTAAAATATAATACTATATACTAATATTATATTTTATAATAATTATTATTGTATAGTAATTAATTATTAATAATAATATTAGTAGTAGTAGTAGTGTCCTTGTAATTTAATGTGTGTGTGTGTCATAACATACTTTTTGGACATATAATATGATATATAACACCATCATATGATACCTAATACCATAATACACTTTAAATGTATCCTGTAGTATCTTGTAAATACCATGGTAAATGAATATGGTAATGATTTATTTATTATACTATTCATGACCAAAAAATATGTGGACATCCATTTTTTTTTAATCCAAAGCAATTTACAAATGAAAGCACAGCACATGCATTAAAAACCCACTTGCACTGATAAAGAGTTGCCCTTCCTTTTGCTTCCACTCCTCTAGGAATGTTTTCCAATCTTTTGCAGGATTTGCTCCCATTCAGACACAAAAGCATGAGTGAGCTCAGGCATGATATTGAGCGATGGGGTCTGGCTCGCAGTGATGTTCCAGTTCATCCAATGTTTATGCCTGTGCACCAATGTCATCATATTATAGGACACACAGTAGATTGGGGCAGCGTTTTTCTGATTGTGTGTCCATGTCTCCGTGTGTGTCGCTGCCACGCTGCTCTGACCTGTGTGGCTCAGGGGTCAGCTTTAGAAAACAGAATGTTTCATCCATCATACCACAAAGCTGACAGACCCAGTTCAGCCTTATCTAGGAGTCTGTCTCTCATCATCGCCCCCCCCCCCCAAAAAAAACAAAAAAACAAAGAAGTTGAACAACTGCCTATTACATGACTGATCACTAGCCAAATAGGAAGTCATTGTTCTGAACCAATAAATCAGCCCATGAGAGCTCGCATGGCGTGAGGCTCGCTCGTCTCACTCCGAGACTGACAAATGCGCCTTCAGTAAGAAAACAAGATGGATGAACTAGCAGTAATGACTTTGGACTGGCTGTGAACATGTACTCTCCGTTTTGGTGCCTCTATTTCACACTGGAGTGTGTTAGGGATGTGCAAAGCTAACTGACCTGTCTCACATTTACAAAAAAATTGCTCTCTCTGCCCGGAGAGGTGACTTTGGCTGGCTTCGGATTCTGCATGGTGAACTGAGTGAGTCACACTGACAGAGGCATTCAAGTTTTCATTTGGATGCTGTTTTGTTTTAGTGTGAACGCCTAGTTGTTTTGGTCAAGGCATTTTTACAGTGCAATGTGTATCGGGGAGGACCTTAACAGGGTGGACTTTTAAGCTAAAATAAAGCCCATTACTAGCTAGGAAAGAACAACATGCTAGCAGAAGATTAATATTTAGGGAGAATTTTAATAGATATATAAAATATATTATCTATTTAAAAACAGGGTGGACATGTTATTAATTATGCTATTAGATAAGTCTTTTGAATATGAGGGAAAGAGAGAAAGAGAGAAAAGTAATCTCTTGAGTAGATACTTATTCACTACCACTAAAAAGTACATAGTATAAATGTGTGTAGTATGTAATCCAGACATACCACATCTGCCATGTTATCATTATCATGTGGCCTACGGCGTTAGTTGCGTCGCTTCACTGCCATTCATAAATCCTCTCCCATGGCCTCATGGTATAGTAAAGTATCACACTTCAGAATCTCACCGGAAGCAGTAGGTCATCCGGGTAATTTTTGGTTAGTACTGTGAATTCGGACACACTTCTTGTCACATACTGTTTTCCACCTACTATAGAGTAGTGAAGTATGCGATTTTGGATGCAGTCTTTGACTGATTCTTCTTGGAGTTGCTGTTTTTTTGTTTTGTTTTTTTCCAAGGAAATAATGTCACTTCTAGGGCATGCGCTTAAGATTTTAAGGGGCAAGTAGCACCAGTGTAACAGGGTGGACTAGAGTTTGAGGGACAAACATTTTTTTTTTAGACAAAAATATGTAACACTATAAATTGCATTTTATGTCAAAGAGAATAAGTAAATGTACTCAAAATTGCTAATTTAGAAATATGTAACCTTTATTTCACAGTGAAGTTGAGAAAACATGGTTGGGGACATGTGAATATGCCTGTCAAGTGCTTCAATATATATAAAATCATGTGGCATGAAAGCTGATTAACATTTTATATAAAATATGCAGTATTTTTAATGGGGACATAAAATCCACCAAACTGTAGGAATGACCCTGCTGCTGTTTTTCACTTATAGGTTGTATTTTTGCCTAAACAGGCATGTGATAATGAGCTTTTACGTTGGGTGGGGTGTTATGGTCTCGGCCCGTGTTTGTGTTTGTGTAGCGTCAGGCAGATCGGCGTGTTCAGACACGCTGTGTTGCTGATGTCAACAGAAGAGGTGTTTATGGCCTCTTCTGATTACAGTCACACCTCACTGCCAGGCACAAGGTGTTCAGAGTAAACCACTGCTACGGCACACATTGGCAAAGTTACACAGGTCTCAGTGTGTCTTTAGTTAAATGCCTCTCTGGAACCTTGGCAACAAGTGATTTTTATTTACTTAGGATCTCATCTGTAAAATCATCTAGCAGATACTTATTTGAGACATCATATAGCATAGAACTATAATTGTGTATACTCATGTTTATATCTCTCTCTATTCCTTATACAACCTTCTAAGTCATAGGGCTGGAACCTAACCCAGTTTCTTAGGCCAGAGGCAGAGGAAAGAACCCTGGACAGATGGCCAGTCCATCACAGGGCTCTCTCACACACAATTGTGACTGTCCAGTTCACCTAACCTGCATGTCTTTGGACTGTGGGGGAAACCGAAGTACCTAGAGGAAATCCGCGCGGACCAGGGGAGAACATGCAAACTTCACACAGAAAGGACTCCCCGGTCAAACCGGGGACCTTCGTGCTACGAGGCAACAGTGCTAACTACTGAGTCAACGCTTTACAATTAGGTCTCATTTGTTGACATTAATTAATGTATTAACTAGGATGAACTAGGATTTCTGAAGGATCATGTGACACTGAAGACTGGAGTAATAATGCTGAAAATTCAGAATGGGAATTGGAACTCGCTCTGCATCCTAGGACGCTAAGGGGGATCGGTGTCTAAAGCATGTGTCAAAACATGACAATTGGCCAGCAACAGCCTATGACATCACTACTGGCGCAACCAGAATATAAAAAGGCACGTGTAGTACACATCATCCTCTTTCTTGTCTTCTAGAGCCATTTGTTTGTGATGTGTCTGAGGGAGTTATAGGAAACAATGCTTGCCTATTTCCAAATGTAATCACATGCATCTCTGAAGATGATTATATTGCCCATGTGTTGAAAAAAACATTAAACACACTCACACTCAGACGTTTTTGAGGGTCGAAAAAGCATAACCGTAGCAATAGTTATGCGTTTTACAATGAAAATGCACTAGTGTAAACAAGGCCTGAGGTCCAATGGGGTGTGTTAGAGGCTTCAAACGCTGAGGCTGAACCTATGATGTTACGTGGCAGTGTTTTATTATTAATATTCCTGTTCTCTGATTAATTCGGCGCAGGATACTGATTGTGAGTATGTTGTTGGATGTTGGGGTTTTAAGTGAAGTGTAGTTAGGCCTCCTCTCGTTTTAGAGAATAGTTTTGCTGAGGTCTCCGCTCAAGGAATCCACCCAGATTGGCAATATCAAGTTATCAAGATAATAGCACATAGCAAAGTTGTATGGCTCTTCTTGAGCTATTTGTCGGGGTTAGGCCTTCTCTCGTTTAGAGAGTTGTTTTACTGAGACCTCTGCTCCTCAGAGCTCTGCTAGGATAGCAGTATCAGGTCGTAGAGCTCCTTTTGAGCCTCCTTGGTAAGAAGTCATAACATAGAATGTAGTTAGGCCTCCTCTCGTTTTAGAGAGTCGTCATTCTAAGGCCTCCACTCTTGGGGGCTACAGTTGGTAGGAACAGTGGTGCTAGGTTGCATGGCTCTCATCTGTTTTTTAAAGTGGAGTGTTGTTAAGTCTCCTCTCGCTTTAGAGAGTCGTCCTACTGAAGCCTTAATATGTACTAAAATAAATAAGAACTATATAGACATTTGAAAAAAGAAATAAATAAAATAAAATAGCATACTGTACATATTATTTAATTAAATAATGACTATACAATATTTGCCTAAACATGCAGTAGGCTCCAGAAGTCTGAAACCTCATTGAACATCTCATTTAAACCTAGAAAAAGAGAGATACAAACTTAATAGAAGACTTTCTGAAATCCATGTTTTAAATAAATGTTTCACTCAAATTTTAATGTTAAAAGTATAATTTAAAAAATAAAAAGAGAAAAAATGATCAACAATAAAATAATAATAATAATAAAATAGAAGCATTTTCACTATTGGTCTTATACTTGTGAAGTATATATGATTTTGAGCCAAGTATCACAAAGGCACTTTGTTTATGTCGGAGATACTACAGTATGTGCTTGTGAAAACCACCCACTCCTTATTCTTTAAGCAAACCCTTGGAGGAGCCATGGATGATACCCTCCAGATGAAGAATATACAACCGAGTTCATTATAATTGCAATTAAAAAATAAAGAAACATACATAAAAAAAAACAAAAAAAACAAAAACAAAGGTGAGATAAATATTCCCCCTGAATGGGGAGTGAAAAGAGAGAGGGTGTAAGAGGTTTATTGCGGTAGTAGAGGTCCAACAGACAGCGAGTGCTCAGGGCAGCTCTACTGACTACAGTGCAGGAGCAGCATTCTGCAGCACTGCCAATCTCACACACAGAGCTGTCAATCACAGCACCATCTCAGTATTCAGTGCCGGGAATGCTGGCACTGAAAATCACCCAGATTCCTCTTGGAAATCTGCATGTTTTTCTACTAGATCAAAGCCAGATTCTGTTTGTTTTATGTCTTTACTTTTTTCTTCCTTTATATAATTTAATTTTTTTTAAGAAGGATATGGTTCAAGGCCAGTTTAAAATTACAATAATTTTTCATGCTAAGCCTCTTATGGACAAATTGCTTGTATTTTACATTTTCTATGCTGGTGTGTGTGTGTGTGTGTGTGTGTGTGTTCTTGTATTTTTGTACTGCCTTTCACTAAAAAAAAAAAAATATATATATATATATATATATATATATACAGTATACACTGAACAAAATTATAAAAGCAACACTTTTGTTTTTACCCCCATTTTTCATGAGCTGAACTCAGAGATCTAAGACTTTTTCTATGTACACAAAAGGCCTATTTCTCTCAAATATTGTTCACAAATCTGTCTAAATCTGTGTTAGTGAGCACTTCTCATTTGCCGAGATAATCCTCAAGGAAGCTCATCTGCATGCTCGTCGTCCTCATCGTGGTCTCGACCTGACTGCAATTCGTCATCGTAACTGACTGCTCACATTCTATGGTGTCTGGCATTTTGGAGAGGTGCTCTCTTCGCGGATGAATCCCGGTTTTCACTGTACAGGGCAGATGGCAGACAACGTGTATGGCGTTGTGTGTGTGAGCTGTTTGCTGATGTCAACGTTGTGGATCGAGGGGCCCATGGTGGCGGAAGGGTTATGGTATGGGCAGGTGTATGTTATGGAAAACAAACACAGGTGCATTTTATTGATAGCATTTTGAATGCACAGAGATAACGTGATGAGATCCTGAGGCCCATTGTTGTGCCATTCATCCGCGACCATTACCTCATGTTGCAGCATGATAATGCACGGCCCCATGTTGCAGGATCTGTACACAATTCATGGAAGCTGAAAACATCCCAGTTCTGGCATGGCCACCATATTCACCGGACATGTCACCCATTGAGCATGTTTGGGATGCTCTGGATCGGTGTATACGACAGAGAGTCCCAGTTCCTGCCAATATCCAGCAACTTCGCACAGCCATTGAAGAGGAGTGGACCGAGATTCCACAGGCCACAATCAACAACCTGATCAACTCTATGAGAAGGAGATGTGTTGCACTGCGTGAGGCAAATGGTGCTCACAACAGATACTGACTGACTGTCTAATCAGCATCTTGATATGCCACACCTGTGAGGTGGATGGATTATCTCGGCAAAGGAGAAGTGCTCACTAACACAGATTTAGACAGATTTGTGAACAATATTTGAGAGAAATAGGCCTTTTGTGTACATAGAAAAAGTCTTAGATCTTTGAGTTCAGCTCATGAAAAATGAGGGCAAAAACAAAAGTGTTGCGTTTTTAATTTTGTTTATGTGTGTGTGTGTGTTTTTTTTACTGGAAGACAATACAAGAATACTGACTACAATTTTGTTTTCATTTCACAGTAAAACTGTGATGATGGCTGTTTGCGGCCTGATGAATGTCAGTCTACTTTTTGCAGTGCATTATTCTGTATGAATGAGGTACATTTGCTCTCTCTCAGTGCTGTGAGCTTCTGTTGACATCCTGTATAACTCAGGCTCCCGTTTGAAAATAATCCTCCAGAGGTGAGAGAAACCTCAAATGCTCTCAGTCAGGAGGGCATGACAGGAGAGAGAGAGAGAGAGAGAGAGCTTCACAGAGCGTCAGATTCCTCAGATTCTAGCCCATCTCTCATCAGCAGAACAGAGATGCCGCTCTCTTCCCCCTCTCTCCTCGCTTTCAGCATTATATAAAACACTCACATGAGAAACAGACAGGAGAAGAGAGAAAAAGAGGACACAGGAGATGGTCATGTACTGCCCAAGGGCAGTGGGCCTCATTGTGAGTCATGCGCAGCAGTATGGAATCTAACTAATTCAGTTCAGGTCACTCTTCACCTCAAAATCAAAACAGAGAAATAGACAATTATTACATTTATTATATTATATTATATTATATTATATTATATTATATTATATTATATTATATTATATTATATTATATTATCAGTGTTGTTCTTGTCAACTAAAACTACAACTATTAAAATAGTTTTCAATAACTGAAATAAAGCTGGAATAAAATAAAATATAAAAAGATGAAAAACATTATTATATTATATTATATTTAGTGCTGTCAAATCGATTAATCATTATTAATCGCATCTAACATAACATCTAGACCTACGTAGTTCATCGTACATTTCATAAAGTTGATTGGTGACGAACACGAAGCAGGTCAAGAACTCACTGTGATGAAGCCTGCAGAATATAGTTAGAATGCCCCTAAAATTCAAGATATCAGGGCAAAAATGCCCCGTATGAGTTTGTGTCTGTTTATATCATGATATAGTTACAGTATCTCACAGTGAGTACACCCCTCACATTTTTGTAAATATTTTATATCTTTTCATGTGACAACACTGAAAAAATGACACTTTGCTACAATGTAAAGTAGTGAGTGTACAGCTTGTATAACAGTGTAAATTTACTGTCCCCTCAAAATAATTCAACACACAGCCATTAATGTCTAAACCGCTGGCCACAAAAGTGAGTATAACCCTCAGTGAAAATGTCCAAACTGGGCCCAAAGTGTCAATATTTTGTGTGGCCATTATTATTTTCCATCACTGCCTTAACCCTCTTGGGCATGGAGTTCACTAGAGCTTCACAGGTTGCCACTGGAGTCCTCTTCTACTGCTCCATGACGACATCATGGAGCTGGTGGATGTTAGAGACCTTGCGCTCCTCCACCTTCCATTTGAGGATGCCCCACAGATGCTCAATAGGGTTTAGGTACCCTCAGCTTCTTTGGTCGACCATGGCGAGGCCTGTTCTGAGTGGAACTTGTACTGTTAAACCGCTGTATGGTCTTGGCCACCGTGCTGCAGCTCAGTTTCAGGCTCTTGGCAATCTTCTTATAGCTCACACCATTTTTATGTAGAGGAACAAGTCTTCTTTTCAGATCCTCAGAGAGTTTTTTGCCATGAGGTGCCATGTTGAACTTCCAGTGACCAGTATGAGAGAGTGAGAGCGATAACACCAGATTTAACACACCTGCTCCCCATTCACACCTGAGACCTTATAACACTAACGAGTCACATGACACTGGGGAGAGAAAATGGCTAATTGGGCCCAATTTGGACATTTTCACTTAGGGGTGTACTCACTTTTGTGTCCAGCGGTTTAGACATTAATGGCTGTGTGTTGAGTTATTTTGAGGAGGGAGCAAATTTACACTGTTATACAAGCTGTACACTCACTACTTTACATTGTAGCAAAGTGTCATTTCTTTAGTGTTGTCACATGAAAAGATATAATAAAATATTTACAAAAATGTGAGGGTTGTACTCACTTCTGTGAGATACTGTATATCACACAAGCACAATATACCACGATACACAATATAGCACAAGTGCAAATGTGATATTTTGTTTTTATACAACAGTTCAATAAATATTGTGTTATATTTTAGTCACAGTATTGTCTGCTTTTGCTCAATTTTGCCAACAAAAATATTACCTATAAAGCCACAGCTGAACTGTTGTGCATCTCCAAGCAACACAGTGTTTAATTTCTGAATGAATGCAATACAATTCACTTAGTATAAAAGTTTGTGCAAAATGCAATACACAGATATTTATCCAATCAAATTATTGACTTATTATTGATCTTATAACAATGCACTGTGATACCTTTTTTTTAAAAGACAAATAACTGCAAATATTTTTTTCTCATTCTTGTAATGCAAAAATATGTATTATTTAAATTATGTTTTTAAATGATTTAAATAATTATTCATGAATAATGCCGATGTCTTTGAACTTTGACCCCACTATCTGCACCCACTCAAACGCACAAACTGCACATAGAGCCACTCATTCTGGGAAATGTGGCTCTTTATTTAGCACAGACAGCCGAGGCTGTGCCCTATTATATGTGGAAGTTACGTTTGTATGCCATCATCAAGAGGACAAAGAAATGTGTCAGGTAACTGGATAGTGGTGGAATGTATTTTCCGAAGCATGGCAATAGAATGGGTATGTGGTCAGCTGGTTCACTCAGACGTTAGTGCTGTGTGGTGTTTTAGAATGTGAACTTTTGACCCTGGAGTCACCTGTCATGTCAAATGAGCTGTGACGTCTCCCTCTCTCTTTCCCCCTCAATTCTGTCAATGGACCACAGCTGCCATTTTCACACTTCTGCACACACTTACACACGCTTATTACCTAAAATGCATGCACACACACTGAACACTTATCCTAAGACTTCCCAACAATTAAAGTTTAAAAATAACATGTTGCTTTAATACTGCACTACTCAAAAAAAAAAAATAAAAAAACAATTCTTCAAAGGGCTCTACGCAATCCCAGATGAGGAATAAGGATCTTGTCTGTCGAAACGATCGGTCATTTAAAAAAAATAAAAAATGTATATACTTTTTACACAAATGCTCAACTTGCACTACTCTGCGATCTGCCACGCATCTGCCGATCCGGCGAAAGTACTGATACAGTGTCTACAAAGCGAAACGTGCAAAGCCCAAGTCAAACTTCCTTTACAAAAAAGGTAAAACAATGATGTCAGACAAAGTTGAAGGAGAAAATGAGATGGTGTTTTTTGCCCTACCGCAGTACTCCCACCTATATCACGTGTGACCTTTCCAATGTGATTACGTAATGCGTGGCAGATCGCAGTGCAGTGCAAGACGACAAATTTTTTTTTGGCCCTGAGACTTCCACGGAAGATATCTTCTGTGGACGTCTCAGTACCAAAAAATGTTTGTCCAATCATTGCATTCGGTCCAAATGCAATAATACAATGACCTACCTGCCTGTCAATACAGTTGAGCTCAAAAGTTTAGATACCCCTTGCATAATTTTTTATTTAGTACTGTCCTTAATAAACTATTTCACATAACAGTTGTTTACATAAAGTCCACAAGACTAAAAATTTGCAGAATTTATAAAAATGACTCAAAAGTTTACATCCCCTTGATTCTTAATACTGTGTGTCATTACCTGGATTTTTTTTTTTTTTTTTTTTTTTTTTTTTGTGATGGTTGTTCATGAGTCTCTTGTTTGTTCTGAGCAGTTAAACTGAGCTCTGTTCTTCAGAAAAATCCTTAAGGTCCTGCAGATTCTTCAGTTTTCTAGCATCTTCTGCATATTTGAACCCTTTCCAGCAGTGACTATATGATTTTGAGATCCATCTTTTCACACTGAGACAACTGAGGGACTCAGACAAAACTATTACAAAAGCTGCAGACATTCACTGATGCTCCAGAAGGAAACACGATGTGTTAAGAGTCAGGGGTGAAAACTTTTGAACAAGAAGTTGATGTAAAGTTTTTTTTTATTTTGTTTAAAAAAACATATTTTTTCCTTTAGTTCTGCCCTTTGGAAGCTACAAAAGATACTTAAATGTTTCCCAGAAGACAAAAAAACTACAATTTATTCTGTTCATCCAATTAAAAAAGTTTACATCCCCGACTCTTAATGCGTCGTGTTTCCTTCTGGAGCATCAGTGAATGTTTGAAGCTTGTTTAATACTTGTGTTTGAGTCCCTCAGTTGTCCTCAGTGTGAAAAGATGGATCTCAGAATCATACAGTCACTGCTGAAAAGAGTTCAAAGATGCTGGAAAACCAAAGAATCTGCAGGACCTAAAGGATTTTTCTGAAGAACAGAGCTTAGTTTGACTGCTCAGAACAAACAAGAGACTCATGAACAACCATCACAAAACAAAAAAATAGACATCATACATCATCAGCATGTTCCATGAGGCTATGCAGTGTTTATGTAGACAGACAATCACTGAGTGCTATGTAGCGAATTAGGTCAAAGGGGAAATATTAATAATTATTCATAACTTATTATGATTATTCATTATGATTAATGAATTGCAAATTACAATCAATCAATCAATCAGTTCATTTTGTGAACACTCAGTATTGATTATTAATTAATAATAATTAATTATTTAGCTGTTGAGGAGCATCAGATCTGCAGGCTGAGGAGAAATGTTTATATATATATATATATATATATAATTTTTTTTTTTTTTAACTCTCAAAGTGAGTGTAGCCATTGACTTGCTGCGTTTAATTTGGCATTATAACAAAGCGCACTTGTTCATTGTGTTAAAAAATATAGTCATGAAAGTATGCTTTCTTTATATTATTTGCAAGTAGTTTTTTTTTTTTTTTAAGTACACCACAAATGCACATACAGTACAATTAAGCACACATTTTTTAGAGAGCAAGGTATTTTTGTGTTACTAAGTGTTCATATACTAAAACATAACTGGCAAAGTTTGAAACCTCTCTTCAGCACAGTGGATGATTGACAGGTGATTGAGCGTTTATTGAATTTTAAATTTTTCTCACTGATTCTATGCATGAACATATACTTTCTTTAGCAAACATACATTCACAGTGTGAAGTTACTCCATGAATTGCATTCTAATTCAGTCAGTTTTGTTCATGTTGATGCAGTATTCTTATTTCAGCAAGCTTCACATTGATTTGCTGCCAAAACTGCAGTCCATGACAGGGAATTGGAGAGAAATGTCACAGGCAGTCGTTTAGTCTGTCACTCCTCTTCCATTCCTAATCAGTGAGTGTGACAGACCTTAGACCGAAGAGGGTGAGATTTCAGCAAAAACAGTCAGTAGGCATGACATCCACTACAAAAATCACTTTGTTTAGAGATGACTAGTGGAACACCACCTTTTGTCAATCAAAAAACGTCAAGCACCTTTCTGCCTATGAATAATTTTGCATGTTCAAGGTGGCTGACATTGGGTTTGATGTCTGTAGAGGGTGAGGATGTAGAGAGAGAGGCAGCGCAGTTTAATATAGTTGTCTGGTGGTTAATAAGACAAGTGTTTCTCGCTAAAACATGTGGGCACTTATTCATGAGTAAGTGTATGTTTATTCAAAGACAGTATGAGTGACAAGTTCATTTGAGCCCCACACTTGATCACTCAGAAGGGCACAACTGAAGTAGACTGAGGGAGCATCTACATGTTTTCCTCATTGCCCATGAGGAAAACATCTTATTAATTATACAGGATGATGTTTTTTTCTTTTCTTTTCTTTTCTTTTCTTTTCTTTTCTTTTCTTTTCTTTTCTTTTCTTTTTTTTTTCTTGAAAATGTAAAATGATAATAATGATAATAATAATAATAATGCAGTTTTCTCTTCTTTTTTTTGTGATAGGTAGGTTTAGGGGTAGGGTTAGGGGTTTGTACAGTAAAAAAAAAAATAATTATGTCTATGGAAGAGCCATAGAACATGGAAACCCAACATGTGTGTGTGTGTGTGTGTGTGTGTGTGTGTGTGTGCATGCCTGTGCTTTTCTTCATTATTTATGAGGACATAAATTTGTATAATGACATGGGTATTACACTGGTATTACGACGTAAACATGTTTTATGAGGACATTTCATGAATCCTCATAATTAAAATAGCTTTAAAAACATACTAAACAATGTTTTATTAAAAATGTAAAAATGCAGAATGTTCCCTTTCAAAAGGGAACTCAACTCTGCGTTGGACATGTATGGGTAACACCTCCGCGTGAACCGGTGTCTGAAAACAATATCAACTCACGACAATCCTATTGGCCGGCGACAGCCTATGATGTCATCATAGCGCGACCCGGAAGTATATAAGGAGCGCCTAGAGAACCAGTCAGTATCTTTTTATACTGTTTTGTTTGAAACGATATCAAACCGACATTAAGGTAAGAGTATTTATGTCTGACAAACGTTTCAGGAAGTATGTGTATCCATGTCCCATAAATTTGACATCTGATCACATACATTACTTATAACGTTGTCTTTTATGAGAACAAAGAGCATGTACAGGCAGTTCTTGTGGGATCAGTCTGTTTGTTATTGTGAGTGTGTTTTACCTGTAAAATGCTCCACTCTCTTCTGGTCTTTTCCTTGATAGGAAAAGGACCGGCAGCTGCACCTAATGGTTCGGGTCTTACTCTTGCTGAGGCAGAGTAGAAACTAGATCAAGGGGTTTTCAGCTGGAGCTTGTTGGAGAGTTGAAGGGGTGAAATTCCCCGTGACCTTCGGCGGCTGACGGGAGAAAGCTGTGTGATTATGATGATGTGTTGTCTATGACATCGTTAGATTCAGCAGCAGTTGCTCTTCTTGTTCTAAGCCAAACAAGAGAGCAGGAGATGGCTGATGAGGATGAAGATAGTGAGCCTCCTGAATCCTCAAAGCCACCCTGCCCCCGCGTATATACAGCTGTGTGAGATTATGGAACGTGCCTCTGGCAGACTGCGGCTGCCATTGGAGCTGGTTAAGAAAGAAACCACTCGTGGACGGTTCGTCGAATGGTTCCTTTTTGCCATAATTCTCCAGCCACCATAAGCTTTCCATTCATTCTTGATCTTCATACTGAGATTAAGAAGGCATGGAAGGACCTGTCTAGACACAGTAGCAGGTCAGGCAGATGTTGCTTACACACGATATCTGTTTGTAAGCATATCAGTTGGACCTACTGAATTGGCTTGGTAGATTTCTTTATGTTTTTATTTATATCAAGTTTCCTGGATGCAGACTAGGGCCCTGAAGTTCCATTAGGTTGGCTGCAACATTATATTATTAGGGTAGTAACTGTGTTTGTTCCCTTTTTTGGATGTGTTGGCTTCTGATCATGAAGCCACCGTTTGTATGTTTTCAGATGTTGGCTTTATCTAGGCCGCACTGTTTCTTAGCCCCAGGCAGATCTATGCTTATGTGTTGGCCTTATAGGCCCACAGCTATAGCTGGCCTAGGCTAGAACTAGGGTTTAGGCGCTGCTAGTAGCATTTTACGTCCTTTTTATACTACCCCTTATTATGTGAGTGTAGTTTTCCTAGTTCTGGCCTCCTCTTATCAGAGTTGTCAGGCCAAGGCCCATTGTCACTTCGGTGTAGGTGCAAAATAGATAGCAGCTAAGGTAGCAGACTATTGCTAAGTCTCCCTGGTGCCATTGTCTCAGGCGATGTAGGCCCTTTTCACTATGTGAATAGAAACTTTGTTGCTGTGGCCCTGCTCCCCCAGAACTATCTAGTGGTACTTTGACTTCAGTGTTTCCCCTGAACCCCTTGAACTATGTTCAAGCTTGAGTGATATGGTTGTAGCTTTTTGTAAAGCTCCTGTTACCTAGGGTTCAGTACAGATTGTATCTGTTTTTGGTGAGAATTTCTGATGTGAAGTACCCACCCTGTATTTTCAGGGTTGGATTAATAGTACTCCCCTGTTGTTCAAGGTTATTGTACTTTAATATGTTAGTTCTGGTTCTTGCCCTACACTTTGTGAGCTCAGTAACTCTAATACTGCCATAGGCTAGCACTCGTGTGTTCTGGAGTAGTAGGCCTGACTAAGGCCTCCTTTAGAGTATGGTGACGTAGATTGTACTCTCCTTGACTGTAAGGGTAAAAAGTGTTTTTACTGAGTACGTTGTCTGTTGGAATGTATAAGCTCGGGTTGAGTTTAATAAGCTAACCTCACTACATAGTTTGGTTTCTTTTATGACTCCCTTAGAGCTTGAACACTGCCACAGGCTGACACTCGTGTCGTGTGAAGTAGAAGGCTCCATTTGGGCCTCCTTCAGAGCACAATAGCTTGTTGTATTACTAGGCTTGTTGGTAGATTTTTCAGTTAGAGTTTGCTCACTTGGAAACTAGTACTGCCACAGGTTAAAACGCCCGTGTCATTCTGAAGTCGCATGTCCTGTTTGGACCTCCTTCAGAGCATTATGGCGTAAGTTTGTACTCCTCTTGCTTTAAGAGTAAAGAGTTTTTACTGAATACATTGCCTGGTGGAATGTGTGGATAAGATTAGCTCAGGTTGAGCTAAACTAGTTAACCTCACTGGATGGTTTGGTTCCCAGATTTGGCTCCCTTAGAGCTTAGACACTGCCACTGGCTGACGCCCATATTATTCTGAGGTCGCAGGTCCTGTTTGGACCTCCTTCAGAGCATGATGGTGTAAATTTGTACTCCTCTTGCTTAAAGAGTAAAAAGTGTTTTTACTGAGTACGCTGCTTGTTGGTATGTGTGGATGAGATTAGCTCAGGTTGAGCTGAACTAGTTAACCTCACTGGATTGTTTGGTTCACAGATTTGGCTCTCTTAGAGCTTAGACACTGCCACTGGCTGACGCCACGTGTCTTTCTGAAGTCACAGACCCTGTTTGGGCCTCCTTTAGAGCATGATGGCATGAGTTTGTACTCCTCTTGCTTAAAGAGTAAAAAGTGTTTTTACTGAGTACATTGCCTGTTGGAATGTGTGCTCAGGTTGAGCTAAACTAGTAAACCTCACTGGAAAGTTTGGTTCTCAGATTTGGCTCTCTTAGAGCATAGACATTGCCACTAGCTGATACCCGTGTCATTCTGAAGTCGTAGGTCCTGTTTGGACCTTCCCTAGAGCGCGATGGTGTAAGTTGTACTCATCTTGCTTAAAGATTAAAAGGTGTTTTGACTGAGTACACTGCTTGTTGGAATGTGTTGAGGTAAACTGTATCATGTGGGCACTCTACGGTCTTATCTGCTAGTTAAACTCGGTTAATTCCGAGCAAGTTCCATGTTTGTGGGATCTTGCCTATCAGCAAGCTATCTGTTTTAGGTGTGTGCCCTTCACAGGCCGCCCTTTTTTTACTCTCGGAGGTAAGGGTAAAAAGCGATTAGCTGAGTCCTGCTCTCCAGGATGCCCGTCTCTACGCTCTGGTCTGAGTTGGTTACTGCCTCTTTTGCACTCACTCTTACTGGATATCTTCTCTGAAGAAATGTGATTGGAAACTCTGTGATCAGACAGGTTGTTGGCCAAGACTAGGTTTCTGTAAAGTAGACCAGGTCAGGCCTCCCTGGTGGCAATCGGGGTCGAGTACGTGGGTGGGTATTTCGTGTGGGTATTTTGTTCCCCATGCAGAGTTTAGTTCCCTTTCAAAAGGGAACGTCTCAGGTTACGTATGTAACCATGGTTCCCTGAGAACAGGGAACGAGACTCTGCGTTTCCTAGCCATGCATTGGGGCTGCCTGCTGAACAGTCCCTTCAGACGAAAAGATACTGACTGGTTCTCTAGGCGCTCCTTATATACTTTCGGGTCACACAATGATGACGTCATAGGCTGTCGCCGGCCAATAAGATTGTCATGAGCTGATATTGTTTTCAGACACCGGTTCACGTGGAGGCGTTCCCCATAGCGTGTCAAATGCAGAGTTGAGTTCCCTTTCGAAAGAGAACATTCTGCATTTTTACATTTTTAATAAAACATTGTTTAGTATGTTTTTAAAGCTATTTTAATTATGAGGATTCATGAAATGTCCTAATAAAACATGTTTATGTCGTAATACCAGTGTAATACCCATGTCATTATACAAATTTGTGTTCGAATCCCTCTCAGAGCAGAATGAGTAAAACCGGAGGGGTTGCATTGGTGCCGTGACCTGGATGAGAGTGAGGTTTAGGGGGATAGGTGTAACAGAGGCCAGCTAGTAAGAGCTGTGTTGGTAAACCTCACTCCCCTGGCCTCAAGAGGCGGACATGCGACTGACGCTAGAGAAGTCCTTTTTAGTGTGCCCGCCTTCCGAATCCCTCTCAGAGCAGAGTGAGTAGAACCAGACAGTCTGCACTGGTGCCGTGACCCAGATCCTGTAAACACTAGTTCAAATCCTGATTGGAATGGTGCTAGTACAACTGGAGGGGATTCAAGTGCACGATTAAAGCTTCCATTGAAACATGATTAATAATGTTCTAATACAGGTGTCCAGTCCTGCTTCTGGAGGTTCAAGTTCCGGCAGACCTCCATGAAGGAACAGGATTGAACATTCCCCTTCTGAGAAGACAGAATAAATATGTTAAATATATGAATGAATATATTTAAAGGATTAGTTCACCCCAAAATGAAAATTATCCCACGATTTACTCACCCTCAAGCCATCCAAGGCGTATATAACTTTCTTCTTTCAGATGAACACAATCAGAGATATGTTTAAAAATATCCTTAGTTCTCTAAGGTTTATAATGATTGTGAATGGCAGCCCAAAATTTGAAGACAAAAAAAAAAAAAAATGCATCCATCCATTAAAAAATGAATTTATACCACTCCAGGGGGTTAAGGCCTTCTGAAACAAAGTGATGCATTTGTTTAAGACAAATTTCCTTATTTAAAACTTTATTAAGTAAAATAACGAGCTTCCGGTGGGACAGCCATACGCATTTGACATATGTCCAAAAAGTGAACTTCCGCGACGTAGTATACAATGACATAACATTCTGCACTGCGTATTGCGTACTACGTCGCGGAAGTTAACGCTTTTAGTGCACAGACAGATAGATAGATAGATAGATAGATAGATAGATAGATAGATAGATAGATAGATAGATAGATAGAAAAAATAATAATAATTTGAGACTTTAACCTTCAGACAAACAGAAGAAGACAGGATGTGTCTCTATCGATCCTGCTGGGCCTTGAACCGGAAGACTCCATAATTCATATGCTGCACTTGCTGATTTTGTGGTGTTCTTTTTTTTTCTCTCTCTCATTTCAGAGTCTCAAAAAATGACCAGTCACAGACACAAACATATGCATATGTGTGTGTGTCTGTGTGTGGGGGCCCTATTCATTTTTCACAGTCAGAATCATGCCGTACAAATGCATTTAAATGTCTCTTTTAAGCACACACACCCTGCAAACAGCCATGACTGAGATAAATCATATGCAAATCTCTGTGCTCATCTTGTTTTTAAGTGGGAACCGTGAATATACAACCATCTGTAACGTGAATGGCTTATGATGTATGTGTTTGTGTATTCATTTCTGCATTTATTTTCCATACTTAAAGGAAAAATGAAATTCGTCATCATTTACTCACGTCATTCCAACCCGTTGTACTTTCTTCTGGTTAACAGAAAAGGACCATAAAGGACCTATATTTCAGGGATTTTCAGGGAAGAGGGTTCTAGGTTTTAATAATTTGGCGAGTGTGAAAGTTAACTGTAAAACTGCTTTGGTCATATACAAATACATTGGATTTAAACTGTTTATAGCTTTATAGATCATTAAAGGCCTTGTTTATTTGAATTGGCTTCAGTACAGTAACAATAACTATAACTAGTATAAATAACCCTTTAACATATAAAATAAAACATAAATGTAATACATTTTGAGAAGAATGTCCCTGGCAAGGGGTTCATTATATTTTGGCATTGAAAAGCTTGAAAATCCCTGTTCTACATGACTCATTTAGTATAAGTGCAAGTTATCGGAAGCCCTTGACAAACAAACAAACTGAAATTTAAATCATTTTTCAGTTTCAGTATTAATAAATAAATAAATGAAACTCTCTGGTGGTGAATACAATCGGGTATCAGAAGATTATCACTGAACAAAACATTTTAGCCTGTTTGTCTAATAAAGCTAATTTGTGGCTTTAAAAGATTGGAAATATAGGCCACGTGTCATACCTGGACCACTATTATGACACTCTTGAGATGTTTTTTTTTTTTAGCTTGATATAATAGCTTGTTTGTAATGACGTGATTCTAATGACGCGCAAACTTCAGATGGAGGGCAGGAAGTAAAAATTAGAATGGATGAGATAGAGGAAAGTCCGTACTGTGCTGGTTTAGAAAGGTATAAACAGAAAATCACAACATATGTGGACGTGTGTCACAGACCCGCCAGGCTCATCCATCAGCCAATCGCAGTGCGCTCCTTCACCCGAGTATTAACCACACGCACCTGATCCCCATCACCACACAATCACCGCCAGACACTTAAGCACAGCACTCACCTCAGTTCACTGTCCAGCCTTGACTGACACAAGGACTGCTACTCCCATGCTCTTGCATTGTGAGAAATACTTACCTGCTCTATCTCCACGATTCTCCTGGTCTCCGTGTAAAGTGTCTGCGTGTGTGTGTTCTCCTACCTTTCCTGTTTGGTCTGTCTACCTCTGCACCAGCCATCCGCCACGAGTCACTCACCTGCAAAGAAAAAGGACAGTATTACCATTCTTATCTACCATCACAAGTATCTACTTAATAGTCACTTACCTGGTCATCTATTCATCCCACGCTGTTGTTCAATAAAGTCACTCATCATTACTAACCTGTTGTCTCCTGCTCCTCTGTCCGTAACAACGTGATCCTTATGTTATGAAGAGGAACAATTTTTCCACTGAATTGAAAGACTTGCCAGCTGTCAAGGCGGTAGATGTAGAGAATGTGAAGCTGCCGTCACGACATGTTCAGTTCTTGTCTGGTTTGTTTATATCGCACTGCCTTTCTGCTAGTAAGTTTAGGGCAGTATTTTGATTTTCTCATGATTGTGAAAAATGTCGCCATTGTAGATCATTCATGCTGAATCGAGAATTGCAATAGGAACTCATATCATCATTCAGGGAAAAAACTGAACGGTGTAATATAATTTTCAGCTTTTCTATATGTAAAAACACTAAGGGAAGCAGTTTGAGGAGGTGACGGAAAGACGCCTTAGCAAATCTAATAACATCACTGATTAAACCCACTGCCTATCACTCAATAAAATAATCACATTGCTGAGTGTTTTTGAAAGTTTTGTATTTTGTTTGGTTTAATAATTAGCATTACGTTTGCAAGTATGACTCTCACTCGGCTTGTGAATGAGCATAATTTGCACACAGCCACTTCAAAACTGTTCACAAGCTTCTATGGGTCTGATTTTGGTTGTCATTTGTTGAAATAAATACAAAAAAATACAGTGCGTTGGTGTCTTTCCGTTGAATGTGACCGTCCAATTCTCCTCTGTGGCCATATGGGAAAGTAAATATTTACAAAGACAACATTAAAACCACAGTTACATTTATACCCTTCCAACAAAGAAATGGATTGACTTCTGTCAGCTTGATGAACACATTTTCTACCATATGATAGCTGAAGCAGCAGTGTGTGACACTGTTTTCACAGTAACCAGATCAACATTGTGAACAAAATTCTACAAAACACCAAATGATCATGCAATGGGTTAAAATAGCTTCTCTTCCCAGCAAACAATACCATGAAGAAGGTGAATATTTAACCAAGCCAAAAACAAAAATGTAAGCAGGTATCCATATTAATTTCAGTATCAGTAGACATGAAACACTATTAAAGGCGACAACTTTTAAAGTAAAAAAAAAAAGATCAAAGTTACGTAAACGATAAAAGCTCTTTGTGGTTTCTCAGTTTGATCAATCTGAGAAACCATAAACGACAAAAAAAAAAAAAAAAACATAGGAATTTAAATTTTTTTATAGCGATTCCTATATAAAAAAAAATCACTTCCTGCCCTCCAGCTGCATTTCGCATGCAGCAATGACATCATGTGCAAACAACCTATAAATAACTATGCATTTTTCTCCTATTATGCTTTTATAGAAATAATAATAATAATACAGAGAATGAATAAATGATGGCAAAATTCAAGCAAGATTCACCACTCAAGACACATATAATTTCAACAAATGTCAGATGGGAGAGTGTTCGGAAAACCTGTTTGAAAACAGTGATTATTTTCACGATTTGTGGTTACACTGCTTTAAATCTCATCATAGAATCAAAAACACTGAGCAGAGCTCTAAATCACCAGCAAAACAAGCATGTCTGATGGCCGACAGTTATCGGGTTCCTCCACACACACCCTGCGCCCCCCAAACCCATCTCTTTTATGAGGCAGGCGTATAGGAGAGACGCGGGGGCACTGATGCATACTGAACACCTCTCCCCTCCTCCCCGTCCTCCTATCCTGTCTTCCCTCCACAGCTGTTCCCCTCCCCATCTCTTTAGCCTCCCATGAGCTAGCGACGATGATTGATCCCACTTCTAATTCAACTGTTACATGTAAATCTATTTACGTGCACATATGCCCTTATCAAATCCATACAGATGTCTTTCTCCATCTCCCCTTCTCGGAGCCTCTCTTATAGGCAGTCTGTCCTCATGGTGTGGTGGAGAACCTTGCAGCAGGATGGAAATGTATGCAAATGATAGGGCGGAGAGAGAGGCGAAAGGAGACGTTGCCTGCGTCTCTGATATGTTGTCCCTATAAGTAAACGGCTGTCCTGAGATACAATAACAACCTTGCTGGTATCTTCACAGAAGGGGGTGGACATGTCCCTGTTTTTAGAATCATCTGTTTACTCTCTTAATGCTTCAGCTGTTTGTACTAGCCAAGTCACTTTCATCTTATAAAACAGAACGAAATACTTTGAAATCTGATTGGATGAGCCATGTTTAAGGCCCCCTATAAAATAAAATAAGACACACCGGTATAGGCACACCTGTGACCGCACATCAGTTGAATTCGGTATTAATGGCAAAAATCTATAAATTTGCATCACATTATGCCTGACACCCCTTTACTGTATTGCTTTATAAAAATAAAAATAAAAACACCTGTGACCACACATATTATTTTTATGCTGTGTTGCTTAGCAACTATAGATAACAAAAAAAAAAAAAAATAAATAAAATTGTTTATTCTTATTATAATATATTTTCAGGAATGCATATTGAATTTTGGCCGATGACCAATAAATGGTAGATATTAAAATTCTATTATAGCTTGTCTAAATAAATAAACAGTAAAAACTAAAATCATTATTATAATGGTACAAGTTTATTATTGCAATGGTGCAACATTATAATGTAAAGTATATGAAAAACTGATATACATGTTGCTAAAGATTATATTTAATAGTATTAATTAATTATTTGTGTTTTTATTTCATAACTTAACATCCAAATGTAAAAGTAGAGGAAATGAGCATGAAGAATTCAATATTTAATACCAGCTGACACCGCTAATTTTAAAATTTTATAATATCATGAGATATACAGTCAAACCAAACATTATTCAGACATTTTTGATATTTTTGATATATTTTTACTAGTTGGTGCAGCACACTGTAGTTCATTTATGTAAGTGAGGATAGCAAAATAAAGTAAACTGTGACATATTATACCAAAAAATTCTTCATACAGTGGACTACCAGTAAAAAATGATAAAAATTTGGAACCAAAAATTATTCAGACACTTTGACCTGACCATGTTTTGCCTAAGTGTTATCTGACATCATTAAGATTATTTTTTTCTGACACTCTGACACACAACTCTGAGATCTTGTCATATTGTATTACCATTTTTTTAAACTATAGTGAATAAACTATAATAGTGACAATAGTGGCAGTAAAACCATGTTCATTTCAGCTGGAAACTGCAGTGAATTTGTATGTATGGCACATTTTTGGAGCCTATGTTAAAAAATAATAATAATAAATCTGATTCTAATGAGCAGTGCTGTATCTGAGGTTCAAGTTGATGTGACACACATTACACAGTAAGAAAGGATATGGACGTGAGGTCTAATTTCACCCTTCAGTTTCAGTGCCGCCCTTCACCCTCTGTCTGTCTGTCTCTCTCCCTCTCTCTCTCTCTCTCTTTCTCTCTCTCTCTCTCTCTCTCTCTCTCTCTTTCCATCTTTCAAGGAAACATGGATATGCCAGTGCTAATTGGAGAAGTGTATCAACACCCTAAGGGCCAGATCGTATTGTTTACTGCATAGTTAAAGGCTCTGCCAAATCATACCATGCCTGCCTGCCGTGTTATAGCTTTTTAGACTGGCAAAAGTGGAAAGTCCCATAGAGACATGTTTGTACTGCTGCAGGTCTGCTCTGCTGATGGCCCTCATTAGCCTGTTTGATTGGAGGCATTGAGAGAGAGCCATTAGGCCTAAACATAATACATTTTGTAATGGGCATCCAGGCATATCCAGGCTCTTAATTGCTTATGCTCTGAATGGTCTGTATATGACAGATCACAGGATCATTGAAAAAATGAAATTCTCTACATGCACTGAATTAAATTAGGAACTTATTTTTACTGACCTTTTATGATTTTTTTTTTTTTTCTTTAGGTGTAGGTGCGTAGAATAAAAACATTCATACTACATTTTCCCATGGAGGTCTATAATACCTGGAGAAAGCTATCTATTAGCATTCCTATTTATCTCAATGGCAAGCTTATCTGATGCAGGACCCCACGGAAGTATGTGATTTGAAAGAGGACACCTTTGCTCATGGGCACTCAGTTCTGGACACATCTGTTTTTTAGTCAATCACCTGAGCTGTAAATGTCATGTCACTAATTACTATGGAGCATTTCACAGAATTTTCAAAAGAATTTACAGCTTGTAAAATATCCTCAGTACTAAAATGTGTGTAATTTCATAATTACTTCTATTGTATAGCCATATAATGTTCTGACAACCATTTATGGTAAACTAAAATATAGAATATTTTAATGTCATTTATATTTAAACTTTTGGCGCTTTTCCACTGCGTGGTACGGCTCGGTATGGCTCATTTTAAATAGTACCACTTCGGTTGACGTTCCAAGCGAGCCATACCAATACTAATGTGATGTGTAAACACTGCAGATCACTGATTGGTCAGAGAGAATTGTCACTACCAGCGTCATTGGATTTGCGACACGTCACCAAACCAAATGGCAGTAGAGGCGGCATCTATAATGATAAGTCTATAATCCCTTTTTAATAAAGGCCTTCTGAAGTGAAGCGATGCATCTGTGTAAAAAAATCCATATTTAACAGGTTATAATGTAAAATATCTAGTTTCCACCAGATCGACTTCCGTATTCAACGTACGAAGACAATGTAAAACTCTGGAAGTTCAAAAAGCTTACGCTATATCCTACACCTTCCCTATTCAACTTATGGAAAAAGTGTAACTGACGTGCTAGTTTACACTTTCTTCGTAACTTGAATACAGAAGGCGGTCTGGCGGAAGCTAGATATTTTACTTTATAACTTGTTAAATATGGATATTTTTCTTCACTTCAGAAGGCCTTTATTGACCCCCGGAGCCATGTGGAGCACACATTTATGATGGATGGATGTGGATGGAGGCATTTTCTTCAGCTCATACTCGTTGGCCAGGTTCACTGCCATTATAAAGCTCGGATGCGTCAGGATGCTTATTAATATATCTTCGATTCATCAGAAAGAAGAAAGTCATATACACCTAGGATGGCTTGAGGGTGAGTAAAGCTTGGGGTAATTTTCATTTCAAAGTGAACTAATCCTTTAAATATAACACTACATTTAAAACATGTACTTTACATGTGCTTTAATATGTTAGTCAACATATCAAAATAAGTGTACTTCTTTAAATCATAACAAAACAAGGATTTAAATGTACTTTAAGTACGCATACTGTAGACGACCTTTTATTTCATTAATGTTATATTATCTTCAAGTACAGTCTTTTTAAAAACATACTTTTAAGAGTTGAAGTACACTACGCGTGCACATTCAATACAATTATGCACACTCCTTTTTCATAAGGGTTTTTAACTGATTTACTGTTTGCTACTATTGTGTAGCAGAGAAGTGTATGTATATTGCACAGGAGGGTCTTTTTTTATTTTACGCAAAAATCCTGCATATTAAAAGATGAGTGCATTATACTAACAAAACTTTGGGTAAAGGAATGCCTGGCCTTACATGTTGTAAGAAAAGCCGGTGACTCAGAGTCATGTGATGGTATGTGCGAATACAGGATGAGCGAAAGAGGGAGTGACAGACCCTCTAGGTTTTGCTTGCCCGACCAGATCATTTCCTCACCCCAACACTGACATACACAGTCTATCCTAGTCATTTCTGTCCCACACTTCACTACTCAAACCCTCCTGAGACACACTGGAAAACCAAACAAACCCTGGGGGCCCAGACAAAGTCATGAGAACGAACCAGTCAGATAGACTGGCTACACGATGAACCATAAGCTACACCTGGGAAAGAGATTCCTTTAAGCTTTTGCTCTGTTGTTGTCTTTAAGAAACTGAAGAGAAAAGAAAATTGACAGTGGGCCGTGTGTATAAGAGTATGTGTGCTTGCCTGTTTAATCTGTGGCCAGGTTGGCAGACACATTACCTGTGTTACTGCATGTTCTCTCCCTACTCACTTCACTACTCTTCTCCCTCTACATGAATGTCTACACTGTAGAAGACCCCTCTGTCAAGATCTTGAAGTTTGCAAACGACATCACAGTCATCGGCCTCATCCACAATGGTGACAAGGTTGCATACAGACAGAAGGTAATTGTGGACTTCAGGAGAAACTCCCCAGCACTCACCATCATGAGCAGCACTGTGGCAGCAGTGGAGACATTAACTGCTTTTCCACTGTCGGAGCAGTGCTAGCCAGGGCTAGCAATGTGCCAGGCGAGGCCAATAGCCTCGGACCTCGAGCACTGAGGCCAAAATCAAGTTGTGTTTCCACTGTTGGGCCAGTAGCCCCGCAGCGCTACCCTAAAACCTTCCCTTAACAGAACAACATCACACAACCTTACCATTTCATCAGCTGACTAAAAAATAGCTAGATCACAAAATGAGCATGACTAAAGCGAACGTTTGGTCTTTACTTAAAGACTTATGTAACGGTGGTGGCCCCCACAAAAACAATTCACAATTAATATTTCGATAAATTGTTTTTAATTAAACTTGCCAGCATCAATATTTTACCAATGTTTTACAAAAAAAAAAAAAGTGCACACCAGTCATGCTGAATCAAACTGGTATTTACTATTTCACATAAAAAGAGAACACATACCTATTCGGTTGCATCTGTTTCCATTATTTACAATCACAAGAATACACAAAACAACTCCATTAAGGCTTTTAAATCCAAAGGCTTACACATTTAGAAAAAATATTGATACAATTTCATATGTTTACATCACATTTCTTTAGAAAAGTGTCTATGTTCTTCAAGCAGTCTCTGGTATTTTCCATAAACATATGTGTATTTATTATCGCAGTGGTTAGCATAAGTAGCCTATAACATCGCATATATTTCTGCCTGATATGGTGATTAGAATCCCCATCAGATTGCAAAGAAGATATTTCAAACACTTGCTGGTGTCTGAAAATTAGTTTTGAGCTGAAAATTGTTTATAATGTCTTAAATGTTGAGGTTAGCTGGTAGCCGGATATAATAACATTGGAAATAAGCAGCTGTGTTTACCATCTCCTGACTCAGGTAAACACCGCCTGTGTTCATGGCCACTCCTTAATCGCCAGTTGGCCCACTTTGGACCAAGGTATTCGGCAGGCCAAAAAACCCTGGCCGTTGGCCTCGTGGAAGCCCCGATGAGGGCCAATCAAGCACCGGAAGTGACAATGGAAACGGGACTGGCCCCGAAACCTACTAGCACTTGCTTTTGGCCCAACAGTGGAAACACGGCTATTCAGGTTCCTGGGCCCCACCATCTCTCAGGCCCCGTTTACACTAGTGTGTTTTTGTTTTAATAAGGCATTTTGAAATGAAAACGATCCTCATCTATACTGGTGTTTACACAGCGTTTTAGAAACAATCTCCGTCTACACTACACGGCCGAAAACGCATGTCACATGACTGTTTATGCACACTGGGCATGCGCTTTTTTCAAGTTATGCGTTTTAAAACAAAAACGCACTAGTGTAAACGAGGCCTCAGGACCTGAAGTAGGACACTCACATAGACTCCATACAATATTCTAAATTATATCCAAATATAATATCTATATTACCATATTATTTATTTAGGCTATTTTTTTTTTTTTTTTTGGAACTTGAAAGACATGAAACTGTCTTCTTTCTATTTTTCAAATTATCTCTACACTTTCTTCAATTCTCTCCAAAGGAGTGTGCTGTTTCCTAGTCTGTCACTCATCTGAAAATAGCAGTACTCTAATGTAAAAGTTGTTCGTGTCCTGGATGTAGAACAAGGAAGTGATTCCGCAGTGTCAAGGTTCAGATATTTCCATATGACCTACATGATAAAAGGCACACCATCACATGGTCACATATATCATCTTCACGTGCATGACCATGTGTGTGCATGTAAGTGTGAAAGGGTTAAAGATGAGGAAATGTTTACCTGTCAGTTCTTACAAGGCCTGGCTGACAAGGCAGATGACAGCTGTTGATAACTTATGTGTCCTGATTGTGTCGACTCTTCCTGTTGACACACTGCAGACATGCAATACATTATGGCAGCAGGAGCACAGTGCATGCTGTATACTAAATGTCATGTTACGCCTTGCTTTTCCTTTGCAGGCCTTGTGCACTTCCTGTTCTAACCTGTGTTGTAGTTAACAGCTACTGTAATTACCTGCCGATTGGCACACCCAGGATGCGTCTGAAACTGAAGGGAGCTGTCTTGTCAGGTAGTCAGCCCGTCATTGACGTATTAGACAGTGTTTTAGCATGAAGGCACTTTCCAAGACAGTATAACGTCATGTCTGTTTATCAACAAATACAAGATTTAAAGTGCCCCTGTTATGCTATTTTAAAGGTTTCTAATTTTGTTTTGGAGGCCTCCTACAATAGGTTTACATACATCCAAGGTCAAAAACACCTCTTTTCTCACAGTGTCTGAAATGGCTGGATCAAGGATTTGGTCTCTGTAAACTCCTCCTTTCTACTACTTTGCTCTGATTGGTCTGATGGCCCAATCTGTTGTGATGGGTTTATCACTTACAGTACGTGTCGGAAACAAAACGGCCATTACCATATTTGAATTTTAGCTCCGGAGGCTTCCTCAGCACTTGTATACACAGTGATGCGAACAGTAACGGTGGCGTTGGCTTTACCGTACCAGATTTGCTTTTGCAGCACAGAAAACAGCGTCTTCTCGACATGTCAACAACACAAACTCTTCCAGGCCTCTGCTACAACTACAGTGTTTGAGGGTGGGTCAAAGTAGATGTTCGCAGGCAGCCAATAAAAACCATAGGCTGGAATTATGCAAATTTATCACAAACCTACATAGGCTCATGCAGGAAGTAAGACTGGAATTACTGAGGACTTGTTTTAGGCATTTCAGAATCAGTTCTTTCGTTTAACTGTAAAATTTATTTACATTTACATTTAGTCATTTAGCAGACGCTTTTCTCCAAAGCGACTTACAAATGAGAGTAGTAGAAGCAGTCGAATCAACATGAGTACAATCCAAAAACAGTACGTAAGTGCCGTGTCAAGTCACAGTTTCATAAGTAAAGTGCTCGTAGCAGGGTTTTTTTTTATTTTATTTTTTTTATTTTTTTTTATATATATACACAAATAGATGGAGAAAGAATAGAAAGTTGAAAAAGAAAGAGTAAAATATAAATAAAAAGTGCTATAAATACATATTGTGCCTTTAACCAAATTACTGCTTTGAACCACTTCAGATGCCATTTTTATTCCTTCAGTCAACCAGGGTATTGATAAGACAAGGCAGTGACAAGAAGGTTATTACTGCAACTCAAACAGTACAGCATTGTGCTAGCAACACCAATATTATGGGTTTGATTCCAAACTAATGCGTAGAAACTGATGAAATATATACATTGAATGCAGGGCAATGTAAGACAAAGTGAGAAGGACTGCTTTCTTATCAGTTGTGAACATTAGCAAAATTCATAACTGATACGATACAAAAACTGCTTTCACAAAAACCAAACAAACCAATTTGTGACTTAAAATTAATACGAAATTTCTAGTGTTAAAGTGGTCTGCATTATTAAAAATAAAGGTCCTTTATTAGCATATGGTTCCATGAAATATAGGTTCTTTATAAAGTAGGTTTTTTTTTATTAAAATCTTCATCATACTAAGAAAAACTTATTTTAAAGGGTTAGTTCACCCAAAAATGAAAATTATGTCATTAATTACTCACCCTCATGTCGTTCTACACCCGTAAGACCTTTGTTCATCTTCGCAACACAAATTAAGATATTTTTGATGAAATCCAATGGCTCAGTGAGGCCTCCATTGCCAGCAATGTCACAGAACTTCTTAAGATCCAGAAAGGTATTCAAAACATATTTAAAACAGTTCATGTGACTACAGTGGTTCTACCTTAATATTATAAAGCAACGAGAATACTTTTTGTGCACCAATAATACAAAATACAGACTTTTCAACAATATCTAGTGATGGATGATTTCAAAACACTGCTTCGAAGCTTTACAAATCTTTTGTTTCGAATCAGCTGTTCAGAACACCAAAGTCACATGAATTCAGCAATTTGGCAGTTTGATACGCGATCCGAACCACTGATTATAAACAAAAGTTAAAGCTTTGAAGCTTCATGAAGCAGTGTTTTAAAATTGCCCATCACTATATATTGTTGAAAAGTCGTTATTTTATTTTTTTGGTGCACAAAAAGTATTTTCGTCGCTTTATAATATTAAAGTTGAACCACTGTACTCCCATGAACTGTTTTAAATATATTTTGCGTACCTTTCTGAATCTTGAGAGGTTTGGTGATATTGCTGGCAATACAGGCCTCACGGAGCCATCGGATTTCATCAAAAATATTTTAATTTGTGTTCTGAAGAGGATCGAAGGTGTGTACGGGTGTAGAACAACATGAGGGTGAGTAATAAATAACATTATTTTCATTTTTTGGGTGAACTAACCCTTTAGGAACTACTCACTGAAAAGATCTTACAAAATCTTGATGACAAGATCTTGTAAAGTCAACAATTAAAGCCCCAGGGGGGTTCAAAACATTTGAACATCAATACTTAATATCATCTTCATAAAGCTCTCTGCATATTCACGGCATGCAAACCTGAAAATTCCATTTAAGACAGCTGTCGTCAGTTGTCACAATCAATTATGCAAATAAAGACAGGATGAATTATTGATCCCACGTATACTGATCAAGGATTAAGGGTTGTGTCGGACATGTTTTAGGGGTAGAGATGAATGATGGGGGTCGGGGGAAAGGTAAACGTCTGGGTTTGGAGTTTGTTTCAGGTGTACCGAAAGGTCTCTCTGGTCCACTGCTGTCTCACTGCAATGGCGAAAAAGCCCAGAAGCGTAAACACTGGAGTCCGATTCCTGCCAGTAGGCTGATGGATTCCTGGAAAGTTTCACTGCTGAGCACCAGACACTAAAAATATACCTGCATTTGACAAATTTGAGGGGGGCATGGCTTGCTGGGTGGTGGTGTGTCTGAATGATGAGTGTACATACACAAGAGAAACCCTGATATTTGTAGATTATAAACCATATGACTTTTAATAAGATGAAAAGGCTCTTAATCTCAATGGATGTTGGCATGAAAGATACTGTTTGTGTTTGTATGTCTGTGATTGTGGTGATTATATGTGCGTCTGTTTACTGTGTGCCTCGGTACAGTATGTGTTTTTGGATGCTGTGAGTAAACACCAGGATCAGACCCCAAGAATAGTGTGGGAATATGTCTTGCCACATGCAGTGCTCCCATAGAGGGTCTCGGGTTCCTCTGGTCTCTCCTTCCATCTCTCGATCTCCTCATCTGGAACCCTTCCCAGAAACTTTGGCCCGGGGAAAAGACTGAGACCTCTCTCCCACACACAAACTCAGACCCGGCCTTTAGCGCTCTGCCAAATATGGCTGCTCTGTACACTCACGCAGCTTCTAAATATAGCCTGATATTCACATGACGTGTCATTTAGAATAATATTAGTGGCACACATGCCTTAAAGCAGGTCATTGCTTCCGTGATTGGCTGGCTGAGTATGGGAGTCCATGGGAGTGGGCTGCATGTGGGATGGCTTCTTTCTGCTCTGGCTTTATTCCTGAGTGATTTTGCCTACCATCAAAAAGCTGTCTTTCATTCAGCTCAAAGCAAAAAAAAGTTAAAATGCATTTTGGCAAATAAGGTGACCATCCTGCTATATTTAATAACATTACTGATGAACTTAACATAGCTCTTTTCCAAAATCTCCATTATTGTCTGCTGACTACATAGGCAGCTGCCTTCAAGGGGCCTCATAACCAGTGTTGGGAAAGTTACCCTTTTTAAAATGTAATAGTGTAACTATTTCAATTACTTTATTAAAGTAATGTAACTGATTACATTTGATTACTTTTTGATTACTACATTTCTAACGAATGTTTTCAGATGTTAATCAATATACTAGTAGCCTACTACTACCTACCTTATACACAGGTTGTAGCCTAAAGCTTTCAGCAAACATGGTGTGCAGCAAATACAAACAAGAGAACCAATCAAAAGCATCAGAATAGCTTTACTAAATGGCCTTTAAATGGCAGGAGCCATCGTGCACATCAAAAACAGGTAAAGTAACAAATTAATATTATTCAACTAGTGCTGTCAATCGATAAAAAAAAAAAAAAAAAATCACACTTTTTTTTTCCTGTAATTAATCACAATTAATCACACCTAAAATGAAAGTGTTTTAATATTAATATTAACATACAGTAATATATTTAATATAATATTAAAGTGTTTAATATAATATATAATATGTTTATTTTGTAATAATTTTATATTTAATCTCCAAATTAATGTAGAAACAACATAAAGATAGCCTATATTTTAAATATTTTATCTAACATGTAGGAAAAATATGAATAAATTTATCAAACACTTCACAGTCTTCACTGTATGAAGTATAAATGTAATATAGATTCATCCGTGTTAAAGATAGAAAAGTCCAGTCAAGAGCAGTGAGTAATTTTCTCTGTCTTTGTTTTTTGATTATAATGGCTGCTGTCACTTTAAGAGCTGCCGCACATGACGTGGATCTGACTCTTTACTGTCATTTAAGACTTTATTTTACTCATTTAAGACGAGGATACTCGACAAAGCGGACATTTTGGTATTCTGTGTGTTATGTCCGTTCCAGCGCGAAAGAGAACTCGATGCTGTTGCATACTGTCTGTGCATTAGATTCACAGATGCGCGCCAGTAAGGTTTTTTTTTTTTGGCTTATCACACTTTTTTTAATGGGCTTTGAATGAATTATAGCGTGATAATATATTGAAACATATCCTAGCTTTTTACAGAAAATATTCAGATGTCCCCCTTTGTATTCGTTAACATTTTCATAAGTAACTGTAATTTCATTACACTTTTTTTTCTCAGTAACTGTAACGGATTACAGTTACATTTATTTTGTAATTAAATTATGTAACATAACTAGTTACTTCCCAACACTGCTTGTAACTGACCTCAACTGCACTCAGTAGATTAAGCTAAATAGATTAAATCTACCGAACAGATTTAGCATTAGCATGTTGCTAAGCGAACAACCTGATTCTCAAATTATAATAAAAATACATGGTTAAAACAAATATTGGGAAAAAATGCTATTTTTTTAATGAAAATGAAATAAATGTAGGCCTGCACCACCATTCAAAAGTAAAGATTTTTTTAATGTTTTTGAAGGAAGTCTCATATGTTCACCAAGGCTGCATTTGTTTGATAAAATATAGAGTAAATAATAGTGTCAAATTATTACAATTTAAATGAATCTATTTGAATCTTTTCAAATGTAATTCATTCCTTCAGCATCATATACTCCAGTCTTCAGTGTGATGGGGATCCTCCAGAAATCATTCTAATATGCTGATTTGCTGATCAAGAAACATTTCTTATTATGATCAATGTTGAAAACGTCTCAGGTTACGAATGTAACCAGGGTTCCCTGAGAACAGGGAACGAGACTCTGCGTTGCAAACGCAGAGTAGAAGTTCCCTTTCGAAAGGGAACGTCTCAGGTTACGAATGTAACCAGGGTTCCCTGAGAACAGGGAACGAGACTCTGCGTTTGCAACGCAGAGTAGAAGTTCCCTTTCGAAAGGGAACAGTTGTGCTGCTTAATATTTTTGATACATTTCAGGATTCTTTGATGAATAGAAAGATCAAAAGAATAGCATTTATTTTTTGTAACATCATAAATGACTTTACTGTCACTTTTTTCATCAATTTAATGAATTCTTGCTGAATAATAGTATTAATAGCTTAAAAAAAGATGTGCATCATCTTGATTTTTGTTTTTTCACTTGTCACAATGCATTCTGGTATTACTTTCTTTGCCAAGAATATATGCAATCCTACCTTAAAATATGTTCAAAATGAAGTGTGTTTATGATGTCTTAAAATGGGATCAAACTGGGAACAAAACTAAAATAAATATTTTTGAAAACTCCAAATACAGCTCCAAATACAAATATTCATCACCTGTCTCTAATTTCTGAGCCAGAACTCAACACAATCCAGGAATGATGCCTTAATGTATATACAGAAATCCATGAAGATTCTTCATCGTGAAAACAAAGGGGATAGTCTCAATTTCCCTCAGGTCTTTTTGTAGTAGTAAGAAGCAGAATTCCAGACCAGGGTCTCGCCGGCAGCTCTGCTTCCATTTATACTATTCCCATGGCCAGATGAGTCTCCACAAAGTAATCAAGGAGCCCCATATCTTCCACCACATGGTCTCCCCCTATAGGCAAATCTCATCTCTTCCTCCCCCACCATATAGACAAACTCCACTCAGGAGTACAGAACATACATTGGCCAGTTACACTACCCAGTGCCAATGGGCATCAGCTTCATAGGAAGGTCTCTGGTGAACAAAACATGGTTACTACCAGAAAGTGAGTTGTTCTAAAAGAATATGAGTGTTCTGAGTCATTAAAGAAAAAGCTACAAGAGACACAGTAATTCACCAGCTGCTTCTTTATAGAGATCAATAATCCAGAGGAAAAGCTCTCCCAATTTTGAAACGGAAAAGAATGGATACAACTTCTTGTAGTGCTGAAGCAGAACAGAATTGTGTGTGATTTATGATGAAGGCAAAAAGCAATATGGCTTCCTGTACAATTTGAAATGATGATTATAGACCTTAACTGTGGTTCAATATAGAAGACTACAGTGATTGTTGTACAAAACTGCTCCTTCTCTTTCACAAAAGGTGCATAGCTATTCTATACATTGTATTACACAAGCCCTCCACAGCCAATCCAGGGGTATTATAAACCCCCATGCCCAGTGCCGCTCTCTCAGCTTCAACCTTTGTTCCTTCAATATAAAGCTAATAATGCTCCACATGGCAGGCAGCATATGTAGGGCATTAATATTTAAGGCCAGAGGCTGAGAGGGCAGGAATGAGAGCAGCCTTTTATGACCAGAGACAACATTATGTATTAATGACCATCTTAATAGCCAAACACCTCATATGACTGAAGCCGCATAAAATCTCCAGCAGCAGTTAAACAGACTCGACCAGCAATGAAAGTCAGCTGTGGTGATGATATTAACACTAATAATACATGAAAGTCAATGTGCTCATTTTTCAAATGATTTGCTTGAATAGGATAGAAATTAATATGAGGGGTTATGAGCCACATTATTTTGATTCATCAATTAGGTGGTGACATTATATGGTCTACATACTCACCAAACCCATTAAATTTCGATTTCCATGATGACCTGCCAACATTTACCTCATTATACTGCACTGCCACACATCTGGTGAAGTATACTTATTACTGGTGCTTACTAACGTAAACATCATTATTTCTGTCGCTCATACTAAGGATTTGGGATACGAACAAACCCCTGTGTAAATGTGGTACTTTACACTGTAGTTCTGGTCCTCACATCTGATTGGTTGAGCAGCCTTCCAAGAGTGCTGATATATAACAGCATGTTTCACTCTATGTATCACTGCTTTTTTGCACATTCCAGACAAGCTGTTAGTTTATGTATTAATGGTAAGGATTTTTCAGCAACTCATTCTGCAGGTTACTTCGTTACACCAACTGGTGGCTTGATATTTAAATCATTCTCTCAAATGATTCATTCAAAAATGCTGATTCATTCAGGAACTAAACAAGTGACTGCTTTTATGAATGAGTCATTGAATCCTTTACTCAACTGATTTGTTCAAGTGAATATTTCAGCAATTAAACAAGTGGCTATATGAGTGAGTCATTTGAATCATTCTCTCAAGAGCTCTGTTTAAAATGTCATATTCATTCAGGAACAAAACAAGTGACTATTTTTGTGAATAAGTTAATAATTTAATAATTTACTTCATTCTTAATTGTTTTGTTCAAAAACACTGAATCTTTCAAGAACGATACAAGAGAATGTTATTTGAATTATTCATTTAATCATCTACTCAACCGATTTGTTCAAAAACGCTGTGTCATTCAAGAACGAAACAAGTGGCTGTCCTTTTGAATGAATCATTGAATCGTTCTGCACTGCTAGCGACATAAATGAGATATCAAATAACTCAGATTGTTGAGGTTTAACTGTCTTAACTGTTGTATTTAAGGTTGATGAACAAATGTATTAATCAAATAAAAAATTATATTCTAAGATAATAATTTGTCTTATAATAATAATTTGCATTAAGATGATGGTCTTGGGCTCCTAACATTTCATAGTCTTACCTGTGGCAGTACAGAATAATTATATACTGAAATTATGCGTTTCACATTCTATAATTTATGTTCTGTAATGCAGACTGCATAAAAGAGGGAGAGAGAAAAGAGAGTGAGTATGGCGTGATATATGGCACATCATGCTGAGTTAGGTGACAGAAGGCCCAGTGTCTTTACCCAGCGGCATTGCAGGTGATTCATCCATACATTAATTAACAGCCCATTCATTTAGTTTAATACCTCATAATGCATAATTTAACCATGTTCTTCCTCTATTCTTCCTGTGTCTAGCCATTTTCTTTCTGTTCTTTCAAACACACACAACCTCTTGATTTGTTGCCCCATATAAATAACTGACTATAGTGATGTGAGATTTGTTACAGGAATGCGACTCCTCGTTGAGAGGTGTGTGGAGAGAGAGGCGGATATGTCCTCGCTTGACCTCACTGAAATAAAAAAATGCTCCAGAAAAAGCTGAAATGAAGAGGGCTTGTGTCTGTTAGAAATATATAATTATATTCTAAGTGCTCTCACATTGCTGCCATCTTGGCAAAGCATCTGCAGAGAACCATAACAGACTGTGAGGGATTGTTGTTGTTGTTGTTGTTTTTGAGGGTTTGTCGCAGTCCTGATCTATGTGTCTTTTTCATTTATTAGTTTAATCCACAGTAATTGCACTATAAAATCTCTTAGCACCCTGCAGGACCAGTTAGTGCCCACAGCGGGGGCACAGTAGTCATTGCACAGGCAGAAGGGGGCAATTATTCCAAACCAGCAGTGCCACTGTCTGAGAGACTACCCACAAATATGAGCCACCAAAACACTTTGCCATCATGTTTCCCTGTACACTGTATGTTTTCTCTGTACCTATTTCTGAAGGATGAACCTAAGTACACTCTGAAAAGTGATACCCATCTATTTTTCCTTCTATTTTTGCACCAAAAACAGTATTCATGGTTTATCTGGCAAATCTGTGATATCAAATAAAGCATGTGTTTGTGTGTGTATGTCTGCTAAACTGTCTACAAGGGTGTCTAGACATTTGACAATCTTATTTTACTAGCTAAAAATGTCATTGTTCGGGTGCATTGTTTTTCTTTCTTTCTTTCTTGCTTTCTTTCTTTCTTTTTTGTTTCTTTAGTTGAGTGTCTTGAAATGTTTATCCCACAAATGCAGTAATTAAAGGGTGGGGCTGTGGAGGATTTAAGAGTTTTAGCAGGACATGATACAACTTGCACAAATCTGAAACTCAATGATGAATTCACTTACACTTAGTTACAAATATGTGAGAGTAAACTCACTCAAAACATAAAAGCATAAAAATAATAGTAATATTTCCTTTGTGTGTGTGTTTAAAGCCAAACCCAGTCATAATGCTGTTTTTGTGTGTGTGTGTGTGTGTGTGTGTGTGTGTGTGTGTGTGTGTGTGTGTGTGTGTGTGTGTGTGTGTGTGTGTGTGTGTGTGCTATATGAGGATGTTTCTCACATAACATAACCCTCATATTCAGGAAAGCAAAAGTCAACAGATAAGCAATAAACATTTTACAGATCACTTGTGACATTTATTAGTGAAAAGTGTTGGTAATAACTGCACATAATTGATTTAAGGATGTCTTTGGAATTTTGTTTATTCATTAATTTATTCAGTAGGTGCATTCAATTCAACTTGAACAGGTGCTGCGCACACCGATTGGTGTATGACATCAAAGTACTGCAAGAGCGATTAGATCAGCGATTAGGACTGCGCAGCGCCACTTAAAGTTGAACACACTTAGTCTGCATCCAAAATCACATATTTATATAGTAGGCAAAAAAAACAGTATGTGACAAAAGAAGTATGTGAGAATTCACTGTACTCATTAAAAAAAAGTACCCGTTCCCGGGCTGCATTAAAGTCAGTTTTTAAAGTCCTAACTTCCCTCAGTCTCGTACACTTGGATGTATTTCATTGCTTACACTGCACGAGTGCCCACTACTGGCAGAACCATTGACGTGTTTAAATGGAACACCCCAAGCCCATGATCTCTTTGAATCTGCAATTGAATTTGTTTTATGCACCATTCTATAGACCTGTATGTTTGCTTGCACTCAAAAAAATATTTCTGTCTAAATTTAAATTTTATATAGTTAAATTACATTCAAATTTTCCATCCATTTGGATTACATAGTTTTAACATAATTAATAAACTTAATGCGATTAATATTTGTCAGTCATACATAAATGAAATAGGTACGATTTATGTAATAGTATGCAGAAAAATGCCCAGGTTAAATTAACACTGCTTAGTGTTCATGTGTGTGGGCACTACTGAGTTAAAGTTCAATTAAAGCAGTGTTGGAGTTAATGAGATAATTAAGTGATGACTGAGCATGAATGATGAACACCTGCTGTTAACAAGCAGAAACACAATAACTACAACTGACTTCAGTCACAGCCTTTGATGAAATCAACTGAAGATAAAAGAAGACATTAAATCTCTCAAGATCTCAATAAACAACTCAACAAAATGCTGTTTTTCACGGACAATTGCGTGACAGGTATGATTCAGTTTACGGCACTTCTCATTCATTTCTAATGTATCTGCAAACAGTGATTGGCTGTCGCACAACTCATTTCAGTGATGTCAAGGTTGTAATGTGATTGGTTATCAAGGCACACGTGATCCTTTTTCCGATTGTAGAGCCACAGACCCTCGTATCTCCCGAATATAAGACTATCTCTGTTTTCAAATTGCTTTTGCAATACTTCAATGTCATACACTGATCGTTCTGAAGACAATGAATAATGTGGTAGATATTTTTATGGTGCTGTGTGCAACCGTCTGTTTTGTTCATTGTTTTGACATTTTTAAATTTGAAATATGTTCATTCACTTTATTAATTAATATGCATAGTTAATCAAATGAATCATGTAATTATTTATGTTTGTTTCAAACTTTGTATTGGATTAATGCACTTTTTGTGTGATTGTGTAAATTCCAGTTCCTTACCCAGCTTTTTACAACACAGACACTGATGTTGCAATGTATAGGGCACAGCATTCAATACAGATAACATGTTTAAATCTCTCTCCCAGTGATCTTAATTATTTGACTAAGGCCACATGCAACACTTTTAATATAGACTTGAACATTTTGGCATTTTCAATTTCTTACTCTGACATTTTTTTTTTTTTTTTACCTTGACCTCCCTGTGTTTTCCAAATGCCCCAGGCCATCACATACAAAAAAAAACAAAAAAACAAAACAAAAAAAAAAAAAACAGCAGGAGTAGAGGGAAAAAAGGAAAGGAGATTGGACACATGTGCATGACCTAGGATGAAGTCATGAGGGAGAGAAGGAGGAAAGTGGGAGATGGAGGATAGAGGAGTAATATCATCATTACGGAGAATCAGTTCCCTCTTGAGATCGCCACAGAGGCTGGTCTGAGAGAGCAGCACAATTAGAGCTTCAGGCCTGGTCACGTTACACTAGCAGCACCACCATTTAATATAACACTAAATGTGTATTACAATCACCTTTTCACATTTTTACATCTTTAACACTCTCTAGGCAAACAAAGACCCAAGTCTGTGTTTAGACATGCAGAAAAAGTGAATCTCTTGAACACTGTTGAGCATAATCAGCAAATCTGTGAGACCAGTGTCTTTAGCATTCCTCATCATGTAAGCTTAAAATGTGCTGCTAAGCTACTCAGAATAATATATCAAATGGTATAAACATCTTTTAAAACTACAGCCTTGCAGTTAGTCCTGAGTGGTGTTAGTAGAAAAAAAAAAAAAAAAACTTGGTTCCAAACCCTAGTGAGATTCCTACAGCTTTGAAGGTCGTTACTTCCAGTGTGAGGACTTTTCAAAATTGTAGGCAGTAGGCCCAATGGCATTATTTTAAGACAAGTGTGGTTTGCGATCCACTGGGGGTTCACTGGGAAGAGCAGGGAGTTTCTTGAGTTGATGAAAAGCTAATAATTAGGAATGCACCATTTTTTTTATTTGTATTTTTTGCCCATGCCCAAAAATTATGACTGATTACGTCTCAGACACACGATAATGTTCTTTACAATTTGTCCGTTAGTTAATAGTTATTAATGATGGTAATCTCAATAGGTAATTATTGTTTAGCTAATAAGGAACTATCTTCTAAATTTGATATTACTTACTGATTAGTTAAGCTTGTTTCTATATTATTTAATAGTAGTAGCTGAAATGTTAATGTAGTACTACTCATTAGTCCTGCATTACTTCCTGCATAGTTACTTATTAATGACGGACCATTATTCTAAAGTGTTACCGGCTGCTGTCACTTTAAGAGCTGGCCTGCTTCTACTGCTGGACTGTGTTTATACTGTAATGTTGTAATGTGACCATTAACCGACATCAGAGAACCCTTAAAAAATACAAATGTGTTGTTAAATGATTAAAATATTAACTTAAAATCTCAAGGGGTATGTAATTATTTTAGGTCAAATGGGTTCAGATGACAAAAAATGTGTGAATCCCTGTTCTAAGATACTTCATTTCGGCCAAATACTGTGAAAGCTAAGCATGCATTGCAACATGTTTAGTTCTTCAGTCTAATTAAAAATTAACTATTTTACCCAATATTCATGTGTTATGTATTTTATTTTAATATAATAATAATATTATATTGCATCATTAGATTAGCACATCAAACTCTGTTGTAATCACGTTGTTAGTCAAATCTTTGGAATGCGGAATGCTGTTCTGCTTCCCCATAGAGTTGCTGCCTTTACTGTATGTGCCCAAACATTTTGCTATGAACTATGAAGGGTCCAGAATGAAAATGAATTGGTGGCCATGGGCTGAAAGTAAATTTTGCATTATACAACAATGGCTGCATCCCAAAGCTTAAGCAGCTGACTTGTTGCCTCACTGCCTTATCAAGCAATGAATGGGCTGATATTTCGGCTGCCAGGTCATCAAGTGCTGCTGAAGGCCATCTCAATTTGAAGGATCCTGTGAAGGCTGCCTTCGTTTTTGTGTCCTTTATTCAACTCATTTTGAAGGATGCATCAAGTGTATCCTTTGTGTCCCTAAATCACCCAGAATCCTTTGCACACATTCCAATTCAACAACATATTTGCAATTTAAAAAAAAAAAAAAAACCTGATGGAAAACAAGTCGGCACTGAGCTTGTCTGAGTTTGTTATGAAATGTAAGTCAAAAATAATGTTTTCAGAGATAAAGGCATACTAACCGAATCTCATGGCATTTCTTAACCTACTGGGGTTTAGATAAATCATATGAATTTGTACGAGTGAGGTCAGATGAATTTGTACGACTTTGCCACCTCGTAAATTATGTACGAATTTGTCATGAGATAGCGTTGGGCATGCGTGTTTTCTTTTGTTTTAGTGTAAATAAATCACGTAACACTAAACTGTCAATAATATAAGCCACTGGGAGACCACAGACAGTTGTCATTCACTGTATTGTATTAATAGAAAGCCATTTAATATAAAGAATTTTAATACAAAGTATTTTTCCAAAATTAAATTTTGACCATGTAGCCTTCCGTTTGAAAAGAACCCTTATGCTGCCTTCAAAAACCAATCAGATGAAGTTACCTCAGTAGCTCAGGACATGATCATTGGATTTGGGTGTTCTTGATTGCCTCCATGTTAAAACAAAACAAAATAAATATGTTAGAAATAAATATATGCTTTAATAGCATGTTTTTTTCTCCCATGTTTTTGCATTCTATAGACATTGGAAGAGAGCAGGTTCACTCCCACTAATGCTGTGCTATAGCTTACCTTAATGTTGTTGGCTGATTGTTGTCTTACGGTGCTTGCAAGTACAAAAAGCTTAAGTGAAGCCATTGTTCTTAACCTTTCACCTAGTCCATCTGTAGTAATGGAGTTTTGAATGACCCTCTGGGCTCCACTTCGCTTTTGACAGCTCTCAAATAGAAAGCTCAGTACGGACAGATAAAGAGATCAGTTCTGCGCTACTGTACAAATATAACCTGTCACAAATAAGCAGACCTTTATGGAGCTATTAGATGGAAAACCTTAGATGTTCACATTCTCTTCACTGGAATCTCATGTAATCCAACCATAATCCATGACAAGTCTCTTACTAGGGACATAAAGCTCTTTGTATAGAAATAATATAAGCTGGTTTATCTGGCCATTCCTCCATCTGAGGTCAGCCGCTAAACAATGCAGCCTGTTAGAAGATTGATGTCATGATGAGCAGAAACAATGGAGCAGTGATATACTTACTGTTTTATGTAGCAGTCTGTATCATCTAACCTCCTTGACTTCCACCTACTCAGCTAGATGCAAAAGTTAGCCCTCGTTCATTGTAGTGACCCCATTGCATCAGTGCTGACCCACATTCACATGATCAATATAGTCCAGCTGATGCTCCACCTCTTGAATTATGAGGCATAAGGTTCATATAGTTTTTTTTCCACTACAAACATGCTAAAGGTGAAATATATATACAGTAGAAGGACCTCCACCCTTATTAGTAGACGATACTGAATGTGCTGTGTGAGTAGATACTAGAAGATGAGTTAATGTGGCCTCCTAGAGAGGATACTGAAATCTGGGCCAGTGTAGGATACATTACTGTAGAACCAGAGATGGTCTCAACTATATTTACATCAACCTAACTTTATACACTTTATGCTAAGCTAAATAGCATGAATCATTATTTTATTATTTTATTTTATTTTATTTGCACAAACCTTTAACTTTAATGGCATGAGTCTAATCTCTTCAACCCCTGCTTAGAATGATACGTGAAAGAAATTACTACTGAAATGTCAAGCAACGATTCATTCTGACCCATGAGGCCTGTATCAAAGAAAATATCTCATGCTGAATGTGTTTTATTCATGTCTGTTGTTAATTTTCATATCAGAACACTGATGCAAACTGCTTTATTCATGAGGTAAAGCTAAACCATGAAATGTAGATGAGGTTAGGTCCTTAACAAGGCTCCTTGCCTATACGGCTACACCGTCCCATTCCCTCATCCCCGTCTCCTCTTCATTCCTGTACTCTGGGTTTTCAATCTTTAATGTCACGGACCCCCAAATATGATCATCTTTGTGTGAAGGACCCCATCCAAAAATGTAAAAGGCAGCTATATAATTTCATGTATAAAGACAGAATTTATACTGTGAAAAAAAAATAAAAAAAAAAATAAAATAAAATATATATATATATATATATATATATGTGTGTGTGTGTGTGTGTGTGTGTAAAATATATTTGAAAAATATTTAGTTTCTATTGTTACATTATTACCAGTGATATTTTAATATCAGTGAGATAATCTTATAGTTGATATAAAATATTTAAAAGAACTGAATACCCTAAAACACTCCCAAAAGTGTCATTTTGATTGTCATTTTTCAATGTTTGTGTGTATTAATTTTGTCTTGTATAGTCCATGAAAGCATATCACCTGTTCTTGCTTATATATATATATATATATATATATATATATATACAGTATTATAAATTAGTTTTTTTTTAAATAATTTTTAATTTTAAATATTTTTTTAAATTAGTTTTTATTTTTTTATTTTACATTTTAATTTTAGTTTTAGTATTTTTGCTGTGTGTTTTTGTAATTTTATTATTATTATTTGTCAGGTTTATGTTCTCTTATGTGGACTCTTATTTTGACATTCTGTTCTGTTTCCCGCTTTGTTTAGTTACATCAAATTCTCCAAAGCTGTTCACCAAGCTTACGATTAAATTTCAGATTTGAAATCACCAATGAAATCTGATAACAACTGTCTCATAAATGTGGTTTCTTATGCTCAAATAGCTTATTTTTCAGGTTCGACCAGCCAATGCACATGCGCAGTGTCTCAGAACAGTGACTACGTTTACATGGACAACAATATTCCGATATTAATACAATTAAGAGAATACTCTGATTAAGAAACGACCATGTAAACAGCGATGTTTGATTACCTTAATCCGACTAAAGTCATACTCGAAGTAAACACAAATCGTATTAAGACAGGTGGAGTATTCCTATTTTAGTCGCATTATCGGAGTGCATTATAGACATGTACACAACTTAATGACACTATTAAGGTCATGTGGGAGTTTTCGGACACATAATACATGCACGGCAGTGGTCAGTCGTTTGACGGCAAACAAGAGAGCAAGCTTCAAGCAAGAAGCCACAAATCAAACTCGCCTCATTTCTCATCCAGTAGGCTACCTCTGAGTTTGTCGCGGTGGCATGAATGAAATGTTGCTGAATGAAAGTACAGAGGAGGTCTGTTGCTGGAGAATTTGTATCCACCGTCCTCTATTTACAGAGCCCCGCACATGACAGGGAAAATAAATAGTAGGCTAAATCGTGCAAACAATTTATTTATTTTCTTGCATGTCATATGCGAGGCTCCGTATCTGTTTGCATGTATAGCGTGTCAAATAATTAACTGCACTTGAAGCTTTCGTAAAACCAACCAGAGCTTCTAACAGTAGCTGCAGGGAAGCAATGACTTTACCAATTGCGATTGGCTCTTTTATTTAGAAGGCAGGACTTATTCCGCCATATCCAAATGAGTGCACCTTCTAAAAGTCTTTGCAATGATATACTAAAAACGCAAACGTTTTTTTATTTTTTATTTTTTTTTTGCGTACAGACGACAACGTTGTTAAAACGATCCCTATTCACATAGATCGGTGTAAACGACTAAAAACGCTGTGATATTCATGCCAGGCCAGTAGTTGGCAATGTCACTTTGTAAAGAACTGAACTCGTAATACGGATGCCCATGATAAAACCATTTTCACAAAGTTGTGTTTTTGTAGTTTACATAGAGACAATAATGAGAACACTTTCAAAAGCTTGCATTTTCAGGCCCCCAAAACGCCGTTGTCATGTAAATGAACGGCCAAAAATGCATACATTTTTAGTTGTAAAAGGTGTTGTGTAAACGGCCCCTTAGTTTCACTTGTGTCTGGTTTAGTTCTCGTTTATACTTTATGTGGTTAGCCATTTCTACTTATCATCTCCAGTGGTCTCCTGTATTTTCAGTTTATTTAAATAAAGACACTTTATTGACTACTTGATCATCTCTTCGTGTACTGTTATGCCACTTTTGCATTGCGTGGTAAGACTCGGCTTGGCTCGGCTCGGTACGACGTGGCTCGGGTTTGGTGTCTCGCGTTTTAAATCCAATAACGCTGGCAGTGACGATTCTCTCTGACAAATCAGTGATCTGCAGTGTTTACATGTCACATTCAGTATCGGTACGGCACGCTTGGAACCTCCACCAAGGTGGTACTATTTAAGCGAGCCGTACTGTGCCAGACCGAGCTGTACCACGCAGCGGAAAAGCACCCAAAAGTGAGCTGTACGGAGCCATCATTGTTTTCATTAAGACTCCTAGACTATATTAGACAACATATGGGCAAACCACAATCCAAATTAACCAGGAAATAAATATGCTGAAATAGAGCTGCACCGTAAGTAAGCCTGTGGAAAACCAGAAACTGCAAAGAGAGTTTCAACAATCAGAACCGGCCTACAAGATGGTGAATTGCACCATTCAAATTGCTTTCCACACAAAATGCTTGTTTTGGGCGTGTTTGTGTAATTACATTATTTGCATAATTCCTTTCATAAATGAGGTGCTAAAATAACACAGACAAGACGTGCAAATAAATCATGTTATATTAGCAGCTGTAACTTTTAGCAAATCTTTCCCTGAGGGTGTATTGGCACATATTTTCAGTATCAGATCTATGTCTATCATAGGAATTTTGTGTGTCAGTCTGTATATGATGGGAAGGCATCTGTGCCAGAGCTCCATATACGTGGCCTCTGCGAAATCCCCTTTTGACATTTTTCATAATTATGCATTGTTTTTGGTCATGTGACTCTTGCATTAATGCTTTTGATGTATAGATTTCATTGCCATGAAGACCTCAGGGGAAATTGAAGATAATTGCAAGGAGAGGATACAGGGAGAATAATAGTGAACTGTGTTTGTTTAATCTCATATGCCATTCTATCACTTCACAGAAATTACCTCCAGGCCACCAAATTAACATTCGATACATGCTTGTTTATTGATGAATAAGTCTTTTAAAGCACTTTGGACTTCATCATCGTGGGCGATGCATATTATTCAGATGTTATATTTCATATTAATTCATCTCGCAAAATGGTGTCAACAACCTGATCGCCAGCTGGCTGATTAAACAACTTCCGGCCCTTCCACGTTTCCTTCCTTTCCGACCATCTCTTTTTCATCCTTTCCTTCCTGTCTCTGTAAGACATACATTTCACGCACATCCTCCCACTCATGCAAACAGTCCCAAAACAGCATGTGTATCTGTGCTGCGCTGAGATTAAGTCTGACGATTGAAATCAATGATCTCTGCTTTACTCCAGCTCTCTCGCTGCTTTCTCTGGCTGACTGAATGATTCATCCTCTCGTCATCCCTGGACTGAGTGGGAAGCAGAGGCGGAACTATGTGGGACTGTGTGGAGGAGAGAGGCAGGTGCACAGATCCACCCCCACAAACAAGGAAGCAAGTTGAGACGGAATCAGAGTTCAATCCCCTTCACCACTGACATAAAAGAGGATGGGACTGCACTGGGACTCAGAATGTAAAACTGTGGAGCACTTTATCTTCTTAAAAAATTCTAACTTTTACTACTAAACTTTTGCTTTAACAAAAAAACGTTACATAAAAAAATAAATGTGAGAAATTATCTGTGAGCATCATATTTTATCGCCCTCTGTGTAACCCTGTTCTACTGTTCAGACGTTAGTGGGTGAAGCTTACGTTTACGCAACAAAATGATAAATGAAACAATCTAAATGAATTTATGAATGAATATGTTAATATCAATAATATCTTCAAAATTTTGATGTAATTATTTGCACAATTATGAATGAGTGAATGGATGAATGAATGAACCAACCAACGAACCAACCAACCAATTAACCACTCAATTAATCAATCAATCAATCAATCAACCAACCAACCAACCAACCAAACCAAACCAAACCAAACCAAACCAAACCAAACCAAACCAAATCAAATCAATCAATCAATCAATCAATCAATCAAATAATCAATCAATCAATCAATCAATCAAACTCAGAACAATATATAAATTCAAGTTAAAATTCAACTGCAAAAATCAAGACATAAGAACAAAATAATTTTAGCACATTAAGCAGCAACATCTAAGGAGCTTCTAAAGGGACATCAAGGAAAAAAATATGGGATGCGAGGAAAAATTATATGTCAATGTTTTTGCATTCTCTCACAAATGCTTTGCGTTCCCCCAATAATAGTTGTGTTTGCTCACAAAGAACACAAAACTTTTGCAAGGAGAACGGCAAAGGATTGAAATTTTTATATATTTTTTTTCCATCACCATGTCCCTTTAGGGGCTCCATAACCACCAAATGTCAAAATCAAACTTTAAACTGGAAGCTGTTATGGTGTTATTTTGTCTGTTCTGTCTTTCTGTATCCCCCCTCCCCCCAAACAATACAAATGACCTCTAACAGAATTCATCACTGACTCAACAGTTATTAAACCTATACATCTCTAGAATTGCATATCTCCGTAATAGGGCATGAATATTGATGCCACTGGGAGAATGTCTGATGAGATAGGACAGATACAGAATGCTTTAACAGCTGTATAATTGAATCAAATTCATATTACATGATCATGAATTGAGCTCTTTGTTGTTTTCTCCATAATGCATAGCAGGATATGGCCTAAAATTGTCGCAAAACAAGAAACTAAGTCATTAAAAAACAATATATATATATATATATATATATATATATATATATATATATATATATACCTTGAATGCAATTTGCTTTGGGAAAAAAAAAAGGGTCTGCTAAATGTAAATGTCACGAGGAAAGAGGTAAAGGGTGTGAGGGGGAGGTGAAACTGTCAGATGGTTGTAACCTTATTCTTCTTTCTTTTCTTTTTTTTTATATAAGACCGTACAACCCATTAGGACTGCAGTGCAATAATCAAAGAACATCTAAATCGTAATGAATTATTAATTAGCTGAATGCAAGGTCTTGTCCAATAGTCAAATCATGGACATGCTCAGTACTGGAGATATGCGGTCCTGATGTGGAACAATCCAACAGCAATGAATCAAAAAGATGAATCTATTCAGGGTTGTATTTTATCAATATCTGTGGGCTTTGGTTAGGGAAGATCTTCTGAATTAACACTGCTATGTGAGCTATGTGAGATTTCATTGTTTGACTGATTGTATACAGTGTAAAATAAAATTAAGCTCTGCAACCCTAGTAAAAAAAAAATAATAATAAAAATAAAAAAATATATATTTAAAATACATTTATTTCATACAAGTTATACTAAATATTTACTGACATATCACTTGAGACTTATACTGATATAAAAATTATAATTAAACTTTATCTCGAGTACTACTTGTGCACAATGAACATTTCTTAATATTAAGCCTAAAATGTGTTTTAATGTGACGATTTTATGATCTTTGAATAAAATCTGTCTTTAAATGCAATATATTTAAAGTGTACCTAAAGTATACTTGCAATAGTTCCACTTTAGCACAATCATATATACTTAAGTATATCTTTAGTTGGACCTCAGCACTACTTCCGCACAATTAAAGTGCATTAACTACAAAATTAGTTATTAGCAAACTTTAAGTATACCAGTTTAGTATACCAAAAGTACAATTGCAAGGTATTTTTATTAAGTACATGTATTTGTAGTATACATAGCATGAAATAAATGTATTTCAAATACATTTTAGTATATTTATTTTTCACTAGGGAACAGCTATCATGACTATCTTCCAAGAAAACACAATAAATGGAGAAAAAGTGTGGCAAAACTTTTTGTTACTCCAGCTTATAGGGATATTCCACTGAAAATGATAAACCGTATATTCTATCCCCATACATTTCTGCTTTTTTACATTTTCAAAAATACATCACTTAGTATGATTTTTAAACTGTTCTCCTCATGGGGACCAAAAAATATCCCCACAAAGACAAGGATTTTGGATTATTGTAAACGTACCAGGACCACACACACACAGACACACACACACACACACACACACAGTCAGTCAGTCAGAGAGGGAAAGTGCATGGCAAAATGATTACAATGATACATCAACATCACTATAAAAAGTGCATCCTGTAGAATTATGGAAATACTAATTTAGCTGTTCTGTCTGACTGCTTGAGCTCCAATTTAGAAAATATATGCTTGCGTTCCCAGAACTCAACAGTGTCACAGATATTTTTCACTTACATTTTTAGTGTCTCTGTTATGTTACACCTGTAGTTTAACTGTAAATAGAAAAGAGAGTCTCATGGCAGCAATCCAGAACGATCAACTTTACACCCTCATAAATAAGAGTTTGATGGGCGTTTAATTAACTAGTAAATTAATGGATCACTGTGTGTAAAAGCTGATACATATGCATGCTTTAATAAAGAACCTGCAAGGATCAGTAAGAGCAGATGGACCTGAGATAGGCCTTATGTTGAATGTGTGTGTGTGTGGGTATGGGTGGGTGTGTGTGTGTGTGTGCGTGTGTGCTTGCGTGTGCGTGTGTTTGCGTGTGCGTCTGTATGTTTATGTGTGTAACCCCTGCTTTGCATGTTTGTGAGCATGCATAATGCAAAAGAATCATGCACCTTATTGCAATTTTATGAAGCCCAGATTTGCATTTTACTCCTGAAGACTTTGTGGATAAACACATAAACACACACATGCATAGTTTCTCTCATCTTCTCACAGAAACAGATAGGGCTGGAGGGAGGGAGGGGAAGCAATATGTGTGCTCTGCCACAGGTCACTATGCTGCTCATGGTATTGTCAGGAGTAGTATATACTTCTCTATACATGTTGCCTTTTGAAAACAACCAGGCTTAATTTGATTCCATTATATATGTTTTACATTTTGAATGTTTTCTCCCTTTACTTCTACATTTGTCCAATGTCTCGTTACTGCAGAACAGCGTGGGCACTTTTCCCACTTAATAACAAATAAGAGAAAAATGAATGTTGCAAGTGCTGCTATTGTTCACAATGGCTAGTCTGCCAAGATAGGCTTCACATTTTTCAACACTAAGCCCATCAGGGGTTCTGAATAAGGAACATTGGACCTTAGAAACTGAAACAGACATTTTTATTTATTAAAAGAGGAAAATTACAATAAAGGAGAGCTGTTTGGGCCAGACTTTCACTATTATTCCAGTCTAATTCTTTGATCCCCATTGTGAAAAAGAAGCACACTTTAGCATTCTTTTAAAAAGAGTACTTATTACAAACATAGAATACTTAAGTGTGCACTATATGATGTTTTCAGTCACTTAATTGCATGTTTAAAATGAAATGAACATGTATCACATGGTTTAAAGGCATATGTAAGATCCTTTAGATTAAAATATCCAAAAACCAGAACAATGTTATATATTTTGTTGACTTGTGTACTTACATTATCCCAAATGTTTAAATCCAGAGAAATAAGCAATTTTAACCAGGACACGGACCGTGTCCGTGCGTCGCCTATCAATGACATCATACCGCGTTTTTTTTTACAAAATAAAACTCTGTTTTATTTTGTAGAAACCATGGAAACACCAAAGATGCTTTAATATATTATGTGTTTTATTTGACACGTGAGCAACTGTTTGGATACATTCATTGACAAAAAAATAATCATGTTATATAGCTCAACACAGAAAGTCTTATTGTTTAAATATCGTTTTCTTGATTTACAGCAAATACCATGTTTTACCATGCCTAATGTCGATCTATCTCACAACAAGTGTCTCATTGTAGCTGCTGAGCGAACACAGAGTATAAAACAGTGCTGCGTTACGACACATATGCTTGACTGGAAGAAGCGGAAGTGGCAACTGCGGCATAATAAAAGTTGCGCTGCTCTCGGGCCATGTGTCAGCAGCCTGCTCTGCTTCATACTACAGTAACGTTAATAATATCATCCATGAACATGATTTCTGTCCGAGTCCCATGATTCTGCGAATTCAAGGCGTCATCAAGCTACGCCTTTGTTTTGAATAAGTGACCTCTAGCAGTGAAAATTTACATAGTGTGCTTTTAAATTTAAACTTAATTTACATTTTACTCAAAGCTGCAGTCCATATATCTGTTTGAAACCTGCAATTGCAGTGATTTGCAGAATTATCATCTTTATGTGGGTTGTGCTACTGTTACCTTACTACCCAATGAACTACTGAAATGTCCTACCTGTCCAGCAGAAAAATAGCCATCTCTACATCTGTTTTTAGTCAACACATCAACATGTGTTCTTCTTCAAAGCATATCAAAAGATTATTAAAACACAATGATTAAAAATATACTTTAAAGTAAAACTTTTAATGTGACATTATTACAAAGAGCATGTTTAAAGGTGTACTTTAAGTGTGTTAGGAAACATTCATGAAAGTGTACTCTCTTGTTGCCTTTTTATTTCATTAATATTTTATAATCTGCAAGTACATTTTTTTTTTTAACATATACTTTTACACTACAACTGCAGATTCAATACAATTAATCACACTTCCTTTTCACAATTGGTTTGTGTCTGTCTGTATTTTGACACAAATACACTATGACAAAAACCCTTGGTTCACATGAGTGTAGATGGATTCAATCCTTAATTTGACTGTATTGAGCTGCTGGTAGCTTTATCTACAGTCTAAATGAACAAAGCAGCATGCATTGCACAAATGGGGGGTGAGGTTTATAATAATAATAATAATAATAATATATATATATATATATATATATATATATATATATATATATATATAGTTAATTCCAGCAGTTCTCATTTGACATACATACCTGCTTTGCTCAAGCTTATCATTTGCTTATTATTTAGGGTGACAGTGTAAAGGTCAGTGACATTACAAGTTAGTATGGGCCAGTAATTCTCAGCCAATTACTGAGCTGTTGAATTGAGTTATTAATAGGCAGAGTACAGAAGCAGTAAGAAGTAAGGTATTTTGATTTCATTTCCAGTCATTCCGGTAAAATCAGTGAATTGTAGCCCTGATTGACCCATTCACAGCTCTGTATAATTGACCTTGCCACTAAATAAGGAAAGCGATTTAGAGAGCTGAGACAGCAAAAAATGTTTTCTCTGAATGTGTGAGGAAGGAAAGGTTTTCAATCCCTGTGGGACTTTTTCAAGGCCGTGCACATGAGACCATTTATAAGATGACAACTGTGGGTTGAATTAGATGACACAAACACACTGTGCATTAGGTTTCCTTTAACGATCTGCAGAACTAGACTAGATAGTTTTATATATTACATAGATTTTTATATTTTAGGTTTAATATAAAAACAGATTTTCATATATATATATATATATATATATATATATATACTTCACCCATTTTCACTTTTCAGCATGAAAGAGCACAATGCAGCCTATATCAAAACATTTTACTCAAAGCAGACATAGATATTCCTGCATAAAAGGATGAAAAAAGAACCCCCCCTCAATCAAAGGAGACATCTTTTCCCGGGAGGTGTGTGCTCTTATTGGATAACGCACAGCTAGACGGTACATTTCAGCTCATCTGAGAGGAGTATAAGCATCTCTCTACGTAAATAGCCAGTCACTGACGTACTCAATCCTCAGCAGACCCTGCATCGCAGCGTCATCACAGATAGCCTACCCACCAAAAACTAGAGCAGAACTGATGCAGTGCTGTTTCCACAAGAACATACTGACACAGTTGCGCTGACATTTTACTGTTCGGGGTTGAAATGCTTCATTTGTGTTATAAATAGTACACATTGAGTGAGAAACAATCCTTCTACTAGCGAGCGACGAGTCAGACTACAACACTCGCATTATAATCTAACTTTGTCGTTCGTATACAGTGTAGTTTCATTCATTATCGGCAGCGTTTTGTTTTGACGCGTCGCTCCCGTGCAGCGTAGGTGGGGTGTTGTACATTACACTGTGAAGGAGGAGTGAGAAGTAAAGGCAATGACCGGAAAGAATCTTCTAGTGGAAGGCAAACACAGGGCAAAAACACATACACACATACCCGGGGACGCTAGAGGCAGTCGCGTAACACAAGACGCATTCAGACTCTGTACATATAAAGCACTGGTTGCGTTACATAACGAGGATGCTTCGCAAACTTTCAGTTTTTTTTTTTTATAGTCTCGCAGCTAAATGATTCGCCTCGAACTGAATGCGTCAATATAACGAGGTCAAGGCATAGTGTATAGAACGAAATAGTAGCCTAATATAGGCTATATGAGTACATATAAGGTCACGCGCAATGCATATGGATTTTATGATGCGTCAGATGAGAATCGAGATGATGCTTACTGACGTGATCTGGGTTGATCTCTAAATAATAAAATACACAAAATAATACTAACATAATTAAGATAAGGAGTCGCATAAGTTTGTGTGCAAATGGGTTTAAAGCTCATTTGAAAAACAAAACATTCGCACATAGGCTAAATAAATTACACTATAACACAGTGAACTTAACAGTTCACAGCTAATATTGTCATTCTGTACAGCTAAAAAGTATTCGATAGCTTATCGAATGACATTACAAAATCATAAGCAAACACTATTTAACTCTCTAAATAACGAACAGACTGCCGAAAAACTTGCGCCCCATAGTCAGTACTTACTGGTTGTTTTAACCACCCCAGTAGTTCCACAAAAGGAACCAAGAATATTGAAATTATAGACTATTCACAGTCATTTTATTCCGTATTTGAGTAAAATATAAAACTCAGAGCGGCTATCCAACCAGCACGCTCAATGGGTTGCGATCCTCTGACAATTCTCAGACACCTTGGATGTTCTAGTGGGGGCGGAGCGGCGAAACAGAGTAGAAAGGGATTGGTGCTCTCTGCTGTCAATCAGATACTTCCACCAATGAGCCCAATGAGCTGTTAAAAGGGGCGGGTTGGCAGGTATGCCTTCCCCCGAAGGTTGCACCGCCTAGTTCTGTGTGTGTGCGTATTTTTTTCTTTCTATTTTTTTTGTAACCAAAGCTGGATGTGTAGGACGTCACATGTTGTTTTTCCTCTTCACTCCAGTCACTTAGCGATATGTGTTATTTACTGTTAAACCGCTCCTCGCAGCGAACGCGCACTCCGCGCCGGGTACAGGAGAGAGTCTGACAGGATTATATCTGACTGACAGCACAAGTTGAGGAAAAGTGACAGTTTTTCTTCAGAGCATATGAGAATGGCGAGTCCGCCGCCGACAGAAGGACAGCTCATTTCAAATATGACAATGAAGAACAACAACCACGTTAAGAAGTGCGGCTATCTGAGGAAACAGAAGCACGGACACAAGCGCTTTTTCGTGCTGAGGGAGCCGAGCGAGGGCTCTCGCGCCCGGCTGGAGTATTACGAGAGCGAGAAGAAATGGAAAAACAAGTCGACTGCTAAACGGGTTATACATTTGGACTCGTGCCTGAACATCAACAAGAGAGCCGATGCCAAACACAAACACCTGATCGCCCTTTACACCAAGGACGAGTATTTTGCCGTGGCTGCCGAAAACGAACAGGAACAGGAGGACTGGTACACCGTCTTAACGGATTTAATGAATGAGGGGAAAGTGAGCGACGGCTCCGCTTCTAATTCGGCGTCATCTCTCGTCGGCTTTGATGAGGCAAACTACGGCGTGATAACGCCCGTCACCGCTACTTACAAGGAGGTTTGGCAGGTCAATTTGAAATCTAAAGGACTCGGACAGAGCAGAAACTTAACGGGCGTTTACAGGCTGTGTTTATCCAGCCGGACCATCAGCTTTGTGAAACTTAACACGGAGGTGGCGTCGGTGATTTTACAGCTGATGAACATCCGCCGATGTGGACACTCAGACAGTTTTTTCTTCATCGAGGTGGGCCGGTCCGCGTCGATCGGACCCGGCGAGTTGTGGATGCAGGCGGACGATTCGGTGGTGGCGCAAAACATTCACGAGACCATTTTAGAGGCGATGAAAGCAATGAAAGAGATGTCAGAGTTCCGCCCGCGCAGCAAAAGCCAGTCCTCGGGTACCAATCCCATATCTGTGCCCACAAGGCGGCACTTTAACAACCTCCCGCCGAGTCAGACCGGGCTGCAACGGCGCTCGCGCACCGACAGCATGGCAGCGACGTCTCCCTTGACAAAACTGACGTCCTGTAGGATCCGCACGGCAAGCGAGGGTGACGGTATAGGCAGCCCCATCAGCCCAGGCGCGAACAGGACGCATTTGAGCCGCTCTAACACAGTGACAGCTCGCCCATGCAGAACATTTGAGTCATCAACCCTGCAGCATAGTAAATCCATGTGCATGCCTGTGTCTCACTCCCCTCCCTCAGCTGCCAGCCCTGTCAGCCTGTCCTGCAGCAGTAACATAGAAAGCGGCCCTCGCCCCTCCAGCTGCACCGCCTCCATTTCAGGCTCCCCCAGCGACGCTGGCTTCATCTCCTGCGACGAGTGCGGCTCCAGCCCAGGTGACATACGGCACCTTTTAGCAGCAAACCGAAGCAACACACCTGAGTCGCTAGCTGACACACCCCCCTCACAGGAGGGCAGCAACCTGTATGGATACATGATCATGGAAAGGCCGAACAGCTGTGGACGGCGAAGCATCCAGGAGAGTGTAGGAGATCTGGAGAAAGCCTTCAGAAAAAGGACACACTCCCTCACCATGCCTTACCAGAAGAGGGTGCCATCACAAGTATCCTCTGCTTCACTGGACGAGTACACGCTCATGAGAGCCACTTACACAACTGGAGGCCATTCGGGGCGAAGCTCTCACACCGCATCCCCAAAGGTCACGTACCCCGAGGATTATGGAGACATTGAAATCGGATCATTACTGAAAAGTTCCAGCGGTAATCTGGGTGACGATGGCTACATGCCAATGACACCAGGTGTGGCTCCGCAAGGGGGGAAGACTGACAACTACATGCCTATGAGCCCAATGTGCGTTTCGGCTCCAAAGCAGATAATCAACCCCAGGACGCACCCCCTCACTATAGCTAATGGTTACAGAACCAATTCCCCCAGCAGTTGTTCTCTGGATGACAGCGGCTACATGAGGATGCTGTGCGGCTCTAAATTCTCCATCGACAGCTCGGATGGGAAACTGACTAATGGTGAGTACCTCAACATGTCCCCTGTTGATTCAGTCACACCACCAGACTACTACCTGAGCCCTGAGTCTCCATGTCTAAGACAGCTTCACGTGTTTAACTCTTTGCCCCGCTGTCATAAGCCCAAGCAGACGCTAAAGGATGCAGACAACGATCAGTATGTTGTCATGAATCCTCAGAGTCACAGGATAATAGAGGAGTCTGTAAAAACAGCCTCCCCCCCTGCCCCATCTCCTTTAAGACAAAGCCGCACAGATAGCCTCATACTCCTGCACAGGATAAGCCGGCCCACCCGCCTCTCCCTGGACACGCTCCGAATGTTACCCAGTATGAACGAGCATCCCCTTCCCTCTGAGCCAAAAAGCCCTGGTGAGTACATAAACATAGACTTTGGACATGTTGCTGAAAGTTGCACTCCACCCTCCGTTGCTTCCTCCGAGAGCCCAGCCTCATCCCTCGGATCGTCTGGCGATCAGAGGACATCCCCCCTCTCTGATTACATGAACATAGATGTGAGTTCTCAGTCACCCAAATCTGAAAATGCCGCTCCGTCTAATGGTTTAGAGCCCCTGCCAGAGCTCACGTCCTGCCCCGCCCACCTTGAAGAAGAGGAGGAAGGCAAGAGGTACCATCTCACAGCACAGGTGGCACCAGTGGGCCCAGCTGATAAAGCTAAAGACGATTACACAGAGATGACGTTTGGTGTGCCCGCTTCCCCTCCGCAGCCTGTCTCGCAGCCCTCAGAAGGTGGGCAGACCATCAGCCCATCCTCCTGCATGCAGAGGCTGACTGTGGATGAGACCGTGGGAGTGCCTGCCGTTGAGGCAGCATTTCTACTGCATGGTACCACTTTGGCCTTAGTGGATCCCGACCGGGGTGCCAAAGTGATTCGTGCCGACCCCCAGGGACGCAGGCGGCACAGTTCAGAGACATTCTCCTCAACCACCACCGTAACACCAGTTTTTCCCTCCTTTGCACACGACGCCAGGCGGCACGGTTCAGCCTCTGTGGAGAACGTGTCTGTTTCTGTGAGGAACAGCGAAGGATTGGACGAAGAGTACAACAGTCCCATGTGCAGGGAGACATCGGCTGGCTTTCAGAATGGACTTAACTACATTGCCTTAAACTTGATGGATGGAGGACTTGCCAGCTGTGATTCACTTGTCCGGTTCAAAGCTGCCAGCTGCTGTAAAGAGGGCATCAATGGAATACATGCCAGTCCGTATGCCAGCCTTGGGTTCAAGGAGACGGCAACAACAGTGAAAGGTAAGCTGTGAATTCATAAAAGAGATAACTGGTGAAATGCAAGCTCACTAGTTAATGTTTATTCACTCATTCACTTCATGTTATTACTTCGGTACAATAAGGTCTCATTTGTTAACATTAGTTCATGTATTAACTAACAATGAGAAGTATGTTTGTTACAGTATTTATTAATCTTTGTTAATGTAAAATCTAGCTGTTCATTGTTTGTTGTTCATGTTACTTCAAGGTGCATTAACTAATGTTAACAAATACAACATTTCAATGTATTGGTAAATGCTGAAATTAACATAAACTAAGATTAATAAATGCTGTTGAAGTATTGTTAATTCTTAGTTCATGTAGTTCAAGTGTTACCATTATTTTTTTCAAATGATATGCTCTGAAATGTTGATTTATAATGATTTAGCCGTGGTAGGCTAACTCACTACAATATGACATGATAATATATTTTTGCTAAAATAACAACTGCATATTACTTGTGCACCAGATTAGCATGCCACATGACAAATTTCCCTCTTATGTGAGAGAGCTAATTGAGCAACTTGGGTGTCAGAATGATGGAAATGCCTCTTTAAAAGCTGTGGCGCAGTTTTTATTCTCAGTGACTGATCGTTTCATCTGTGCCTGCAGGAGTGTTTGGGATGAAAACAGCTCAGTTAAAGTTTTTAACCTGCCAAGTTGAAATGATCACTTTGTCAGTAGTGAGTGGATGACTCTGTGGAATGCGATCAGTTTCAAAGGATGTAAATGTGAAAGAGAGAGATCATATCTGAATGTCAATAATTTAGCTAAAGCAGAAACATTCCCAATATTGGCATCAAACTTCAACCCATTCTCTGATTCAAAATTAGTCATTGTTTCATACTTGAGTGAACAGTAGCCCAGATAAAAACAAGTGAGTCAGTTGTTTATCAGTTTCAGGTGGAGGGTTTCAAGGCTGGAATGCAGGACGTGTGCAAAGGTCATTCACAGAGGTTTATGCTGGCTTGTTTTTCCAACCTGCCAGGTTTCTTTTAAGGAATGACCCACCTTTTTGTTTTTCAGCATAACTTGAAAAACAAAGTTGTTTGTGTAGCACAGAGATAAACATGTAGGCTGATAGACAGATATAGATTCACGTGGAAGTTACACACTCAAACGAGTAGTAAGATAGGACGTGTTGTTGTTGTTGTTGTTGTTATTGTTAAGTGGGATTGTGTGAAGGTTGTATAAGTGTTAAAAAGGAGTATGAGCTATACACTTTAATGAGACTCTTGCACTGACAATAGTCAAGGTGAAGGATTGCATTTAAAGGACAGAACGACTTGTCTGATGAATGACACTTCACAAAAGAGTCTAGAAGCAGAAGCCTCTTAAAACAACACACACACGCACTATATAAGGCAAATAGACTCAATTACGATCTCTAGGGTGTGTGAGTGTTTGTGCTGGCAGAGCAGGTGTTTCTGCAGTTCTCTGTTTACCTCCACAAGAGGACGGAGCAGAAAGACGTAGCCGCAGGCCACGGAAGCCCTAGAACAGTGGGAGGAGACCACAAAGAAAACTCGCAGAAACATCGGCACACACTCGCTAGAGCTCAACCATCCAGCCCTGTGATTGGTCACAGACAACATTCCACCAAAACAAAAGATGAGCCACAGAGACAGAACACAGAGCTCCTATTTGTGTAGAATGGCCTGATAGTCTTCCTTATAGGAACTTGCGCCAGTACGGGACTCATTGAGCAGAGATGAAAGCACGGATAGGCTGCGCTCTGTTTACTACGCCAGCGTCTGTAATGCCACATTCCACTTCGTCCCTCCTCCCGTCACTTTTACACACTGATTTGAATAGTATATTTGTGAATGGGAAGCAAGCAGACACATACTTTGACAAACATAACTACATATTTACATAGTGTGCAGGATGTTTGACTTTATGGACTGATTGGTTTTTGTCACGCTCTGTCATTTTTATTTCAGCGTTCAGTCATCGAACACCAAAATACTCCAGCAGTGTGTTGTAAATCAAAATGCTCCCCTCTGACCTGGCCTTAGATATAGAGGGCTATAGAGATCAGCGCTATGCTTGAGGAGTGGGGCGTAAAGAGGGCATTGAAGCTTTCGGCTATACCTTTTATTTCCTTAGATTGGATTCTTTAGATTTCTCCCTTCATAATAGCACTAGAGGAGAGAGTAAACACTGTCTTATTAAAAATTTACCATTAGCACATCTCAGAGAGCTCTGTGTGTGTCTGCGAGGGGCTTCCAGAGAATCCTCCCTCCTGAGAATAGTGTGTGAGGGGCGGGGCTAGCAGATGGTGGGGGCCAGGGTCGTGCACCTGCCATTCCAAGCAGTGCACAGTGGTTATCAGGCCCATCAGAGCCCTGACAATACACTAATGATTAGCGACCATCTGCTGCCCCACACAACAGCCTAGAGAGATATGGGGAGATACAGTCAAAAAACCAGTGAAAACAGTTGGCACAAGCTTGAAATAAAAGTGAAATCTCTCTTTTGTTACAGACATATCAAGTCCCGCCCCTTCCTGTTTTGATAGACTTGATTTAATTGAAAAGTGAAAGAGAGACTGTGTCTATCAATTTGCCTGCTTTTATTTCTAGAGAACGACCATCCCCCACCACAATACACACCTATTCCTTTGAATCCTAGTCCATTGGCATACTATCTTTCTCTCTTACATCATACAACTTTTTGTTTAATATCTCTGATTATTATTTTTTTATATTTGAGGGATTGTTTTCATTCTTTCATCCTTTCTGTCTATCACCAATCATCAATGTGCATTCCCATCCCCTCTCTCTTCATGTCCTCTTTCACCTCTTAGTTTGTTTTTGTTGTATCTATATTGTTGCAGATTCTGTAGTGTTAAACTCATTCAAGATGTTCTGTGAAACACTCTCACTGCGCCCCACTTTTTCAGCAGCACAGAGAAGGCGGATTACATGCTGCCACCGATTATACATTGTTGAGCAGCTTTGTTTGGTGACCAAGTAAACGAAACACAGCTAAATTTTACACAAGCTTTATATTTCACCCAAGGGTTATATTTCACCCAAAAGCAATAGAATGGAATAATAAGTTAAGTTATTAAACATAATTTCGGGAGGAGTACGTCCATGTGATCTTCCAATTAATTCAGAGGTATAAAAACCAGCATCTTACCTCTTCCCATTGTTAGTTCTTTCGGCATCCCTCCTCCTCCCCTTCCCCTCCTTTTTGTACAATTTTACCTGTTATAGGGGGGCAATTGGAGCTCGAGTAGAATATCCTCTCTGAATAAAGCAAGCCAAATCTGTTTACCACTTACAGTAAGAGTATATGGGCACACAAACTATAGTATATAGGATAGTATGTATTTATAGAAAAGAGAAAAATACTTTCTGTCCCTCTGTCCTTGACTTACACTTTCTCAGGTCAAATCTGGAACACTTTTGAGACCTCTCTCTCACACACACACACACACACATACACACACTCACACACATAGTACATTCATCAGTTTCTGTGTATGTGTGTAAAGTATATAACATTTAATATATGTTAACATCCTATAAATTTAACATCCCCGTTTTGTGTACATGTGTTTGGCAAAGAGTGGGATGTGGCTGGAAAATATCTTTTGAAATCTGCATAGGACCCTCTTTAAGAGCACGTGCCGAGTGTGGGAATAATTGCATGGCATGTGCCCTGATTCTGAATGAATGCTCCTTTTCTCCCCTGCTGAGCTAAGTCATCTGAGTGTGTAATATGTGTGGAGCAGAATATGTAGTGATGCTTTACTGTCATCAAATTAATTCAAATGTCTCCTTGGATATTATCTTTGCTGCTGCTTTTTGGATTTGTTTTAAAGGAGGATGACTGTGAGATCTGCTGAGCTCACACACCCTTATGCACACACTTTCTTATTCATGGACTAGAGTTTATTTCCATATGACCGCTGAGCTCTGTTGGCTTAGTTGGCTGTAGTGTTATGAGATTAGACCGTGACATTTACACATGAAGATCATCACACCACGCATACAGTGTAACCTTCTGCCCTGCCTTTTTATTCCATAGCTGATGATGTCCCAGACTGTCTTGAGTCTCCGGTACTGTAAAGTTAGGCTACAGTTAACAATTTGATATTGAGCCGAGAGCTGTCGGTGACGTGTTAACAACTTGTTTGTTTGTTTGTTTGTTTCATCTTTGGCATTATTAGTAAGAAACATTTTGTTTTTTGAAATATTAATGTAATTTATTATGAATCTTGAAAAAATAAAATACAGGGTTGTTTCTTAAGCTGTGGCCTAGCGCTTAGTTAAGCCATGGGGCTCATTTGGGCAGTGTGGGTTTCCCGACACTCTTTCATTATTTTCTAACTATGAATTTATGAAATAAAATGATGTGATGGTCTCAAATTTTCATGACATGATAATTGACCATTCGCAAAGACGAAACTGTAACTTTAAACTTTAAACTGTAACTTTAGTTACTGCTACGTCGACAAGCCATGCCGATCTCTCGCCACACATCATGTTCTCACGCAGTGAAAAATACTTTGCGGAGCAAAGAGAACACTGACAACGTGTCGACAGACAAGACAGAGCAGGATACTTTTGATATGAAACAAAGTGTCAAATTTCAAATTTAGTAATTTTTAAAGAAATTAAAACAATAAAAAACGTTTTGTGGCTCTTTAATGTCTCATGACAGATCGCTGTAGCACCTCAGTTCAAGCGGCTCGTAAACCGATCATCTCTTCCTACTAGTTCATTTATAGCATCAAATAAACATGAATGAACATTATAAGGAATGTTGTTTCAATCACGGAAAGACGTCAGTACACACTTTTTTTTAATATAAGTTTAAGTCCACCTACGTTAATCTGCTTTGTTGGACAAAATGGCGGATTTGGCGTTATGATTGGTTAGATCGCCTGTCAATCAAACTCCTGGAAAAGGGTCAATTGCTGAGGTTTTTTATCACAGTATGGCCTACAGTATTATCACGGCATTGAATTACAAAATGTACATTTTTTTTTTTAGCAAAAAGAATAGTTAACAATAAACAGTTGTTTCAAACAGATTAAAATGTAAAAGAACTATAAAGAACAGTAATAAAGAATCAAAACAAATGTTTGCAATGTTTGAATCAATGCCTGTTTGAAATATTTAAATATTATTCAGAAATAGAAAGTAGTGCAGCCTGCTTTTTTTTACTGTTCCATAAACGCCATCTACTGTCAGAGAACAAATGTGCATTTTTACTCATCCCATCTTGTTTAGTGCATGTGCATTTTTGACGCACTGTTGTACATTTTAACCAGTTGATGGAAAAGTATTTTAAATATTTTGAAGTGCCTACAATAGCTATATAGTGCATTTTCATTATCGCGATATATCATAAAACCGTATAGGCACGTTTAATACAAACACTAGCAGGTACTCGTACAGTAGTCCACAAACATTGTAATGTTTTGTGATTGAGACTACTACTAAATTTTCATTTTGTGTACCCATGTACGTCACTCCTGCTACCTCAAACTTTCACTGAATTGCTACAAATCGCTGACAGTGTGAACATCCCTAAAGGGAGTGACACTGGAAGATCCTACTGAGTGAACAGAAACATTGTTATTTCTACCCCACGGGTAAAAACTGATACTCCCCTTCTATGATATATGAGACTAGCATAGATAAATAAATTAGTAACACTAGCACCTGTTTACAGTACAGTCAGTCACTCAGCTGATTTTCTATCTACTGTAAATATGCCGTGTGTGTGTGAGAGAGAGAGAGAGAACAGTTGTGTGTCATATGTGTGTGTGAGAACACCAGACGGTTCCTGGCTCGGCTGCAGGGGGGCTAAATTTAACCTGTGTGAAATAAATAAAAAATGAGTCGCAGGACAAATGTGTGTGTGTACGGAGAGGGGACATTTTTTTGTAGATGGGGGCAGTGGGTTCACAGGCTGTTGACTTGAACCAGCATGGTCCAGACTACAGCTGCTTTAAATACCTGTGCTGATTTCTCACACAGGCACAGGAACCACAGTTTTAACACAATCAAAACGTTTGGGAAGCAATATTGTGCACTTAGCTCGGATCTGAAGACTTTAGATTAGATTTAGATTACTCTGAGAGACAATACAAGAGGGAGAGAGATGGGGGAGGGAATTTGGGGTCAGAGGGTCCAACAAGACCTCTCACTTCTGGTCTCCATTTGAATTTGAGCATATTTACCATTAGCTTCGGTATTTATTGATTTATATTTATTGATTAAATTTTTGGAAATGTTGCCTTGGCAGCTAATTTCTTGGCATACATAAACATAATTTAGTTTGTATGTGCCGCTGTAGATTACTGTATAGCAGTGCATGACACAGAAGTCAGTCCAGGTCAGCATTTGACAGATAAAATATATAAAGTTCCTCCCTCTATTCATCTGTCTACGTCTCTGTTGAGTGCTTGTCCCATGACCTCATTGCTTTTTCTTTCCCCCTCATTCATTGGCGCTGTTTTTTTCTGCCTTTCCGGATCGGAATGGGACATCCATGGAATTGCCAAGCTTCCTCTTGCTTAATTAGCTCTGTGAAATTCAAGCTGCCTTCTAACTTCCACACATACACTACATGACTCCGGATCTGTGGCATCAGTGTGAATGTGAGAATCAGCGAGAGGGAAAAGAGATCTCTGTCTGTTTTGAGTCTATTTATACACATGACGAAATCAGACCACCCAACATGGTATTTCTGAGAGTCTGTGTACGAGCAGCCAAGCTCAAGTTCACATCAAGGTTTCCACTGCGCTGTCATGTGTGAAGTTACGCTAATGTTTCTGTAGTCAATACAGCGTCTTTGTTTTAGAGGTGGTGTCTTTGAAGCACTCAGCAGTGTGGTGACAGTAAAGTAGGTCGGGTCATATAATGTCATTATCCAGTTAATGGTGAAATAAAGCTGGACAGACACAGCAGCCTCAATTAGGCCAAACTTTGTAGAGTTTTCTTCAGAATTGTTGTTTTTGATTCACTAAAAAGTATCAGCTGATAAGAATCAGTCATTTGTGAATCGGACTACACTGGTTTTGATGTATGATTTTCATATACTAAAAAAGAATCGGCTCATAAGAGTCGTTTGTTTGTGAATCAGACATTTTTGCCGAGGTCTTTTTAGAGTAAAAGGATAATCTTGGGACTTTAAAGTCACCATGAAATCAAAATTGACAATTCTTTTTTTTTTTTTTTTTGTACAGAATATTGCAGTTTTAAATTATTTATCCATGTACATTATTATTATTATTATTATTATAAATGTAATGTTCCCTCATAATCAACATCTCTTCTTTGATGACGTATATACTATTTACTGCTAAATACTTACTAAATACTATTTAGCATCAACCTGTCACTCACATGACATCACAGCAATAGCAAATCATAACGATCCAATGATCCAATCGATTCCCAGTGGAGAAAATCAAGTCCCATCCCACATTTATTTCTTGTTTGAGGAGTCGTTTCAAATTCTGCTGACTTTACATCAAGAAAAACTGTATATAGTTTTTTAAGGCTTTCCGTTAAGGTTTTTTTTTTTTTTTTTTGAAAAAAACACTTGACCCCGAGCAGCCATTAATGCTATTTTTACTGTTGCAGATGAAGGTTTGTCATTGGTGTTTGGCTGTGGGATTTTGTGTTTTTTTTACCATCAGGGTGAGACAGCAGTGTAAACATGTTTTCTGCTGTTTTTCCCACAGTCTGTATAATTAAAAGAACAACAGGAAAGTACCTACTCCCCTTTCTCTTTCTCTGTGTTCACTAGTTGGCCATGAGATCAACAGATCTGTCAGCACTTAACTGGAAGAGTAATACCTCATAATACCACACAGAGGGAGGTATCAAAGAGCAGGAAAAGATGAGGCACTTTACGACCGTGAAAGCGCTTGACCTCTCACTGTCCCCTCCTCCCTGACTTTACCCAGCTCTCCGTGAGAGAATGCAACCCTACTGACGTTCATGGGAATTACTTCCATCCTTGTCAGAGTGGATGTTGTGATATCGAGCTCACATGCGGAAGTGTTCGGAATGTGCGCGGGCAGTCCAGATAATGGGAGCGATTATGGTGTGCAATATAGCCGATGGCTGTGAATTAAGGGTTTGTTAAGTGTGTGTGAGAGAGAGTCTTGCTCTATGAAAACAGCTCTTGTTCTAGGCGGATGAAAAGGAGGAGGAGCTTACGCAAAAGGAGGGGGGGGGGGGGGGAGGGGGGCGCTAGCGCATGGCCTGGGAGGACTGACCCACGAAAGGGTTTGTGTTAGCAGAGACTTCCGCCCAGTGTGAGGCCTACATGCAAATGAAACCTCACAAACAAGTACAGCGGGTGAGAGGTCAGGATAGTGATCTAGCCTTGTAAACAGAACCCAGACACCAGCGAGAGAGAGAAGCAAATTGTTAAATGACACTGTAATGTTTACATTTTAAACGTAAAACTGATGTCATTTTTGTGCTCTTTTATGAGACCGTTCACACAGGATGCATTCTTGCATCCGTCTGTGCTGATTTTTATATTTTTGTTGCACACAAAATATCTTGCTATATGTTTACAGTTAAACAGGATGAACCTGCATTCGATTGTTCTGCATTTAGCCGTTTATGAACACAAGAATGCTTTTTTTAAAGCCAAAATATAATCTTGCCAGGGACCACCTTTCTAAAATTGCTTGGCATCTATAAACACCTATTTATACTGTGAGAGAAAAATATCAGGCATCATAGTGTGTAGTCAACCAGGTATTTCCAAAATTAAAGGGATCCTTGATTATGATTTCACTTTTAGTTAGTGTGTAATGTTGGAGCATAAACAACATCTGCAAAGTTATGACGCTCAAAGTTCAATGCAAAGAGAGTTTAGAAATCGCTGTGTAAGGACTACAATAAACGACTGGTAGGGACTACAACGAGCTTCCCAGGTTGGTGACATCACAAACCCCAAAATTGACCTAAACCCTGCCCCCAAGAACACGCAACAACGGGGGCGGGGCCATGTTGGGCTGCTTTAGAGAAGAGGAAAAGTTGTTGTAGTAGAGTGTTGTTGCCCTGCCGTCATTTTTCGCCGGACTGCTTCACAAACGAGGGTCAATTCAACGCTGGATTTGCACAAAAGATTAACATGACGGCACATGCTAGTCGATGAGTTGAATCAACTCCACAGCAACTACATAAATTTATCCACTAACCGTTCAGAAACTTCCAGTTGCATTCTATAAGTTGTAACTTCTTCCTGAGTCTCTCCATCAGTGTCTGACTCCGGTTTGAACAACGTTACTGACAATCGTTATTTTGGCTGCGTGAGATTCTCCAGCTTTGTTGTTGTTGAGCAACCGAAGCACGAGCTTTTAAAGCTTCTGGAAAGCGGCTGGGAGCAGCAGCTTGTTTGCATTTAAAGGGATACACACACAAAAAACTGTGTTTTTACTCACACCCAAGGGGCAAATTTGACAAGCTATAATAAATGATCTGTGGGGTATTTTGAGCTGAAACTTCACAGACTAATTCTGGGGACACCAGAGACTTATATTACATCTTGTGAAAAGTGTTTGACCTTATGTTAAAACCATACCAAATGGTTAAAATATCAGATTTACACCAGTGCAAATGCTCTTTTGGCATAAAAAAAAAAAACTGATGCTTAGTGAAACATTAGCACTGAAAAAGGCATGGACACAGCTAATTGTGCGGCTGACCTTATTGCATATACATTTGTAAGAGTTTCCCTTTCAGATGCAATATTTATGGGAGGAGAATATTTAATTTGATTTGTATAATTTCATTTACCGGCATTTGCACCATTATTTAATGGCAAAAAAAAAAAAAAAAATGTCTTACCCATTTTGCATTTAGCCCTGTTTAGAAAATTACACTTCATATTAAAATAGCATGGCTATTGCTGAACAGGCTGTGTTGTGTGTCAGTGTATGGCCATTCTTGTGCTCTCTCCGTCAGCTGCATAGTGCTAAATGTCAGCGAGTGTTTCCCTCGTCTGTCTCTGAGCACCTGCCACTTCTGTTGCTCGTAGCGAAAGAGCGCACATTCCTTACTTGGTAAAGGAGAGAACAAGAACAGCAGCGGGAACGAGAGAGAGAGGGAGTGTGTAACCTTTTATCCCCCGCTAGCTAGTTTCATTCCTCGTGTATAAATCACATGCGGATGGTAATGGAAAAACTCAGTGAATAGGGAAGATTTTCCAGACAAAGCACAGAGGAATATGATAGTATTTAAGAAAAATGCCGAAACATTAGTGAATGCCCATAAAAGGCTGTTGTGTTGTGTGACGGCAGCATGGTCGTGTTGATCTCAGGGAACATCGTGTTTTATTGGTTTGGTGCTTTCTTTCTCTGTCTAGATATTTATGGACATCACATTAATGTGCTTCTTTCTCTCTCTCTCTCTCTTGTTTATTGCAGACTAAACAGAGCCAGTCTCCTCATTAAGGCTCCTTCACCTCTTCTGCGTCTCAGTTGTTCACGTCGAGAGCAAGGGACGAGAGGAGGAGAGGAGGCGCTCGTGTGGACAGATGGACCATGTTTCTGCTGCTGCTGCTTCAGCCCTCCGTTGATCTTTGACCTCCCAAATGCATTCGAATGGCCGTCGTCACGGCAACACAGACACTTGACCCCAGTGCGAGGCATGACGATGACTCACAGACACAGAGGCGGGACTTCCTGTCCATCTGTTACTCAGTACAATCTCTTCCCTCTGGACGCTAAATTTTTATGTTACGGACCTTTTTCCACTGGTTTTGTTACGAGCTCTGGACTTCGAGTGGCCAGTGTCCCTCAACCCCCTAAAACCTGTGAACCAAACATCTGATCTGCACACGCACGCATACACCCGCCACACAAGTCACTTATTTATTTCCCCGCGTGGCGGTGTGAGTGCGTGTGCGCTCACGGGTGGTTGCAACACTGCACAGAGGTGGCATTTTAGAAATTTACTCAACAATTCGAAATCAGTCACTTGAAAACCCTACCTCAGAACGAGCCAGGTTATGACTTACAAAAAATATATATATTGAGAAATTAATTTATTTTTACAAGTGAATGTTTTCGTAAAACACCAATCCAAAGCCTTACTGACTGTACTGTCAAACAGTGTTTCCTGGAGGACCTGCATATACTCACAAGAGTATCAAAGATCATAACTGAATGTCTTGTACTGCAGCAGAAGAAGGTCTTGCGCTGCAATCAAAGATCTATTAATGTTATTTTGCATTCTACACAGATATTTAAAGGATTTTAATATAATAATATTTATCTGAGTGAGCTGGTAGAGGACCGGACTCTGCCCGCAATCCCGCACATATGCAAAGCAGGCTTCCATAGGGTTATTAGTTTGGAATAAAGCCACACGCGATTAACACATGAACCCTTACAGTACGCTAGATGAATGATGTCGTGCGCCTTAGGTCTGAGAGAGGGGCACCTCACCAAGCCTAGGCATGCTAGCACAGTGTCTTTAAACCTTAACAACCCAGAAGCCTCTGCTGACTTGCCCTCTCTCACTGCTCTGAATACACAGGCTTCCCTTTGCCTTACATCCACCCCCCCCCCCCCCCCCCCCCTTGAGAGAGTGATAGATTCAGGGACGTCTCAGAAGGCCTGACACCAATAATGCTGCTCCCTACTGTCGGACAGGGATAGACTCGTCAGAACCAATGCTTTGTCTTGCACTTACAAACTCCCTAGATTGTAACACAAGACACTTTTGAATGTAGAGTATTCTGGAGATCTCCGCAGGAGACGAAACGCACGGCCTAAACATCCACAAACAGACTGATATACCGAGGCAGAGTTGTTCAGATCGACACAAAATAAAGTACAACACACACAACTTGACTTAAGTATATGAAAACCTTTGCCTAGAAAGCTGTACATAATGTATAAAGTGATTGCAACTGACATTTTTAAGTTAAAGATTATAACTTATTTGTTTTTGTATATATATATATATATACAGTACGTGTTTGAATGAATTTCCCCCAGACAACTAAAGCACTAATGAAGGTACATGCCAAAGGCTGAACTTTGGGCCTGGCGCTTTTCTTTTCTAATTCTTCAGTATGTTTGTAAAAGTATGTACACTGTACGATAAATGCCACTTCAACGATATTTGATAATGCTATGATATAAAAGAAAGAAAGAAAAAAAAGAATTCTTTGAATAATACTTGATATTACAAAAATAGGTACAAAATCACAAATGGCATATGCAATATTTACATTTTTTAAAAGATTAGTTTACAGAAAGGAACCAAATGTATAAATACTGTGTTAATATATTTAAAACCTTAAGAAAGTTTTTTGCTGTACAAATTTTTTTCTGCCAACTTTAAATGGAAAAGTGTTTTTCTTCTTCTTTGCTATTGAATCCTAACAGTAATTTCAGCAGCATTCTTTTGCGAATGCTGTTTCACAGTATGGAAATATTTAATATTTTAATGCCTGAGCGAGTTTTTTTTTTTTTTTTCCCTGTGTCTTCCATTGTATATACTTCATATACTTTGCATTGTGATGCTACTTAGAAATGATAATTTAAACTTGATGTAATTAGCATTGCTTTAGAAACTGTATTGATTCTGAATAGCCACATGCAATAAAAAAGTAACATTATTTAAGAAGCTCAGTCTCTGCTCACGTCTCTTTTCATGATTTACTGAGAACAACCTGGCTCAGCCAGACAGCAGATGTCTTCATTCATCATCTGAGCAACTTTCTAGACACGTCACACACTAACACTCTGAACACTTAAGAGATGTAACTTTCAAGGAGTCTGTGTGCTTAATTAAACACAGACTAAACAAGCAGCCTGAGAGCATGAAGACACTCATTATAGCCGCAGTCTGATCTGCTGCCTGACTCAGAATACATAACTGACTAAAGAGATTATGAATTTTCACACCCAAAGCCATATGATGAAGGATTATTAATTCTCAAGCCCCTGCTAATTAAAATGGTAATTAAGTCTAGGGGTAAGATGGAATTGCACAGTCTGGTCAGTGCCAACAGGGTGGGGGTTTGGCGGTGGGTGACAAAAGGATCAAAATAAACAGGTCTGGGATCCTTCCCTCTGGCCTGCCTGCTGTACTGCGTCGCCTCAGCAGATGCAAAGGTTCTGGGATCACGCTGAGCTGAGACTGGCCTGCTTTCTGTGTCAGGACTCCCTGATATGTTCAGTCAGCATGTCTTGACTGATTAGACCAGTGGATCTCAACCTTTTTCAGTTCGGTTTGTGTGAATTCATAATTTTCACGCGACATCAGTCTTATAGGAAGGCCTTCATTGCCCACCAGTTATTTTTTACCAGGTTTGTACTTATTACAGATGTAAGACAGTAATATTAAAGGGTTAGTTCACCCAAAAATGAAAATTCTGTCATTAAGTACTCACCCTCATGTCTTCCTTGTTCATGTCTGAATGCCGGCTCATTATTGGCCGGATCCTGTGTCAGCATCACATGCATGCGTCGTGCTGCTCACGTGTTCAGCTTCGGCCTGAGTTGCCATTTGTATGTAAACAAGGAAGCCTGCACTGAGTATGACACGTATGACAACTGTTCAAATTGTTGAATAAAGTTGTTAATTTTCTTTTGTTTTTGCGCACAAAAAGTATTCTCGTCGCTTCATAACATTAAGGTTGAACCACTGTAGTCATGTCAACTATTTTAACCATGTTTTCAACTACCTTTCTGGACGTCAAAAGATGCAATGACGTTGCTGCCTATGTGTGGATCAGATACCCTTGGATTTCATCAAAAATATCTTAATTTGTGTTCAGAAAATGAACAAAGATCTTACTGGTGTGACATGAGGGTAAGTACTTAATGACAGAAATTTCATTTTTGGGTGAACTAAATTCAATATACACCTTATTGATGATGCATATGTATAGGCCAGCAGATGAACCCAGAATATAAACACAACGCAGTTTTTCCATAGAAAACCATTTTAAAGACAACGCCTTATTTTAAGATCACTGTTTTAGTTCATTAAGGCGCTGTAAGTGTTTTTCACATCTAGCGTTTTAGAATGTCTTTCTTTAGAAGCAGCAGATGCTGTGTATGCATCCCAAGTACCCAAAACTTGTATTTTGTTCACATATTTTTGTTTTACTTGTTTTCAGAGGTGATCTAAATATTTATGGCTTGAAACAGATGGAAAATTGACAGGCCTGTGCTGCAGTTCTATGGATGTTTTGCCCTCCATAGGAGTGAAAACTATGAATACTATGTTTTCTCACAAATGTCTGCCTCAGAACTTCAGAGGTAAATGGATTGTCTTCTGGAAACTGTCAACCAAGCCTCAACTAGGCAAGCCAGATTCACGCGAGTGAGTGAGTGAGTGAGTGAGTGAGTGAGTGAATGAGTGATGACACCCTGAGCTGTGAGAGAGTCCCTGTGAGAAACGGCTTCCCTCAACGTGCTGAAAATCCCATCATCCGTCACAGTCCTCGTCAGCTACAAATAGCTTGTTTGGACCAATTAAGCATGCTAATTGATCTTATTAAATAATAAAAGGTAATGGGTGATTGAAATCACCCTGTAGACGGGGAAATGGATGCCCAGACTTGATGAAGGAGAACTGATAGTGTTTACTATAAATACTGTGGCACTGTGTTCATTATTTTTATACAAAAAAAAAAAAACATTTAAATCCCAAGTTCAAGTTGTACAAGCTCATACACATTACACAAATTAACACACATGACCAGTTTGATCGCTTTAATATTTTTGTATAGTTTACATTTTTATATGGTCGTTATTCTTGTAACTGTCATGATGTGTTTTCGGGACTTAATCTAGAAAGAATTTTAATGGAATAATTATCTACATATTTTAAAAATGAAATCTTTTAATTCATTTAAACAGCATAAGCATCTGTCATTTACATTTATCTGTAACCAACAACTTAGTGATCAAGTGGATATATTCCAATTCACAGACAGAAAAACCTCAGAAAAATAAATACTTGACATCTCAAAAGAAAAATCCTTATATGTAATATAATAATGAGAGAGAGAGAGAGAGAGAGAGAGAGTACAAGCCATCTGAGGGTTAAACTAATCATGTTAAGTGTATGAGACATGCTAAAGTGCAACATATTAGTTATTATTTGGTTAGACATTGTCCCTGAATGACCATATATACTACACTGTACCTTAGAAGGACTGGAAGAGCTAATGGTGCAGAAGAAATCAAGGTTTCTGAGCACTTGTGTTTAAATATAGCTGTTTATGAATGTGTATGTATATGTGTAGTGTGTTGCCAATTATTGCTGCTTCACTTACAGGCTGCAGAAACAGGTCTAATAGTCGCATGGTTTCACAGCCTGAACTTTTGGTCAGAAGTACATAGAGCTCAAACTGGCTTGTTCCAGCTTATGTGGACATTATTTCTACAGTACTCGAGGGTTAAGCGATACAGTGCTCTCAGGTGCTCTCAGGTGCTCTCGGCTACTCTCAAACTTCCGAGAAGTTAACCTGTCAAAACCAGTTTTTATGGTCACAGTTCTGATTAACTGCCATTTTTACCAAAAAAGTCATGGCATGAAACAGTGTGGGCAGTGGGAGGTAGAAGAGAACATTCATGTTTATTTATTTATTTAATGCTCCTTGTAGTAATAAATGTTTGTTATATATTTTAAAGAATCAAACTTTAGATATATATATTTTTAATTTTGTTACTATAGTTACAATTTCCCTCAACTTCAGCTACAGTATTAGCATCATGCTATGCTAACTTTTAACTGCTTAAAGGATAAAGGCTGATTTATACTTCTGCGTCGAGTGTACGCCGTAGCTACGGCGTAGGCTGTTTGTACCACCCGTAGCCTACGACGTAGCCTGACGTGCACCTCTTCAAAAATGTAACAACGCGTCAATTCTACGTGGACCGCAAGCGCTGTGATTGGTCTAATAAAACCCCTCCCACGGGTCAAAAAACTGGCATGGAGCAATAGGAGAAGAGCGAGCGTTTTTAATTTCCATAGGAATGAAAAAAGCTCTGTTTCAGGGGACACATGCAGACAAACTGCAACAAAACGTGTTACCTATTTGCCGCTTCTCTGCCGTTTCTATTTGTAAGCATCTCTGACAACGTACATGACAAGCTGCTTCTTCGGCTTTTGCCTTGATACTCAACATGACCGCGGACACTGCGGACAACGACGCAGAAGTATAAATGAAAACAGATGCATAGCCTACGGGGCAGAGGCTCTGGCGTAGGTCCGACGCAGAAGTATAAATCAGCCATAAGTTCACATTCAAATGAAAAATACCTCAAGGGTAATCATCTATATTTAACAAGTTATGAAGTAAAATATCTAGCTTCCGCCAGACCTTCAGACACGTAGATTGAATAGGGAAGGCGTAGGACGTAGCGTAAGCTTTTTGAACTGCAACACTTTCTTCATAAGCAGAATACGGAAGGTGGTCTGGTGGAAGCTAGATATTTTACTTCATAACTGAAATATAGATTTTTTTTATTTATTTTTTTTTTTCTTACACAAATGCATGGCTTCGCTTCAGAAGAACTTTATTAACCCCCCCCCCCCCCCCCCCCCCCCCCCCCCCGGAGCCATGTGGAGTATGTTTATGATGGATGGATGTGGATGGAAGCACTTTCTTCAGCTCATACTGGTTTGGTAACACTTACTGCCATTATAAAGCTTGGATGCATCAGGATATTTATGAATATTTCTCTGATTGTGTTCATCAGAAAGAAGAAAGTCATATACACCTAGGATGGCTTGAGTGTGAGTAAAGCTTGGGGTAATTTTCATTTGAAAGTGAACTAATCCTTTAACAATAAAAAATATGTTTAAAGTCAAAAGCTAATACTTTAAACAGCAGAAAAAAAATGTAAAAAAAGTAAAACAATCACTTTTTTTTCTCAGATAGAGATATCTACCAAGCATGTTCTGAATAAAGGCGAAATCCAGTCATTTTAATAAAAATCCACATGACTAGGAATTTTGCATAAGGGTAAAACATTTCCCCACACAGATTTCACAACAGGTTCAAGTTGGATCATGCGGAATTGCTGCGTTGACCAACAGAAAACTGCTTTCTTAGAAAGTGAATTCTGTGCTTCAAACATTGCTACACTATTGACAATAGCAATGGACCTTTTTTGCCTGAAAAATGTCACATATGTGACCACACCAATCCAGTGCATTTGTTTCAAACATTAGAGACCTGCATTTTCATTTATTGTTCTCTGAGACGTATGACAGTCATAGCATGTGTTGCACATGCTTTACTGTAAAACAGAGTCTGAGGTGAGGTTTCTCAGCTGATTCATGTTGTTTGCCTGTTAAAGGACTTTCAGCATTGTGTAAGTGCTAGAATTTTTTTTTTCTTCTTCTGCTTCTGTTGTGAAGGCAGGCTCAGCAGAGGGATTAGTCCTCTCCCACCCTCTCTCTCTCTCACTTGCTTTCTGCTACTTTGCAGGCCAGATCTGACCTGCAGAGACTCGCCAGACAGACAGATGAACTATCAAAGACACCCTCTTTCACTGTCTGTCTCCATTACTCTGTCTGTCTATCTGTCTGGCAAACAGATGCTGATAGGCCAGAGTAATAGGGTTGCTCCATACAAACGTGATGAACAAAGACAGCATGAGATGTACAGAGAGCTCATGAGACTGAAAACAGACAAACACAAACACCTGAGCACACCTGGGATGACTCACTATCAACTTGGCCGGCATTCAGGGGGTGAGATCATGGTCCCCCTCCCCCCTCTTCTTTTTCCTCTTTTGCCTTTGTTGTTTTTCCCAGAACTCTCCGTAACAGCAGCAGGGAGGGGTGGGGTTTAGATAGGACCCGCCCATAGCTCACCTGCTTCAACATATAAACAAGATGACTTAATGTGCTTGTGTGTGTGAGAGAGAGATCGTACTGTCCCAGTTTATATCCGTGAATCACAAGAACACAGGTGAGAACAGTACCTGGCACAGATTTTAGTTTTTCTTAATCACTTTGGAACATTTTTTCAAAAAAAAACATTCTTAAAATCCTTTAAATTTTTTGCTGAAACATCAGAACTCTAGGTAACACTTTACTTAAAGGGGTGTGCATAAGACTGACATGACCCCTTCATAATCATGACATGACACATGTCAGGAGGTTTTATGCATGTTTATGACAGCTGTCATTAAGTGTCATTTGCTTAATTATGTCATTTTTAATGCAAAGATGACATATTTTGAGATGTCTTTGTTATGACAACTTGACATGAACCAATATATCATAACCTGTCAGTGTCTTTGTCATGACTTCTGAAGGATCATGTGACACTGAAGACTGGAGCAATGACTGCTGAGAAAAAAGAAAAAAAAAAAAGCCTTTCAATTACAGACAGCTGTATATGATTGGCCCTTTCTAAATATATGGTCATGTTATAAATACTGTGCACCAGATTAGGGGTGACACAGCTCTGATCTTACTCCACTCTCTCCTAAACGTAAAGCCAGCCAGCTGCAGAAAGCAACCACAAAAACAAACATGGAATGATGGGTGCAAAATGGTTGAGGACTAAAACGACTAGACATCTGAAATCAATCAGGCTGATAAGGGAGTGTCCGTGAGTCACTAATTCACATGAAATTCTGTACTTACAAACGAATGTTTCTCATGCATTCTCTGGCTCATCAGTGTCTCACAAACATGTTTACTGTCTACAAGCTTACAGGAAACTCTTTGAGAAAATTTGTGGGAATTAACCAATTGTCACTCACTAACTCTTTCTCTCTCTCACTTTCTTTCTCCTTGCTCAGACAAGTCATGGAATGTGGCCTCTCTCTTCTTCTGCTGCTGCTTCCTTCTTTCCTGCTTGTTTACGCTTGGCCGCAGCCTGTGGCTCTTTCCCAGGCCTGGCTGGGATAAGTGGGAATGTTTGCTGTTTCCGGGGGGCTAAGTCCAGACTCCGACCTCAATCACACGCCCAAACCAGCACGCAAACAAGAACGGATGACCCACAACCACATCCACCCATTCACAAAAGCCATTATCACATCATTCCCAATCGCTAACCAATCCAGAAGTGCAGATTTATTTAGGTTCTTCATTCAAACAAGACCATAGAATTGTAGTCAAGTGATAAGCAGGTCCACACAGAGTCTGCACCCACACAATTCCTCAGAAATCACTGGAATACCTGTCACTCAGTGTGCATTTATTTAGTATTTTGGCTTACTGTTTATGCTTTAAGCTTCCCAGTAAGGATCTAGTACAGGGGTGAAGGCATGTAGGAATGAAAGAAAAAAGAAAAAAAAAAAACTGTAGACATGAGCGCCGCTAATGACAATTGTAAATGGCATGTGAGTGATAAAACAAAGATATTATATAATTTTATTTTCTTGTTAGCAGACCACATAGCCAGCTAACAGGAAATGTTCTCAGAACATTTTACATTTTAAAACTTTTTTTTTTTTTTTCCCAATAACATTAATAGAATGTTAATTCAAAGTTGTCTGTTTTTTAATATTGTTCTCAAAACATTAGCACAAATACATTATTCATACACTTTTATTTATTTATTTTTTCTGGGACGTTTCAGTTGCATTACTTTAATGCTTGGTCATGAGTCAGTAAATGTGTTGCTGCAGTCCAATACCTTTTTAATCAACAACACACTCCCATAACGAGTTTTTTAAGCATTATTTGTTATTTGTCTCTTTGCATCTGATCTCAGAAATAATGGCCTGGTGAAGCCAAATAAATTGTCTTGTTTACTGCATTCTGAAGGTGGTTGTGCAACTTTCATCGAGGAGGAAGTCTTGTTCATTTTCTTTTAATTTCTCTCTCTTTTTTTTCTCTCTCTCTCT